>CM077583.1:35238407-36488407 GCA_039657365.1 Stephania yunnanensis | reverse complement strand
GGAGATGTTGCCTATTGTAAACTACGATGCCAAGTCTGTTGTTATTTTGACTCCATTTTGAATTTTTTCCTAAATTCATCCAATTCACCCGTAATCTTTCATAAACTCTAAAAACCACAAGTAAGTGTATAAGATAATGAAATGGTACTTCCGGATCATTATTCATACTAAATAGCATATAAATATATACATAAATAAGGACTCATCAGTAGGCGATATAGAACAAAACCACCTAATTTTTGTTTGCTTTTCATAGATATTTTGTGGAGTTTCGAGTTTTGTTATTCTAGTGGCTCATGCATCTCGGTCTTAGTTGAAGGTGATCGAGAGACCTCATCAAAGGTCTCGGTAGGAGCTGGTCAAGACCTCTTGGCTTTATGCGGCTGACTTGTTCGAAAGTAGATTTGACCTTGTTTGACGGTCCAAAATGATATTAGGGCACTTTCAAACCTAATACGAGTGTTTTATAGTGGAGAGACAAAGAGGATTGAGGGGTTGGTTTGAGGATTCGATTCAGAGAAAGGGGTGATGGTGATGGCGTTTGATGGCTTGAAGATAAGAAAAAATTACAGATGCACAACAAAAATTAATTTAAATGAGTAAAATAAGGTAGGCTTTTTTTATTACAAAAGTAAGGTAAAACATTTTTTGGAAATGCGTTATTAGTTGGAGAAAATTCACATTGTTGAAAATACATGAATGGAGCATTCGGATAATGCGCCATTCATGTATTATGTAGTCCCATGTGGCATTGAGGTGTCGTGCTCAGAATACACGAATGGCGTTATGTAGGTCCATGACCGTCCTCTTCCTTCAGAATGCAAGGAATATATTCTCTGCGTTCTAGAGAATATGGACTAGGGTTTAGAGGTATAGGTAGGGCGTCAGAGGGATTGAATGAGGTTTATTTAATGGTGTTTGTTGGTGGGGTGTTGGTGGGTGTAGAAGCAAAGAGAGGGGGAGAAAGGGACTGTGAGAGAGAGAGTTGCAGATCGCTGAGAAATTGAAAAATTACGAGAGACTAAACGAGTTGCAGACGAGAGAGAAGAACTCGAGAGACCGAGAAGGGGAAGAGGGAGACGTGCGAGAGAAAGAGAAGATCTCTAGAGACCGAGGGGGAAGGGAGATTGTGCGAGAGAGAGAGAGAGAGAGAGAAAGAAATAAAAAAAAAAAAAAAAAAAAAAAAAAAGGGAGAGAAGATCTCGAAAGACCAAGATGGGGGAAGGGAGTACACCGTGAGAGTGAGAGAGAGAGAGTGGTTGTGAGAGAAAGAAGAGAAAGAAAGAGGCTTGGTGGTTGTGGGTAAACTGTGAGCTAGAGAAAGAGAAATAGAGGGTTGGGTTAGGTTGGGTTATGGGTTGGGTCACTTTTTTTGTCAAATATTGATAGTGTTAATTGGGTTGGGTAGTGATAGAGTTGGGTCAGTTGGGTTAGTCGAGTTGTGAAAGTTGGATTTGTTGTGATTTTTTATTGCGGTTTTTTGTGGTTGAAGAGGTTCTTAAAATTGAAAAGGTTCGGATTTTTTTTTATTTTATTATTAAAGAATAACATTGTAGTTAGTAATATTTATTTAAATAAAAGCTAACTCTATTTTTTTCTGGGAATATCAAATAGAAAATCAAGATAATTGGGTTTTTGTGGTTGAAGAGGTTGTTAAAAATTAAGAGGTTCGTATTTTTTTTTAAGAATAGCATTGTAGTTAGTAATATTTATATAAATAAAAGCTAACTTATTATTTTTTCAGGGATTATCAAATTGAAGATAAAAAGGGGGAAATTAGTCAGTACAAAAATTTATTTATTTAAGTTTTATTATGTTTGACTTGGTATTTTAGTAAATACAATAATTTATTTATTCAAGTATGATCCATACTAATCAATTTTCAGGCCACCATTGTTAAAACTCTAGTAAGAAACTAATCAAATAGTATGCATTATTAACTAATCATATGAGTCAGGTCAATATAACTTGAAAGAACTACATGAATTAGGCGTTAAATGTAGATATGTTAAGTGTATTACTATAGTATTTCCCTATTTTTACAACATTAGTAGTCGAATATATGGTTGAACGCGTTTGTAGATTAAGTGATAAACCAAAGGAGGAGAAACGTAAATTCTATATGCATGCATCTCAATTGGTTAGGAGCAAACCTTATTTCAAATCATGACGACACACTAAAGAGAAATGAGGGTACATCACACCACTTATTCTGACCAAACAAAAGACTAGGTTCCCGAGCAATAGTGTTGCCCGTGAAGCTAGTTCTTTGAAATTTTGTTTTAGAAAATTATAATCCATCGACTAGTTGTTAGCAAATTATAGCATAACCTTGAGTTTAGGATTTCGTCAAGCATGCATGAATGTAATCAAGTGGTTACCTCCACCTGGGAAGTTTGTTTGTTAAAAAAATAATTTTATGTTGATTTGTTTTTTTTAACATATGCCCTAATTTAAAATGTTTGATTGCGATTTAAATATGAGTCATTAATTGATACTTCATGCAGACGAATGAGTATGCTCTATAGTTGCGCTATTAAGGCAATCCTCTATATCAGAAAGTTTGATTGCGATTTAAATCCACAATTTGATCAACGAATGATGTTTGATATATATGCAATCTTTTTTACATCATCATTGTTCAATAAATTATGTAGGCCATGGAATATAGGAACATCTCATTTCTCTTTTATGCAAACGGTGAAATTGTAAATGGTAGAAATGACATTAGGTACAGCGCACCCCCATTAGTAGTGTTGATGTTTAAGTTTGGGATGAGTAGACAACAATTGATGGATCACGTGTGTAACTCATTCAATATCTCATCTACGAAAGCTATAGTAAGGATGACTTAGCGTCACGCGATAATCCTCCCCGAGGATTCACAGTATTTTGTCCCCCGTATTGCTAGAATACGCGATGCACTTCGACTTGATGTGGGCGACGGTGGCCAATTTACCATTAACTTCAAGGGTATATATTTATTTAACTTTTGAGCTAATCGACTATTTTCAAAATCATACAGTTCATTCGCAACTAGTAGATGAAGATGACAGCACATTAGACACTAGATCGATGATGGGACCTCACAGTAATGATGAAACGGATGACGATGATGACATTAATGACGCGAACGAGGACCTCGAGGATGCTATACCATCTATCAATTAAGAAAACCCAAATGTTGTTACGGATAACCCAAGGTATGAACCTCCAAGGGCGGAAAACGTGCAAGATGATGAATAGTTTGCTATCAATGAAGATGATTTTCATAGAGGAAACGATTGATGATGAAGTTCACCAACCATTGCCAATATTTAATGAAATTGATTGGGAGGTGGCTAACTCCACTACGACCCAACATTCTCATCAATAGACTTGGGGGACATGTCTAATTTTGATTTAGAAATAGGGATTTGCTTTGACAACAAGAAAGACTTACAACATGTCGTCAAAGTGTGGCATGTTAACAGACATTGTCAATATCATGTGGTGGAATCGACTACAACTTTTTAGGTGATCAAGTGCAGAAGTGTGTAAGATGAGTGCATGTGTCATCTTCATGCTTGTTTGCAAAAGAAAACACAATTATGGGAGATCGCACAATTAGATGTGCCATACAACTATATATATCCCGACATAGAACACGGTCATGCCCAACGCGATGCCAACATGCTCGCGCGAGAAATCCAAAGCATTGTCTAGATAGATCAAGCAATAACTATCAAGGCATTAATACAAATAATTAAGGGAAAATACGAACATGAAGTAAACTACAAGTGAATGTGGGATGCCAAAAGAAATGTAGTTACAAATGCATTTGGAGATTGGGATGAGTCATGCGCTAGATTGTCAAGCTGGTTAGCAGCTGTGAAGATTAAAAGTCTGAGGACAACAATTGAGTGGTCACATAGATAATGAGTTTTTGATGAGATAGACCGAGTATCCTCAATTTTGTTATATGTTTTTCCCATACAAAACATCAATACAAGCTTTCTGGTAAGCTAATGATTGTCATCTCTATCGATGGTAATAGACACATACTACCAGTAGCATTTGCTGTTGCAGAAACTAAATCGACGGATTCGTGGGGATGGTTTTTAAGGATGTTGCGCAAACCCGTGATGGATAGAATGGTATTTGCCTTATTTCTGATCGTCGCCCAACCATTCTGGAGGCGTTCAACACACCGAGCAATGGTTTTTGTCCCCCGAAATGATACCACCATTATTATCTGTGACACTTGGTCAATAATATCAAAACTCAATTCAAAATGAACACTTGGAAAAACTACTTTCTCGAGCAGCTGGTAAACATCAAGTTCGAAAATTTAATACATGCATGGAACGTTTTGCATACTTATCATCGTGAACCCCTCAATGTGTGTAATATGTCAATGCCATCCCCAAAGAACTATAGACTAAATTGCATTACGGAGGCATACGGTACGGATGGATGACTTCTAATGGTGTTGGTATGTATGAAATACAAATTTTGTTTTACATTTAACGATTTAATTATCGCTGAAGTAATATTACTTACACGAATTTATTTTTCAACTGTAGAGTGTTTTAACAGTGTATTAAAGGGGTTTGATTCTTACCAATAACAACGATTAATCAAATGATTTACTATAGATTGGCGACATACCACGATCGACGTAAACATGAAATCAATGAATCAATCTCAAACGGTCAATCGTACACAAAATATGTCATGGATAAACTTACACATTACGAACAATCTGCAAGGAGGCAGCAACTCAATTTAATAAATTGTGACATAGGTGAGTTTGAAGTGCTGGCAAAACGACATGGAGATCGCATGCATAAAGGCAACAATACCAAGTCGTCATCCTGAAGGACCATGTGTGCAGTTGCAATAAATGGCAATCGTTTGGTTTCCCTTGCTCACACGTGTTAGCTCTATGTTCCTTTATTCAAGTGAGCTACGCACAATTTATTGTGCCATACTACAGGATATATGTATACGCACAATGTTACTCTAATTTTAAAGCCATTCCAAATGAGAAATATTGGCTGACTTTCGCGACGAATATCATACTGGACCCGAGGTGCAGACATGGCCGAAGGAGACCAAAGGGAACGAGAAGGCAAAACAAGATGGATCTTTCTAATGTTTCAAGAGCATTGAGATATGGCATATGTCATCAAGAAGGGCATAGAAGAACAACATGTCCTAATAAAGTTCCCTACTAGGAAAAATCGATGCGGCATTTGTCTTGAAAAAAGACATAATAAAAAACTATCCAATCAGAGCTCAATATTCCAATCAAAACCAATAGCCCATTTCATATATTGTTTGTTCATGGCTTAAGTAGGTAATTTGATTATATTGAACCTTGTGAAGTATCCAGAAATTTTTCTTCATGATATGTTTAGTATTCGTTATCGTTTGAACCTATAATAATGAATTGTGGGGACTTTTCGAACAACGCGACTGATTTTTTAAAATCCCTAAATTGTAGTTTGTACACTAATGGATCTAGGTCCATCGGATCCTTCAATGTTACATCTCCAATCTACACACAGATCCTTGCGAGCGTGGAGGGGTCAGGTAAACTTTGCAAGATGGATACGTCCAAGGTTCATGAATAAACGTATAATATACATATATATATTGACATCTTATTTTCAATTATAAGGTGTACGAAACATTACGTGTGCGTCGAAGAAGTAGAGTCGTTGATCGAACGGTGCAGTATCATTCTCGAATGATCCCATCTCTATGTTCCAATGGGTTATATGGGATTTCGCGCGTATCATTTTTCAGCCTTGATTGGGCTTTAATTACTATATTCATTAAGAGATGATGCCCAGAGACACATAAATTTCACATGCAATGTGGCGAGTGCACTATAACACTCCCAGGATGTACATGTACAACTCGGCTTATCTATTGAAGGTATGCCTGTGATGGGAACCACCGATACAGACTATGTTGAGGTGTGTAAAAGGCTACTTGGTGGAATTCCTGTTAGAGATGACCTTCATGGAAATAAACTTAAAGTTGAATTGCTTGAACGTAACGTACCAGCTATACATGAAGACAGTGATGAGGAATCGGTGCGACATTATGTTCGATCATACATACTCCAACTTATCGGTGGTTGTCTATTCGCTAACAAGTTAAATCAATATGTACATTTGATGTTTCTATCGGTGCTTGAAGACTTTGAAACAGCTGGACAATATAGTTAGGGGAGTGCTTGTTTGGTTTTTTTGTACAGGGAGTTGTGTCGCGGATCTCACGTGGGTGCACATAATGTTGCAGGCACATCAATTCTTGTACAACTATGAGTATGAGATAGATTTTCATTCATAGCACCAAAGCGTATGGGTGTTTCTAGAGTTCAGCCTCGAATAATGGATGGAGAAGACATGCTTGATGACGTTCCATTGGGACACTGGTAATGTAAATGTTATATTGTAATTTCCATAATATTAACTCCATTTTCATTTTACTAATTTATAGTTTTTTATACAGATGGATCGATGCATTTTTGGTTACTCAGAGTGCGACACACGTTTTATCAGCTTACAGTGATGCACTCGACTCGCAGAATGAGGATGAAGTGGTGTGGCAACCTTATGCTAAAGTCATCAGGTCTCTTCCCGAATACTGTACTGACGATCACGGTAGTTAGCTATCGACGTGTCCTCTAATTTGTTTCCACATAGTTGAGTGGTATCGGCCAAAAAGAGTTTTGAGACGATTTGGAATGATACAGGTCGTGCCACCAAACTGTGATTACGACACCCGACTGCACCGCACTGAGATGCGACGACGCATTCAAGAAAATTGGGTGGCTTTTCATGCAAACTTTATACAGATGTGGGAAAATCGTGGTGACGACATAGTCACAGTGGAACAAGAATAAGGACACGATCAACAAGACTACGCGACGTGGTATCGATCAGTCGCTAGAAGATTCATTAGACACGATAAGGCTTTACATGACTATTCGGTAACCTTTAAACTATTATTTCGTTTTCCTCATGATTTACATCTTAAATTGCGTGTATTAAACTCCTATTTTTTATCAGTGTAACTTAGTACGTCAACTACAGCGAGTGTTCATTGAGGATTGGTACGAGCAAGGTCTTACTACTATTAATGAAGGCATCAAATTTTTAGATAAAGAAGAAAGACAGAGGTTTACTTTATGGAATAGTGGAATTGATGTCGAACAGGACATAAATGAGGAAAATGAAGAAGAGATGAAGAAGATGATCAAGATGAATCAAATAAAGAGGTAAGAAGAAGAACAACACAAACACAGACTATGGGTGGGAGCGCTAGACATCCTCGTCCACCACGCCCATCTCGTCGGACAGAGACAACTACTGAGAGTAGCAGATGTTCTCCTCCACCACGTTCATCTCGTCTGAGAGTGAGAAGAACAGAGACTGTTGGTGACAGTAGCTAACGCTCATCCCCGCCACATCATTCTTCTCATGGGGCATTCCTACATTGTTCCCAATGCAACCATAACCTCAATTGTTTGTACTTAAGGCGCCAATCATTAATCTTCCTCCTTACCATTTTGATCCTTATGCACTCGGGCTGTCGTCTTCATATATGGATCATAGAATGCCTACACATCCAACGTATTATTCATTGTCTCAATGCCGAGTCCATTTACTCCACCATGTTATAATTACGATATGTCATATAGTGGAGATGACTCATTCATGAACCTGTTAAGCTTGCCACCGCCTCATGTTCCTTTCGGCCAACCACATACAGGAAGTCAGTATTTTAGAATTATTCAACTTCCTATTTTTTGAAGCATTAGTATCAGATGTGAGTCGAGTGAACCAGAGGAAGAACATCAATCAACTCAACGAAATTCAATGCAAGATCAACAACCTCAATAAATTCAACTGGATGTACAAACACAACGTCTAACTCGACATAGAGTTTGTCTAGTTTGCATTACGGAGCAACAGAGTCAACGTAACCGTCGATAGACCTGTATGATAATTTTTTTTTATGTCTAAGTGATTTTTTTTAATTTATATCTTAGGTGAATGAAGTTGTATACAAGTTTTTTGATGGAATGAAATCATACTTTCAAAACTTCCTTATTGTTTTAATTTTAAATTATCGACAAAGAGATGGCGTGGTTTTGGCCTTTAAAGTTTTTCATGTACATATCTCTTCTTATGATCACACGATATAAATAAGACAAAAATTTAAAGAATGGGTTACATGGTCTGTATGGGTTGCACGGGTTGTCCACCTTGAGATATGTGCGTGACGTTTGCATGAATTATTCACCTTGAGATAAGTGCGTGACGTTTGCATGGGTTGTCCACTTTGAGACATCACCTTGAGATAAGTGCGTGACGTTTGCATGGATTGCACGAGATTACTTGGGTTGTCCACCTCGAAATATGTGCACGACATTTGCACAGTTTGCATTGATTGAACGAGGTTGTATGAGTTGTTCACCTCGAGATACGTGCATGACGTTTGCATAAATTGCATAAGGTTGCATGAGTTGCACACCTTGCGATACATGCGTGACGTTTGCATGAATTGCACGAGGTTGCATGGGTCGGCCACCTCGACATACGAACGTGACGTTTGCATGACTTCTCCACCTCGAGATACATGCGCGACGTTTGCATGAGTTGTCCACGTCGAGATACGTGCGTGTCCTTTATATGACTTGTCTACCTCGAGATATGTGAGTGACGCGGGTTGTCCATCTCGAGATATGTACTTGACGCGACTTATCCATCTCGACACTCACATGTCGTTTGCATGGGTTCACCACTTCAGTTAAACAAATTACTCCTTTTGAGAATGAGTAATTAAGAGCTTTTGTATTTTGTATAGATGACTCATTTTCAAAATGAGTCATTCATTCCACCTCATCAAAGACACAACGTATGCATCCACATCATCATCAATGACTTATTTTGAAAATGAGACCTACCTTAATTTTGTAATTTTAAAATAACCATCCTTATTGGATGAATAAAGAACTAATGTAACCTTACCATGTGACAAGGGTGTTTTGGAGATTTGGAAAAAAGTGGGACAGATTAGCAATTAAAATTCAAAAGAACGGTGTACTATCAGCAAAAACTGGGTCGGTCGAGCCGCTCCGGTGTTCCCTTATTCAACTCCACATAGTTTTCATCGTATGGTGACAGGCATTTCTGCGAACAAGCACAAATGGCTTTAGCCCTTTTAACCAGATTATTCGTCGGAGCTCAATCCGTTGGATACGCGGCTTCTCAACCTCACAACTCTCGATTGTTCTCTACCTTTCTCAACGTAAGTCTCTAATTTTTGTCATCAATCTATTTCCACTCGTGGGTTTTGATTTGCCTGCTCCTAAATCTTTGCACTTTTGATGGTTTTATCGTTTAGTTGGATTCAATGATCATCAATTTTCTTTACTTGATGGATGCAGAGTAGATTGGTTCATCAAACACATTCGTACCACTCATCTCTTCTGGTGTCTTCTTCGACTTGCCGTTTGGTTGCTCGAGCAATGGCACCTTCAGGGACTAAAGTTTCCTTTTCGACGAAGTCCCTGCCTACCAGTGAACCCGTTGTTTCTGCTGACTGGTTGCATGCTAATATGAGGGAGCCCGACCTGAAGGTGCTGTTTTTCGTTGCTCTTTTTAGTCGAATCGAAAAAAAAAAAGAAAAAAAAAAAAGAAAAGAAAAAAAACTCTTCCCTTTTATTCAATTGCACTGAATCTTATTAACGAAACTCAATCGCACTAAATTGATCGCAATGGAAGAGTTTGATCCATCAAGCTCCCCAACTAATTTTGGGATTGAGGCTATGTTGTTGTTGATTGTGGAAGAGAAGCCGAGGAGAAGTTTTAAACAGAAAGGTGTGGACTTTAGGGAAGCGTTAAGTGACCTTGTAGCATAGAGGAGAAGGACCGGCATTTTTTTGTGATAGATACAGATATTACTTTTGTAATTGCCAAGTCTTAGTCACTTATGGCTTATGGGTGGTTTGAATGGAAGGTAAGACGAGGTGAAGAGGATCTTCCATATTTTTCATAAATCTCGCTCACTATTGAATCTAGCAAAGGATTTATCTTGAGTAGGGGGACCTCTTTCAGAAAATGTAAATTTTTTTTGTGCCTTTTTGATGAAATTGTTGAGACTAGCCGTTTTTTCTTGTTTTCGGTTACTTTCCTTAGCCTAAATGAAGTGTTATAATTTCTTAGTCTTGTTAATGCTTATTTTGAGTCCTCAAGTAGGTTTGCCCATATCTCCAACACAACAATCTCCGTTGAAGTATTATTTGGTTCTTTGTTTCGGGTCACCCTAATAGAGCTGAATTTGGTCTTAACATCCATTGAAGCACAATGATTGTCTTATATTCTGCTTCGCCTTTCATTGTGTCTTTTGGTGTGTGTTTGCAATTAATCTTGATCACGCAGCTTCACAAATATGATAACCGAAAAATTGTCATATATTCATCGTCCTAATTTTCTATCCGTATATTTTCCTCAAAAAAATTTTCTATCAGTATGTCGTGACCAAAAATGAAGAAAGAAAACAAAATGAGAAGAAATAAAAAGATTTTTCAAACTTTTTTTTTTTGGGTTTCCCACGTGGTGTCCGATGCCAACCGCACCGACTAATCCAAGCTCGGGTACTGTCTGGCCCCATATGGGGGGCGGCCCGCCCAACCCAGTTTTTCCATTCATAAGACTCAAACTTTAGACCTTGTTTAAGGAGATCAAGTTCCTTACCACTTGGGCCAACCGGTTGTTGGTTGCAAACATTTACTGAATGTAGTGTTTCTATGAAATTAAAACCCAACATATAAATCTCCTGAAATTTATATCATGAATTAAATATTTTGTGGCTATAGTGTGTAACCGTGTATATTGCATACATCTACATTTATCAATTGTATTTTGAATTCTAAATGTTCTCGTCACTTATTACACTAGCCCTTGTAAAAGAAGGACATCATTTTGGTTCTTATCAAGAATAACTAAGCTTAGATCTCAAACCTCTGTGTTAATTTATTCTTGAGGCTTTCCTTGTATTGACATTTGATCTGTTGACATAGTGAGAAGACGAGTATCTGTTGTCAAGAAAAACATGTCCCTAATAATCGGGTGAACTTGTTGATGAGTCATGCCTGACTGTTGGTAGTTGTGGTTCATGTTCTTTTTTTTTTTTTGCCCGCGTTCTTCTGCATTTTCTATGGCTTGTAGAGTTGGGCCCTGATAGGTATAGGGGATCTAGTAATTGAGATTCTTCACTGGTCTTCCAGCTTCTTACTAACACATGGAGGTTGTTCAGTTTGTAGTACATGCTATGCTAGGGGAAAAAAAATCTATTTCAGTCCTAGGCATTTATTCTGAAAAAAAACAGAAGGCCTAACTATTCTTAGTTGTCAAGTTTTTAGTTTATACTTTTTGTTGATCTGTCCAACTCTTTTGTCATGTATATATATATATATATATATATTTTTTTTTTTTTTGTGATAGAATTCATGTTATCATAAAAACTATATATATTTTTATTATGGTTAAACTTTTATTCTGAAAGAAATGAGAAAAAAAATCAATTACAATAAATGTCCTAATGATTGTTTTAGTGGTTTTCAGAATTACATAAAACATTACATTTGAATATTAAGTCGTGGACGCAATAGGAGTCCACTCATAACTTCAATCTTCAAATTGTTAATTTTTGTGTTTAATTAGGTATTGGATGCATCATGGTACATGGCAGATGAGAAAAGGAATCCAGTCCAAGAATATCAGGTACTTCCGGTTTTCTTCCAACTTAATGCTTTTTTTGTAAGATAATGTTGGGTATGTTGGTTGACTGCTGACTAATTACGCAGGCCTCTTGGTTGTGGGGGATTATATTTACTCTTTTCCGTGTTTGAAACAATTTATGTTAAGATGTTACTTCCATACTTGAATGTATTATGATACTAATCTTATTTATGATAATTGTTTTCAAGTTGTATCGTGTTCAATGGCTAAATTTCCAAGGTAAGTTCATCATTTCCAATAAGTTATGTGGTGCTGTTTAATAATAATATTTAAAATAGTATTTCTTTTTACCTAGCTTCACACAATTGTATGCTCACTTTGCCTTGTTCCTGATCAATGCTGTCTTCTGTTAGGAATGCATGTGGTCCCCATACTTACAAATGCAAGTTCACCTCGATGAAACTTCTTCCTATGCCTTTTTAGGCGAACCTGTGGGTTATGTTTTGGTGTCAACTTCAAAAAATGATTATTCTGGTCCCATCAATTACTGTTTTTCTGGGTGTAGACAGGGCCGAGGACATGGAATCGTAAATTGACCCTTAGAGCGGTTGACCCGTGCTGAGTGTTAGTGTTGTCATGATAATGCCTTTCACTTTTCAGTTATCTTGTTGATAAGAGAATGGAAGTTGTATAACCTTGATGTTGCAACTCAATTTTTTTGCCTCTTCTCACATGTCTTCCTATTCTCCCTCAAAGAATTTGACGGTTGTCATTTTGGGCAAGAGATTAAGAGGATATGCTCCTTCTTTCATTTGTGTTGTATCAGTGTTGTGGACTTTTTTTTTTTCAACTTTTGCTTAGGAGAATAGTTTTCTAGTTTGAAATTTCAATTCTCTTGCTTTTGCCCTTTTTGATTTTTTTTCTAAATCCACCGGTGGAGAACTTTAAAATGATCGTTGTCATTATTTATGTGTGGTGTTTGACCAAAACACCCATAAATTAAGCAACTTGGTCAATGAAATGGTCGAGAAAGAAATGGTCTTTGGCTCTTTTCTTTGAGAAGGCCAAATTCAACCTTTGTCCTGTATTCTCTCCAATAGAGTGATAGAATTAATTTTCTTATATTCAGACATTTTATTCCCTGCATAGTACATGCATGGTGGAATGTGGCATTCGACACACTTTCAACTTGTTGTCGCAAGTATTAACAAATGTAAAAAATCAACCCTTCCTCAATTGTCTTGGTTATAAAGAATTAAGTCACCTGATTTTAGATATGCTCTGGGAAAACGACAATGAATGATTATGTGGTTTATTGACTTTGGTGCCATCATTAATAGAAAACACCAATTTGGTAAAATGCAAGTACAAGGACAGTCCCGTTTTATAAGGTCCATATTGTTGAGTTTCATGTGCACTAGTTGCTAATTTGCCACTTAAAAGTTTCAATTTTTAATGAAATTCTTATATCCCATCAAATGTTTCACGATTAAAGTGTTTTAGGTTTGCCCTACAAATCATTTGGTCAAATAAACTCGTATATAGAGAGAGAGAGAACCTTCTCTTTGCTTGCATTGTTTCTATTTTGCTAACATTTAAAAATTGTTGAAATTACATTACTTTATAATATGTAATACGTCCTTGCATCTACAAATATTTACTACGTAGGTCTTGTCCAGCTATTACTTACCAAAGACATCATTGAGATATCACCTTAATGGATCGATTTATGTGTACAATCTTTAAATCATTTGAACATTCTTAACTGGCCTCTTTGCACTACGTGAACAATGGATTTGCTTGGATAAAAGAGTGTCTTCAACAAGCTAAGGATGAATGATTGTGGCTTACTCCCTCAAATATTTACTACCTAGGTCATGTCCAGCTATTACTTTCCAAAGACATCATTGAGATATCACCTTAATGGATCAATTTATGTGTACAATCTTGAAATCATTTGAACATCCTTAACTGGCCTCTTCTCACTACATGAACAATGGATCATTTGCTTGCTTGGATAAAAGAGTGTCTTCAACAAGCTAAGGACGAATGATTATGGCTTACTCCCTGAAATATTTACTTGCTAGGTCATGTCCAACTATTACTTACCAAAGACATCATTGTGATATCACCTTAATGGATCGATTTATGCGTACAATCTTGAAATCATACTAACATCCTTAACTGACCTCTTCTCACTATGTAAACGATTGATCATTTGCTTGCTTGGATAAAAGAGTGTCTTCAACAAGCTTAAGGATGAATGATTGTGGCTTACTTCCTCATGATATAAAATCCATTGATGATTTTCTGATCCCAGCTCTATTGATCATCCCCTTTTAAAATATATGCTACTAGAGTAAATAGGAAAAGGAAGGTCTCCACAATTGATGCCTCTCAGTGTTCAAAAACTTTGCTTGATGCTTTCCATTTATCATAAGTAAATAGGAGATCGAACTAAGCCTTTCTTAGTAGTGTATGCTTCCTGAACTCACTGCCGATGGGATGACAAGACTTTAGAAAAGATCTCGATGACTTCTTTTTGATACAAAGGCTACTCCACTCAAGTTATGTTAGATTGTTGACATATTTTTAGTTATTTATTATGGTTTGATACAAATATTGCAAGGCGTTAAGGCGATCCCAAGGTGATTTCCTTGCCCTAGACGAGGCGATGCCTAGGCAGATAAAATAATAATTATTTATAGGCCCCCATATAATTAATTATTTATTTATAGGTCCTTAAATAAAACTAATTTTCTATTAGTCAATGTGATTATTATTTAATATATACTTCAAAAATACTAATAAGTCTTTAGAACCTTACATGACATTAATTGTGTCAAGATTATGTTTTTGTTTTTGTGTGTTTTTTTTTTTTTTTTTTTGGATGAAGGTCAAGATTTTGTTGTTGGATAGGTATTTTTGTTATCAAACTTAATTATAAATTGCCCCTTCAATATCTAAAAATTACTTAGAGGGACATCGCCCACCTAAGGCACCGCCTTGCAATCATCGTTTTGGTACGGAGAACCTTGTGACTGTTGCGTTTCGGGGATCAAAACGTAGTGGGTTTTTTGAAAAATTTTCAACAATTCTCGAACATTATCCAACTAGATTCCATTAAATTGATAACCCAAAGGAGAAATCATACCTCGACAAGAAAAATTTATGTCCGCCATTGTTGGTAACGATCGAGACATTGCTCCATAGAACCAATGTCCTTTGTTGGTATGCACACACGAATGGACGATCATGATCTAGAGTGCTACCGCCGACAAAAGTCTAGGACAAGAGTTCTCACAAAACTCTCTTAAAAAATCACACCTACGACTACAACCCTAATGCTTTATTTATGGAACAATAGGTCGAGTTGTAAAATAACTCCATCTCTTAGTCTCTCTCCAGATAGAGTATTAGATAAAGTCCAACTTCTAAAAAGATAGAGTCATAGACAATCTACAACTACTAATCCAACAAGAGTTGTAATTAATCTAAAACTCAAATGAGAATTAATGTCACACTATAATTCCAATTAGATTCCTATTTGAAATAGGATTTACCAAGAGATAAAATTCTAGTCACACTTGAATTCCAAGAGAACTTAGATTCCTAGTCAAACTAGGACCCTTAGTAAGAAACTTCAAAATGAATTTTATCACATAAAATTCATTGACCTAGACAATGTTAAATCGTGCAAATCCGTTCTTTGTGTCTTGCCCAATAGGCTCATACAACGTTGGCTGTAAACCAAAACCCTTTTGGTACACAAGTCATAAGCGGGCTCTAGCAAGACATTATGACTATCCAAGTTGCATGAAGATCAATAAATCGATTCAACCTAATTGATAGTGTATAGTATATCCTTTTGTCACGCGATATCCTTTGATCAAACATTAGGCATGGAATGTCACCTGTATAGTTCAATCTTCTAGTATCATTCTTTGAGTAGAATGAAATTGTCGAATGACATTGATCACATCAATTCACTAGACAATGACCATTTATCAAACATATTGAGGAGCCTAATAGAATATCTCTCTAGACGTGAGAGACAAAATCCTTCTTGATCACTCAACTACCACACATTATTCGGACAATGACCAATCTCGGCCTTTATAATCATCTAGTTAAACACAACATTTAATTGTGTTCTTATGTTGGAGTCTCTGGTGATCTTAGTTCCAAAAACTAAATGATGTACCTATAATGAGAACCACTTATGACATTAACCATGTAGTGTTCTTATAATGGATCGATCCTGTACCTTTGATTCTTATCTCCATAAGTATAATCATCATATGATTATCAATCAAGACTCATACTAGTCTTAATTTATTATTGTTCCCACAATAATAACCGACTAGGACATTTATAATAATACAATAATTATTCATAGATATTGTTGTAATAGAAACATGCATCTATTTGTAACAGTGAAACAATGTTCATAGAATTGGCCTAGGGCACATTACCCAACAATGAATTGTCTTATTCACCAAAGTCTAAATAGATGAGAAATAATTCATTACATTGTTAACTTCTTGAAAACTTCCTTCTGATATTTTATTTTGCCAATTGATGCATGATATATAACTTGTTCACCCTTTTCTTAAATATACTTTAGGTTCAAAGTTAAGAGACCAATAGTTATAGGATTTTATTTTTAAATCTTGAGTCTAAGATTAAGTAGAATCTTGTTTGTTTTATTTTGTTACTTTTGCTGTTTTTCTAGATACTATTAGAGTTCATTTAGAATTTGAAAACTCTAGTTGTATTAGGTTTATCATGTTACCGCACGCACACAAATACACAACACCAACACAAACACATACACAAGATAGTATATTATTTTCTTCACAACATATCGAATGTTGATAGAAATTTTCAAATTTCCTCTGTTTGCATCTCTTCTTTAGTCTACTACTTCTCTCTTGATCTTCTCCTACCAACAACCTTAATCAAATCTCAAAAGTTCAAAAATGCAGTCTTAATTGTGTATTTTTTTTTTGAAGAAAATTAGGATTTTCGACGTATCAACAAGACCTCCCTTTTTTGTTTGTTTCCTCAAGTTTTTCAATTTGATTTGTATCTTGGCATTTTTTTCAATTTTTATTTATTTAATGCCAGAACTAATGCGAAAGCTTAAATTTCTCAGCAAAAATCTATGCGGCGATTCATATGTTTCACAAATGATCATTTAAACAATGTCTACACCATCAGTTATTTATTTATTTATCTTTTATAAAAATCCATAGAGATTAGAGACATGTTTGAAACATCAGTCAATTTGAGTTCGTGAAGAATTAGGCATTTGGATTTCAAAGTCCCTTATTATTTTCTTAATGTTAGAAGAAGTCTTTTAGCTTTGGTCATCTTTAGTCATGTTAATTACTCCATCTGTTCCATATTATCTGTCACATTTAATTTTTTTTTCTTGTTCCACAATATGTGTCACATTAGGAAATCAAGGGTGTATTTATATATTTTTTCCAATTTTACGCATAATTTAATTAGGATTGTATAATTAATATGCCACATTTTTCAAGCTAAACTTATGAAAAATAAGCTATTAATGAGGGGTAATTTAGTCTCAATGTCTATCTTTTTAAGACTTTCAATCATCACCTTAATTCCTTTGCACAAGCTCAAATGTGACAGATAATATGGAACGGAGGGAAGTTAGTAAGAATTTGAGATCTAGTTGGAGTAAAAGTAGTGTGTTTTACATGGTGGATTTGTATATTATTGAATAAAATTGCGTTTTGGGTTGGAGAAATGGTTCTCTTGTGTTTGAGTTTCTTATATTGGCATGTTTAATGAAACACCAATAGAGAAGTTCGAGTTTTCTTCCATTTAAGTATTGGCAGAATCAACGAATTATTAAGAAAATGCCTCTTTGTTGTAGCGAGGAATTAGTGGAATTCTCGCTCCATCATAATCCAAGTAGTAAGTAATTGCAATTGTCGACTTCCATTCATGAAAGAAACTTCGCCCATAAAGTGATATTTTATGGATCAACATTTTGATTTCAATTATGGTTTTAACTAAAAGGATCTAGGAAAATATTGATTGATTATAATTATATATATAAGTGTTGACGTGTTTACTTTTATTGTGATACAGGTCGCTCATATTCCTAGTGCCCTTTTCTTTGATGTTGATGGAATATCAGATCGACTTACAAATGTGAGACTAATTTAATGTTTTATTATTTTCTGCCCTATATTTGTTTGTTGACTATTCTATTTACTCTAATGCTTAGCATAACATTATTGTCTTTTATGTTCTTTGATTATAATTTTTTTTGAATGTAAAATTTGTTGTCAAAAAAAAAATCCCTATTAGAATCCTTACTCAGTCTTCTTAATGTTTTGGGTGGAAACTTAGTTTTTTGTTATTAACGTGACATAATTCGTTTTTCAATATACTGATTTTCGCTATAAAAAATATGAAAAAAATTTTGATTAGGAATTATAGGGTTTAGTTTAATGAAAACCTTGCCTTTATATTGTCCTATCATTTTTAACGATTGCACCTCTCTCTTATATGGTTAACTCAATCCCCATTCATGTACTAGTTTTTTTCCTTTGCATTTATATTTTACTGTTTGGCACATTGTTAAGCAGCCATTTTCCACAATCAAGATATCTGGGTCATCTTGCATAAAATATTTTATACAAACTGAATGTTGCAATTCTCGACTTGCTTTAGTTTTGTACTAATGATTGAGTTTCTGCTTTGATCTAATGGATTCGAAGCTTCTACACCAGTTTTTTCATAAATTATTCTGCTTTCTCTATGCGTATGTTGGCTATGTGCCTATGGTTGGGACTTAAGAATCTGATTATCATTACTAGCCCATGGGGCATGTGCTTCACACGTGATTCACTATGTGTTTCTATTCAATTAGTTCTTCTTGCACTCAAAAACATAAGAAAAAAACATCTAAACCAAAATCTTAAGCAATACAACAACAATAACAACAACAACAACAACAACAACAACAACAACAACAGCAACAACAACAACAGCAACAGCAGCAGCCGCAGCATCAACAACAAAATAGCCTCAGTCCCAAATTAATTGGGGTCATCTACATGAATCAAACTCTTCCATTGTGCTCGATTTAGTGCAATTGATGGTGAGCTTTCTAAACCACAAAATTTAAGCAATAATTCCAAGAATTCTCCAGAAAATACATAAAGGAAAAGAGTCACGGGGGGGTGTGTAATTAAAGAGGGTAAACTTTTTCACTAGAAAAAATTTTTCTCACTCAATCCAAGTTAAACTTTTTTTCATTAGTTAGGATCAATCATATACAAAGATGGTCATATCGAGGATGACCTTACACATAGAATTCAAGTTAGTTCAAAGACACCAATACTCGAATTAAAGAGAATTGTATAAAACAACAATATGCAGTTGTCGCGGGGCCAATAGGGGTTTTTCACTAGGAACAAGGAAACGTTTTTACTAGCTCTCAATTGAATTAATGAATACAAGCAATGGGCAACAAGAACTCTATGCATACATGCCACTCATGCATCTACTCATGCATCTCGTCCTCTATTTCATGTTTTTGCTCCACCTAGAGCCTCTGGCTTTATAGACCAGCCAACAATCAGTTACATAACCGTCCTAGACTAGGTAAAACACCACTCCTTGTGGTCAAGGCAGTTACCCAACTGCCTTGCTCCCTTGCTGCCACATCGTTCCATAACCGCCACCATTACTGGGTCAATTGCAACATGCTCCTGGTATTCGGGACTTCTTGGTCGTGCCTTGGTCATGGCTCCAGCCCATGACCAAGGTAGTTACTCAACTGCTTGGAACCGTCTTGACTTGGTCTAGCCACGCCACAAGGGACGTGGCCCATGTTCTCTACGGGACAGGGGCTGATTCGTGGTGCCTAGCTGCGCGCGTGCCCAGCACCTCGCGTGCTAGCCGGGCTCTCGGCCCGACCGAGTCCCACCGGCTCGAGGGTGGCGGACGCCATGGTCCGTCCATGGGTCGTGCCTTGGCATTGCGCCCAAGCATGCTCGAGGGTCCCCGCTAGTTCGCCCATGCCGCCCAGGGAGAGAGCACCTCTCCCCCTATAGTAGATGTTAAGCCGTTTCCTCGCTCCAATAGAAAACATCCCAAAATGAGACCAAGCGTACTTTGACCCGGGTCAACGCCCAAGTCAAGATTTGTCAACGCTTTCCTCGTGCCTTGCTCGTGCCAAAGAATCCGCTTAAGTCTTGCCCGTGCCCGCGCTCGTGTCAAGACGTGCCAAGGTGTGCCAAGGTTTGCCCGCGCTCGTGCCAAGGCGCATACTTAAGTCCGCCCGTGCCTCGCGCTAAGGCGCGTACCTAAGTCCGCCCGCGCCCCGCGTGCCTCGCGCCAAGGCGCGTACCTAAGTCCGCCCGTGCCTCGTGCCAAGGCGCGTACCTAAGTCCGCCCGTGCCTCGCGCCAAGGCGTGCCAAGGCGCCGTGCCAAGGAAAAACACGCCCGCGCTCGCCCATGTGCGCGCGCCCACGAGCGCTAGTCCATGCGTCCCTGCGCGCTCGCCCAAGCGCGCGCGCGTCCGTCCGCGCGCGTCCATGCGCGCTCGCCCATGCGCGCGCTCGTCCACGCGCGCGTGTTCACACACTACGCGCGTGTTCCGCATCCAGCCGTGCCCAGGCGCAAACCCCTTTACGCCTGTGCATTATTCCGCATGTTTACTCGCGACCCAACCTTATGGAACCAGCCGAGCCCTCCTGAACTCGGTCATTGGCTAGGTTTCTTCTCGCCCTAGCCCAACTACTCGGTCACGCTATTGAGGGGCTGACAAACATCCCCCCGCCGAATTGTTCGATGCCCTCATCGAACACTCCGCGTCTGCCTGTCCACCAGACTGCTGCCCACCAAAGCAACATTTCTCCATCTGATCCCGTACTTGCAGCGCCACCAGCCTTGGTATACGCTTTGCCCCGCGCTCGCATTGCTTGGACAAAGCACGACCCCCTTCTCATCCATGATCGCAAGCCATGAAGTGATGGGATCACAACGACTTTCCTGCCATCAAGAAATCATTTCCCACAATGATTTCAAAGTCATCCAACGGAGCAGCAATCAAATTCACCTTGCCCTCCCAAGTGTGGATTCGAATGCCCACATTTGAGGCTACGCCCATAGCCTTCCTCGGTTTGGAATTGACTGCTTTTACCATGCTTGCACTCTCAACAAGCTGTAAACCAAGCCTCCGAGCTAGGTTCTCCGCAATAAACGAGTGTGTGGCTCCCGAATCGATCAACACCTTCACTGCTTGGTTGTTGATCTGAGCCTCCACGAACATCAGCCCTACTGATGCCCTATCCTTGTGCACCTGCACTGTGTTCAGCAACTGCAATGGATTCATCCGAGCCTCCGGTTCATCTGCAACAATCGCATTCAGCTTCTCTTTCTTAGGGCAATCCCTTGCCCTGTGAGGACCGTCACATATGAAACAGCCCCTTTTGACGTTGATGCTTTAGCACTAGCATCAAATTTCGAAGAAGGCTCCTCCTCCTTCCTGGATCCACCAGCTCGATCCTTCTCCTTGTACTTCTTTTCTTTTGATTCAAAAGAAGCACCACTAGTCTTGTAATCCACAAGACTATCCGCCACTGCAATTGCACTCGACAAGTTCTTCACACCTTGCCTTCGCAACTCCGACTGCGCCCATCCTTGCAATCCTGCAGTGAAATTAAACAACTTGTCCTCCTCGGACATATTTTTGATGTCAAGCAATAAGGACGAGAATTCCTTCACGTATTCTCTAACCGTCCCCTTCTGCTTCAATTGGCGCAACGCCTCCCGCGCTTGCCATGCCGCATTCGTGGGTAGGAATTGATCCTTCAATTCCCGTTTTAGCACCTCCCACTCCACAATCTTCGGTATGCCCGCAGCCGCATCATCATCCACTCTGGTCCTCCACCAGAGTTTTGCATCGCCGTCTAGGTACATGGAGGTCAAAATGACCTTTTGGCTCTCCTCCGTCCGAGCCGTAGCGAAATATTGCTCCATATCCCAAAGGAAATTCTCAAGCTCCTTTGCGCTCCGCTTGCCCGAGAATTTCTTTGGCTCCGGTACCTTTGTTCTAGGCTTTGCCGCAACGGTAACCTCCGAGGATCCGCCCACGGCTCGCTTGAGCAGGCTTAACTCCATAGCCGTGCTCGTGGCAGTTTCACTAGTGAGTTCTCCCACAGAACGCACCTCGGATAGAAGCTCCTCAAATTTGGATTCCCACATAGCTATCGTGGCTTCTTGTGACTCTCCTCTAGCCACCAAGGACGCCACCAACATTTCCAAGCCTTCAAGGCGTTGCTCCAACCTTGAAGACTCTGCCGTGTCCGCCGGGACCGCCATTGTTGCCATCATTTGTTCTAGGTGAGCTACCCTCTCACCTAGATCGCTCGCTGCTCGGGTCGCCATCGTCTCCGAACGTAGGCTCTGATACCAATTGTCACGGGGCCAATTAAAGAGGGGTTTTTCACTAGGAAATTTTTCTCACTCAATCGAACCCGCGGTGCCTAAGGGCCACCTTAGTTCAGCACACCAATACTCGAATTAAAGGGACAACAAGCAATACGCAACAAGGAAACGTTTTTACTAGCTCTCAATTGGGAATACAACTGTGGAACTCTATGCATACATGCCACTCATGCATCTACTCATGCATCTCGTCCTCTATTTCATGTTTTTGCTCCACCTAGAGCCTCTGGCTTTATAGACCAGCCAACAATCAATTACATAACCGTCCTAGACTAGGTAAAACACCACTCCTTGTGGTCAAGGCAGTTACCCAACAGCCTTGCTCCCTTGCTGCCACATCGTTCCATAACCGCCACCATTACTGGGTCAATTGCAACATGCTCCTGGTATTCGGGACTTCTTGGTCGTGCCTTGGTCATGGCTCCAGCCCATGACCAAGGTAGTTACTCAACTGCTTGGAACCGTCTTGACTTGGTCTAGCCACACCACAAGGGACGCGGCCCATGTTCTCTACGGGACAGGGGCCGATTCGTGGTGCCTAGCTGCGCCTAGGCACCTCTGCGTGCTAGCCGGGGCTCGGTCCGACCGAGTCCCACCGGCTCGAGGGTGGCCGACGCCATGGTCCGTCCATGGGTCGTGCCTTGGCATTGCGCCCAAGGCATGCTCGAGGGTCCCTGCTAGTTCGCCCATGCCGCCCCAGGGAGAGAGCACACCTCTCCCTATAGTAGATGTTAAGCCGTTTCCTCGGCTCCAATAGAAAACATCCCAAAATGAGACCAAGCGTACTTTGACCCGGGTCAACGCCCAAGTCAAGATTTGTCAACCCTTGCCTCGTGCCTTGCTCGTGCCAAAGAATCCGCTTAAGCCTTGCCCGTGCCAAGACGTGCCAAGGTGTGCCAAGGTTTGCCCGCACTCGTGCCAAGCCGCATACTTAAGTCCGCCCGTGCCTCATGCCAAGGCGCGTACTTAAGTCCGCCCGTGCCTCGCGCCAAGGCGCGTACCTAAGTCCGCCCGTGCCTCGCGCCAAGATGTGCCAAGGCGTGCCAAGGCGTCGTGCCAAGGCGTGCCAAGGCGTTGTGCCAAGGCGTCGTGCCAAGGAAAAACACGCCCGCGCTCGCCCTTGTGCGCGTGCCCACGTGCGCTCGTCCATGCGTCCCTGTGCGCTCGCCCAAGCGCGAGCGCGTCCGTTCGCGCGCGTCCGTTCGCGCGCGTCCATGCTCGCTCGCCCATGCGCGCGCTCGTCCAAGCGCGCGTGTCCACACACTACGAGCGTGTTCCGTATCCATGCCCGTGCCCAGGCGCAAACCCCTTTACGCCTGTGCATTATTCCGCATGTTTACTCGCGACCCAACCTTATGGAACCAGCTGAGCCCTCTTGAACTCGGTCATTGGCTAGGTTTTTTGCTGCCTAGCCCAGCCTACTCGGGTCACACTATTGAGGGGTGACGTGGATGTGTGGTAAGACCGTAAGAGTAATTAAGATATAATAAGAAGTATGGAGATTCAAAGAAAAGTAGGAGTAGGACCAATAAACGCAAAAATAAGGGAATGACAGTTGCGATGGTTTGTATATGTCTAAAGACAGCCCGCAAATGCCCCAGTAAGAAGAAGCATATATATCACATGTGGTTGGAGGCTTGGAGGTGCTTTCTTTTTCCTTAGTCCTCCTTCTCTTCTCTTTACTTTTTTTTTTTTTTCCCTTTTGTGGGTCTATGCTCCATAAATTACCGGTCTTATATCTTAGCCTCTATTTCCAACTATCTCTCTCGATTGCATCATTTCTCTCTCTCTCTCTCTCTCTCTCTCTCTATCTATCTCTCTCTCTCTCTCTCTCTCTCTCTCTTTGCTGCTTTGCGAAGTAGGTGTCGATAAGTTCCAACAATCAAAGAAGAACACCAAGAAGATAGCAAAGAGAAATGGGAGAGAAGTGAGTCTTGTATCGCTTTCAAAACATGGAAGAACACAAGATTCACCACAACACTTTAGAGAGCGTTTCACTCTCCCAAGCCAAAAGGCCAAATTATCAGTTCTATAATTCTATTAAGTGTTGGGGCATGTGCCCTAGGTCAATCCATTAACTGTCTTTATGAATACTTTTAGTTAATGAAATAGAGGATTTCGTTTGCTGTTTATTATAATTAATTTGCATGTTTACATTATAATAAGATCCATGGGTATTTACAGAATTATCCTAAATGTCTATAGTCGATCATTATAATGAGAACTATAATGAATCAAGACTAGTGTGAGTCTTGATTGATGATCATATGATGATTATACGTATAGAGATACGAATCAAGATCACGAGTACTTGTTAGGGAACAAAGTACTGGACCGACTCGCTATGAGAACATCACATAGATTAAGTCATAGTTGTTTCTCATGATAGGTATATTTTTCAGTCCTCTGACTTGAGATTACCAGAGACTTCAACATTAGGAACACAGTGATTTGACACAATCAAACATTGTTTTTAATCGGACGATTATAAAGGTTGTGATTGTTTACTGTGTGAGCAATGTGATGAAGTTGTGTAATCGAGATAGAATTTGTCCCTTTCATATAAAGAAAGATATCTAGTGGATCCCTCGATGTGTTAGACTATTAAAAGGCCTAGTCTAAGTGAATTGATATTGATCAATGTCACTTGGATGTTTTCAGTCTACCTAGAGATCAAGACTAGTACGATCGAACATGTTGGATGACAATTTAATGCCTTATGTTTGATCAAAAGGATATCGTGTGACAAAATGATGTTATATACACTATTGATTAGGTTGTATCGATTTGATATTCGTACAACTTGGGTAGTCATAATGTCTTGCTAGAGGCCGCTTATGACTTGTATACCAAAATGTGTTTTGGTACACTGCCAACGTTGTATGAGCCTATTGGGTCGCACATTAAGAATGGTTTTGTGAGATTTTAAGATGGTTCAGAAAAACGAATTTTATATGATAAAATTCATGACAGAAACATTCTTGTGGTGTATTACACTTATACTTCTTTAAGTAGGGGTATATGTGTAATTTACTTAACCGTCTATATACAAGGGTTGTATAAATAGACGCTTTAAGTTAGAACACACGTATGAAAGATTAAGGGCCGAAACTCTATTTTCGTTTCAAAAATGAATTAGGGTTTTCTGGTACACTCTGGATCGTTTTGGAGAGAAACAAAAAAAGGTTTGGTATTCTCTCGAAGCTAGCACTTCGAATCTCGGCCGCCGTTCGTGTGTGGACTGCTGGTAGAGGGCGTTCGTCGTTGGCAGCGCCTTAGAGATTGATCAACCTTCATAAAGGTATATTTGCGACCGAGGTATGATTAAGTTTTCACGGTTTAAACGTTTTTAATGGAATTAGATTGGGATCCTGTTGGGGTTTTTGTCAAAATTGTTTTGTAATTTTCGCTGCGTATGAACCCCAAAACTCAACATTAAGTTCATAGATGCCTTTCTTACAAGAGTACTCCCTATTACTTGTTCTTACATAACAAAACACTCTCAACTTGGACCACTCTAACCAACTTAAATACCTACTTTGCTTGCGCTGTACAATGACTCCCATTACTCTTGTAGGGGAAGGGGTATGTTTGTAATTTTCATGTGGCTTTAACTAGATATCCAATACCCAATGAATTATCCAAGTCACATTAGTCCATTTCCCATGGATTACCTCAAGTATAAGGCTTGACGCAAGTAATAGTGGCACCAACTAGTGTTGGAATTGGGTTTATCGAATCCACAGGGTTGGTGTGAATGCTAATCTATTGTCCAATTAAGAAATTAAGTTAGGAACCAAAATTTGGGTTTTGTAATGGAAATTGAACTAACTAATTATCTCTATCTACTTGCAAGAAATTTAAATTGAGTTTTAACAATGGAGAAGTAATCTAAGGGAGTCACCTTCACCTAGGTTGAATTCCTTCTTTCCTATTTTATCTCGAGGTTCCCAATTCAAGTGTAGATAGACAAATTTCCCTAAAATTTCACTCTACACTAAGGGTGTGTTTGATAGCAAAAAGAATTTTCAATGAGAAAAAAGTATTTACTTCGGCAAATTTTTTGTAGAAAATTTTTTTAAAAGAATTTTCTCATTGTTGTTTGATTGCACGTGAGAATTTTTTTTTTCAATTTTCTGCTGTTTGATAACTAATGTAATTTTTTTTTTTCATTTTTTGCAGTACCACGAATTGACCACTATATTCGACCTAGTTTCGATAATCAAAATAATAACCTCATTCAAATCCAACCATACACCACAACAAACACATACCAACCACTATATCTACCAATAAAAAATACAAATTTGAACGAAAACCAAACTAAATCTTTCCTTAGAAACTCGACTTAAGTGAAGATGAAGCTGGTTGTGACTGACGAGCAGACGGATTATATTGTTCTGGGCGAAGAGATCCTGGCATTTAGGATGATGGGCGGCGAGTTCCGAGACCGCCTGTGCCACCATGGCATCGAAACTTCATGTGCCCCTCTTTCAAAACCTTGGCGAAAACAAACACACACCCGCGTGGATCATATGATCAACGCTCTCGGGGTCACGACCCATAAGCCCAATAGCCCTCGCAAAGCATTCTCTTGCCCTTCCATCTTCCCCTCCTTCACCAATTTCAAGAGCGCGCCACTCCGCCCTCTTCGATGATGAGTTTGCCGTAGCGATCGTTGTCCCCGGCGAGGAGACGAGAGAGGCGGCGACATCGGATCCGTCGTCGAGAGAGCCCTTGTGGAGGGTGGCGATCTGTTCCCAGATTAGACAGAGGATAGGCTCGTTGGCGGCGATGGGAGGGAGGCCGAGGTAATCGTCGTCGCGCTCGTCGGAAGGCACGGAGACGCGGAGGAGCCAGGAGACGTCGCCGATGGAATTCTCTAGCTGGGAGGACATCTTCTTGAAGGCTGCGGCGGGGGCGATGGTGAAGACGTGCTTGATCAGGCCGTTGCTTCGGCATTTGAGGACGAGGGACAGGGCGATGGTGAAAACAAGTAGGGAATAAATTTTCAGAGACGAGGATGAGGAGGAGGTGGTGGCGGAGATGGAGAAGCCTTGTTTCGGTGTTGGTGGTGATGATCAGAGGAACTTGGAGTCCGAGTTTGGGTATTGCGTGAGAGTAAATCTCCAATTTCCATGTTGAAATAAGAGAAAATAAATGAGGAAAATTAGGGGGGTGAGTTTTTTTTCTCTGGGCGGTTACAAATGTATCAAACACCGAAAAAAACAGTTATACTAAAAAATAAAACAAATTTCCATGATTTTTTTCATTTTCCCTGCTATCAAACACACCCTAAGGTCTTGGCGATAGAGATTGTAGTGCCGCACTCAGACTCCGCTGGTCGGCGTGAATAAGTGTAAGTGCGACACCGAATGAAACAACAAATTCAAATGCCTCTCTTGTCAACGGCTGTCAGTCGACGTGCCATATGTTCAAGGGTTGCGTTTCCTATTTTCGTGTTGAAAGTTCGAACCCTAAGATGTAAACCTACGTGGCCAATGCAAGTTTAGCATTACAAACAATCAAAACACAAATCAACACCATAAATTGAAGAAAACCAAGAGAATTTACATCCAAGTTGAAGGAAATCCAACCTGAGATCCATTGATCCTCGAGACAAAAAATATTGCTCCATAATGGGGTTCAATCCAACACAAAACATGAAGGGAACTAAAGATTTCATGAAAATAAACCTCAACTTCAACAAGGAATGCACAAGTTCGTACCAAAAACCCTAGTCTCCAAAGCTCATCTCCAAGTCTTCTCCAAAGCAAAAGTTCTCTAAACCTAATTTTAAGTACTATTTAAACCCCTCAAAGCAATTTAGTCCAAAAATTACACAAAAACCTTTTAAAAAATCATTTTTTTGCATTATTCCCGCAGTGAGCCAGTTTTTGAGTTTCTGTTGTTTTGGGCACTAGGATACGGCGCCTATGTGCCACCTCGGTGCCCAAAACAGCAAGCTTCCAATAAGACATTCAATTTCTAACTGATTTGTTCTTGCACCCGTATTCCGACTTGCAACGCGATTTTGGACCTCTTAAAGTCTGAATTTGAGGAAGCTCGTGGTAGATGAAAATGTTGCTCTTTAAATCTACTTTCCAACGCAAAAACCCCCAGGTCATTTGAATTTGTAATGAGAGAGATATGACCAAAACACTGAAGCTTGTTTCTAATGGACTTCGTCAAAACTTAGCCAATTTGATGTCGTTCTTACCCAAACCTTGTATTCTTATCTCGAAACCTCCAAATATCTTCAAAACACATCAAACCATGTGAAATATCATCATTCAATTACTCGCGTCCAATCTTGCTTTCCTTCGCCTTGTGATCCACGCTAACGCCCTTTTTGAGGTAATTTTCCTCAGATCTTCAATGTAAGCTTTGAATGCTCCCACTTCGCTTTCCTCACCTAAAAACCAAAAAAAATTTATCGGATTAGCAGGAATTCGCTTATTAATGGTTATAATTATTAACAAAATGCTACTTATAAGGGTACTAAAATATGCTATGGATCACCTATTAAGCCATCCAAACAACTTCTTTGAGTCGTATCAATAACCCCGTTGAAGATTCATCTTTTCCTCTAAGAGGAAGGAATCATGGACATAGAAGGAGATACCCAAGCCAAAATGCGAATCACCCACGTACCCAAAATCGAGCAAAACCCATAACAACATTTGCAACACTTTGCTTCTATGGGCTGCATAATCTTGAATTTCATAGCAATGGACAAATCACTAACTAAATCAAAGTTCTCCATAACCACCGCAGTAAATATAGGAATGACAAACATGTCAAGTTTGCCTCGATCAACTGGTCCAAATACGCAATGAGACCACAAATTTAAGTTCATTGATGTCGTTGCCTGTCAGATTTATTTGTCCATTTTAATCCAAATCACAATGCCTAGCAGTGAAGAACGTTTAATGCCATCTTCCTCGATGGTCTTCAATGATGTTATGTTGATTGATTGGAATAGAGCCATGAAATTTGAAATGAAGGTAGCAGATACCCCAACTTGATACCATTTACCCTGATCGAGCTTTATCAACACCACCCTAACAGATCTAGAGTGAAGGTAGAGACTAGAGGACATGGAGAAACAAAGAACGTAGAAGGAACCTTGATCACAGATAGAACAACAACCACGTAATGCAATTCAATAGCTAGATGTAGGGGAAAGAACAAGGAATGATCAAGAAAATCCAATGCAGTGCAAATTGGCGAAACATGGAAAGCCACTATTGGTGAAATATATAGTTCAAAATCTACGTTTGCCCCACACTCTAGAATAAGAAAAGATGAAGGTATCATGAAACAATGTTTTATCAAAGCACTATCTGAGAAACCCAAAATTGGAAAGCTGAAAAAATCCTCTACAGAACTGTGTATAGTGCTTTCATTGAGAGGTTATTGTCATTGAAGAGATAGACTATGGATTAAAGAAATAAGATGAACTGCAAGATGCTCCTCGGAGTGTGTGCCACTTGGACAATATCGTTAGAGTAATTAGGCAAATAGAAGTGCGTAGTTGTGTGAACAAACTGTGTAGATGCAGCCCATTTACATGATCACATGAAAAAGTCGAATGGTTGAACGTGCCAATCAAGATCAGGAACTTGTGTTGAACTTGCACAGATTGAGGAAGATTGCTAGACTGAAGTAGGTGTTGGAACTCATGTGTTTGGGGTTCTCGAGAGCAACCTACCAGCAACTAAATAGTCGTGTTGAACTTATCATGCCATTTGTGCAATAATGCTACACGTGTCAAGGCGATACTATTTCATTGGATATTCTATATATTGTAGCTATTGTAGAATAATCCTACATGCGTTAAATCATGCCAAATAGAAGATATTGATCATGTAGACGACCTCTACTAATATGGAATTGATGCTTTGTTGTTATTGTTGTCTTTGCTAGTGTAGAATTATCTTAGAGACCAAAAAATACATAATATTTACTAATTTTATGAGATATTGGTACATGTATGCTTTTGTTGTAGCTTTTTCACTTGTATTTTTCTATAGTATTAAGTCAAGGTCCATCTAAAGCGATTTTGGTGTTTAACAGATTGCTTATTGATAATTTAAGGTGGGCCTTTTCTTTTCACCTGTGTAACGACCCTTGTCCTGATTAAGGAATCGTTCGGCCTGAAACACAGATTAAGCCCCCCGGTAAACTAGTCGGACTCAACCCATGCTAGAAGCTTAACCATGGTACCTGATAACCGCAACCTGTATATCTTGAGAAAACCGATATAAACAAGATTAAATAACAGAAGACGTAAATATCAAGGTTTTATCATTTACAAACCACGATAAAACAAAAGAGATACATGGTCCCATTCTTGTGATAATATAACTCGAGCCTCACAACATACAACAAAAAGGACAACTACATGCCCAAGCTTTGCCCTTTCCCTTGTCCTGAGCGCTCGTCGAGGTACTTAAGATTGTTGAAAAGAAGAGTGAGCATTCAACAGGCTCAGTAAATGGAATTCCACTTAGGCATCCAATATCCACTAATACCTTGATTTCATTAACTACATGAGCAGTAGTATCTATCACAGGGTATAAAGGATATCATATAAACAATAAATAGAACGACATGCATATCAATTGTTAAATTAGCAACTGTAGTGGCAATCATTTGGAAAGAGTTTATAAAACAAGGACCGGAAACAAACGAACACATGAATAGCAAAGCCCGACCCACACAATGATCGATGTGTGGTCCTGATAATTTATTCTTGTGTAAGATAGCTCACCAACATCCCTAGTGAAATCTCAATCATTCTGTGAACCCTTGGCCTAAGTCGCGAATGCGGATTTACATTGAATCACGAATTCACAACCAAACTATTCGTAAAACGAATGCGGGTTTATGCTGGATCGTGCATCCACAACCTATCACTTTGCGGGTGCTTCGTCACAAACCTAATTCGCAACTTCACCTTAACGTGTTTATGAAAACACAGATTCCAGTACAAAGCTCCCAAACCCTGTCCATAAGCTACATGAAACCAAATATAACTAATAGGCTGACATAGAAGATAAAACTAATGGAATACCCATTTACCTAGGTCGCACTTCCTAGTTTTTCCCACTCTATCCAAGTCCCGGACCGATTCTTTCCCCCAGGGTTAGGAGACCTAAACCAATCACTAATTGTCAGTTTGTAGTTCATTAGTGGTGATAAGGAACCCCTTAAACCCTGACAAAGTTTCAGCACAACCTCATGAACCCAACTGCTCAAGAGCCGTGTTTTTTTTTATTTTTTTAAGAACATTTGAGGGCAGCCCCACTCTGTCATGGGACAGCTGCGGTTTGCTTCGTCAAACCACCTCCAATTCACACCAAATTTTCCAGAATAGTCTCATTAGAGGTTTAACACATGTACAAGTGGTCCAACAACAATTTGGATCATTAAAACATAGGATTCATGTCCAAACTTCTTTCTCATTATGAACCAAAACATGAAGAACAACAACTCTAACAGTTGACTGCACCTTAGGTCACCAAAATGACTTGATTTTCATCACTAATTGGTTCCAATGGACCCAAAAACAACACAAATGGATCAGCTAGTGCTGAGTCTCATTTCATGCATTGATCACACTAGGAGTGTCACAGATTTTGGGACAGCTTTATTAGAGTTGATTTCTCAAATTTTATGGATTCTAACGAACCCATTAGAGCCTCCCCACAGATCTGAACTCATAGGTATAGTAGTCCCAACAAAAACCCTACTTAAACCCTTGAAGATTAATGAAGAGATGAGGGGTTCGAGTGGGAATTGAGAGAAACTCACAACAAATCTTGAAGTAGATGATCACTTCATCTCTCTTCCACTTCAACCTCTTTTCAACTCTCAACAGCCGCTCCCTTCTCTCTTGATGATTAGGTTATGAAACAGTGATAAATTCTCATGTTTCTGAGCTTTAAAGTCTTGATCTTCCTCGAAATATAGGTGTTTTCCATGCATACCACCTCATCAACTATATGTCCATCAATAATGATCTAGGTCCTCCACACAGATCTCGAGACCAATCTAATGTCTAAGAGCTTAGAGTGACACAAGTGCTAGAATGACGCTCATCATCACTCATCTATGTCTCTCGAGGCCTATCAAAGGGTTTGTGATTTTTAATTACTCAAACTATATAACTGGTTTTGAAAATAGTTTGGAAAACCTAACAACACACAAATGCACGCGCACGCTAATCTAGACAAGTTGGGCTTAACCATGAGTCTAACTCAAGTTAATTAGCATTTGATTAGTGCTACTCACTAGGTTAAGTACATGAGTCGTTACAACAAGTAGGTGTTATCATGGAATGGCTTGCTATCATTCTATTCATTGTGCTATTGATGTCATCATGATCATCGTATTTGACCTGCATTGCACTAGTTCTGCTCTTTTAGATTATTTTTGTCCTTGTTTTCAGGGCTAGTTTTTTTAGGTATTCATTTTAGCGGAGGTTATTTACTGATCATTGTCAGAGGTTTTGGAATGCTATCTCTTTTTATCCGAGGACCAATTCAACTTTTTTTTGTTAAATTTTTGTGAATGATATATATATGTCGTGACAAGAGGCTCTTTAGTGTAAGAGTCAAATGTTGTGCGAATCACCGTGGAATACCCAAGATCATAGTCACATGGACACACCCAAAGACAACAAACCACAGAGAAAATATGAACACAAGAATGTACAAGGAAAACCCCAAAATTAGAGAAAAAACCACGAGCAAGAAACAATGTAATCTACTATCAATAGTTTAGTCCACACAGGAAAATCTTCCTTTATCTCAACCCCAGATAGAAACCCCAACAAGATTCAATCTCGCAGTGTCACGTAGCCGCTCGTAGGCTCGTACGCGCAACACAACTCTCGGCTCTTAAACACCTCCAACATTATGACGCATTACGTACACGCAACAAGCCCGTCGCCTGTACGCACAACACCATATCTCAACATGACCACACACTCCTCTTTTATGTGTGTAAATCATACATGCACATGTAGACCAACATTAATATGTTGTTTGAGTTCAACTCAAATTCCAACTTTTTTGATGATACACTAGGCATCAAAACCATGTACAATTATGTGTTGCACACAAACGTAAATTCAAGTCCAACTTTAATAAGGAGTTTGAGCCATTGTCCAACAAATCGTCACCTTGGCGAAAACTCACTACCTTGCTCCAGTCACACTGCTCCTATCGGGCAGCCATCCTCAACACCAGGAATAAATCAAGTCCAATCCAGTCTGTTTGGACTTACTAAAACAATCGAAACCCCTTCTTGATCAACTTTTGAGACTAAAAACTTGCTCCATGTTTCTACACCAAAACAAACACGTTCTTCTTCCTTACACTTTTCATGACCAATGAAGACTTCTAGAATATTTTTAATACTCCACCTCGCCCCGGAGTACCTGTAACCCTCATAATCTAATTCGGAAAGAGAAATTAGATTTTGAGTACAACTCATCGCATGTCGAACATCTCGAAGCGTTGTGACGCGTCTGTCAAACGGCTTCAGCTGAACTTCACCGACTCTCAATATCGTCACAGTGAGTCGTCAACCATCGACATAATGTTGCCACCCGTACAACTTGCATAATTACCGATCCACGCCCCTATGTACGCGCACGTCTCATGACCTCGCTGTCAATTGCCCATTCTCCCTTCTGATCAACAATCCTATTTTTTGCTGGACACATAAGATAATTGCTATAAGTCTTGAAAACCAAAAAATTGTCAATGTCATTATCTTCAACATATGAATCTTTGTTTGTTGAACTTGAGCTTTTTGCCGAACTTGCTCCTTTTCCTTTCCTATTCCCACAATCTTTTCTGTGATGCCCTGGTTGACTGCATCCCCAACACACCACTTTCATGTACTTTTTGGAACCCTTCCCTGCAGCTATCAAACCCGAGCTTTCAGATGAACTATTTTCATCATCAACTTCTCCTCATATATTAACATGCTAGTGACTTTTGCTAAGCTAATGGTTTCCTTCTCATACATCAGTGTTGACTTCATGTACTTGAACGAAGACGGAAGTGACCAAATGAGATTTAGCGCCTGATCCTCATCTTTGACGTGCTTTCCCAACTCCTCAAGTTCCGAGACAATCTCATTAAAAGCACTAAGATGATCAGTAATACTTGTACCTTCATCCATCTTCAAGTGATGGTACCGCTCCTTCAGGTAAAGGCAATTTGACATGCTTTTCGCCATATACATTCTCTCCAATTTGTCCTAAACACCTTTCGCCGAAGAAATATTCCTCATGTTCGAAAGAAGATTCTTTGCCAAATTGAGTCTTAGGACGCTCGCCGCCCTAAAATCCAACTCCTTCCAATCCTCATCACTTTCCTTCTCACGACCCTTCAATGCTTGATGTAGCCTAGATTGAATCAACAAATCTTTGACTTGAATTTGCCACAAGCCAAAGTTCATCTTCCCGTAGAACTTCTCCATATTGAATTTCATTGCACTTGTGTGCTTCGACATCTCTGAAAGCTTCACCTTAGCTTTGTAACCCCCTTAGATCTGAATCATGACTCTGATACCAATTTGTTATGACGAGTTACCCTTGGAATACCCAAGATCGCAGTCACACGGATACACCAAAAGGCAATAAACCATAGAGAAAATATGAACACGAGAATTCACATGGAAAATCCCAAAATCAGGGAAAAAAAATCACGGGCAAGAAACAAGATTATTCGCTATCAATAGTTTGACACACAAAGGAAAACCTTCCTCTATCTAACCAGATAGAAACTCCAACAAAATTCAATCTCACAGTGTCGCGTACCTGCTCGCAGGCTTGTATGCGCAACACGACTCTTAGCGCTCAAACACCTCCAACACTATGATGCGTCACGTACCCGCAACAGGCTCGTCGCCCACGCATAACACCATATCTCAACATGACTGCACACTCCTATTTTATGTGCGTACGTCATACATGCACACGCAAACCGACATTACTGTTGTTTTGAGTCCAACTCAAATTCCAACTTATTTGATGACACACTTTGCATCAAAACCATGTACAATTATGTGTTGCACACAAATGTTAATTCAAGTCCAACTCCAACAAGGAGTTTGAGTCTGTCCAACATCAATCTTATTGAAATGAATATCTTGTCTCTAGGCCTATCCAAAAATGTGATTTAATCACATATATCTTGCGATTAAGCTTGTGTTATTGATGCAATTCCTACATTTTGTTAAAATAAAAATGGTCAGTTGGTTTGCATTGTCAGCAGCTACTCCAATTGTGCGTTTGTCTTAACTTAGCTCTACCGAGTCAGCTCTTGCAGTATGCTACGCGCAAAGGAGTTTCAACTTGTCATGTTTCATGGTGTTATTCAATATCCGACTGACAAATTTTTTTCCTCGGAACATTTTCACGTCATTTCAATGTCCATGACCTTAACATAGTCGTACTACATATATAAAATATAAAAATTTAATAATTAAGATTGAAGCAAAATGGACTTTCACCCGGCATATTTGGAATATTATGACGTGGTCCTATAATTCTATACTCACTTTTGTTGTCTTCTATACAAGATTTACTCAAAATTCATTTGTGGGTACAGCTGTGGGAGCACTAATTGCTTTATTTTTGGGTCTGATTCTATCAAGAGTTTTAACTCCTTAATTCAAAATTTGGTTCAGTTGCCACACATGTTGCCATCAGCAGAAGCTTTTGCTGCTGGAGTTTCTGCTCTTGGTATAAATAATGAAGATGGAATTGTTGTTTATGACGGAAAGGGAATTTTCAGTGCGGCTCGTGTTTGGTGGTAAGCTACATGCCTTGTTGAAAGTTATGTATTTGCGTGTTCTTAGGAAAGTTCTTAGGAAAATTATGACATTAAATTATATGAATGTTGGATAGGATGTTCCGAGTATTTGGACATGATAGAGTGTGGGTATTGGATGGAGGCTTGCCACAGTGGCGTGCTTCGGGATTTGATGTTGAGTCAAGTGCTTCTGGAGATGCCATCTTGAAAGCAAGTGCTGCAAGTGAAGCAATTGAGAAAGTGTACGGTGGCCTGACGGTAAGTGTCTAAGCATCACAATGAAGGTTTTTTGACAGATTCACGATTTGTGTTTTTATTAAGGAAAATACTAAGTTGACCCAAAGTGGACACTCGAAATGAACACGCACTTGTGGGCGGTCATTGATTTATGCATCGTTGTGTGTGCGCACGAAAATCGATGTGCATCTAATATGCACCCATAAGTACGTGTCCATTTCGCGTGTCCACTTTGGATCACCCTAGCATTTCCCTTTTATTAATCGTGGTTATTTGTTGTTGATGTTGTTTGATGTTCTTCTTTCGTTTTTTGGATTAGGAACTGAGTTTAGAGGACATTTGTCTTTTGTTTACTTCAACTCATTAATCTACAATTCAATCAAATTAAAGAGTTGGTGGTGGAACAATTCAGAAGCACACCTTTATATGCAATTAACTTGCATAAAAGAATGCTTGTGAACTTGCAGCACTTAAATATAGGCACAACAGTCTGGGAATACATGGCATGCATACTTTATATTGATGCCAATTGTCTCTTATCTGAAAATGTACTTGTAATTGGGCTATTGTTAAGTGTTTCCGTTGGCTGTAGTTGTGATTGTTCGAATATTTGGTTGAGAAATATGATGTAGGAATTGTGACTATAGTTGCTTTTAAGTATAAAGTTGAAGAAGATGAAACAAATTAGAAGCTGTTAGAATAGTTAGTTTGTTGTTAGAAATATTAATTATGTTGTTGTAATGAAAAGGTGACATCTGTCTCGTTAGACTTGGTAACATTGGGTTAGAAGTGGCCAAGTGGGAATGTAAATAGAGAAAAGAAAACATGTAAGAATAGTTTCGTAATAGTTTTCTTGATATTGAAGTAAAGTGAAAGACTGCCCTGCAGTACTTGTTGTTCTTAAACTTTTTTCCAGCTTCACTGCACCAAAATATCCATTGGGGGAACCATTTCACTGTTTTCATGATGGTAAAGCAATCACTCTCATGGCGAAATGGCAATGTAGTTTATGCAATCCGCGGCAGGAAGAGCACTAATGATTTATCATATATGCCTCCTTGCAATCAATATTATCAAAATAATATAATTTAAATGACATTGTAGAAATCATGTCTTATCCAAAAAAAAAAAAGAAGACACAAATCCCAAAAATTTGACCAATTTAGCATTATTGATGACCTATTCTTAAAAGTTGTTACCACGTGCAACTTTAACTCTTTTTAGAACATTTTTTTTTTAAAAAGAAAGAAATATGAGCTTCTCAAAGCTTAAGGTTAGCTCCTTCCACTCAAAAAACAGTGAAAAAACTTAAATTTATTTGTTTTAGAGTTCTTATTGGTAAAATGAATATGTTTACTGCACCATAAAAGAATGCAATAAGCAAAGATGAAAAAGTAATAGAGTTGTTTAAGAAGTGAAAATCTGTGTAGGGGTATGAAACTAGAAATCTATTGGAGCATGACCCTTTAATTAAGGTACATAATAAACACCAGTTCATGAGTTACTCTTAGAATGAAGCATCAGCTTGCACATGCATGCCGAAAAGATTAAAATTTATATTGATGTGGATGAAGATGTAGTTCATTCTTGAAATAGTTCTGTAAGAACAGGAAAGTAAGATATCAAAATTAGCAGCACGGTTGATGCAAGATGAATAAAAAAAGAACTTTAGATATGATCCAAACAGTAATAATAAGCTTTTTTTTTATTACTCCTGGTTTCTAAAAGGCTACATTTTTATATTTCGCATATATTTAAAGAATCTGAAAAGTCTTTAAAAGTTTTACATTTGATTTTAGTTTAATAACCACATTCAATAGATAAAATGGGCTCATGGATAGTGATGGCTTAGTTTTTCTATATTTACATATTTATATTTATTAAACTTTGGTAAAAAGGTAGTGCTGAAAAATTTGTCAAAAGAGGTAAAGATGTGCCTTATGTCTAAAAATTTCTCTTTAAAGTCAATTATGTTTTTGTCTCACAGTAATGGTTGAACATGTATGAAGGATAGTAGATACTGTGATTACTTATGCCCTAGTCAAGTAGTCATTGCTGTCGATTATGTTTAATCGCCAGAACTATTTTTTATCTTAAATTAATAAAGAAATAGTAAATTGTTTTGAGAAAATAGTGTTGCCAAATCTATGAAATGATTTTTCTCATAGACGCTGAAAGATTTGGATTTGGTTTTCTCTTCTCTCAACTGGAGTTCTTCACAACTTTTGGAAGTTATGATGTTTGATGATATTTTGAACTCCTAGTTTGCTTGTTCTGAACATTTCCTCAGGATGGCTTTACTATATTTTCTAAGAAGTTGAATCATTGTAGGAGCTTCACTAAATGCAGATGCACCTTGGTCTTAAAAAATTGCTTCATCTAAAAATTCATGTTCTATTTTGTGTAAGCTGGGTCTGCTTCTTACACGGAGTTTCTCTGAAATAATCATTATGTATTGTACATGCCTTATGTATTGTACATGCCTTATGTATTGTACATGCCTAGTTTGTCCACAATATCCTATGCTTCAATTGCTTTGGGGTAAACTAAGAGACTTGTTCTTCCCGCTGATGGAATTGGAAACATTCAAACTTCCAATCAATTGTTTTATGATTCTTTTACTATCTTGCCCTTTTTTTAATAATGTATCTATTTTAAATTTTTTAGTTTTTTAATAAGAAAATGCGTGTTATGTAGGTTGTCCCACTCACCTTCAAGACAAAATTCCAGCCGCATCTTATTTGGACCCTTGTACAGGTTTTATTCCTAAATTTCAAAAGATTATGTGCCTTCATAATTTTTTGATGAGAACAATCTCGGTTTATATAATGCCTGATTTGACAAAGCAATGTTCACATGTTCTAAATAATGATCACATGTTCTAAATAATGATGTATGCACCGCATTAGTGCCACTTTGTGGCTTTGTGTTGAGTAAGTGTTGTATGTGTGTAACCTTATTGTTGCTTTTTAGGTAGGTCTCTTTTAGATAGCGTAGATGCTACCCAATTATGGTTGTATATATGGATTTTTGGTAAAGGCTATACCTAGTCCTATCACATAAAATATGCTAAACCAATTCACTATAAAATTGTAAAGAGAGCGGCTAAATAGACCCAAGTTTTTGCTTAGAGGATCCCATTACTTCAACGTACCCGATTTTTAAATTTTTTTACCGAACGGACCCCCTTTTTTTCGAAATCCCCAAATTACTCTCGTCTTCAACAAACAAAAAACCACCCCAACCTGTTTCCAACATTCATACCCCAAATCAAAATTTTTATAAAACCCAAAAAAACTCACCTTTGTCTTTTACGGTCACTAAGGTCGTGGGAGGGTCTATTTGAGTCGAATTTCGACGGATCTGCCGTCCGTGTACTAAAATCCAAAGATATAGTATGGTGGGGTTTGTGTAGTAATTTGGTGGGGGTATAAGTAAGATTGCGGTCCAGAAAAATCGGAACCTCTATAGGCGCAACGGTCTTTGTTAACCGATATTGCCAGTAATATTGTGGACTTGTAACTTCGACGACTAACTAAAATTCCAATATACAATCGGGTGTGTGGACTAAATTGGTGGGGTATAGGTATTATTATAGTGTATGCTAATCGAAACCAATACAGGCCTTACGGTCTGTAGTAGAAGATAATGCGGGTAATATCACGGGTAACTGTGCCCAACACTTAAATAAAAAATTCAAATATCCAATCAAGTGGGGTTCAAGTAGCAATTACGTGGGGGTATGTACAATATGTCGGCCAAACAAAATCGATATGTAACTATGTGTTTAGGCTTACAAACGCCGAAATCAAAGCAACAATGTTATTTCATGTAAACCGACACTTACCCGTAGATATCAACGTCTATTTGCCGAAACGTGTATACATGTCTCGACACTATTACTTTGCACAACACGAGGGCAACAACCAAAAATGAAGGTTTTTCCTCAATGAAAAAAATCCAAATAAAAAATCATAAAAATGCCTTGTCGTTGTCAATGTGGCTGCGTTTTGACGACTCCTTCGACATTTCTCACCAAAATTGTGGAAATCAATAACAAATCAAAAGCCCTAAAAACCAAAGAACAACGGACATCAATAACAATAAAAACGATGACCAAAAACTCGAAAAAACCCACCAAACGAGGGGAAACAAGGAGAGAACAGACTTACCAAGTCGATTCCTTGTGGATTCACACGTTTTTGGTCGGCCGAAGACGAGAGTGTGGAGTTGGTTTTGGGGCTTCGAATAGGACGAGTCGGTGAAGGAGAAGAGAGGGTGGGGTTTGGGGAAGAATAAACCTTTTTATATGAAGGGTAAAATGGTCATTTCTTCTATGGGCAGAATTGGAAATCATCAAAAAAATTAAAATGGGGTCCTCTAAGCAATAACTGGGGTCCGTTTAGCCACTCCCATAGTAAATTGAACTCCAAAAAATTAATTCAAATCGAAGGAGTTTTTGCAGGTGATCTAACTATTACTTGAAATTGTAGTTCTCCTTGGGGAACTAGTGGGGGCTATTTGTAGTTTTGAGAGCGTGAGAGTGGCATTATTTGCATTTGTAATTGCATCATGCTTCTCCTCTTCCCCCTCAATATTATCAAAGACTCAAAGTTGGTGTTGAGTCGCTATATGCGGCCCACCAATCAGCTTCAATAAAATACAATCTGGTCATTATTTTAAAGCCTTTTCTTTAAAAAATACATTTAATTGATGCCACTTATCAGGTGTTTTTTTGTCATTGGAATTTAAAGCATGCTGTATACCTATGTTACCCAGAGTCTTCACTCTAACCCAAAGTACCCTTGTCGGATACTTGAAACGAACTCGACACTTAAAAAGATATGGATACTCCATTTGTAGTGCTCTTTGTGTAAAATATTCGAAATGTAAGAGAATAAAGAAAAAATTAACAAGAACTTTCTAGTGTAGAATAAAAAATGAAAAATGAGAAAAAAATATAGGCATATAAGCTATTATATGTATGTTATTACATATATATGAGCATATGTGCATCATGTTTTAAACACTTTTTGCCGAGTCCCCGCATCCTTAAATGAGAGAATAGGTGGGTCCGACCCTTAAGACACATACCCGCACCCGACACTCGCACCCGAGTCCAGGTAACATAGCTGTATACCAAAAAACTTTTTTTTTCTTTATCTAAATTTATGAAGCTCTAAAACAACTTGCAGTCTCTACTCAAGATTTACAATGAGCCTCTTTGTTGCATTGTATAAGCCCAAATTGACCTTTGGATCTGCTTTAAATTCTAGTGCATAATGAGACCGCCGGTTGAGATAGTAAGCATCATCAGCATGCGAATCCGAGAGCATTTGGGCATTCCACTTGTCATCAATGATCTTCCAAATTGACCTATATTTCTCCTTTATTTCCTCCTAGAATTTTTGCTGTTTGTTTGTAGGCTATATAATAAAACCCATGGCTGGCTTTCTCTCATCATCAACCATCCTCAACACTTCAATTAGAAGCTTTGTACTCTTTCACACAAATCAAAAGAATTTATTTTTCAAAATTATACACTTGGTCACTTTTTCCAATTGTTTCGTGCCCATGTACTAGTAGTCTAATCCCCCATTTTTGTGACATAAACATCTCCTCTAAGGGTTTTTTTATTTTGCAGCATACTTTTCATGGTCAAATAACCTCTGGCAAAATGGGTTATAACTAAAGTGAGCACCTTATTTAGATGTAAAACCTAGACATGATTGTAAACGAAATTGCTCACTTTCCTTGCATAAAAGTCGACGTATGTTGTGGTAACTTCTCAATTTGCTCAAACATAAGGTCAATGCAGTGTGCTGCATGTGGTGCCCAATACAAATTAAACCTCGTATGCATCGTTTTTGTTCAACCACTTTATAATTGAAGGCATTGTTCGCAACTACTTCGACATCATTATTTTCTCCAACTTCATCAAAAACTTCATCAGGGAGTTCGAACATTAATATGTGATCTTTAATTGCATTAGAAGCATTTATAGGCTTTAAAAACACTCACCCATGAGGATTGTGACACATCTCTGACCAACCTTCTTTAATGACATCAACTTTTTTTTTCTTTTTTTTTTCTTGCAGTTTCTACTTCACTTCTAGACCGATCTAGCAAATCATTCATCACTGGTGGTTTCAAACTGTGACCATATGCTCCTATTGATCTAATTATACTAACAAATGACGGGTGATGCCTTTAATTATGTTACAACATGATTCCTTCCTTGTGCCATCTTTCATGTCAACAAGACCCAAATGAATTTTCCCTGCTCCCAACATTTGGTTCCACATCTTCACGTCCAAAGTAATTACCCCTTAAAACTAAAAGATCAAAACTTTCTTCCGTGACACTTTTTTTTTCCCTCTTGCTGCTTCGAATAGTCTTTAATTTTTCTCTCCACTTCTTCATGTACTCTATAACAAGGGATTTGGGTACTCGCTGAATGGTCCTTCATCCTTTTCACCCCTCTTACTACTTTGCCACAATAATTGCATGTCAAATAAATGTAAAAATTAACATCGTTCATCCCATTCGGTCCATCTACTTGGTTCCCATTTTTCCAAGTAGGGTCTTTGCAATTGTGACTGCCACCACTCCTTTGCTAGTTGGTGCTAAGCATTGATTAATTTAAGCTTCTCCAATCAACTTATATGTGTGAGAGAAGATAACAAATTGTGAACTATCAAAATTTGAGGTACCATACCATCAGCTTGTCATTACGTTTTCAATTTAGTTTGTTTAACTCATCTATCATCATCCATGACATCAACTAAAATATCATCTCAATGTTGTTCGGTTGCTTAAGCAACAATAATTGTTGTTCAAACACCAACAAATATCTTTTTTCTAGAAAAAAGAAAAGAAGTAGACATACCTTTAGTTGAAGAACCTACCAGCTGCTACCACAACACCTCTCCCGTAATTGCTAAGGACCAAAACCCTAAAGCAGTTAAGAACACAACCCACACACGACAACAACTCTCTCTATCATGTTTTTTTTTTTTTTCCATAGCCTCTCTCGATTAAGTTAGGGTGACTTAGGGCACACTAATAAGCTACTATATACATATATATGATACATTGACATTGTAAATAAACTAAAGTTTGGATGACATTTATTTTAAATAAGCTAAAGTTTTGGGTCAAAGTATTTTTTGAAACAAACATAGCAATATGCAACGAAAATAGTGAGTCTTAAGCCTTGTTTTCGTTGTATTGCAATTTTTTCTAAAAATAATTGGACCTGGTTTACTTGTGCCAAAACAGAAAAAAACTGGACGTGCATTAGTGTGTACGCTTCGATTTGCCTTCTTAAAGATTGGTTGAGGATCGGAATTTCGACTTCATTTAAGACTTCATTCGATTAAAAAATTAAAATATATATAGCTAAAATTGTACTATTCAAATCAAATCGATGGTAAAATGATTTTAAGATGTCTAATAAATCAAATTTTCGTAAAAATAGACCGATTCTTTACTTGAATCCCTCGACTTTTTCTTTTTTACGTATTTTTTGATGGGGTCATTTTTGGCTTTTAAAAGGGTTGCCGAACTAGGGTTTTGACTTTGGGCAGAAAGAAAGTCTTCTCTCCATGTTTGTTGTCTCCTCTTTTGCAAGAGTTGAAAGAGAGGTTCACATAGTAGAGAGGCGGATGCACACTACGCTTAGTTAGGATTATCTAGAGAGTGGACAGAGGAGAGAGTTGAGACTTGAGAGAATGGAAAAGCAGAGAGTTGAAATCTCAGAGAGAGAGGGGTACCTATATCTCGCGTTTGAGTCGCTAGGTTATCTGTATGAACATTAAGAGGAGAGCAACTGATTTAGGGTCCTCTTTAATGGATATGCACGAAAGCTTGTCAAAGAAGCTAAAAAGGACCAATATTTAATGAACCTATTGTTTTCTTACTTTTTTATTTTTATTTGAGAATCGATGAACCGATTCATATCTAAATTATTAAAACATTGATGTACAAATTTCTCTTATGTCAAATAATTTATATTTTTTATGATAGTACTCGTTCATCATTATTGTCTAGATCAAGTAGTCAACCCAAAACATAACACTCTCTTTTAATTCCTTATTACATTGTTTCATAGAAATGAATTCCTTGTTAATTTGTATTCTCATGGCTACAATGCATTATTCGACTTTGTACATAATAAAATAATATCTATTTTACATTATAAATTCATGAGTTCTTTTTCGCATATTAAATCCATATTATAAACTTATACATACATTTTAAAATATTTAGAAGTATTTTAAATGAATTGAAAATAATCTTACGATTCACAATACTATTCTCAACCCACCCCTACCTATTTTATGAATTGATTATGATTTGACAACTTTCTTTAGTCTAATTTGTAAAATTGTAATTCAATGTACAAATTTTTACTAAAAGTTTGACACTAAAGAGAAGTGTAAATAAATTCATATATTGGCTAGAAAGATCCCAGCTTAGCCCCTCTTACTTCTTTCAAAATCCCATTAAGGCTTCATCCTCAATGTGATTTCCACCAAAAAGAACTAAGGCATGCCTTCTGTTCAAATTTTCAAACATTGTTTGAATTTAGTCGTAGACAATGGTAGACTATAAAAGGACTTAGCTTTAGTTATTCTGTTTTATTCTTTTTTATGAAACTTTTTTTATTAGTATCCAATCAATTCTACTCCCATTTATTGAGAAGCTTACGAACCATCTTACTTAAATATCACCGTAATTTGAGTTGCATTTGTAACCTGTTGTTTCAGGTCAGAAAAAATATCGACGATCAAGCATATCAACACATGGACGCTCGATCAAAAGCCAGGTGTTCTTTCATTTCTTTCTCCTTATTTTACCTTTGGCTAAACTTTTTAATGTTTGCTGTAGTTGGGTTCCCTCTTTTCCTTAACGCACACGTCGTCATGCAACTGGTAAAGTCAAAGGAAATTATTGAAAGGAGAAGTCTTGATTGTTCTTGTAAGAGCTCCAGTAGAGCTCCATCACGAACCTTAATAGAAAATCTGCAGCTCAACAGAATTGTTGAGTCTACAGTACTCATTCCCTTACATTTATATCAAATGTAACTTTACATGTGAACTGTTCGTTAGATCACATAGTGACCCTTCATTTATATACACATTTGACACACACATACAACACTGAATCATAACACCATCACGGATAGTTCTCGAGTTACACACTAGACAACATCTCAATGATTGACTCTAACATCCCCCCTCAAACTAAGGGGAAGTGAAATGAGACTTAGTTTGTCCCTTAAATAGTGAAACCGAGAAGCTGGGAATGATTTAGTAAATACATCAGCAACTTGGTCAACAGATGGAACATGATGAACATCAAGAAGCCCAGATAAAACCTTATATCGTACATAGTGAATATCCAGCTCAATGTGCTTCGTGCGAGAATGGTAGACTGGATTCTTGGCTAGAGCAGTAGCACTCATATTATCACACCACACTGTAGGACGAGCAAAAATAGAAATCTTCAATTCTGAGAGCAAAGACTGCAACCAACTAATCTCAGCAACAACCTGAGCTAAAGCCCTATACTCAGACCCAGTGCTGGAACGAGCAACCACTTATTGTTTCTTAGATTGCCAAGCAACCAAGTTAGTTCCCAGAAAAACAGCATAGCCAGCCACATATTTTCTATCATCCACCAAGGCTACCCAATCAGCGTCTGAATATCCAGTGATGTACATCGAGGAACCCGACTTGAACCACAAACCCAAATCAGCAGTGCCCTTGAGATATCTCAACACCCTCTTAAGAGCTTGCCAGTGTACAACAGTTGGAGACTGTTGGAACTAACTCAGTTTGTTCACAATGAAAGCAATGTCAGGCCGAGTGTTTACAAGATATTGGAGACCACCAAGTAAACTCCGATAAAGAGTTTTGTCATTAAAAGAAGCACTGCCATCCTGGTACAATTGTTTCCCAACAGAAAGGGGTATCAATAGATTTGGCATTAGACATACCCCCTTTCTGTAGAAGCTGCTGGATATAGGCAGTTTGAGTCAAGTACAGTCCTTTGGCAGTCCTATGTGCTTCCATACCCAAGAATAAATTGAGTTCTCCAATATCTTTTAAAGCAAACTGACCATTCAACCTATTAATAAAGGATTGAATGGTAGTAATTTCTAAGCCTGTGATTATAATATCATCCACATACACTAGCACATACAACACAACTTGTTCTTGATGAAATATGAACAAAGAGTTGTCGGCTTTGGAAATATGGAAACCCCAAGATAGCAGTGTAGTTTTTAATTTGTCAAACTATGTTCGGGGAGCTTGACGAAGGCCATACAATGCTTTATGCAATTTATAGACAACAGTAGGATGAGAAGTATCCACAAATCCCATAGGTTGATTTGTGTATACTTCTTCAACCAAATGACCATTCAAAAAAGCATTGTTTATGTCAATCAGTCTCAAAGACCATCCAAAATGTACTGCTATGGACAGAATGACCCTAATGGTGGAAGCCTTGACCACAGGGCTATATGTCTCATCAAAATTGATCCCGGGTACTTGTTTAAACCCTTTGGCCACTAGTCTAGCCTTATATCGATTGATAGACCCATCAAAGTACTTTTTCGTAGAAAAAATCCACTTATTTCCTACTATGTTCTGATTAGGGGAAGAAGGGACAAGTGACCAAGTGCCAATTCTCATAAGAGCCTGATATTCCTGATCCATGGCTGCCTTCCACTGAGGATGTTTAAGAGCATCAGCCACTGAATGAGGAACATCAACCTCAGAATGCGAAGTAGTTAAAAACACTTTCTTTAGGCTGATTCCATCTTTAACTCTAGTGATCATTGGATGTGTGTTTTGTGGAACACTAACAACAGGAACCTCACTCACCAAATCCTGATTAGAAGAAGAAGGTGTAGACGAGAAAGCAGAAGATAATGGAGTAGATACAGATCCAGTCCCCAGTAACTGAGAAGTCCCAGAACCAGACTTAGACACAGAGTGACTCGGAATAGGTAAAGGAAAACCAGTAGCATACTTAGGAGAGGACTTTGTTGTTGTAGAGAGCCCAGTGAAGAACAACGAGTTATAAAGAAACTCATTTTCATGAAAGACAACATTTCTAGTAATATAAATTCGACCACATGGACTTAAGCCTTATAGCCCTTATATTGACTGCTATACCCCAGAAAGACACACTGTTCAGATCTAAACTGATACTTATGATAATTGTATGGTCTTAAGTATGGAAAACAACCACACCCAAACACCCTGAGAAGGCTGTAGTCTGGGGAAACATGATACAATTTTTCATAAGGAGACAACCCATGTAATGTTTTGGTAGGGAGATGATTGATAAGAAACACCTATGGCACAAGCATCCCACCAATATTTCAAAGGTAATTTTCCATGGGCCAACAATGTAAGACTCATCTCTACTATATGTCGATGTTTGTGTTCAGCTCTACCATTTTGTTCATGTGTGCAAGGACATGGATGTTGAAAAATTATACCACAAGAATCAAGAGTAGACTGGAAAGACCGATATTCTCCACCCTAGTCAGATTGAACTCTTTTAATAGAAGTACTGAACTGATTTTCAACCATAGACTTGAAATGTATGAAAGCTTGTAATGCATCAGATTTCGACTTTAATGCATACAACCAATGTGAATCTAGTAGAATCATTGAGAAAATGAACGTAATAGTTGAATCCACTGGGAGAAGTAATTGGTGCAGGACCCCACAAATCAGTATGGATTAAATCCAAGACATTATTCGACATTTTAGTGGATGAATTAAATGGTAATGCATGACTCTTTCCCAGTGGACAGGACTGACACATATCAGTAATTGAACTGAATGGAAGATGAAGATTATGATGCATAACCTGTTGAAGAGTCTTTTGTGCTGGGTGACCAAGTCTGGAGTGCCATAAGTTGGACAAACCTTTATTAGACACAAACAAAGCAGCACGAGATGTAGAAGAATGTGCAGGTGGACCAGAAATGCGGTAGAGACCATTTTGTAGAGTTCCATGAAGAAGAATCACATTTGTTTGGATATCCTTCACGAAACAGACATGAGGATGAAACTCAATCAGCACATTGTTGTCCTTTGCTAATTGAGAGATACTCAACAAGTTCTTCTTGATGTTAGGTACACACAGAGTGTTGAGAAATGACAATTTAGAGCTAGAGAATGGAATGCAAGCAGACCTGGTACTAGCTATGTTTAACAATTGACCATTACCAACCATTAAAGACTATATACCTGAATATGTTGAATTATTCACCATTTGAGAAGGATCTCCAGTGACGTGAGGTTGCACCACTATCCATGTACCACGACCCATCCTATCCGGTTTCTGATGTAGTAAAGAATGACGATGGTGTTGGAGGAGTAGGATTAGAAAACCTCATTTGTTGTTGTTGGAAATTCCCATTCTGAGTACCCGTATACTTCATATCAGCTCTGTAGTAACAGACTGCTACAGAGTGGCCAAATTTACTACAAATTTGACAGGTAGGTTTACTGTTACTGTTTGATGAACGAAAACCTCCTCTGCCACGAGAACGACCACCTCCAAGGCCTCTGGATCCACCACCTCCTCTATTACCAGTACCATTATTGTTCCAGTTTTGAGAAGTAGAATTGTTACTATTGAAGTTGGACTTAGAACCATTTCCTTTCACTTCAGCAGCATTCACGGATTGTGAATCTTGTAACCCCAAAGAATTCAGACCTTGAGTAACATTGTACTGATCCAATGTGGCTTCAATCCCTAACAGAGTAGAATATAGTTCTCGCCATTATAAATTAGCTCTGCCTTGTAAGAAAGTTGTGATTGGCAAATAATCTCGATCCAACCCAATAAGAACACTCGAAATCAAGTCATCCATGCTGACAATGGATCCGGCAATAGCCAGATTGTCCGATATCCCTTTCATCTTGGATAGATATTCATTCATCTTCATGGTACCTTTACGGGTTGTGTGGAGAGCCTTCTTGAGTGATTGAATGTGAACTCTATTGTTAGATCCACAGTATGTCTCAATTGCCATCCACAACTCATTTGCAGTTTGCTTGGGCGTATGTCCTATAATTTGTATTGCCGTATCTGGTACCATAGCATTTGTCAACCATCCTAATAGAAACCTATCTCGACTGAACCATATTTTGTACTCTGGATTAGGTGAACCATCAGCCAAGACCTTATCAAGAGGGGACAATGTCCCAAACAAGTAACCATCTAGGTCGAAACCTTGAATAGCAGGTACGACGATAGACTTCCATAAAAGAAAATTAGATTCATCAAGTTTAACAGTAACAAACTGACTTAATGAATTCCCAAAAGGAGTGAACGGAGATCCAGAATGCAAACCTGAACTTCCACACGAGATCGATGTCGACAAAGGAGATCCCTGTTCCATAACCCCATATCCCAACGTCATCTCTTCAGATCTACACAAACTTCTGTTGATTGAGTATCAAAAAATGCCAGATCTTGAGTTTTCTTGACCAGATCTAGTCTTGAAGTGAGAAACTTCAAGAATCCTTAGATCTGTTGTTGTTACCACCAATCTGGACGGTAATACCTCAGATCTAGTGATTTCTCCACTAGATCTATGATTTCTTGCCTTTGATTCAAGATGTAAACCGCTAGATCTGTAATCGTAAGATCTTCATTGCGAGATTGCAAGATCCTCACCTGGTTCAACAATCTAGTTTCTACAGTCTTGATCGAACCTTCCCTAGCGTTAGCTTCAACGCTCTGATACCATGTAAGAGCTCCAGTAGAGCTCCATCACGAACCCTAACAGAAAAATTGCAGCTCAACATAATTGTTGAGTCCGCAGTACTCATTCCCTTACATTTATATCAAATGTAACTTTACATGTGGACCGTTCGTTAGATCACATCGTGACCCTTCATTTATATACACATTTGACATACACATACAACACTGAATCATAACACCATCACAGATAATCTCGAGTTACACACTAGACAACATCTCAATGATTGACTCTAACAGTTCTAATTGATCATGCTGAGTTATATTGTAAGTCCATCAACATTAAGAGCATTTTGTCTTGCATATGGTGAATATATCGGTTGTGATTGGTCTCTCTTTCTCGAGAGGAAAACACTCTCGGGCCCCAGCAAGTAGGGAATTCAAAATTTGGATATGGCTTTTGTTTTGTTTTTTGTTTTTTGTTTTTTTTTTTTTTTTTTTTTTTTAGCCGACCCTGTTAATTTGGGATCGAGGCTATGTTGTTGTTGTTGTTTTTTGTTTTTTGTTTTTTGTTTTTTGTTTTTTGTTTTTTGTTTTGTTTTTGTTTCATAGGTAGTTTGTATAGTGTACTTGTTGGAGATAGAAAAAAGTGAAAGAAATAATCTCACACCAACTATTTGAGAAGGAAAAGGCTTATAAGTTTGCAATGGAGATTCTCAAGTGTCTTGGCATTTGAAAGAAGCACTCTCAAGGTAAAGCCTGTACATAAACAAATTTGTCTTAGACTGGTCCGTTTAAGGTTGTAGAGTTTTTAAATTAGATGGAAAATTAGCCAAGTTTCGGCTCTAGGCATGTGTGCACACGACTCCTGCACTCGAGTTGGGTGACATAGCTCAAGACTAGGGTCAAGCCCGTAAACTTATCACGCTATTAGATACCATTGCGACTTAACAACTGTGGAAGATAAATATACAAAGTCAAACCATTTCAAGCACGACAAAGATGAAGGTTTAATTTTCTTAAAAAAAGGCTAGGCTGGCAGAAGAGTTACAAATTTTTACCGAAGTTGAAGTCATGTGGCCAAAGACGTAAAGCCTAAACGAGAAGGCTGGGTGGGGAGAACTTGGAGTAATGTGACAATCTTTTCCTTCGAGGTTCCATTAGTTTAGGCCCATGAAGAAAAAGAGAAGACCTTCGGCTCTTGAAGGAATACAAGCCTAGGCTAACAATGTGAAAGGAGACCTACAAATTGAATATTGGAGTTGGGCTATACCAGTTTAACATGAGGGGAAGTGCTAAAGATAAATTAAATAAAAAGGAATAAATATCAATTAGTTGAGAAGAAAGATGAAGGCTTAGATGTTTGGAGTGGTGACTTTAAAGTACCTTGGAATTTTGAGAAACACCCATTCTCAAGCTCAAACTCAAGCTCAAGCTTAAGCTCTATCCTGATCCTGAACAACTAGTCTCTCATCTGGGCCACCTATAAACATATTACAGTTTTAATAACTTAATAATAATGTTCTATGATCGTCGATTACTAATTTATTAGTAGCCATTAGTCAATGATTGGATTATGTAGTCGTTTTCTATTTTTGCGAGCCATTAATCTGTTACTTTTGGGATGTAATGATGATCCCGTTTAAGCGATCATGATATTACTTTCCTACATAACATGTTTAAACAAGCATATACCATATAGATTTTTGCTTCCATTTAAGTTGAAAGGAAAATTTTATAAAATGACAATTAGGTAGGCTATGCCCTATGAAGTAGGGTGTTAGGTAACAAGGAAACAACATTTAATTAATACAAGTATCCCAAAAATGAGAATATCGTGTTAGGTGAGGTAAAATGTGAAGAATAATGTTTTAACGAACTTGAAGTGAATCAAAAACTTATGGATGATCTAGATAGACTTCAACTACCATATAGTAATCCATCAGGCAACATTTTAATTATATGCCTGTGAAGTTGATCATAGCTGACTTATATTTTTGTAATGCTACAAAGACCGAGATTGTAACTATTGAAGACAGAGGATGCGTGAATAGAAAGTGAGGAGAAGACGATCTAAAAAATTACTAGCTGCTAAAGTTTGAAATAGTATCAGAAGTAGAATAAACAAATGAACCATTCAAAATAAAATAGCCTTACTTGAATAATTTTAGATTTGGAGTTTGCATCATTGAACTCATGATACTTCAAATATGATGCAGTTGTAAGCATGTACTAGATGATATAATTTTTTATGATAAGAGTGGGATGAAGAAAACCCATTCACATAACTGAGCCCATGTAGCTAGTAGTCCTTTCCCTGTTAAGTTAAGGATTAAAAAGGAATCCATCATCCACTGGTTTGATTTTTCCGCTGAAAAGTGATTCTTTAATAATATGTTAAGTTAAAAGACGATTAATAAAGTTGATAGGTAATACTCGGTCATAAGTTTAAAGTACAACTTATAGACTCTTGATATGAAAAAATCAAGTTTTTTGTGTACTAGGTATTGGTGATAGGTTTGCGGGTGAACCATGATCTTTTTACTTTTCTAAACCTAAATTGACCATTTTAGTAGGACTCAAGTTATCTAACTACTTTTTTCTTTATTATTTTACGTATTTGCATTGAAATTCATGGACTTGTATTTGTTAGTTTCTAAATTAGATAAATGTGTATTAACATATTTGTATGATATTTTTTGTTTATGTAAGAAAACTTGTGTGCCCTTGGGCTCATCTAGGTGCAAAAATGTCGGATGTTATTTAACTGAAGTCACTGTGGTTTGGTACAAGGTGCATGCTTTGAGCTTTCTTTGATGACATTGGCGTTAGGAATTTTTTTTATTTTTTTATTTTTTGAAGTGAAATATAAATTTCATTGATCATCAATGGCTCGATATAGGACTAGACATAGGATTAATTGCCCTAATAAGCATAGGATTAATTGCCCTAATAAGAGTACATTGATTCAATAATCCTATTTGGTTCAAAAGAACTGCCATCCATTTGACAATGAATGCGAGGACTGATCTCTACAAACATCTGAAACACATAATAGTAAACAAACACCAGTAGAACCATAATGAAATACAAAATTTCCAACAAGGGAAGAAATCCTAATACTTCCAACAAAGGAAGACAAATTGAAACTTCCAACAAGGGAAGAAAAACTAACTATCAAATGGAGAAACCAAAGAAAAACCAACCTAATAGCAACACAAATCTACCAACAATCGTTGAGAGAGATGTATTGCAACAAGAATTAAACCAATCTTCTCAGATCTAAACAGATTTGTAGTTTATTAAATAAATAAAATGCAAAAGGATATGATTGGAACCATCGCAAATCAAAATATAAGATCGGCGGTGGTTGAAGATCTTGAATCACGAGAGGAGGAATCAAAGAAGAAATTTTAGGTCATTGGTGTTAGGTTGGCCTGTGCAAAATACTGACAACCCGCAAAGCCCGCCAAACTTGCTCATGTATTGGGATGGGCTTAGACCCCATATGGGCCAAATCGGGCTTTGGCCTGATACCTCGCCCGTTACTTGAGTCGGGAGCAGGTATAACATGACATTTTCAGGCAATACAGCCCGCTCGATCTAGATTAAAAAATAAGAAAACCTTAATCTTGACCCTTTGTCCCATGACTCCTTTCTTCGCCGCCTCTCTCTGTAATTTCTCACTTGGATTCTATCCAACTCTCTTAATACACAACTCAATCAATCTCACAATGTCGACATTGTCTTTTCTTCTCACAACCGTCTTCAATTTCTATAGAAACCCTCTTCAACAACATTCATCTCCATCAACAACAACACAATGAAACCAACTCCACCTCTCCACTCCTCATCCCATAATCAAACCCATTCTCGCATCCAATCAAGCAATCACCACCAGAGACTCCACCAACAATAGAGATCTACGGCTCTGACTCCTTGGACTTCACAAAGTTCCTGATCAAAGCCTTAAACTAGATCAACCTCCAGATCATCACCAGGGTTTTTAGGGTTCCAGGGCTCAAAATCAAGCGTTGTGGTCGTATTCAAAAGGGATTTCTTTTCTTCTATAAAAGGTTGTTCGTGACAAAGTGGAATATGGTTTTGATATTCCCGTGCCAAATCAATTACTCCCTCCTTACGATCCATGTTCTGTAATGTAAAACCGAATTGATTAGTTAGGGGGGCGGGGGGGGGGGGGGATTGAAACACCGACGAAATCATCAGTCCAATCGAGATTCATTGACTATGTTGAACCATGTCTTTGGTATGTGTTCTCTCTTCTTGTGAGACTCCTTGTCATTCAACCCCCTGTACACCACGTGTCCACTGTTAAGGCTGTGAGTACATGCGACGTTGTCTTCAATTTGAGTCTCAAATATGAACTTTGTTTTGGGGCCATTCATTGTTATATAATTGGCTCATTTATCCTAGAGATTTACTTGTCTTTATGGGGCTTAGCCCGAGCGACTATTGGACAAGGGCGAGCGAAAGATTCTTAAACCCCAATGTCGGGCTTCCAATGGGCTGAACATGTGGAACCTGAAGCTCGACATTCGGGCGTGCTCAGTTTTTAGGTGCACAACCCTAGCGTTAGGATTAATTTGTTTTATATTGAGAATAAACCTTAGGACTTTTGTAAGGTGGAAACACAAAACTGAAGAAACATTAAGGTCTCACAAAAGTCTTTTGCATTTTAACTATTATATGTACATTTATTTGAATACGTGCACTGTGAGTTTAGAAATACTAGACACTGAAATGATGGAGTGGCAAAATTATGAGAAGTAGAAGTTCATAAGGTGAATCACTTTAGATATCTAAGATCATTCATACAAAATGATGACAATATTGAGAATGATGTCACATATAGAATTCAAGCTGAATGGAAGTAATTGAGGAGTGCAATAGGTGTGATTTGTAATTGAAATATGTCTACCAAGTTAAAGGAAAATTATATCGGACCGCAATTAGGCCAGCTATGCTCTGTGGAAGTGAATATTGAGCGGTAAAGCAACAACAACTACATAAAATGAACGTAGCAGAAATGAGGATGCTTAGGTTGTTGTGTGGTAAAACTCTTAAAGATAGAATAAGAAATACATAAATTCAAAAATAAGGAGCAACACCAATTGTCAAAGATTAGGGAGGGGCGGTTGCGGTGGGGCCTACATATGCCCCCTCTAGAAAACATGACTCAATAGAAACCAAAGAAATTTGACGAGGTAGGGGTAGACCAAAATTAACTTGGGCACATTAATTACAAGAGATTTGAATGCTTTAGAAAGCTCACCATCAATTGTACTAAATCGAGCACAATTGAAGAGTTTGATCCATGTAGCCGACCGCAATAAATTTGGGATTGAGGCTATGTTGTTGTTGTATGTACATTTATTTGAACTTCGAAGTTTATTTTTCTAGAACATGCGTTTGTTATATGGCATTATATTGATTTGGTTCAATACACTTTTGTTTGTATGAGTATATTCTCCTCCTCTGGCAGTGGTGTAGCAGAAACATAACAATGTATTTAATACTTCTACAATATCAAGGGTCTTGTTGCTGGAATATGACAATTTTATGCTATATTTCGTCTTTTGTTCTTTTTCTTTTCCCCCTTTCTGAGAGGAACACACAATTATTCTTATATTTTGTCTTAACTAATTTCTTTCTCAAAACTATTATCTATTTGAAAGTGAAAACAATTCCATACTACATGAACCAGCGACTCTAAAATGATATTATTTGTCTGTGACAAAAAAGAACAATGTGTGACAGATACAAACCACGAAGACTTTTTGTACTCAGCATCCTAGCAAATAAAGCGAAATGTTAACAGAATAAGACTATGTGTTTACAATAGAATGCCCAGTCTCAGGACAAGCCTGAGATTTTCATTCTGCAAGTCCATTTTCTTGCTGTCCTTGTAGCTGCTGGCAGATTTGAGGCACTTGAATGTAATGCTTGCTGAGTTTTGCATATACTTTCAATTATTTTTCACAAATGTTTCCTTTGGTTTGTTCAATTGCCAATTATGTTATTCACACTTTATTTATAGAGATATGGATTTACATTGCAGGTTCGATGGGATTGTACCAGAGCCTCGAAAAGGAATAAGAAGTGGTCATGTACCAGGAAGTGTCTGCATTCCTTTTGGACAGGTAGGATCATAAAATAACTAAGAGTTGTTTACTACAATTTGGTAGATAATTCATTGAAGAAAGTTTTGAATGTTTATACCTTCTCAAAAACACTTGATTTCATATACCAAATGGAATTTTAAATGGCTTCAAAATTCTCCCTGGAATTTTTGTCGACATGGCCATGATACCATTTTGAAGGTCCACCCTTTAGTGTTGATTGCTTTGTCCTTGAGCATAGTTCTTTTTGAACTTTCTGAAGACTTTAAAATTCAGGAAGATACCTTTTTTGTGTTTTCTTTTGACAAATGTGTAGTTCTGGCATTTGAATGATACTGGCATTTTTGTAAGTAAACATGGCAGTGGATGACTTATAAATCTAGGTCATTATTATGGTTAAAAAATCTAATAATGTTTTCAGAAGGAATAGCCGTCAAGGATGAAATTTTTTATCATGGGTCCCTGGTATGTATTGTTTTGCAGAAAATGCTTCGGCTTGTCGTCTTTCATTTTCTCATTTATGGCATCTTTTACTTATATTAATAGCATGGGTGTAATAACTCTTCCAAGCTCTAAAAGCTTCTCTAAATTAATTTGATTCTATTTAACAGTCAATTGAGACAAATGAAATTTATGAAAATCCAATTGAAGTTTGGAATGAACTACATTTTGAAAAATATCGAAAGAACCCTTACATTTATTTTTAAAATTTTGAGTTCTGAGAAAAAATTGCAAGGCCAAAATATGCTAGAAGATGTTCATAAAAAATAAAAAGTTAAAAACATACAAGATAATTAAAAAAAAAAAACAAATAATCACTAGAATAAGAATTATACAATTAGTAATATATTATACTTATACAGTAAATATTTTTTATGAAGGAAAAATAAACTCGAAGTTATCAAGTATGGATAGCCAGCTCATTTATATCCTTATGGCCCGTTTAGTTGGGGTGTTAGCTTAGCTTAACATGGGCCTAGGGATAAGAGCCAAGTTGGTTTCACGTGATCACATCTTAGCCTACGCTAATTACAATTACTTTTGGTTGGTTTTACTGTGGTTGAACCAAATGCCTTAAATACGGCCACATCTCTCACTAAGCCCATGGCTTACCCGAGTCACTCCCTACGCCTTACACATAACTCCAACCAAACAGGCAATTGGTATATAATAGATGCAGATGTTAACAAATAAATACTTTATTTGGCTTGTTGCTAGGAAATACATATCAATCTTTATATGGATGATAAATTGTAGTTTAACATGTCATGTTATTTAGTTGAATACATTTAAAGTATTCTTTTGTATGCTAGACGAGATTACTTATATCTATAGTGTTGAAATTTTACAAAATCTCCTCGTATCAATGTAATTACCTAGAGTCCTATGGATTTGATGTGAATATAATTGCATTTGATGGACTTGACTTACCTAATGGGTTGAAATCAATTTCTGGTCGACTATCATCCAGAATTTAGTAAATTGAGATTTTAATGTTGGTCTATTATTCTTATAGAGCCTTGTTTCATCAAATCCATCATCATTGAGCCTCTAAAAGTCCTAATTCTACTTAGTTCCCAATTTAATGCCTAAACCATTCTTATTGTGCTTTAATTGGCTACTTGAGACCCAAACTATAGATACAAGCTAAATAGAGCCAAATTAAGTAGTGTCATCTATTTCTAAACTCTCTTAAATCTCCACCTCACCTCTCCATTATCTCTCATGCGTAATAGAAGGTTTTCAAATTAAACTATGGTGTTTGGTAACTCTACTTTTTAGAACTTCAATATTTATTTGTTAAGACTCTTTACATGAGAGCTTATTAGATTAGAGTTTATATTTTATGGAGTGTTTGATACCAATCATATAAAACCTCTTATTTAATAGTACTATGTTTGGTATGTAAATTTGTCACTCTTATTTCTTTCTTATTGAAAGGGCAATGTATGTCATTTGTATCTATGAGAAAATAATTGCTTTGATATAAAGTCTTGACTGAACAATTAATTTAACTCAACTTGTAAATTGTTGAAAATTTATAACCGAACGAACTTTGTAAAAAAAGTTTTGTTCACCGTAGACTTGTATAACATTGAATACAAGATGTCACATATAGAAAGAAGACTGTTGGAGAGATGGGTGGGAGAGGGAGGGAGACAGAGACATAACAACAATTAGAAGCTTATGCCCATCAAGTACAACAACACACTATTAAAAAATTTAAAGGAGAATCCAACTTCAATGAATTCCACCTTCAATGAAATAGATCAATTTGTAATTATTAAAATAAAATTATTTTCCATCTTTTGTAGTTCTCAAGTCACCATGTTTACAAGCATTGTTTGTTAAACCTATTATTACTCGCATTAAAATTGTGAATTTTGCGAAGTCAAGTTCCCTTTTTTTCTGCAGTTTTGTTTAACTAATTGCATGTTGAATTGTATATCTTTATTTTTTGCTTTGTTGATTTGATGGACCCCTTATCGATTGATCATTTGAGTTTATTCGACAATGTAGTCTTTGTGGAAGGTCGTTCACCTATGGATGTCGTTCTAAAATTTTATTTTTTTTCCACAAAGTCAAGATGAAGAGTGGAGTGGAGGTTGAGAGAAGAGGTGGATTTGCATAGAGATCCGCACATAAGTTTGGGTGAGGCAATGTATTTGTCCAAGAGAGATGTGAAGTAAAAAAATGAGAAGGGTTTGTGCATTGAGGGAGGTGTTGGGAGTGCGCAAAAGGGTTAGGCAATTTTGGGATTATAAAATAAATTGTCGATTCTAATCCTTTACATATATAAGCACTTTTCCACTTATTCAAAAAGCTAAAAAATCTTAGTTTTGTATTTAAGAGGTGGCTCCTCTTTTCACAAAAAGACTTATTAACAATAAGAGAAAAAATGAAACTTAGGTGGTGTTTGCTAACGCTTATTGTCCAACTTGTTGAGGCACTCATCAAGTGTCTCGCAAAGTGTACTCCCTATTTTCGACTTCATGACTCACCTCTCTCTCTCCCTTTCTACATCATTTTCTGCGTTTCTCTTCCACCTTCCCTGCTGAGATCGAGGTCGTCGTGGCTTACGAGGGGGTCGGCTTGATGAGTTGGCACACACTCCAAACTCAAGAAAGCTTAATTAACGTTCATGGATACATATTTAGGAGGTTTAGATTAGTAGTAATTAATTTAGAAAGTTTATATAAATAGTCTTTATTTTAGTACATGTGTCAATTAAGTTTTTTTGGTATGTTTAGCTATTTAGAAAGTTTACATCCCTAGCTAGTACGTTCTGTAATGAATTGTTTATTTTTTTATTTTGATTTAAATGCCTATATAAAGGGCATAGACAATATGTAACGAGATTGATTTGATTTGATTAATAAAAGAATTTGATTTCTTTTTAGAAAATTAGGGTTTTAATTCTCAAGGCCCTAAATTGATTTTTCGTGGGTTTCGATTAATCAATTTGGAAGACTTCCGTTGCATCAGCTTGGTATCAAAGCCTTAATTTGGTTCGGGTCACCATGCAATTGAGGGTGGAGTTTACTTTTGGCGAAAAGCCAGAGGAGGAATATTTTGACGAGGAGGAATTTGTATTCAAGGAAGAAATAGATGGGTTCTTTTTCTTTACGGTGACGGCATAGCAGATCCAATTTTCTTCGAGGAGGATTCTAACAACTTGGACGAGGGGCCAAAGTTCGACGATGATGGGCGCGACTTCGTGGATGATAAGGTAGTCTTTGAAGATGACGGCTTTGTCATCGAAGTAGTTTTCCACAAAAATCCTTAGGTACTTGAAGTGGTAGTTTGTGATACAGTCGTCAACAAGTCTTCCATGAAGGAATTTTCCAACTATTAGAACTTTGTTGTTAGCTTTTCTGATGATGAGGTTAAGCCTATTTTTGAAGATAAAGTGGTTCCAAATCAGAGGTCTAGTGAGAATACAAAAATCCGAGGTCGAGTTTTTTCCAATAAGGGGAGAATGATGGAGATCGAGGTCGTTGTGGCGCACGCGGAGTCGGCTTGATGAGTTGGCACACACTCCAAACTCAAGAAAGCTTAATTAACGTTCATGGATACATGTTTAGGAAGTTTAGATTAGTAGTAATTAATTTAGAAAGTTTATATGAATAGTCTTTATTTTGGTACATGTGTCATAAGCTTTGTGTTTGGGTCAATTAAGTTTTTTTGGTATGTTTAGCTATTTAGAAAGTTTACATCCCTATCTTGTACGTTCTATAATGAATTGTTTATTTTTTTATTTTAATTTAAATGCCTATATAAAGGCATAGACAATATGCAACGAGATTGATTTGATTTCTTTTTAGAGAATTAGGTATTTAATTCTCAAGGTCTTAAAATGTTTTTTCGTGGGTTTCGATTAATCAATTTGGAAGACTTCCGCTGCATTACTCCCTCCATCTCCCCACCCTCTTCTCGGATGATTTGTCATAGATGCATAGATGATGGTAGAGGGAACATATTCTATAAAGTGGATTTTGTTTATTCTCTAGTTCCAATCATCCAATTTTCAGATTGAAATCACTAGGATCTCTCAATTTCTCCCATGTTTTATGGTTGACACTTGAGCATTGAACGCTCTTTAGGTTTGTCAACACTAGACATGAAGAGACTTACAATATCAAAGAAATTAAATCAAAGTAAAAAAAATAAAGAAATCAAATTTGTTCATGCTAACTACATCAAAGCGAGAATTATCTACTCTACATATTTGTGACCAACACCGTTATCCTTTTATCTTTTAAATTTGCTGCGATCCTCGATGCCTATCACTTGTTTGAATAAATTCCTCAACCAAATGATACCTCCTAGAACCTAATTTCTACGAGGTAATAGAGAACTTTTTGTGCAAGACATCTTCTGGGCTACACCCCAATTCACTTTTGGGACTTGGGAGTGTTCTTTCAACTTGATCTACATATTAAGCTTCGGAGAATGAGGAGCTCCAAGTAATGTAATAGAAGTACACGGAATCAAAACAAAAATCCCATATTGGCCTTTCAATAAGAAAGAAATAAGTCTTTATCAAATAACTATTCTAAAATAAGAAGTTTTATATAATTATTATCAATCATTCCATAAAATTTAAGCTAAATGAAGCCTAATAGGCAAATGTATCCTAACATTTCAAAATTTTGACCAAAATGTCCTAACTTTTTAATTTTGACAAAAATATCTTTGATTCTTAGAGTTTCAATTTCGTGCAAGTTGGACTTATTTCGTGCTTATTTTACTGATTTGTCCTTGAAAATGTTGGCATGGCCATGAAAAAATAATAAACATTGCCACATTAGAATCAATAATGAAATTTCTATTTAGATCATCATAGATCTAGATAGATCTATGTTTTATTGAATCAGTAATGAAATTTCTATTTAGATCATACTGATACACTTTCACAGATTTGTTTTATCATTGGCAATGGATTGTATAGTAAGGAGTTTCTTTGTTTCTATTTAAATCATACTTTTTTCTTGTTTTACGATCACACCAAAAGTTGTGATGTGTTTGTTTTGTCATTTTGGGAGGTGTATTCATGCTAAGATAGTTGTATTGGAGTACCACATTATGACTGATGAGGACTGCTGGTCCTCCATCGTTTTGTATCTATTTATTATATATATATATATGTTTTGTTTACGATAAAAAAATGGAGTAAGACTATTATTGGGACAACCGCTGATCAAAAGAGAAGATCGGCAGTGGTTCAAATGCAAGAATCACAAAGAAGAATCATAGAGGAAAAATAGCTCTTAACATGTATTAACTAAAGGATCATGAAAGATAAAGAAAAGAAGATTCAGAAATTGCAAGTTTGAGAAAAAAAAAAACACTGTACATTCAATTTATCAAACTAATCCGTAAATCCCTTATAGATAATAAAATATAGATGCCATAAAGTAGTTTGTTGCTTATGCAATGTGGCAAAACAATATTAGAGATTTGAATATGTTAAGTCTGGATTTTAGTGACCAAAACCTTGGCAGAATTTCTGGTGAGATGGATGAGGCATCACTTGCCAAAGGTAAGTTTAGGGGAGGTCGTGGGTTCAATTCATGTTAAGAGTCAAGTTGTTGATTGCTTGTCAAAAAACAAAAACCTTGGCAGAACTTCAACTTTATGATCCTTCTGTTTGTGCCCTGGGATTTCTACTTGCCTCAATAGTGCAAGTTGTTTCTTTTTTCCTGATATTAGTTGTTGCTCCTTACAGATGCTTGACAGTTCACAGACACTCTTACCAGCTGACAAGCTTAAAGAAAGATTTGAAGAAAAAGGTATTTATACGGCATTATGTAAATTTAGCTTGATGGCATTTTGACCAATGTTAATTGGACATACTAAATTACTTGGTATAGGGTGTACTCTTATGGGTGTTTTCGAAAAAGAAAAGGGAAATTAACTCAATTTTAACCAAAGTTATCATGAAGCATGCAAGTCTGATAGCTTTGTGGACCATGAATGTCTCCGTTGTTTTGACTTTCCAAATTTGAGCATTAAGTGATTTTACAATCATGATGTAATTACTATTAGGAATTTAGGAGAAACCATTTGTATTTTATTTTTCTTTCTTTTTTTTTATGAGAAGTGACATCCGTTAGTAGAGGTGAAGATAATAGGCGGAGCAAAAGATGAAGTGAATAGGAAATTAAAGCTTTAGAGGAATACTTTTGGAGTCTAAAGGCTTTAAGATGAGTAGGACTAAGACTGATTATATGCATTGTGAGCTAAACAAATAGTTGATATCAAGATAATAGAGTACTATTAGGAGAAGTAGAAGTTGCAACATGAACCATTTTAGATATTAGGATCAATCATACAAAGGGTTGGACATATTGGGAGGATTTTACGCATATAATTCAAGCCGAATAGAGGGAGTGGAGAAGTGCAATAGGTGTGGTATTTGATCAGAATATCCTTGTTAGACTAAATGGAGAATTTTATTAGACTGCAATAGGTCCAGCTATGTTATAAGTATATGCTGGGCGGTAAAGAAACAACACCAGACATAAAGAGGATAACATTCGCTATTCGCTCAACTCAAAAGCAAATACGTTTCCTCTTAAAAAGGGCAACGCTTCATTTTCAATATAGCAGATTGTTGGCTTCAGCGCTTAGCTTCCCTTATTCTTTTGTTCCTTTTTTTGGAATCCGATAATTTTGATGTGCTTCATCATTCATGTCAAACTAACTTTGAGACTTTGTTTGGAGGTCTTTGTTGAGTTGAATTTAATTAAAACATTTATTTTCTACAGACGAGTTTTCAAACTTACATCAAAGCCTACGTAATAAGTATCTTTGCTATTTGTCATGATTTTCATTTTCAGCTTCGGTAGAGATGCTTCGCCTGTAACATATTTGCCAAAATGTCTGATTCATTCCCTTGGTCATTTTCTTATTTTCCTTTTGTTATCTTCATCTTCTTGGACCGTTGGACGAATTGGTTGATTCATCGGTGAACTTTCCTCTTGCCATAGGCATCTCCTTGGGTAGGCATGTGGTTACTTCTTGTGGCACGGGTGTCACTGCTTGCATTCTGGCGTTAGTAAGTTCACTATTTCCTTTTTTTTTTTTCCTTTTTTTGTGGCACTGGTGCGACTGCTTACATTTCCATTTTGAAGGTAGTCTTAAGAAAAACATTCACGGAAAGAAAAAGTGGTGTCAACTGACTCGAGTCTATTCAATTGTCAGGGTCTATATCGACTTGGAAAGCAAGGTGTTGCGGTCTATGATGGTTCTTGGACTGAATGGGGTGCGCAATCCGATACCCCCATCTCCTCTTCATAATGCTAAACGAGAGGTACTTTGGCTGTTTGCTTAGTTGAGACGAAGATTCTCATTATTCAGAAGGACCATGAAGGTGAAGGGAGGTCTGTTCATTTAAGTTAAAGATGTTCTAGATGCAGTTTTGTATCCTTTACAAAGGGTTCACCAAGGTTTATGTGCTAATAATGAGAAGGTGTTGATTGTCTGTTCTTCTGAAGTGTTAAAAAGTACTGGATGAGTGGGGGATGGCTGGCATTCTTTCTAAATCTAAAGGCCAGGGGTAAACAAAATGATAGTAATTATCGCATTGTGGGTTATTTCAGTTTGTTTCATATCCTTGTGTAGTGTGTGCTGGTTATTCTTTACATAAGCAGTCACCTTGGGCGGGCTCAGCTTTGTTTTGTTTTCTTTTGCTTTTGCTTTTTCTTCGGTTACTATGGTCTCCTCGAGCATTGAAAGATCATGTTAGCAACAGCAGGTATGACGGATTGTTTATGGGTTTACTCTTAATATTTGCAGTCCTTTTTGAGGGGATTGGATCATCTCCCAAACCAAGAGAGGTAAATAATACAAAAAAGACAAATTAGGAACACTTTGAATGACAAATTAAATAGTTGGGTTCCATATAATTTTCTTTGCTAATTTGTATCTATAATCTGTATACATAAAAACTCAGGTTAAGGCAGGATTCCAAGTCAAACTTTGAACGTAGAGATACAATGGGAAAAGATTACTAGGGACTTTTGGTTACTTTTATTGACTAAAAAAATTTAGGGGTATTCAATTAAAACTTTTAGAGAGTCTTTAAAAGTAAGGTGTATTCAATGTAAACTTTTATAGACTTTTAAAAAGTCTCTAAAAGTTTTGGGGTATTCAATTTAAACTTTTAGAGAGTTCATAAAAAAAAGGTTTATTTAATATTTTAGTGACTTTTGTAGATTGGTTACAAATCTTGACTTTTGTAGACTTTTTGTATAAAATACATATAAAGAAGTCTTCAACTTCTCTTCACCTCAACCCATAAACTTTTAGAGACTTTTACTTTTTGTTGGTTACATTTTTCAATAAGGACTTCATTGTTCACAAGAGGACTTTTTCTTATCAATGGTTTTTATCTTCTCCAATTACTCCACAACTTTTGGATTTCATTGCTTACCTATTATACTCTCATATCTATGTTGATGAAAATGGATTGATGTCATTATTAATAAAATCTCATTCTTGCATCACTATACATTTTTTATAATTTTTTTTTTGACAAAGAAGTTTCGTTTATTTAGTGCATTATTATAATCTCAAAAAGTGTAGTATATATTATTATTTTTGAAGAAAATAATTGTATAATTTTTTTAAAATGCAAGAAGTGCATTTTTTTTTAGAATTTAAACTATCATTATTAAGGAAAAAATATTTTTTTTTTGCTTAAATCAAACAAAAAAATAAATTGCAAAATATTTACACTAATATTTTTAATTATCGTTTCTCCTAAAAATATATTTCCAATGATCCTACCACTAAAGGATGATTTATTTACCTGTTTATTATGTTGATATTTATTTACTTATTTGTTATGCTACTACCTTGAGAGTAATTCATTAATATGTCTATATGTTTTTTTACTAAAATACAACAATAATTTTTTAAATATTAGTAATAGTTATTAAGAAAAAATATAATTATTTATTTTTTATAATAAAGTGTAAAATATTTGTTTAATTTTAAAAATCACAATAATCTATTAGTATCATTAAAATCATGTTTAATAAGTTCACAAAAGTCACAAAAATCTTAAATGTTGATAAAAGTCATCATAACGAAATCTACATAGAAGTTTATCAAAGTCTTTCAAAGTCTACTAAAATCTATAAAACTTCATAAAAATTATTCACTTATAAAAGTAACTAAAAGTCTATTAAAATCTCAATGGAATACACATCTATAATTTATTTGTTTGAATTTGTTAGATCATGCTTTAGAGTGTCTGAGAACTGTAACCAAAAAAAAGTGTCTGAGAACAGATCTCATTGCATATCCAACAAGCATGTATGGCTGTAGCAAGTGTATCAATCAAAAGTAAATAACTTTCCCCATACGATTTGCTGAACTACAAATCATGAATTCCAACCGATAACAAACCTGACTTGAATGTGTATATACAACTCATAAAGGAATTACCAACCCTTGCCTGCTTAGTGTAACGATTGGGGCCTATTACTGCTCACTTGTGACTCTTACAACTCACATGTTGAATCTTTAACTTTCAAAGATATCTCTTGCAAAGTTGGTTATTTTCGAGGCATGTATATTGTAGAGTTGATAGGATCTCCTTTGGAGTAGTCTAAGGACACCGATATCAAAATTAAAAATTACAAGGCTGTAAAAAAACTGGATAGTTAAAAGTTGTAATGAGCTTGACAAGAAAAAATGCGCTGCCTAAAGGGGCGTTCCCCTTTTACGACTGATCCTTGATATTAGCTTACATGCTGATACGCTTTCATGATCTGATGATGTGAAGTACTGGCTTTGCTTCTCTGACATCACTTTCACTTTGGCAGGCGAGATTCCTTCCTTACTGGAGAGTGCCTTCGGTCACTGGATCTCCTACAAAATACAGTGTGAGCTACATTGGAACTCCTCCAGAATCATTTTAACCATCCTAAACCACCTTCTTCCCATTAGGCCTTATGAACTGCTATTTTGTAGGCAGTCGAATGTTACTCAGATCATGTGTCTTTCATGTATCTTATGATTCAAATGTTCCTCATGAGATCATCCAATCATTTTTTTTTTTTTTTTGAGCAAAATCATCCAATCATTTTCCTTAAAATATATATATGCCTTCCAAGCAGGCATACTTCCCTTCCGAATAGCACTTGCTCTAGTGGAAGGGGAATCGGACTCACAACCAGATGTGGTTTCAATTTCCATTGATTGTGGCTATATTAATTTGAGGTGCATGTATTTTTAAATTAGCATGTTTGTCGGGGGTACGTCTGTGGTTGTTGCACAGTAGTACAAGATTGTGGAGGTGACGTCTGAAGTTCCAAAGTTGTGCCGTTGCGATAGGTGTGGTTGTTGCACGGTAGTACAAGATCGTGGAGGTGACGTCTAAAGTTCCAAAGTTGTACTGTTGTGATAGGTTCGCGTGATTGCCAGCTGATGTAGACTCAAATTTCAAGAACTTTAGTACTTTAACAATTTATGTAATTGGTATAAAACTTCCAAAAAAAGAAAAAAAAGAAAGAGGGTCGCTAAGGGCACCCCACCTTTTCATGAAGGCACCCAAATTATTTGTAAAAGTTCCAGCAAAACTGGAAAAATACTATTTTGCCCCTGTATCCCCACAAATCATTTTGACAAAGAAAAAGGGCACCCCACCACCAAGCTTGAACCACAAAGTCACATTGCGTTTAGCGAGCATTTATCGATTCTTGTAGATTGCCATCATCCGACAGCGAGGTAACAATGTTTGACAACCATATGATGATTTCTTAGAACTGTTTAGTTGGGTAAAACTGTGAAAATGATGATTTGTTTGTCAACGTAGGGTTTGGTAATTTCTTCAAATCCGAACTTGTTTCTACTATATAATAGAGGATTGTACTGCTACGGTGCAAGAGGAGGTTGAACTTGAGGTAATTTTACTAATTTATTGTGTTTTTTATGAGGTTATCCGAAGTTTTTGTCGATGTGCGCGATTGTTTCGGCCTCGCAGGACCGAGAAATATTGAAATGTCTCGGTCATAGAGGACCGAGAGGTGTACTTAGGTCACGGTATTGTACGACCGAGAGTACTTCGTAACTCTCGGTCGTACGTGAGAGATACGCGGAAGAAAGTATCGGACATGTACAACCGAGAACCTATTTTTTTGGGTTTTTTTGTGATTGTGCTGTACATTTTGGTTGATTATAATGTTACACTGTTTGTATTGCAGGTAATGCCGGTTTCTACCCTATTTTCAGACTACAAGGACATGTTTACACCTTGTAGGCCATTCCCCTCTATAGAAGCGGCTATTTCATGGCTTCAAATGATAGGCCGCGAGAACATGTTTGTGCTACTGACAAAGCACTTTGATGCCGGGGGCATTAAGCGCAGGGGGAGGGTGAAACTTGCGTGTGAGAGGTCTGGACATATAGGGGAATGTCTCAGAGGGTAGGGAAGGGGAAAGCGTTCAAAATTTCTCTGAAAGCAAGAAATGATGAAGAAGAGGAAAAGGCGAGGACCCAAACTGGTACGAAGAAATGTGGATGCCCTTTCCTTATCAACGTAAAGGAAAATGCCGACTCCTTGTGGTATGTCACAGTAATATGTGGGAGACACAACCACGAGCCCGCAAAAAACTTGGACGAGCATTCATTTGCCTGAAGATTGGATAAGGGGGAGTAAGCGGTTGTGGGGCAAATGACAAAGAGAAATGTGAAGCCAAGAGACATCTTAAATACGTTGAAGCAAAGAGATGTTAGAAACGTATCGACAATGAGGACAATATATAATGCAAGACAAAAAGTCCTAAATGAGGATGCGGGTGGGAGGACTCAAATGCAACAAATGTTGCACATATTGGAGAAGAATAAGTGGATGTCCTGGCATAGGAAGCATCCCGTTACGAATGCTGTCGCCGACTTATTTTGGTCACATCCCGACTCAATAAAGTTGCTAAGATGTTCCTCATCGGTAATTTTGATGGATTGCACGTACGAGACAAATAGGTATCGAATGCCTTTGTTGGAAATTGTTGGCATCACTTCTACGCACTTGACGTTATCCGTTGGGTTTGCATTAATATCATCAGAGAGTCATGCGAATTATGTTTGGGCACTTGAGAACTTGAGATCCATATTAGATGGGTGGCCTAAACCTGACGTGTTTGTTACCGATAGGGACTTAGCCCTTATTAGTGCCATAGAAGAAGTTTTTTCGTCATCGTCTCACCTCCTTTGCTCTTAGCACATCAACAAAGTAGTATTGGCCAAGACTAAGAAGATGTTTGGGGAGAACGATGGTTTTACGCGTTTTATGGATAGGTGGACGAGTGTGATCTATGCCAACTCGGATGTCTTATTCGAAGTTAGGATGAATGGTCTGCATTGTGAGTTTGGTAATGTCAAGGGTCTTACTGAGTACTTGGACAACACATGGTTAAAGAACTACAAGGAGAAATTTGTCTCCGCTTGGACAAATAGAATTATGCACTTTGGGGAGACGACAACGCAGAGGGTAGAGTCTGCGCATTCCATTCTGAAGCTACACCTTGGGAACAGTCAGACCAATTTTGAGACTTTGTGGAATGTGGTTGATGGCCTCCTTAGAATCCAACACAACAATATCAAGGCATCGTTTGAGCTAAGTTTGAATGTGGTCCAACATGAGTACATTGATGAGTTGTATCGACGATTGCGTGGTTATGTCTCTCAACGGGCGCTTAGGCTAATTAGAGATGAATTGACACATGGAGAGGATGTTGGTCAAAACTCCACTCGTTGTGGTTGCGAGATACGCACCATACATGGCCTTCCTTGTGCACATGAGCTAAACCATCATATATTTGCTGGGTCGCCCATCCCTCTCGAGGACATTCATGTTTACTGGCGAAAGTTGAGTATGATACCTGAGAATCCAGTGGATCCGTCTGGTACAACGTGCACGATGAGATTGAACGGGTGTTGGAAAAGTTTCATGCTTGCACTGATGAGGACGATCGACTCAGGATTATTCAGCAGCTCAGGGAGATTACCGCTGGTGAAAATTAAGACAAAGGGAAGGACACTGGGGTCTTCAATCGGAGGCAAGGCAGGATCGAAGAGAAAACACGATGATGACGATTCTTCGACGAGACGGTTGCCGAGCGGATTTGAGTACGTGTTATCCACAAATGAGGCCTCCACTTCTAGGCAGAAGAAAAGCAAAGTTGTTCCTAAAATGCGTCGCGCCAGTCGACGCACGCAAAGTGCAACTAACATGGCTTACGGTCATTGCTTAGAATCGGATTGGTTGCCACATGTTGAGGGCATTATCGATGTGGTTGCCGATGAAAATTGTGGATATCGGTGTGTTGCCTCTGGGCTTGGACTTGCCGATGTAGACGGGTGGAGGATTGTTCGTAGAAGGATGTATGATGAGATTATCGGGTATGAAAACCTTTGGCGGGAAGTGCTTGGCTCGAGTTACGAGAGTGTCAAGATTGCGGTGCATTGCCCAGAGAATCAAGTTGGTGCATCTTTCAAAGAATGGTTGACACTTCCAGACATGGGATTGTTAGTATCCACTGCATTTAATGTCATTCTTGTAAACCTCTCGCATGGGAGTGCCTTGACATTTCTATGTTATACTATTCACTTTGATAAATGACAGGAATATCCATTGGGTTAGGGTTAGTTCTAATAATTTTCTTGAATTGTTATGTTTCCCCCCTGAGCGGGTTTGTGACAATATCTTCTATGTTATACTATTCACTTTGACAGGTGAAGTTGCGTGCGAATGCACCATTGCCATCCTTATATCCATCGTGGGACCGGTATGTTGAGGACTGTGCCAAAGGTTGGCGAGATGAATTCGTATTTCGAGATATCGCGCCCCTTGCCACTGTTGAAGAAGCCACCATATCCGTTGTAGATTTAGGTAACCGTAGTGTAAAACTTGTACCTACCAATCTTGATGGCTGTACATTTTGAAATTTTGAAATTTATTTCGAATGTTCTATAGAACATTCGAAATAAATTTCAAAATTTCATTAAGTTTCGGTGCAAATTGTTGTATTGTTGTACATTTTGATTCTTGTAGAGTGAGTTTGAATGTTATATTGTTTCGGTGCAAATTGCCTTGCTGGATTTTCATTCTTGTATAGTTAGTTTGAATTTTACGGACGATCCGTAATGAGTTAAGTTTCGGTGGAAAGTGATGTGTCGGCCCTGAATGACCGAGACTGACGGTATAGTCTCGGCCATACTTCACCGAGAACTAACGTGAAGGCTCGGTCGCGCAGTGCTGAAATTAAATCCTCTCGTCGACTTATGCGCGACCATACTCAAGGGTTCTCGGCCACGAGTCACCGAAAGTCTCACAAAGGTTTCGTCCATTAGTGACCGACACATTGCAAAAAACAGGATCCTCAGAGATTCTCGGCCAGGCCATACCGAGAATCCAGTGTTTGTGTCGGTTGTTCAGTACCGAGAATTCCAAATCAGGGTCGGCCCTGCTTGACCGAAACACCCTTTGAATAAAAAATAACATGTATTCTAGACAAAAATTTTCCAAGATACAACTATATCAATTGTAGAACAACAAGAAACTCGTACCTAACAATGTCCATACTGTCACAACAAACATTAATCAAATGATCCAAACTGTATTCATCAAATGTCACAACAAACATTAAACAAATGAATAAAAAAACCATATAGGAAGCTGTCATAAAACTGTCATAAAACATATTCATCAAAGATTCATCGACTAGTCTTGGCCAAACAATAAAACAAATGTCTATGTTCCTCAAACACTCATTGCTCATTGCTTCGGTTTCTTCAAATTCTCCTTTGATACTCCTTCCCAAGCATTCTCTTCGGAGGGCGAGCATCAATCGTGGCGGGCTGAGCTGTGGCCGGGGTGGAGTGTGTGGAAGTGCTACCATGCTGGGACTGCCGCGGGCCTGCTTCGGTAGGGCCGGATGTGGTGGTTGTGCCGGTTGCGGTCGCCGGAGTCGTACTCGTGGTGGTGGGACCTAGACTCCTCCTCGAAAGAAAATTGTCGATGTCACTCGCCATTGTCCTCGCAGACTCAATCGTACACAACTCCGGCGGGAGGTCCATCCATCGCAATGTCGCGTCCAATGCACGCCTATTACGCTGATGAAATAATCAGGTTAGTGTTAATGTAAAACATATCGGGATGAATAAGATATGCATAATACATATAACCATTTCAATACCTCCAGTAGCTCGTTGTCTGCGATGGTTGTGGCGAGCATGTCTTCGTCCTCATGGCTCGGATTGGTGATCACGGGATGAGACACTTTAAGGAACCAGGAACCAAGGCAGGTAGTCTAGTGTAGCGAGAAACTCAAATTCTGCCTTGTCGCCACGAACTTCAGGAGCCAACAAATGGTTCCTCCAGCACTCCCAATTGTCTTGCTGGAACCCATACTTGACCGAGTACTTGTTCGCAGATGGCCCTCGGTGTGCTTCCAATGGACGGTGCGGATGATCTGGTATAAATTCCAAATGGCCAAACTGTCTCGGAATCCTCTCTGGGTGGTAGGGCTCCACCACATCCATGTACTTGATCGTCCCAGTATAAAAGGCCATCGCGTGCACAACTCCATTTTCCCTAATATTCACATATGGGTCCCAAGTGACCTAATCAAAATGCAACAACCATTGTTAGCAAAAAAAATTACTAAAACATCAATCATCAAAGGATATGGATAACCATCTCACCTCACTTGGGAGCAACCTATCCAAGGTTCTCCTAATGGACCTGAGCTTGTCAACATTCGCCACCGTCTCGTGCTTTTGAATCCATCTGCAGACACGAGGGTGCACGTAGTCCATGTACTTTGCATTGGGTGTGGCGAGACCAAGTTTGAAATGGTCGTACACCCATCCCTACAAATACATACAATGTTAGTTAGTCCACAAATGCAAGATGGCGTAATTATTATACAAAAAGAAATTAAGTCTATTTTATAACAAACCTCAACCAATGTGAGGTAGCCAGCAATCTGAGACACTTGCACTCTCGTGGCGGCCCCCAAGTGTCGATACAAGTAGGCCAACGCAGCCGCACCCCATGCGTACTTTCCCACGTCGTCCAAGTCTTCAAGAAGCTTCAGCAGCGCGATCAACACCCGAGACCCGCTCTTATCGGCAAATAGAGTGCAGGAAAAAAGGTACAACAGGTACGCTCGGGCGGTGCATTCCACATGAGGATAAGTTCTGGGTCTCGAACCAGCTTTGGGGCACCATCGACTCTTCAACCAACATTTGTGCACTATGAGCCCCTTGCTGATATTCACCTCCTCCTCAGCCTCCTCGACGCTAACCCCAAGTAGGTTCGAGACCATCTTAATAGCGTCCGAGTGAGATTCCTCCGTGTACCTCACAAAGTTCTCCACTGCCACAACTTTGCCCATCACAGAAATCTTCAGGAGGAAGCTCACATCCTCTAATGAGATAGACATTTCACCAAAAGGTAAGTGAAATTTGTTCGTCTCCGGCTGCCACCGCTCCACAAATGCAGAGATCACCTCCTTGTTGGCCTTGCGGTATGAACAATCTATCTGCGTATTCAACCCGGAACGCTGAATAATCCTCTGAAGTCCCGCCGTGTCCAGGTGGCACGACTGTAAATCTCATTCTTGTATCTGAGCTCGGTGATTGATACACTTGAGAACGGGACGCTCCTGCAACAAATAAATACATCTCGCCATTTTGTGAAAACCATGAGTATTAAGTTACTCCGTTCAATGAAATTGAAATTACCTCATTGCTCCAAATCGAGAACGCGACATGATCCTTAAAGCTCTTCAACAACGCCCCGTCTATAGGACCACCGGGGAATGGAGCACGCACTTCAACAGGCACTTCTGGCTCTCCTTCATTATGGCCAGCTCCACCACTACTACTCCCACCCACATTTAGATCAGTTTCTATCATGTTCCCCGCCGCTGATGAGTCACTGCTACTAGACTCCGATGCATGCCCCTCCTCTTCCCCTCGGGCAACAACAAGATCTTCAGGTCGCCCAACATCGATGTTCGAACCCCCATAGTGCAATTGTAACCTTCCACGATTACCATCTACTTTCGCATTTCCCTTAACATTCTCATTCTCCTTCTCTTTCTCTTTCCGGTACGATGGTGTCGGGGGTCTCCGGCCACCTCGCCCCCGGTTAGGCCTCGACACCTCAACACCAGCCTCCTCCCTAGTCACCGGTACCTTCGGACGAGCCATACCTGAAAATAGTACAACATATAAGCGCATTAAACAGAACCCAAAATTTTTTTACAAAAATAAATGTTCAAATTCATCCATTTATGATGTCTCGGTCAAGAAGGTTCGTGAAACAACCCATATTTTCGGTCACCCATGACCGACAAGGAGTCTAATATATCTGAAGTGTACCACCGAGTCCAATAGAAAGTTCTCGGTTATACACCACCGAGATGGATTGACCATTTCAATTCGCCTTACTCTCGTCCTATCACGACCGAGCCTACTCTAACCCTCTCGCCAATGTACAACCGAGAGTAAGAGAAAATTCTCGGTTGTACACCACCGACGCCACATTACCTATCACTAATTGTAGCTCTCGTCATGTCTCGGCCGAGATAACAGAAGTATTCTCGGCCATGCGTAACCGAGACACTGTGAACTCTTCCGGCCTTAGTGGCCGAGACTGCGAGTTCCCAAAAATTTAGCTTTTGTCTCGGCCATGCTTGGCCGAGACAGTTGACACAGTCTCTGGCCTGTATGGCCGAGAACCGCGAATTCCTAATTTTTTTACCATTCTACAAACCGCTACACACACATTACAACTACTCTACTAAATGTAACTTAATTATACTATAAACGTACCTTCAAACGATCGATTTCACGCAAAATCTGTGTGTTCGACGATCTTCAACCGAGCCCTAATTTGGAGACGAAATCGGCTCACACCCCGACCCTACAAACTGCAAAAAACTCGTACAACGAAGGAGAAACACATGGCGAGGGACGGAAAACACGATTTCTGGAATTCCTCTCACTGGTCGGTTCAAAACAAATGGATTCTTCCACAAGGAGTTCGGTGAAGGTGGTGGTGGGGTTGGTGGGGTGCAAGAGGTTTGCACGAGGGGTATTTTGGGTATTTCGGGTCTAATTTTTGGGTGCCCCAGGTAAATTGGTTTGTGCCCACATAAATTGGGTGCCTTCATGAAAAGGTGGGGTGCCCTTAGCGGCCCTTAAAAGAAAAGGCAAACTTCCCTTGCAAATGCAATGGAATTTGGAGCAACCAGGCTTTCGGCAGAAAAGGTTAGAAGTTTATTGGGCTTGCTTTCCAACTGAAACACTTGGAATTAATTGTGGATTAACTAGTTGACTATGACTGAGCTTTTAGTGGGTCAGAAAAGATAGTTGCCAACGGTGAGTTGAAAAGATGTACTTGGAGATTTTTTGGGGATTTTGAAAAGGAAAATGATTTTGTAGCTCACTGGGACACTTATGTATATCCAGTGAGCTTATTTATGCGGGTGTCCCTTTATGTAATAGACCTTGAAGAGTGTGTACTCATAACTTAAGTATGTGTCTCCATGTGTGAGCACACATTTAGAGATGTTATGTGCACACTTAGAGCACATTAGCTGATGTGTCATGAGGGTCAGGTACTAACTTGGTGTCAGCCCCTCGATAATGTGACGGGAGTTAGCTGGTTAGGCAGCGAAAAAACCTAACAATATTCAGGTTTTGGTGGACTCGAAAGGTTTTGTGGAAGTTAATTGCGGGACGGCGTACCTTGGAGGGTTCGCAGCATAGAGCGCGCGGAGGCTCCCGTAAGCGCAAGGGAAATTGTATGTGGCACGGATAAAGCAGCGTATACAAGCATGGGCAAGGTTGTGCCTTGGCGTGCGCCTAGGCACGGAGCGTAGGCGGAGCAAAAAGGCACCTTAGCACGGGCGAGGTCGCGCCCAGGCGCGGAGCCTAGGGGGAGCATAGCGGCTCCTTGGTACAAACCTTCCTACGAGCGCGGGCACGCTTTGGCACGTCGCCTTGGCACAGATGCATGCACGCCTTGGCACAGGCACGGGCGGACTTAGGTACGATCCTTAGCGCAGGCACAGACGGACTTAGGCAAATTTATTGGCACAGGCACAGGCGGACTTAGGCAAGTTCCCTGGACACGCGTTAGGTCAAGCCTTGGCACGAGCGAGGCCGAACCTAAGTACATTCCTTGGGCACGAGTAAGGCGATAGTTTGGAGGATTCCTTGGCACGAGCAAGGTCATGCCTTGGCACGGGCAAGGTACACCTTGGCAAGGGATGAAAAATCTTGACTTGGGCGTTGACCTTGGTCAAAGTACGCTTGGTCTCACTTTGAGATGTTTCCTATTGGAGCTGAGGAAACGGCTTAACATCTATTATAAGGAGAGGTGGTCTCTCCTAGGGGCGGCATGGGCACGGTAGCAAGGAAGACCCTCGAGCATGCCTTGGGCACCATGCCAAGGCAATACCCATGGACGGACCATGGTGTCGGGCACCCCGAGCTAGTGGGACTTGGACGGATCGAGCCCCGGCTAGCACCCAGAGTGCCTAGGCGCGCAGCTAGGCACCACGAATCAGAGCGTCCCTTGAGCAAGGCGAATTATAGGCTTGGACGGACCAAGTCAATTGTGGTTACAGGCGGTTATGTAACTACCTTAATCATGGCCCATGGCATAACCAAGCCACGTCCCAGTAACTATTAGGCACTATGAGCATGTGCCTATTGACTAGGTGGTCGATACGGTTATGGAACGAGGTGGCAGCAAGGGAGCAAGGCAGTTGGGCAACTGCATTGACCACAAAGGAAATGGACTTTTACTTGGTCTATGGATTGATGTACACAGGAAAGGTGTCCTAGTTGGATATGTAACTACCTATTGGCTGGTCAATAAAGCCAATGGCTCTAAGCTTGGGGAAGCATAGAGTTCCAGTGTTGTATTCCCAATTGAGAGCTAGTAAAAACGTTTCCTTGTTGCCATTGCTTGTTGTCTCTTTAATTCGAGTATTGGTGTGCTGAACTAAGGTGACCCTTAGGCACCACGGGTTTGATTGAGTGAGAAAAACTTCCTAGTGAAAAACCTTTCTTTAATTGGCCCCGTGACAATTGGTATTAGAGCCCCATTTTGGAGACGATGGCGACCCAAGCAGTGAGCGATCTAAGTGAGAGGGTAGCTCACTTAGAACATCTGGTGGCAACAATGGCTGTCCCATAGGACATGGCGGAGTTTTCAAGGATGGCGCAGCACCTTGAAGGCTTGGAAATGTTGGTGGCTTCCTTGGTGGTTAGAGGAGAGTCATAAGAGGCCAGGATAGCTATGTGAGAATCCAAATTTGAGGAGCTTCTATCAGAGGTTTGTTCTGTAGGATAACTCGCTAGTGAAACTGCCACGAGCTTGGCTTTGGAGGTGAGCCTGCTCAAGCGAGCCGTGGGCGGATCCTCGGAGGTTGCAGTTGCGGTAAAGCCTAGAACAAAGGTACCGGAGCCAAAGAAATTCTCAGGCAAGTGGAGCGCAAAGGAGCTTGAGAATTTCCTTTGGGATATGGAGCAATATTTTGCTACGGTTCGGACGGAGGAGAGCCAAAAGGTCATTTTGACCTCCATGTACCTAGATGGCGATGCGAAACTCTGGTGGAGGACCAGAGTGGATAATGATGCGGCTGCGGGCAGACCTAAGATTGTGGAGTAGGAGGTGCTGAAACGGTAATTAAAGGATCAATTCCTACCCACAAATGCGGCATGTCAAGCTCGGGAGGCCTTGCTCCATTGAAGTAGAGAGGGGCGGTTAGAGAATACGTGAAATAATTCTCTTCCTTATTGCTTGACATTAAAAATATGTCCGAGGAGGACAAGTCGTTTAATTTCACTGCAGGATTGCAAGGATGGGCGCAATCGGAGTTGCGTAGACAATGCGTGAAGAACTTGTCAAGTGCTATTGCAGTGGCGGATAGTCTTGTGGATTACAAGACTAGTGGTACTTCTTTTGAATCAAAAGAAAAGAAGTACAAGGAGAAATATCGAGCTTGTGGATTGAGGAAGAAGGAGGAGCCTTCTTCAAAATTTGATGCTAGTGCCAAAGCATCGACGTCGAAAAGGGGTTGTTTCATATGTGACGGTCCTCACCGGGCAAGGGATTGCCCAAAGAAAGAGAAGCTGAATGCGATTGTAGTGGAAGAACAAGAGGTTCAGATGAATCCATTGCAGTTGCTGAACACAGTTCTGGTGCATAAGACTGTGGCATCAGTAAGGTTGATGTTTGTGGAGGCTCAAATCAATGATCGAACAGTGAAGGTGCTGATCAATTCAGGAGCCACACACTCTTTTGTAGCAGAGAACCTAGCACGGAGGCTTGGGTTGCAGCTTGCAGAGAGTGCAAGCATGGTGAAGGCGGTCAATTCCGAACCAAGGAAGGCTATGGGCGCAGCCTTAGATGTGGGCATTCGAATCCACACTTGGGATGGCAAAGTAAATTTGATTGCTGCTCCGTTGGATGATTTTGAAAATATTGCAGAAAATGATTTCTTGATGGCTGAGAAAGTCGTTGTGATTCCATCACTTCGTGGCTTGCTGATCATGGATGAAAAGGGGTCGTGCTTTGTTCCAGCAATGCATGTTCCAGCAATGCAAGGTAGGGGCAAAAGTAATACACCGAGGCTGATGGTACTGCAAGTATGAGATCAGATGGAGAAATGTTGGTTTGGTGGGCAGCAGTCTGGTGGACAGGCGGACTCGGAGTGTTCAATGAGGGCATCGAACAGTTCGGCGAGGGGATGTTTGTCAGCCCTTCAATAATGTGACCGGAGTTAGATGGCTAGGTAGTGGCAAAACCTAACAATATCCAAATTTTGGTGGACTCGGAAGGTTTTGTGGAAGTTAATTGCGGGACGGCGTACCTTGGAGGGTTCGCAGCATAGCGCGCGCGGAGGCTCGCGTAAGCGAAAGGGAAATTGTATGTGGCACGGATGAAGCAGCGTGTACGGGCGTGGGCAAGATCGTTCCTTGGCGTGCGCTTAGGCGTGGAGCCTAGGCGAAACACAGAGGCGCCTTGGCACGGGCGAGATCGCGCCTTGGCACGCGCCTAGGCGTGGAGCCTAGGGGGAGCATTGCAGCGCCTTGGTACAAACCTTCCCACAAGTGCGGGCACGCCTTGGCACGGCGCCCTGGCACAGATGCAGGCACGCCTCGGCACGGCGCCCCGGCACAGATGCAGGCACACCTTGGCACGGCGCAGGCACGTGCGAACTTAGGTACGTTCCTTGGCGCAGGCACGAGCGGACTTAGGCAAATTCCTTGGCACAGGCACAGGCGGACTTAGGCAAGTTCCCTGGGCACGAGTTAGGTCGAGCCTTGGCACGAGCAAGGCCAAACCTAAGTACATTCCTTGGGCACGAGTAAGGCGATACCTTGACGGATTCCTTGGCACGAGCAAGGTCATGCCTTAACACAGGCAAAGCGTACCTTGGCAAGGGTTGAATAATCTTGACTTGGGCGTTGACCCTGGTCAAAGTACGCTTGGTCCCATTTTGAGATGTTTCTTATTGGAGCTGAGGAAACGACTTAACATCTACTATAAGGAGAGGTGGTCTCTCCTAGGGGCGGCATGAGCATGGTAGCAAGGAAGACCCTCGAGCATGCCTTGGGCACCATGCCAAGGCAAGACCCATGGACGGACCATGGTGTCACCCACCCCGAGCCGGTGGGACTTGGACGGATTGAGCCCCGGCTAGCACCGAGTGTAGCGGCCCCAAATCCCTAGGTCGCCACGTGAGGAGGCGCTGCCCCAGCAGTCCAGTCCGATCCTTGACCCATTGGGTCCCACGCGCCACTGACGCCCTTTGCTAACACGACTCCTCAATATGCGTGTTAACTCCATTCGTTAAGCTATTTAGTTCGACAGTTTAAACATTTAAAACAACAGCGGAAGTCTTAAATTTAAGGCAAGTCAAACAATTAAATTCATTGCCATATAAAACTTCATTTATAAGAGCAACTCCTATTGTGGAAAACCCGGGGAAAGTACTCTGTATATAGACAACAATATTAAACAGTAATATATACAAGTACAGTCTCTATTCAGTCACCTATTTCCCAAAAGTAAACAAAATATCAAAATCGCACGTACTAGTAGGTTCTTGACCACGGGCGGTCAGATAAAGTCGCCCAATATGTCCTTGCCCCTACTAGCAGGGTCTGCACTCGACCATCACAAAAAGTAAGATGGAGAGTACAGTTAGTAAGATTCCAACAAAGTACACCAAGCATTTTTAGGAGCATATACAGATATCAATAACCATGTTAATTAATCATGTGGAAACTAAACAGGCAACTGTACTAAAATCATCACATGAATAAATAACACGAGAGAAACAAACCGTGTACTCCTCCCGGTCACACTAAACCGTACGTCGAACCCCCAAGATCCTTTTGGTGGGTGCCCCACTTCCTTTCACCTGATTTCCATACCCCAGGATTCTTTCAGTGGAAGCCCCCACTTCTTTTCACCTGATAACCCGCGTACAGCCTAGTGTGCCATAAGTACAACACGAATATCAAAAGTCTCAACCCCCAACCCAAATGCGTCACGTAAATCAATAACAAGGAACAGGGGGAACAACATCCAATAATCACGAACATGAAATCAATGATAGAAAAGTAAACCCTCAGTGACTTTTAGATGGAATCTTACGTACCTCAAAACGCACTCGCTCGCGTCTCGATATGCGCACCAAACACCTAACTATAGTATCCTAAGTCCCTGATGTCCATTCGTACATTTAGCTACTAAATCATGCAAATCACAATTTAAAATTAGGTGAAATACACCTCACCTCAATCGCGTCGTCGAAGTTCGTCGATTCACGCCTCCCATCGGTCCGATAACGCCATCGCGTCGTTCACCGCGCCGTTGCCGCTGCCGAGCCGACGTCGCTGCCGCGTCGTCGTTGCCGTCGTCACCGTCGACCGCTCGACGGTGCCGCCGCCGCTGCTCCGCTCGCGCTTCTTCTCGCTCCTCGCTTCGCCGCCGGCGCCGCGCTCGTCTCCACCGCGTCGTCGCTCAGTGAGCCTCGCCGCGCAGCCGCGAAAACCACCGCCGCGCTCCCTGTTGCATCGCCGCCTCCTCGCCGGCCACTGCTGGATCCCGTTGCTGCCGCACCACCATCCGCCGCCTCCGCGAGCGACTGCTGGCCCGCTATTGCGTTGGTCGTCCGTTGTCGCATAGCTCCGCCACCGGCTACCACTACCGCGACCCCTACCGCTGCGTCGCGCCCCGCCATCGCTGCCGATCAACCACCGCGTCTGCTGTCCACCATTGCCGCCGCGCTAGCCTCCGTCGTCGCGAGCTGCTCGCCGTCGTCGTCCCTCACTTTCTTCCCGATTTCTCACTCTCTCCCTCCATTTCTCTCTTCTCTCTCGATCTCTCTTTTTTTCTCTCGTTTTTCTCTCTCTCTCTCTCTTACTTTTCTTTTCTTTTCTCTCTCTTCTTATATATATATATATATATTATATATATATATATACATATATATACATTTTTTTTAATTTCAAAATCAAAAGTGTCCTCGAGATTCGTGCAACACGAAACTCGAGACAAACTCAATAATTTCACCTCTTTGTCCACCGCCTCTATGCTTGACCAAAATTGTCTCGAGTCTCCCTAATTTGCGTATTTCGAGACACATCAAAAACATATATATTTTTATACTTTCCTTAAAAATATCTGAGCAGCGCGTATCTCGAGGCACCAACCCGCCTCTTTTCCAAAATTTTGATACTCGCGTTACCGCATCATGAGACGTATCCAATGTACACATTAAAACTACATAACGCGACTATCTCGGTCTCACTTTGGCACGCGACTCGAGACGCGTCCCCATTCGTGTTTCGGCTCTTCGAATTCTCCGCGTATACGTTTCTCAACAATTAGTATCTCCACTCGAGATTTGAACATACGTATCCCGGCAAGTAGGTCTCACATACGAACCTAAAATGACACGTGGCACGAGTCGAATTTTCGGGTCGTTACAGTCTTCCCAACTAAAAGAAAATTTCGTCCCTAAATTTAACTATAACCCAAATCCCATATCAGATAATAGATGAGGGTAACGTATCCTTATCGTCGACTCGAGCTCCCAGGTAAGTCCTTTTGGCATACGATGCTGCCAACGAACTAAGACCTTCGCGAGTTTCCTGTTCCGAAGAATCCGTACCCGAAGGTCGACAATCTCTATCGGTCTCTCCTTCTAGGTCACATCAGACTATATCTTCACCATTATCAACTTAATCTCGATCTCGACCCCGACCTAGCGAATGTCAACGTTGAAATGAAAATGTCGGATGAACCCCAACTAACTCTTATGGCAGGTCCAAATCTGTAAGTCACACTGCCAAGTCGTTCTGCGACTCTGAACGGTCCTATGTATCTCAGTGTCAATTTGAAAAAATCTAGACACTGTGTCTTGTCCTTGAACCCTGATACATCACATCAGCTCTCCGACACTCCAACACGCGCAGAATGGATATGTGCCTCTGCAGCATCTGGAACCTCTAACAAACTCATAGCTGTTGTCGCCTCGAGTAAACAAAACTCGTATGTCATCTGGCAAACTACTATCTCACTGTCTGATCCCTCTCATGTGTCCTCAACTGACGCGATAACTAAGTTATCACTCTATATCCCTACATCAGTACGCATTCCAATCCGGTGCCACAAACATCCGTATGAACAGTCAACTCTTGGTCCGGCTCTGACAACACTAGTAACGATGCAGAAGTCAACTTCTTCGTCAACTTTGTGAAGGTCGCATCGAATTCACTGGACCAAATGAAAAAAATCATATCCTTCTTGGTCAATCTAATCATCGCCGCTGAAATTTTAGAGAAGTCATATACAAGCGTCGATAATATCCTGTCAATCCAAAAAAAAAAAAAAAAAACTCATGATGTCTATCACGCACTCTGGTGTAGGCCAATCGATGATAGAGAATCTTACTCGGGTCCACTGAAGTACATCTTTCGCTGATCACGTGTCCCAAGGGCTCACTTTCGAACGTCAAAACTCGCACTTACTGGACTTGGCGTACAATCTGCGCTCCCTCAATCTCTAGTCGGAGTCATCGAATAAAATAATAGATCTGAAGTCGCTCGGTTCCAGCCACGTCTATCGCAAGGTACGCAAGTGTATGAATCTCTCCATGTTTTTGCGACACTGTCCGGCCACCATGCCTCAGCATCAAAAACTCATTTCTCAGTCTCAATTGAATCTCGATCGGGGTATACCTCCTTGAATTCTACCCAAGTACTCGGCTCTCCGTGGGCAGCTGTACGGGCGGTCCACCATACTGCACTGCTCTTCTAGCCCCATTATCCGCATGAAGAACTGGTCGTCCATCCATGTTGAATGAGTAAACCGGGAACGTGCCGCATGTCAGCGTCGTACTACGTGTATATAAGTATTACAATCAACATATACACATATAAGTCCAAGTACTACCAGCTCACTTTGCTTCCTAACTAAAAGTTATAAGGCAAGTACATCGGGTTTCCACATCTAAAATTTTAAATTTTTAAGTTTTATGCTCTTTCAGTTAGTTTCCCGAGGTTCCTCGAACTCTCACTCTAAAACCACTTGTGACGTGGTATCAGTTTAAGGACACCTACGTTTCCTTCGACGGAGTCGACCATGCTCTGATACCACTTGTAACGGCCCCAAATCCCGAGGTTGCCACGTAGGGAGGCACTGCCCCAGCGGTCCCGTCTAATCCTTGACCCACTGGGTCCCACGCGCCACTGACGCCCTTTGCTAACACGACTCCTCGATATGCGTGTTAACTCCATTCGTTAAGCAATTTAGTTCGACAGTTTAAACATTTAAAACAACAGCGAAAGTCTTAAATTTAAGGCAAGTAAAACAATTAAATTCATTGCCATATAAAACATCATTTATAAGAGCAACTTCTATTGTGGAAAACTCGGGGAAAGTACTCTATATATAGACGACAATATTAAACAGTAATATATACAAGTACAGTCTCTATTCAGTCTCCTATTTCCCAAAAGTAAACAAAATATCAAAATCGCACGTACTAGTAGGTTCTTGACCGCGGGCGGTCAGATAAAGTCGCCCAATATGTCCTTGCCCCTACTAGCAGGGTCTGCACTCGAGCATCACAAAAAGTAAGATGGAGAGTACAGTTAGTAAGATTCCAACAAAGTACACCAAGCATTTTTAGGAGCATATACAGATATCAATAACCATGTTAATTAATCATGTGGAAACTAAACAGTCAACTGTACTAAAATCATCACATGAATAAATAACAGGAGAGAAACAAACCGTGTACTCCTCCCGGTCACACTAAACCGTACGTCGAACCCCCAAGATCCTTTTGGTGGGTGCCCCACTTCCTTTCACCTGATTTCCATACCCCAGGATTCTTTCAATGGAAGCCCCCACTTCTTTTCACCTGATAACCCGCGTACAGCCTAGTGTGCCATAAGTACAACACGAATATCAAAAGTCTCAACCCCAACCCAAATGCGTCACGTAAATCAATAACAAGGAACAGGGGGAACAACATCCAATAATCACGAACATGAAATCAATGATAGAAAAGTAAACCCTCAGTGACTTTTAGATGGAATCTTACGTACCACAAAACGCACTCGCTCGCGTCTCGATATGTGCACCAGACACCTTACTATAGCATCTTAAGTCCATGGTGTCCATTCGTACATTTAGCTACTAAATCATGCAAATCACAATTTAAAATTAGGTGAAATACACCTCACCTCAATCGCGTCGTCGACGTTCGTCGATTCACACCTCTGATCAGTCCGACAACGCCATAGCGTCGTTCACCGCGCCGTTGCCGCCGCTTCCGCCGACGCTGCCGCTGCCAGCGCGCGCCGCTGTCGTCACCAAGCTGCTGCGCTCGTCACCATCGCGCACCGCGCTGGCGCTCGCCAGCCGCCGCCGCACCCACTGCTCGCTCCGCTAAATTCTTTCATCGCTTTCGCGCTGCCGCGTGCGCCCCTCGTTTCCACGCAGCGTCGCCGAGCGAGTGAGCCCCCGCCATGCGCGCCGTGAAGCCACCGCCGCGCTCCTTGCCGCATCACCGCCTACTTCGCCGCCATCGCTGGATCTCGTCATCGCCGCACCGCCGCCCGCAGCCTCCGCGAGCCGCTTCTGCTCCATCTTCGCGGCCGTCCGTCGTGTGCGCTCCGCCACCGCCACCTCGTCGCAACCCCTGCCGCTGCGTCGCGCCCCACCACCGCTGCCGATCGCCACCGCGTTTGCTGTCTGCCCCACTCGCCGCGCTTAGCCTCTCGTGCGCGAGTGCTCGCCGTCGTCGTCCCTCACTTTCTTTCCGATCTCTCACTCTCTCCCTCCATTTCTCTCTTCTCTCTCAAATCTCTTATTTTATTCTATTTGGTTTTTTTTTCTCTCTCTTCTTATATATATACATTAATATATATATATATATATACATATATATATACATATATATATACATATATATGTATATACATTTCTTTTTTTATTTCAAAATTAAAAGTGTCCTCGAGATTCGTGCAACACGAAACTCGAGGCAAACTCAATAATTTCACCTCTTTGTCCACCGCCTCTATGCTTCACCAAAATTGTCTCGAGTCTCGCTAATTTGCGTATTTCGAGACACATCCAATAACTTATTTATTTTTATACTTTTCTTAAAAAATATCCGAGCAGCGCGCATCTTGAGGCACCAACTTGCCTCATTTCCAAAATTTCGATACTCGCGCTACTGCATCATGAGACGTATCCAATGTACACATTAAAACTACATAACGCGACTATCTCGGTCCCACGTTGGCAGGCGACTCAAGACGCGTCCCCGTTCGTGTTTCGGCTCTTCGAATTCTCCGCGTATACGTTTCTCAACAACTAGCATCTCCACTCGAGATTTTAACATACGTATCCCGACAAGTAGGTCCCACATACGACCCTAAAATGACACGTGCCACGAGTCGAATTTTCGGGCCGTTACACCCAGGGTGCCTAGGCGCGCAGCTAGGCACCACGAATCAGAGCATTCCTTGAGCAAGGCGAATTATAGGCTTGGACGGACCAAGTCGAGTGCGGTTACAGGCGGTTTCATGACCCATGACATGACCAAGCCACGTCTCAGTAACTATCAGGCATTATGAGCATGTGCCTATTCACTAGGTGGTCAATACGGTTATGGAACGAGGTGGCAGCAAGGGAGCAAGGCAATTGGGCAACTGCATTGACCACAAAGGAAGTGGAGTTTTACTTGGTCTATGGATTGATGTACACAGGACATGTGTCCTAGTTGGTTATGTAACTACCTATTGGCTGGTCTATAAAGCCAAGGGCTCTAAGCTTGGGGAAGCATAGAGTTCCAGTGTTGTATTCCTAATTGAGAGCTAGTAAAAACGTTTCCTTGTTGCCATTGCTTGCTGTCCCTTTAATTCGAGTATTGATGTGCTGAACTACGGTGGCCCTTAGGCACCACGGGTTTGATTGAGTGAGAAAAACTTCCTAGTGACAGGGGCGAATCCAGGATTTTAAGTAGACCTAGGCTAGACTTAAATACTCATATGTATTTTTTTGGAAAATATTTTAAAAAAAAAAATACTTTTGTAACGTAGAAAAGTTGACACTCACTTAGTGAAATCTCTTGAGTTTCCTCGACATGTGTGTCTGCACGCATCTTGATGCCTATTAGAGGGACGCCAACAAATACATGACTTTTCTGAGTTACGGTATATAGTAGGGTGTTTTTTTGTTAAATAAAGAATTTTGAAAATATATCAGCAAGTGTTAATTATATTTTTCTCTAGGAAGAAATATGATATAACTACCAACTACATTATACTATAAAGTTCATCTCGATTCCGATCAGGACGATGGAGGTGCAATTCAAATTCAATTACATTGTTACACCAACTACTCCACCACCGAAATTAGCTCTTTTATTTTTATTTCGATGGGAATCAAATCACCACTTCATAAAACATTGCCTTTAGGCAAATGATGTCTCTCGCCAAAACTAGCTCACTCTAATTTTATTTCAATAACATCAGCTTCAATGAAATAAACATTAAACTTTGCTAAACCTTTTTCTTGCTTTTCGTTCTCTTTTATTTATTTATTTTTTGCTTAAGAGGGAGTCGAACACATGACCTCCCTATTTACCTTTTAGCAAGTGATGTTTCACCTAAGATGCTTTTGACTTCTTATTTTTAATTGAATGTCGACAAATGAACTTTACTTAATTTATTTATTTTTATTGATTTTTTATTTGGGTGGATTAGGCTTGAAAAATCTTAATAATGGGTGGGCTAAACTTAAAAAAAAAAAAAAAAAAAAAAAAAGTGGCCTATGTATATATAGGGGGTTACATGTATCTTGCCCTGGGCTATAGCCCAGGGCAAGATACATGTAGATCCGCCTCTGATGCAGTGGATTCATCTTTCTTTCCCACTCTAATAAATAATTGAGCGGCCTAGAGTCGCGACTTCTACCAAAAAAAAAGTACAATGACCTCTTTTGAAAATGGGTCGTTCACAATTTTTGCCCAAACCTAAACGCCTTTTGAGAATGCTTGCACCCCTCTCCTTTAAAGTAGCTATCCCAAACTATGGAATCAAAATAAAATAAAATAAAATTGGCATACTGTTTTGGGATATGCTACAATGACAATGCAAACACACACCGTAAAATACATAAGCCGATATAGCATGTGGGTTTGGTACTTAAGTGGGGTGGGGTGTTTGATTCTTGCCCATCTCAGACAAGACACCTTTGAGTATCTGACACATTCTCTTTGGCCTTGTTTAGTATAAGGTAGAGATATCTCTAAAGAGATAACTCATAGAGAGTTGGAAACTAATCTTGTTTTGTTGTATTACTTGCTCGTAAATTATCTCCTAACTTATACCTTAAAATGAGAGATATTTCCTCACATCTCCGAAGAATTATTTCTCAAGAGTTTCCTTATTAATGACTCTTTTATTATCTATTTCTCTTATTTGAATGTTATTTATGTCAATTCATATTTTTTATTGTTTAAAAACTTGAAACTTCGCAGCAAATTTAAAGTTTAACCGAACATGAAAAATATTAACTCCAAAAAATTAACCCCGAACTAATAAGTTAGCAAAAATGAATTAAAGGTGGCCTTTCAGCCTCTCTCTCTCTCATCACAACACAACACCTCTTTTTCTTCACATTCTTGAACTACTTTCCTTTTCTGCCCTGTTAGAGTTGTAATCTAAATTACTTTAGTGTTTGAGTTTGATTAGGATTATGAGTTATTAGTGTTGGAGTTTGATTAGGATTTTGAGTTAGAGTATGAGTTTATTTAGAAACTCCTTGTTAGATTAGGAATATGTTAATGCGACTCTATAAATTAGAGTTAAGCCCCCGCATTGTAATTAACGAGTTTATTAGAGATTAATAAAGTGTGTCATAGCGGTGTCTCTAAACCTAACATGGTATCAAAGTAATAGTGAGATCTTGAGATCTGTGAGAGAGAGACCGAGATTTTTAATCTTGGTTGTGTGAGAGTTCTTGAAGATTCAAGAACATAATTTGGGCTTCAGATCTATCGAGAGATTGAAGCGTGCCCATTTCTTATTTTGGAGAAGAAATGAAGATTTGAACAATTTGTTCAAAGTGTGTGTGGCAAAGAGTTAAAATCGAAATTGAGATTTTTTATTTTCTTATTTGGTGTGAATTATGGCGACATCGGGGAACGGCCAAGTTCAACCTCTTCCAATATTTAATGGGAAGAAGTTTGATAGATGGAGCACTCATGTGAGAGTTTTGTTCAGTTTTCAAGACTTGCTCGCAGTCGTTGAAGATTGGTTCGAAGACCTAGGGGCCACCGCTACCTCGACACAAAAAGAGCTTCGCAAGAAAGATCAAAAGGCACTTTATTTTATTTTGCAAACGCTTGATGATGTGGCATTTGAGAAAGTGCAACTGGCGAAGACATCAAAGGAAGCGTGGGACACTTTAAAGACGTCCTATAAGGGTGTACAGAAAGCCAAAAAAGTTCGGTTGCAAACTTTGAGGCGACAATTCGAGTTGATCGAGATGGATGACTCCGAAGATATAGAGAAGTACATAAATCGTGTTCAGACAATCGTCAATCAGTTAAAGATGAATGGCGGAAAAGTCGCTGATCTCGGTGTGAACGAGAAGATTTCGCGCACCTTGACCACGAAGTTCGACCACGTAGTAGCTGCTATTATGGAAAAAGTGAAAAAGTCGAGCCTATGGAGCAGACATTGAAGACTGCAGTTGTCTCAAAGCTAAACAGGAATTATGGGTTCAAAGGTCGTGATAAAGTCAACAAAAATGGCAAAGGTCAGAATACTAATCAGCAGTGGTGGGATAGAAATAAAGGCCATGGACGAGACCAAGGTTGCAGTCGAAAGAGAAATCAAATTCAGTGTTACAACTGTCGCAAGTTTGGGCATATTGTGACGGCCCCAAATTCCCAATGCATTTGGGTACGCCCGGCCTAGACCCGTGCAGGTCCCGAGTCAGTTTCTCAGCGAACTGGACGAGCCTAGTCAGCCTCAACTTATCAACATTTTAAGGTTTTTAAGGTTTATGAAAGAGTTATTGCGCTTATAATACAAATGGAAGCAAAAATCATATTCTAATCAAATAATGGGAAATAACTCAATCAAGGGAAATTAGGAATCTATATAAATGTGGAAACCCCAAGACAAATATATCCAAGTCAACAAAATGAAATTTTGTAAATCACCTCAAACCTAGTTCCTGCTCCAAAACAACCATATATGTATATACAAAAACGTCATACAAAAAGGATAGGTACGAGCCTACATCTCGGTACCTCACGTCCAACCGCTCACAAAAAGTCTCCTAGACACGGTCCCTTGCCCCTACGCTCTCCGTCTTATCGCACCCACCGTCACAAACTAGACGGTGAGCAACCGAGAGAATTTGAAAGTAAAGCCGAAGAATAATACAAGAATTCATGAAACGACAAACAAGACAGTCCTAAATATCATGCGGCTTGAAATGCAGGAATATAAATAAGCAAGAATGCATGATAGACAGATCGGAAATGATAGCAATCGAAACATGCATGTTCTACGAGTCAAGAGAGGCCATAAGTAGTCCATATTCCACAACAATACCACAACAATCCACAACCATCCACAACAATCCAGTACATGGTATCACACAATCACTAGGGGTGGTCAAACACTCGTGCGCTCGAGTGCCCGCGTTTTATCCCTTCTAGTGCAGCCGCATGTACCTTCGAGACGTACTTATGCCAAGAACACACATACAAGAACATAGAATGGAATGCCAATAATGGGATAATAACGAACACAAGAAAAGTGAAAATGAATCACATGATATCTTCTTAGCTGGCTTACTAACGTACAAATGCTTTTTAAGGCAAGTGTACTTACCTGAGATTATCGTAATCCACGTAAAACTCCCGCGACTCCTAACGCGTATCCTCAAGTTTCCCGTTACCTGACAAGGTCGGAAACTCGTGTTATTAGGTCGAGTCATTCACTAACACTTAGGTTTAAACTTATCATTATTTCCAATGTTTTAAATGGCTCGGACGGTCATACATTTTAATAAATAAATGAAGACACTCTCTCTCGGGTTTTGAAGACAAACTACGTATTCGCTTCATCGCGAGTTATAGGCTCGGCTCAGTCGTATGCGGGTCACGTCATGGTCTCGCGGACCGGCAACATGATCACGACGTCATAGCCATTCATCGCCACGTGACGTTTGAATAGCAACTATATATATTTTTTCGACTCGACGATGGCATCACACGAACTAATTCCAAAAGCCTTACGTACGTTTGTTTCGGACTTATCCGAAGTTTGTTAGACGTCAACTAATATTAAATGAGACCTCGACAACCTTTAATGATCGTGGTTCGACCGGTAGGACCGCCGGCGATGGTGGTTTCCGGCGAGCCTCCAACGTACACATCACATGAAATATCGACTCCTTTGCACCTATAAAACTGTTTTTGGTCACTTTTAGGGTTGTGGGACCCACATACGAGTTTTGGTGGGGTCCCCGACACGTTCCGGTCCTGGTGGTCCGGCGGTGGCGCCGCCAGTGAGGGCTTTTTCCGGCGAGAGGGTCAACACCTAGCAAAAACCGAGTTTGTTGTATGTATGCAACAAGTACTTTGCATGGGCCATGCGGGGGTGGTTCCGGGACGTTTTGGACTCCGGTGGGTCTCCGGAGGTCGCCCACGGCCGGTCCTCGTCACGGCAACCACATGCACACGTAGTAAGGGTGACGAACAACAACCAAAACAAAGAGAAATGAAGAGAAACGTGAGCCGAGAGGGAGAGCAAACCGTGAGGAGAGGGAGAGTGGTCGAGTGCTCACGGGAGAGAGAGAGAGTGTGAGACCTCCGGCGACCTTCCTCGTCACCACGGGACCTCCGACGACGGCGTGGTCTCGGCCAACCGAATGGTGAGCAAACCTAGAGAGAGAGAGCCCGTGAGAGAAGTGAAACGCGAGAGAGAGAGAGAAAACCGAGGTGAGAGTGTTACCTCCGGCTGGCGGCTTCCTCCGCGTCCCCTCGGTCCTGGTCACCGGCGAGAGCAGAGGCGGCGGTGAGCTGAGGGAGAGAGAGGCCGTGAGTGAGAAGTGAAACGCGAGAGAGAGAGAGTGATTTTGAAGCCGTGAGTGATGGGAGAGAGTTGAAAAATCGGGAGGAGAGAGAGAGTGATGGGGGGGTGACGTGAGTGATGGGAGTGTGAGGTGTGAGTGATGGGAGTGGGTGGGGTGGTTGGTTTCTTTTTGAATAAAATTTCAAATCAATGTGGTGGGGTGTGTCCTAGGTGTGCCTTGCCCACCCACAAGTCCCCAACCTTAACCCCTGGGTTCCCGGACTCACCTTACCTCATCGACCCGTATTTTCCTCCGTCACGTGCACACTTTCACTGTATTTCCTCCCCCGGCTACCTAGGCGAGAACTCACGTATAAACAAAAAGGAAGTCGCTCGAGTGGTTCGTGACACGCATTTAATCCATAATGCTATTACACATATCAAAAATCGTAAAATTACCTCGGTGTTGACTCCCAAGGTTCGAAGTACCGTCCCGGTGTCGCGTGGCGGGTCACGATCCCGACACGTGTCACATAAGTCGTGTTAGAAATCGAGGGATGTTACGCCTCTCCCCACTTATTAGAATTTTGACCCCGAAATTTACTAATAAGTAAACTAAACTTCGACTCACCGAATCAAATAGATAGGGAAAGTGCTCTCGCATGTATGACTCTAGTTCCCAAGTTAACTCCTCGTCCCCGTGGAATTGCCATTTCACGAGAACGGAAGGGATTTCCTTGTTCCTCAATATCTTGACTTTACTACTCGACAATTTGAATTGGTCGTTCCTCGTACGTGGCATCGTCTTGCAATTCGATCCGACTCAGTCCACGGTAGGTCGTCGCCTCCGCCCGACTTATCTAGTCGAAGCATTGAAATGTGAAATATCGGGTGAACACCGACGAGCGCCATGGCGGTAACTCTAACCTAAGCAACCTTACCGACCCTCTTCACAACTTTGAAGGGACCGATAAATCTAGGAGCAAGCTTCCCTTTGATTCCGAATCGTTTGTGACCCTTCGTAGGCGAGACTTTCGTGTATACATAGTCCCCCACGTCGTATTGAAGCTCATCGTGATACGATCATAGTATTTCTTTTGCCGCTCTTGAGCACTCTTAAGCCTCGACGGATCTGCCGTACCTTCTCGGTGTGATCAACAACGAGCTCAGGACCAACGGTCACAACATCCTCTCGGCTCACCCAAGAAGAAGGTGATCTACAAGGCCTCGCCATAGAGCGCCTCAAACGGTGCCATACCGATACTTGCTCGATAACCGTTGTTGTAAGCAAACTCGCACAAATGAAGATACTCTTCCCACGACCCGCCGTATTCCAACACACACATCCCGAGCATGTCTTCCAACACCAGTATCAACCTCTCTGACCGTCCGTCCGTCTCGTGGATGGAACGCCGTACTCAACTCTAGTCCGGTGCCGAACCGAGCTCGCATGCTCGCACAATAACGAAGTAAATCGCGCTCCTCGATCGACACGATCGACAACGAACTCCGTGTAGTCCGACAATCTCACGCTCGTAAAGAATGCTCATCCATCAACTCGGTGTGTAGTGGATACGGGTATGAAATGAGCAGATTTCGTCAATCGATCCACAATTACCCGCATGCTATCATGGCCACGAGGAGATCGGGGCAAGCCACCGACAAAATCCATAGCAATGTGCTCCCACTTCCATTGAGGAATAGGTAGGGGCTGCCGCAAAGCAATCCTCCAGCCGTCGATGCTCGGCCTTTCACACGCCGGCATATCTCGCACGCTCTAATGAATTCGACACATCGATTTCATCCCCGACCACCAAAAGAGACGTCGCATGTCGATACATCTTGGTTCGACCCGGATGCACGAAAATCGAGAACGGTGAGCCTCCTGAGTATCTCGGTGCGTAAGTCACCGCCAATGGAATCCACACGCCCACGATACCTCAAACAAGAGTCCGTCGACCGACTCCAATCTGGATGTTCGAATCGTCACCATCTTGCTGAATTGTTGGTACGACTCATCGCCTTGTCGTCCCTCGAGAACGATCGAGTGAAACGGTCTCGCAACCTCATCCGACCACAAATCGTATCCCGGTAGTCCCCGGTACGTCCGCCGAACTCCTCAACTCGCCGCCTCAAGAAGACCATACTCGTGAGTCATCCGACATACGACCACCTCAAAGATCGATCCCCTACGGCTCAAAGCATCGCAACCACGTTAGCTTTCCCCGATGATACTCTAACGAGAAATCATAGTCCTTCAAGAACTCTAGCCAACGTCTCTGTCTCAGGTTCAGTTCTCTCTGAGTGAATAAGTACTTCAAGCTCTTGTGGTCTGTGAATAACTCGAAACGTACGCCATACAAGTGGTGCCTCCATATTTTTAATGCGAACACTATTGCAGCCAACTCTAAGTCGTGTGTCGGGTAGTTCCTCTCGTGCACTTTCAGCTGTCGAGATGCATAGGCGATAACTTTGCCCTCTTGCATCAATACACAACCCAAGCCAACCTTCGACGCGTCAGTGTACACCACTAAGTCTTTCCCAGTCTCGGGCAACGCTAACACAGGCGCGGTAGTCAATTTCTGCTTCAAAGTGTTGAATGCATGTTCACACTCCTCATCCCAATCAAACTTTGCATTCTTCTTAGTCAATTTTGTCATCGGAGCAAGAATCTTGGAGAAGTCTTGCACAAATCGGCGATAGTATCCCGCCAATCCCGTAAAACTCGCGAATTTGCGTAATCGGTAGTCGGCGTAGGCCACTCAATCACCGCTCTAACCTTCTCTCGGGTCAACAAAGAACACCGGTAGCTCCAACAACATGCCCAAGAAATCGGACTTCCGACAACCAAAACTCGCACTTCTTCGAACTTGGCAAACAATCGATGATCTCTCAAAGTCTCGCAACACTGTTTCGTAGATGCCCCTCGTGCTCCTCACGAGTCCCGGAATAGATGAGGATGTCGTCTATGAACACAATCACGAACCGATCAAGGTATTCCCTCATCACACGATGCATGAGATCCATGAACATTGCCGGTGCATTAGTCAAACCGAACGCATGATCAAACCGAAAATGACCGTATCTCGTGTTTGACGCCGTCTTTTCTCGATCTTCATCCCTAATCCCGAGCCGTGATAGCCTCGATCGCAGATCTATTTTCGAGAACCATCTGCGCTCCTGTCAACCGATCAAACAAATCATCAATGCGCGGCAACGGATATTTGTTCTTCACTCAGTAATTCGGTTCACCGACGATAATCTATGCATAGCCTCAAACTTCCATCCTTCTTCTTCACAAATAGAACCGGTGCTCCCCAAGGTGACATACTCGACCGATGAAGCCCACTCTAACAAGTCATCTAGTGACTCCTCAACTCTTCAAGCTCTCTCAGGTGCCATACGGTAGGGTGGTATCGAGATCGGCTTAGTCCCCGAACAAGGTCAATAATAAAGTCAATCTCCCTCGGTGGTGGTAATCCCGCAAATCCTCCGAAACACATCTCCGGGAAGTTACACACAACCGGTACTTCGAAAAGCAAATCTCCCGCTTCGCTCCAGGTGCTCATGACGCTCGCAACAATCTCAATCTCGTCACTCGTGGCTTCCCGCCTCTCGGTGATAGGTAGTAGCGATGCCGTGCCCCGAATGCTTGAGCTCCGAACCACCTTCTAACGGAATCGTGATTCTCTTCTCATAACAACTAATGTGAGCATGAAACGATCCCACCAATCCATGCCCAACAAAGCATCAAACTCCAAAAACTCGAGCACTCTCATATCCACTGGTAACTCATAACCCCCTATCTCTACCGAAATATCGAGGCACAACAAATTCGGGTAAATCTTATCTCCAAAGCAATGGTGCCGAGGATGAGGGGTTTACTAAGCCTAACAGTTTCAAACCTAGCTTATCTACCATTCGACCAAAGAATAAATGAGACAAAGGAACCCGAATCGAACATGGTGTGCATTAAAGTACCACAAATAGAAATCATACCCTCGACAAGGTTTCGGATGCCCCCGGTCGTGCTCAACACCGCTCGAACGCGTTCTTTCGAGGCCGATAATGCCGTGGCGGTACTTTTGGTGGTTGAGGGCACTCCTCTCGTATGTGACCGACCTTTCCGCACTTTGTAACAGTACGGGTATCCCGCGATCCTTGAGTCCGCTCGGCCTCGTCCTTGTGCGAACTTTGTGTCCGAGTCCGACCGGCCCCCGTGTCCTCCTCTCGCTTGTCTCCTTGATCGGTACCCCTACTCTCGCAGTCCGTCTCTCGTGATCGCCGTCCCGATCGACTAGGGTCGTGGTGGATGATCGGCAAAGCTAGGTACCGCGGCGGATTAGTATGGGTCGGACGAATAGTCGATCGTGCAACGACCCTACGCTCTCGAGTCCTGCGATCACGGAAATTCCACCTATTCTTCTTCCTCTTCTTGTCTCGATGATGCTCCTCCAATCGGGACTCGGTCCGCCGATCTAGTCTCCGTAGGATGAGTAAGTAGGTAACTCTCTCGAGCTAAACTCCGCTCGTATGCAATCTGTAAAGTCTCCTACGTAGTGACTACGTAACCACCGATCGTAAGTAATAGACCCTCGGTGAAATAATACACTCGGTCGGTCTCTGTCGCCGATCCTCCAAAGATAAGGCAACAATGATGAGAATCTACCCATATACTCCATAACCGACTCATTAGCGCCCGCTCAACGCCATGAACTCATTCCTCTTTGCTCGAAGTACGATCGGTGGAAAGTATTTCGATTAAACTGGGTCTTGAAGTCGATCCAGCCTCTCTCGGAACACCCCGGTAGTAATGATCGTCGTCCACCAATCATCTCGCTCTCCATGTAACATCGACGAAGAGATAGTCGCTCGCATGTGGTCCTCCGTGGCGATGGTCGAGTGAATCTTCTCATGATTCTTCGAAACAACTCGCTGCCTTAACATCTCGTGCCGCCATAAAACTTCATGGGATCATGTCTCTTAAATTCCCTCCATCGCTTCGCCTCGGCAAGGGCTCCCGACTCTTCGATGGAGTCGTAATCGGAGTGACCTCTCGCATTAGTTACATCGACGCAATGGTGCCTCTATCGCTCGAGCTATCACCGTCACTAAAGGATGTGCCTCTCGCCTCGTTCTGCGTGTCCGGCGCAACAACAGCCTCCTCAGTACGCTCTAACGGAGTTGGAGCCGTGGATGCCGCAGCAATCGGGGTCTCGCCCCTCGAGTAGTAGTATGTGGCAATGGTGTAGTCGAGTCGATGGTGTAGCGGTAGGCATACGAGTGTCCTCAACAATCGTAACATTTCCCGTAGCCGCGAATCTGCGTCGCAACTCTCTCGAGTCAAGGCATGCACATCGTCCGCACCGGCATATCGTGTGCCGATGTGTTGCTATCGTCGCCCCGACCGGCTCGATCCGTCATCGTCGTCTCGAATCAAGAAAACGAACTTCTCGAATCGCCTATAGCTACCGTATACTACAATAATATACATAGCAATCATAATATGTATTAAAATAATTTGACTCGCCCAATTACTTCCCGACTAAGTTTCTACGGGATCCTAGGGTTTCCACTTTTCGGTTTGACCGTTCCTAACTTCCGCCGGTTTCAATGGCTTGTGTTTTATGAATTTACAACATGAGTCGTCTATATAACCAAACCCGTGGGCTCGATACCAACCGTGACGGCCCCAAATTCCCAATGCATTTGGGTACGCCGACCTAGACCCGTGCAGTCCCGAGTCGGTTTCTCGTGAATCGGACGAGCCTAGTCGCCTCAACTTATCAACATTTTAAGGTTTTTAAGGTTTATGAAAGAGTTATTGCGATTATAATACAAATGGAAGCAAAAATCATATTCTAATCAAATAATGGGAAATAACTCAATCAAGGGAAATTAGGAATCTATATAAATGTGGAAACCCCAAGACAAATATATCCAAGTCAACAAAATGAAATTTTGTAAATCACCTCAAACCTAGTTCCCGCTCCAAAACAACCATATATGTATATACAAAAACGTCATACAAAAAGGATAGGTACGAGCCTACATCTCGGTACACTCACGTCCAACTCACAAAAAGTCTCCTAGACACGGTCCCTTGCCCCTACTCGCTCTCCGTCTTATTCGCACCCACCGTCACAAACTAGACGGTGAGCAACCGAGAGAATTTGAAAGTAAAGCCGAAGAATAATACAAGAATTCATGAAACGACAAACAAGACAAGCCTAAATATCATGCGGTACCGAAATGCAGAATATAAATAAGCAAGAATGCATGATAGACAGATCGGAAATGATAGCAATCGAAACATGCATGTTCTACGAGTCAAGAGAGGCCATAAGTAGTCCATATTCCACAACAATACCACAACAATCCACAACCATCCACAACAATCCAGTACATGGTATCACACAATCACTAGGGGTGGTCAAACACTCGTGCGCTCGAGTGCCCGCGTTTTATCCCTTCTAGTGCAGCCGCATGTACCTTCGAGACGTACTTATGCCAAGAACACACATACAAGAACATAGAATGGAATGCCAATAATGGGATAATAACGAACACAAGAAAAGTGAAAATGAATCACATGATATCTTCTTAGCTGGCTTACTAACGTACAAATGCTTTTTAAGGCAAGTGTACTTACCTGAGATTATCGTAATCCACGTAAAACTCCCGCGACTCCTAACGCGTATCCTCAAGTTTCCCGTTACCTGACAAGGTCGGAAACTCGTGTTATTAGGTCGAGTCATTCACTAACACTTAGGTTTAAACTTATCATTATTTCCAATGTTTTAAATGGCTCGGACGGTCATACATTTTAATAAATAAATGAAGACACTCTCTCTCGGGTTTTGAAGACAAACTACGTATTCGCTTCATCGCGAGTTATAGGCTCGGCTCAGTCGTATGCGGGTCACGTCATGGTCTCGCGGACCGGCAACATGATCACGACGTCATAGCCATTCATCGCCACGTGACGTTTGAATAGCAACTATATATATTTTTTCGATTCGACGATGGCATCACACGAACTAATTCCAAAAGCCTTACGTACGTTTGTTTCGGACTTATCCGAAGTTTGTTAGACGTCAACTAATATTAAATGAGACCTCGACAACCTTTAATGATCGTGGTTCGACCGGTAGGACCGCCGGCGATGGTGGTTTCCGGCGAGCCTCCAACGTACACATCACATGAAATATCGACTCCTTTGCACCTATAAAACTGTTTTTGGTCACTTTTAGGGTTGTGGGACCCACATACGAGTTTTGGTGGGGTCCCCGACACGTTCCGGTCCCCGGTGGTCCGGCGGTGGCGCCGCCAAGAGGGCTTTTTCCGGCGAGAGGGTCAACACCTAGCAAAAACCGAGTTTGTTGTATGTATGCAACAAGTACTTTGCATGGGCCATGCGGGGGGGGTGGTTCCGGACGTTTTGGACTCCGTGGGTCTCCGGAGGTCGCCCACGGCCGGTCCTCGTCACGGCAACCACATGCACACGTAGTAAGGGTGACGAACAACAACCAAAACAAAGAGAAATGAAGAGAAACGTGAGCCGAGAGGAGAGCAAACCGTGAGGAGAGGGAGAGTGGTCGAGTGCTCACGGGAGAGAGAGAGAGTGAGACCTCCGGCGACCTTCCTCGTCACCACGGGACCTCCGACGACGGCGTGGTCTCGGCCAACCGAATGGTGAGCAAACCTAGAGAGAGAGAGCCCGTGAGAGAAGTGAAACGCGAGAGAGAGAGAGAAAACCGAGGTGAGAGTGTTACCTCCGGCTTGGCGGCTTCCTCCGGCGTCCCTGGTCCTGGCCACCGGCGAGAGCAGAGGCGGCGGTGAGCCGAGGAGAGAGAGAGGCCGTGAGTGAGAAGTGAAACGCGAGAGAGAGAGAGTGATTTTGAAGCCGTGAGTGATGGGAGAGAGTTGAAAAATCGGGAGGAGAGAGAGAGTGATGGGGGGTGACGTGAGTGATGGGAGTGTGAGGTGTGAGTGATGGGAGTGGGTGGGGTGGTTGGTTTCTTTTTGAATGAAATTTCAAATCAATGTGGTGGGGTGTGTCCTAGGTGTGCCTTGCCCACCCACAAGTCCCCAACCTTAACCCCTGGGTTCCCGGACTCACCTTACCTCATCGACCCGTATTTTCCTCCGTCACGTGCACACTTTCACTGTATTTCCTCCCCCGGCTACCTAGGCGAGAACTCACGTATAAACAAAAAGGAAGTCGCTCGAGTGGTTCGTGACACGCATTTAATCCATAATGCTATTACACATATCAAAAATCGTAAAATTACCTCGGTGTCGACTCCCAAGGTTCGAAGTACCGTCCAGTGTCGCGTGGCCGGGTCACGATCCTGACACGTGTCACATAAGTCGTGTTAGAAATCGAGGGATGTTACACATATAGCCAGAGACTGCAACACTAAAAAACATGCCAAATCTGCTGCCCATGTGTCTTTTGCCCAAGGCAATGATTGTGCCCAAACTCTCTTTATGGTTTCGTCGGGTCAAGAAAGTTCTCAAAACTACACATGGTATCTCGATAGTGGATGTTCCAACCACATGTGTGGTAATAGAGAGTTGTTTGAAGAATTAGATGAGTCAATGACGACAAAGGTCAAGTTTGCTGATGATAGGAAACTTCCAGTCAAAGGAAAATGAAGAGTTCTAATTCAGTTGCAGAACGATGATCATCAGTATATCTCTTATGTTCTTTATGTGCCTACTATGAAAAACAATCTATTGAGTTTGGGGCAGCTTGTAGAGAAAGAGCACACAATGAATTTGAAATATGGCTATTTATCCATGTTCGACTCTAGAGGTATTGTCATTCTTAAATCTCCTTTAAAAAATCGGTTATTTCAAATTGAGATTAAGTCTGGCTCTTATCCATGTTTTCAATCTATCATTACTGATGAGTCATGGCTGTGGCACCTGAGATATGGTCATCTGAACTTCAAAAGTTTAAAGTTGCTCACTCAAAAGAGATTAGTGAAAGGATTGCCTGTCATTCAACATCTGGAGCAGTTTGTGAAGGGTGTATTTTAGGGAAGCAACAAAGATAGTCATTCGCTTCCAACACTCGGTGACGTGCCAAATCTCCATTACACTTGGTTCACTCAGATCTTTGTGGTCCTATGTAGACAGCTTCACTAGGAGGGAGTAAGTATTTTTTTTACTTTCATTGATGAATGCAGCAGGAAGATTTAGGTGTATTCTCTTAAGAACAAGTCATACGTGTTTACTTGTTTTCAGAAATTTAAGGCGTATGTAGAGAAACAAAGTGGATACTACATCAAGATTTTGAGGACGGATAGCGGTGGTGAATACAAGTCTTCCATATTTTCTGATTTTTGTGATCATCATGGGATCAAGCATGAGATCACTCCACCACGTACACCGCAACATAATGGTGTTACAGAAAGAAAGAATATGACTATTATGGGCATGGCTCATAGCATGTTGAAAGCGAAAAGTTTACCTAATTCTTTATGGACTGATGCAGATGCATGTTCAGTTTATTTACTGAATAGGTCTCCCACAACAGCTGTGTCTCATCTTACTCCAGAAGAGGCTTGGAGTGGTTACAAGCCAGATGTCAGACACTTGAAAGTGTTTGGATCCACTGCATATGTTCATGTTCCTGATGCTAATAGGAAGAAGTTGGATGAAAAAGACGTGAAGGTCATTTTTGTTGGCTATGTTTCAAGGCGAATTAGAGCACACAAATTATATAACTCGATCACTAACTGTGTAATTATCAGCAGATATGTATTGTTTGATGAGGCAGATGCATGGATTTGGGACACAAAAGGCAAGTAAATTGCTCAATCTGCTGCAATCAGGTTTAATGATGAGGCTTATACTTCAGCAAGTATTTCTCCTACCATGGGCACTGTTTCGACTAGTACCAGTATTAGACTCCAGAGTACGAGTAATAGAACACATAGGAATCCTAAGTTGTCGGCTCGCCTTCAGGATTGTCAGGTAACCTCTGATGCTGCGGTTGATGATGATGGAAATTTAGTTCATTATGCCATGTTTGCAAATTCAGACCCTATTAGCTTTAGTGAAGCCGTGCGAGATAGATGTTGGGTTGATGCTATGAATTCTGAAATCGAGGCACTTGAGAAGAATGACACTTGGGAACTTGTTGATATTCCTCAAGGTCAAAAAGCCATTGATGTCAAATGGGTTTTCAAGACAAAAATGAAACCCAATGGCGACGTGGAGCGTTACAAAGCTAGATTGGTGGCCAAAGGATATGAGCAGAGGCCTGGCTTTGATTATCAGGATGTGTTTGCTCCAGTTGCTCGCATTGAGACGGTCTGGTTATTGATTGCCATTGCTGCCCACCGAAGGTGGAAACTTCACCAGATGGATGTGAAATCAGCTTTTCTAAACGGCTACTTAGATGAAGTAGTTTATGTCAAGCAACTAATGGGATATGTTCAAGAGGGCAATGAAGAAAAAGTTTATAAGCTGAATAAAGCACTTTATGGCTTAAAACAGGCACCGCGGGCTCGGAATAAAAGGATTGAAGAATTCTTTCAAGGTTATGGACTGGAAAAATGTGTTTATGAGCATGCTTTGTATGTGAAGATTGATGCTTCTACTAGTACTGCACTGCTAGTTTGTCTTTATGTTAATGATTTAATTTTCACTGGCAATGACATCAACATGATCGGCGACTTTAAGGCAACTATGATGCGCGAGTTTGAGATGACGGACGTTGGTCTAATATCATACTTCCTAGGCATTGAGGTCATTCTGCGAGATGATGGCATTTTTATATGTCAGAAACGATATGCAACTGAGATCTTGAAGAAATTTGAGATGTCTAGCTGTAATCTTGCTTCTACACATGTGGACGTTGGTACCAAGTTGTCCAAAACAAGACAGGATACACTAGTTGACTCAACATATTTCAAGCAGATAGTTGGGAGTTTGAAATACTTGACTTGCACTAGACCTGATATTCTTTATGGCGTTGGATTACTCAGTAGATACATGGAGCACCCTCGACAATCTCATTTGGTTGCAACAAAGAGAATTCTGCGTTATATTCGAGGTACTACTGATTATGGGTTATTTTATTCTACTTCAACGGATTGTTCTTTGTTTGGCTATTCTGACAGTGATTGGGGAGGAGACCAAGACGATAGAAAAAGTACTTCTGACTATGTTTTTAATTATGGTTCTACAATTTTTTCATGGTCTTCGAAAAAGCAGTCTGTCGTTGCATTGTCTACTTGTGAGGCTAAGTATATTGCAGTCGCCTCTAGTGCTTGTCAGGCTATTTGGTTGAGAAATTTATTATCTCATATTCATTTTCAGTGTAATGATCCTACACCAATCTATGTTGATAATGTTTCGGCTATTGATTTAGCAAAAAACTCAGTAACACATGGTCGAAGTAAGCATATTGATATGCGATATCACTTTCTACGTGATCAAGTGGAGAATAAAGAGATAGAGCCGGTATACCGCAGATCAGAGAATCAAGTTGTAGATTTGTTTACCAAGGCATTGAAGATTGAATCTTTCATGAAGTTAAAGGCTATGATTGGGGTTTGTCCAATCTGAATTATGGGGGGATGATGTTTTTGTTTTTTTGTTTTTAATTCAGATGGGTAATTTAGATTTTGGGGGGATCTTAGATTTGTAATCTAAATTACATTAGTGTTTGAGTTTGATTAGGATTATGAGTTATTAGTGTTCGAGTTTGATTAGGATTTCGAGTTAGAATATGAGTTTATTTAAAAACTCCTTGTTAGATTATGAATATGTTAATGCAACTCTATAAATTAGAGTTAAGCCCCCGCATTGTAATTAACGAGTTTATTAGAGATTAATAAAGTGTGTCATTGCGGTGTCTCTAAACTTAACACGCCCATCTCTGCCGCCCTATTCTTCCTCCACACAGCCATCAAACGAGGAAAAAAGAACAAAAGTAGAAAATAGAAACTTGTACCAAAAACGAAAATTCCAGTTTGGTTCACAGAGATTGCCTAAATTATGCTCCAAGCTCTATTGATGATTGTTCCAATTAAAACTCTGAAGTAACTATACAATTATCCAAGCCATCTTTTCGCAACAAACCCAGAAATCACACAACACAGATGATAAACCCCCGCCCCCACCCAAAAAAAAAAAAAAAAAAAAAAAATTTCCCCAATCCTTAAAACCCAGGAACAGAGAAAAAAAAAAAAAAAAACCCGAATTACCGATCCTAATCCCTCAAATGGTCAACAATTTCACAGCCTTATGAAACGGATTCGCTTGTTTGAGTTGTTCGCAACCCACATCTACACTTGAACCCCAACAATCCCACCCTCGTATCGTACGAAAAGCACTTATTCTTCACTATAGGGTGGTGGTGTCATGAAGCCTGTCTCTCGGCTTAACTCCGCGTTCGAGCCGAATGAGGGGCACGAGTTTCATGATGACGTAAAATGGGTCTTCGCCTATCTTTTCTCCAAATCGATAAGTAAAGAACAAGAGACTTTCAACAAAATCATCGTCAAGATCTTCTGCGAGTTATGAGCCTCGATCTATTGAAGTATTGTGGTTGTCGAAGACTCCATTAATGGCGGCAAATAGGGTTTTGATATTTGGTTTGTATCAAATATTTGAAGTGTGGTTATTGTTTGACAATTCTGTAGAAAAAGTGAAGAAGAAGAATAAGTTTTGTGTTGTGTTGTGATATAAGAATCAAATACCCCCAAGGGTCACGGGGCAATTGAAGAAGGGTTTTTCACTAGGCAGAGGCGGATCTACATGTATCTTGCCCTGGGCTATAGCCCAGGGCAAGATACATGTAACCCCCTATATATACATAGGCCACTTTTTTTTTTTTTTTTTTTTTTTTTTTTTTTTTTTTTTTAGCCCACCCATTATTAAGATTTTTCAAGCCTAATCCACCCAAATAAAAAATCAATAAAAATAAATAAATTAAGTAAAGTTCATTTGTCGACATTCAATTAAAAATAAGAAGTCAAAAGCATCTTAGGTGAAACATCACTTGCTAAAAGGTAAATAGGGAGGTCATGTGTTCGACTCCCTCTTAAGCAAAAAATAAATAAATAAAAGAGAACGAAAAGCAAGAAAAAGGTTTAGCAAAGTTTAATGTTTATTTCATTGAACTGATGTTATTGAAATAAAATTAGAGTGAGCTAGTTTTGGCAGAGACATCATTTGCCTAAAGGCAATGTTTTATGAAGTGGTGATTTGATTCCCATCGAAATAAAAATAAAAGAGCTAATTTCGGTGGTGGAGTAGTTGGTGTAACAATGTAATTGAATTTGAATTGCACCTCCATCGTCCTGATCGGAATCGAGATGAACTTTATAGTATAATGTAGTTGGTAGTTATATCATATTTCTTCCTAGAGAAAAATATAATTAACACTTGCTGATATATTTTCAAAATTCTTTATTTAACAAAAAAACACCCTACTATATACTGTAACTCAGAAAAGTCATGTATTTGTTGGCGTCCCTCTAATAGGCATCAAGATGCGTGCAGACACACATGTCGAGGAAACTCAAGAGATTTCACTAAGTGAGTGTCAACTTTTCTACGTTACAAAAGTATTTTTTTTTTTTTTAAAATATTTTCCAAAAAAATACATATGAGTATTTAAGTCTAGCCTAGGTCTACTTAAAATCCTGGATTCGCCCCTGCACTGCATCCTGGGACAAGAGAATCCCCAGTTCCGGTGGAGGTAGAAAGGAAACTATATGAGTTTGAGAATCCAACAATGATCTTTTTGCCGTATGGTCTGCGCAAGTGTTTGTTGTTCTTGGTATCCATACCAGTCGAATGTCCCAAGTCCTGCAGAGTAATCCCTGAATCTGCTGGAGCAATTTGCATTCCTGTAACGTCCAGGCCCCTTTTGAAACCAACTCGTACAACTCCATAGAGTCAGTCTCCACGATTACTTTCTGTAAGTTGAGTTGTTACACAATTGGAGACACCCCAGCAGCGCCCACATCTCTGTAACGCTTGGTGAACATTGCCCCAGGATCTTTGTTGAGCCTGCAATCCATTCTGCCTTTTCATTCCTGATGACACAGCCCACTCATGATTCTCCATTGTGAGGATTTGAAGCACCGTCAACATTTGCTTTCACCCAACCCTGCTCCGGTCATTTCCAATACTTTTGAGGGACCTTGAGATGATGAGGAGGTTAGGGAAAGACCTCTGCCCATCGACGCAATAAATTCTTCAGCTCTTAATCTAGTCGTTCTTCCCGGATCTATAGATTTGTGGTCCTCGTCCTGGAATAAAAACTCGTTCCTCCATTTCCAGATACTCCAGATTGTAGTAGAGAGAACCAGGTCCCAGCTCAAGCCCCTCCATTTACATCTGAAGTTTCCTTCCAAACTGTCAAGGATCTAATCCTCCCGTCAAGTGGAAAAAACGATCCCAGTCCCTGTAATCAAGGACTTCCATCCATATTCGTTTTGACAATGTACATTCCCTTAGAGTATGACGCACACTTTCCTCTTCACGGTCGCATCTAAGACATGTTGGTGGAATGAGTGGAGATCTATGGGAGCAAAACTTAGCCGTTGGAAGTCTATCACGAGTTGATAGCCAGTCGTGTTACGAACTCGCTGAGGAACAGTAACTTCCGAATCTTCTTCCAAGCTGCATGTCTAGCTGAGGACTCTCATGAGCTAGGAATTCGAAAGCAGATTTGGTGGTAAAAGTCCCTTGTTTACTGAAGGTCTAAACTTCACAGTCAGTCTTATCACTTGGGTTCGGTGGAGGTACAGCTTGAATGCATACACAAATATTCTCTGAAAGAATGGAACGTAGCAAGTCCCAATCCCAACATCCATACTCATCAACGAATTCGCGAACTTTTCTATTTAGCTCCTCTTGAGGAACAAAAGTAAAGCATGGTCCCGAAGAAGGCCTAAATCTTCAACCCAATTGTCATTCCAGAAGCTCACCACTTGAATGTTAGAGACATTCCATGAAATGCCCTGCTGGAGGAAGGACTGAACAAATTCAAAAACATCAACAGCAGATCAATGATCAACAAAGATCATTGATCAATGTAACAGTGCTCATTGAACACGATGAAACAATGAAATGCAGAAGAACTATCAATCTGTTCTTATTCAATTAATTTGAAAAATTACATTGTATTGCTTATATACAAAACTCGGAAGTGAATGTTGGGCAGTAAAGCAACAACAATTACATAAAGTGAATGTAGCAGAAATGAGGATGCTTAGGTGGATGTGTGGTAAAACTCGTAAAGATAGAATAAGAAATATAGAAATTCAAAGACAAGTAGGAGTAGCACCAATTGATACAAAGATTAGGGAAGGACGGTTGCGATGGTTTGGTCACCTACAAAGACGGCCCACAAATGCCCCAACTAGAAAACTTGACTCAATAGAAACTGTAGAAATTCGACGAGGTAGGGGTAGACCAAAGTTAACATGGGATGCATTAATTAAGAGAGATTTGAACGGTTTGCAAAGCTCACCATCAATTGCACTTAATCGAGCACAATGGAAAAGTTTGATCCATGTAGCCGACCCCAGTTAATTTGGGACTGAGGCTATGTTGTTGTTGTTGTTGTTGCTTATATACAAAACTCACATAGTGTACATTGTACCCCCTAGTTACAACTGCCTAGAACAAACTAATATGAACCTGTAGTACATTACACTAAAGTACATGATTCAATACATACTCATCAATTAACATAAACAGCCACATAAACAGCAACAACTCTGTACAACTCTGTATAATTCTACATCCCCCCCTCAAGATGGAAGTCTATGCCAATCACATAGACCCATCTTGGACAATAAATCAGAAAACAAAGGAGCTGGTAAAGATTTTGTAAATAGGTCAGCCAATTGTAACCGAGTAGAAATGTACTGAGGAAGAACAAATCCACACTTAAACTGATGTCTAACCAAGTGACAATCAATTTCCAAATGCTTAGTACGTTCATGAAAAACAGGATTAGCAGATAGATGTATTGCAGCTTGATTATCACACCAAAGAGGTATTGGAAGTGAAGTAGGAATATGTAAATCCTTAAGGATATATGAAATCCACAATAGGTCACAAACGTGGAAGACAAAATCTGCGATATTCACTTTCAAGAGAGGACTTGGACACAAGAGCTTGTTTCTTAGTTTTCCAAGAAACCAAAGAGGATCCCATGAACACACAATAGCCATGATAGATTTCCTTGAAATAGGACAAGCGTACCCAATCAAATCACAATAAGCAACCACAGAGAGATCTTCTTTGACAGGGGAAGAACAGACCACTGGGAAGGAGTACCCTTAAGGTATCTTAAAACATGAAGAGCACCAGACCAATGTTGCTCTGTAGAGGCTTGAACATACTGACTTAATTGTTGTGTGGAATAAGTAATATCAAGACGAGTGAATCCCAGGTAAAGAAGACGACCAATGAGTCTTCTATATCTATCAACTTCAATTAACAAAGGGAATCAAGATCTCAGAACTTGCGAACACGAGGAGTGGAGTAGCAAATGGGTTTAGCCATGAGAAGACCAGCATCAGTAAGTAGATCAAGAACATACTTGCGTTGATGAACATAAAGACCTGAAGAAGATCAAACCAATTCTAAACCCAGGAAATAACGAGCTTGACCAAGATCCTTAATGGTAAACAATGTATGTAAAAAGGTCTTGACTTGATCAATTAATTCAAGTGAAGTACCAGTAAGAAGAACATCATCAACATAAACAAACAACACCAAAAATTGACCAGCATTGTTGTAAGTAAACAAGCAGGGATCATGAGCATATTGATTAAAACCAAAAGATTGAAGTTTAGTTGTAAGCTCATGATTCCACTATCGTGAGGCCTGTTTCAAACCATAAAGAGATCTATGAAGTTTGCAGACTTGATTAGGTGAAGCCCAATTATAACCATCAGGTGGCTTCATGTACACATCTTCATCTATATAGCCATGTAAGAAGGCATTGTTAACATCCAATTGGTGTAAGGGCCAATCTCGAGCAGCTGCTAAAGATAATACAATTATAACAGTGACATTCTTGGCAACTGGAGAGAAGGAATCAGTATAATCAACACCTTCAATTTGGTTAAAACCTTTTGCAACCAAACGAGCCTTACACCTATCCAAGGAACCATCAGGATGAAGTTTAACCTTGTAGATCCATTTAGAACCAATGGCTTTCTTACCAGGTGGTAGAGTAGTAAGACTCCAAGTTCCATTAGTTTCCAAAGCCTGTAACTCTTTGTCCATTGCTTCAATCCAAACGGGATCATGTTGAGCTTGAATATAACTGGTAGGCTCCTTTATATTTGAAACAGTAGCTAGGAAGCATTTGTAGCTAGCAGTAATGTTTGGAGAATGTATAAAAGGAAATGTAGGAGGGTTACCAGTAGATAGAGGAATTGGTGTATAAGGCAAAACAGATGTCTCTACATTGTTTAGAACAAAATCATTCAGCCAAAGAGGCTTATGAACTGCACGAGTACTTTTCCTAGTAACAACAGCATTAGGAGGCAGGACATCTTCATGTAAATCAGCATTAATATGAGGTACTAATGCATCGGTAGGAGGTACAGAGGAGACAGCTTCAGGGACATCAAAACATGCTTCATTAATAGGTAAATCTTGAGAAGGAGGTACAATAGCTGATGTAGGAGCATTAGAAGCTGGAATGTCTCTCAAATAATCAGAATTATCTCCATAAGGAATAGGCACAGGACACCTTGAACTTGCAGTATCTTTATGAAAAGGAAACTGTTTTTCAAAGAAAATCACATCTCTTGAAACAAAACATGTATGTGTGGCCATGTTATACGGTCTATAAGCCTTTTGTCCTTGAGAATAACCAATGAAGATACATTTAATAGCTCTTGAATCCAACTTAGATTTGCTTGGTGAAACATTTGTAGCAAAGCACAAACAACCAAAAGTCTTTAAAGAAGAATAATTTGGTATTCTTCCAAATAAAAGACAATAAGGAGACTTCCACTTCAGTAACTGAGTAGGTAATCTGTTAATGATGTATGTGGCAGTAAGAACGGCATCTCCCCAGAATTTTGTGGACAAATTATACTGAAAAATCAAGGCTCTCGTAACTTGCAGTAAATGTCTATGCTTTCTTTCAACAACACCATTTTGCTGAGGTGTATATGGTGTTGATCTTTGATGAACAATTCCCAAACCAGAGAACAAAGCATGACAATCTTTATTACAAAACTCAATTCCATTATCAGTCCTAATGGTTTGAACTGAGACCTTGAAATGAGTTTGAATGAAAACTATAAACTGTTTGATGATGTTGCCTGTCAAGGACTTATGTTTCATTAAAAATGTCCATGTGAATCGACTAAAATCATCCACAATAGTAAAAAAAATAATGAGCTCCTTGAATGGAAGACTGCTTATATGGTCCCCAGATATCCATATGTAACAACTGAAAAGGACTAGACGTTTGAATTGAACTCACCGGAAAAACCAATCTGCATTGTTTGGACATCTGACAAACATCACAAGGTTCAGTATGTTTTACACTAGAATGACTGTTAAGTAACATATCAAGTTGTCTTGTTACATGAATAGAAGGATGCCCCAATCGACAATGCCATGAAAAATTATCGGTAGCATTATTACAGTAAGCTAATGATAATTCTGAAGGTAATACAAATGAAGCAATGACATCCTTATGAAAAGAACTTGAATCCAAAGATGTATAGTCCTCCAACCATCCTTCCCATGAACCTATAACTTGAGAACTCTCAATGTTCGTATAGCACAAAACGATGGATAAAACTCAATTGTCAGTTTAGTAGATGAGAGTAACTTACTAACTGACAAAAGATTATACTTGAATAAGTTTATATGTAAACAAGAAGAAAGAACTAAGTCTGAACTCAGCTTCGCATCTCCAATGCAATTCACTTCTTTAGTATGTCCATCGTGTAAACAAACCATAACAGCTTAGTTAAGACAAGTGACATTAGTAAGTAAATCATAGCTAGTGCACATATGATTTGTTGCTCCACTATCCACAATCTAAGCATCTCGAATTAAAAGAGGAACAAGAACTGGAAAATCTTTTATATGAGCTACCTGTAAAATCAGATACAGCTGAATTCACATGAGTAGAAGCTCCTGCCTCTGAAACAAACTTTCCTTTCATAAAATTCTCAATCCCTTGCTGTATCATTGCTGCTATATTAGACTGAAAATCTTCAAACTGAGATGATCCTGCATCTTGTATGTCTAGAGGTGATTCCAACAAATTCACAAAAGACTTTGAATTATTGGACATCTGGCTTCTTGTCAAGGTCTTTTTTGTACCAATCTGAAATCCATGAAGTTTGAAACAAGTTTCTTTTGTGTGCCTTTTTGTCTTACAATGATCACAAAACAGATCATCTTTATTGACAAACTTCCTTTGATTCCCTTTTCCAGCAAACCTATGAACATTTGCTAAACCAGATGAACCTGAATTTATCTTAGTAGTTTTCATCATCATGGCTGTATCTATCACAGGTGAATAGCTAACATGTACCTTCTTTTATTTTTCAACTCTAAGAACTATAGAGTAGGCTTTGTTTATATTTGGTAATGGATCCATTACCAATATTTGATTACGAATATGATCATACATATCATTCAATCCCATCAGAAACCGCATCAGCCTATCATTAGACTCCAAACGACCATTCTTCTTGATGCTCCACATTCACACACGTAAAGGAGCTAAACAACTCGCCATCCCAAAGTTTCTTAAGTTTGGTATAGTACTGTGAAAGTGACAGATCTCCTTGACTTATAGAAGCAATATCTCGTTTCAATTGGTACAAGAGAGGACCATTACATTCTCCAAACCTTTCTTTTAATTCATTCCATAGATCAAAAGAAGAGGTTGTATAAAGGAAAGCTTCAACGATATCCTTTGAAATAGAATTCAAGATCCAAGAAGTGACCATATAATCCACCTTGATCCATCGATCAAGATTAGGATCAGTAGATTCTGGTTTTAAACATCTACCATCGATGAAACCAATCTTTGTTTTTGCACCCAATGCAATCATCATAGCTCGACTCCAAGACAAGTAATTTGAACCAGTAAGAGAATTAGAGACAAGTACCATATCAGGATGATCAGATCCTTGAAGAAGGAAAGGACTCTCAGCTCCAAGATCACCAGTTTCAGGAGCTCTCCCTGCTCCATTTCGAATTGAAGAACTTACAAAACCATGAACAGATGCCATGTCCAGACCGTCAATTCAACAAAAAACAACACGAATCAAGAGCTGTAGAACCTGCTCTGATACCATGAACAAATTAAAAAACATCAACAGCAGATCAATGATCAACAAAGATCATTGATCAATGTAACAATGCTCATTGAACACGATAAAACAATGAAATGCAGAAGAACTATCAATCTGTTCTTATTCAATTAATCTGAAAAATTACATTGTATTGCTTATATACAAAACTCACATGGTGTACATTGTACCCCCTAGTTACAACTTCCTAGAACAAACTAATATGAACCTGTAGTACATTACACTAAAGTACATGATTCAATACATACTCATCAATTAACATAAACAGCTACATAAACAGCAACAACTCTGTACAGCTCTGTATAATTCTACAAGGACCAAAATAACACGCCAAGTCGAAGATTGGGTTCCTTGATGCCTCGTGCCATACCCAGAATCGAAATCTGTCCACCCATACTTCGAGCTTAAAACCCGAGCCCAAAGAGCATCAGGATCAGAGAGGAATTGCCACACCAGCTTCATGAGCATAACATCATTGGCCATTGCAGTTGGCCTCAAACCTAATCCTCCATTCTTCTTTTTAGAGCAAAGGACCTCCTACTTCACTAGGTGAGGCTTCCTTTGGTCCACGGTTGATCCCCATATGAAACCTCTGACCAATTTATCAATCATATCACAAACTCCCCTTGGAAGTTTTGCAGATTGCATTTGAAAAATAGGAAGGGACAATAGAACCGACTGTGCAAGTGTTACTCTCCCTGCCATAGACACAGTTTTACTCTTCCAGCCAGAGAGTTCTAAGTGAACTTTATCAATCAGGAACTTACATGAGGACCCTGTCACCCTACCATGGACAACTGGTGAGCCAAGGTATCTGTCTAGATCATTGGTTTGCAAGGAGGCACTAATCGAGTGTCGAACGTCTATGGGGATGTTTTTGGAGAAAATGATTTTCTTCTTCTGGTTATTAACTCTCTGGCCTGAGTGTATACAAAATTCTGAAAGGATTCCTTGAATTATAGCAACTTGGGGAGCAGAGGCTTCTGAAAATAGAAAAAGATCGTCTGCGAAAAATAAGTGAGACAATCGAGGGCCATCTCTACTAAGGCGTATACCCTTCCACTTCCCTTTACTGGCCGAATGAGTAAAGCCATGAGCTAATCTCTCCATGCATAAAATGAAGAGATAAGGAGATAAAGAGAGTCCCCATGGCGGACACCCCTCGACGGCAGGAAGGAATCTGTAAGGCCTCCATTCCAGGGTAAGTGCATATTAAATGTCGAAACACTCGTCATTATTAGTTTAATCGATCTCACTGGGATTCCAGTTAGGCCCAGGTCTCACGGATGAAAAGCCAGCTTAATCTATCGTAAGTTTTTTCAAGATTAACTTTTATGGCCATTCAACCTTTACTCCCCTGTTTCTTCTTCATTGAATGTACCACATCTTAGATAATTATCGTGATGTCCCTTATTCTCCTCCCTGGGACAAAGCTAGTTTGTGTATCAGAGACCAATTGATGCATCAAACACTTCAACATCCCTGCTAAGAATTTAGTAATGGATTTATAAAATACATTGCAGAGGCTGATAGGCCTAAAATTAGATAGCTTACTAGCATGTTCAAGTTTAGGAATCAGAACTAGTAGGGTGTCATTGAGGATTGAAGGCATTATACTAGTATTGAAGACGTTTTGTACTGTTCCAATCACTGAGTTTCCCACTATCTCCCACTAGCTCTGAAAAAATAACGGATTCCAGCCATCAGGACTAGGTGACTTATAAGCACCCATAACAAAGATCGCAGCCCCGATTTCCTCACCTTCAACCTCTCGGGTTAGGTGCTCAGCATCGATTGGAGATAAGACATTAAGCAAACATGGCCAAGAAATACATCCCGCAGGTCTGCTTTCCTCAGTATAGAGAGATAAATAAAAGGCAGTTACCATGTTTTTCGGTAACGTTTCATTAGAAATCCAATCGCCTTTATCATTCTTTAGTCTCTCAATATGGTTTCTCTTTCTTTTAATGATTGTACTCAAGTGGAAGAACCTTGTATTTCTATCCCCATGGTTCAGCCATTTGGAGCGGGACTTTTAGAACCACAACAACTCTTCTTGGTAGAGAGTGTCCTCATATTGGTGTTTGGACTTCGTCCACTGGTCTAATAGGGCCTGACTCTGGGAATATTCAAGCTTTGATTCTAGTCTGGTCAGTTTTCGCATTAGAACTTTCTTCTACATGAAAATATGTCCAAGCACCTCCTCGTTTCACTTCCTGAGATTACAAGCAAGAAAGGAAGATTCAACAGTAAAATCATCAACATTTAGCCAGTTATTCTTCATGAAACCCTTGAACAAAGGCTGGGTGATCCAAAATGCATTGAAGCAAAAAGGCCTCACAGCAATAAGAGGGGGAGTGGCCCCACTAGCCAACAACAAAATGGGTCTATGGTCTGATTTAAACATGGGTTAGTTATGAAGAACAACCTCTGGGAAGTCCAAACGCCAATTTGTGTTACAGAGAACTTTGTCCAATCTCTCTAGTAGCAAACCATGTATCCAAGTGAACTTTGGTCCCACAAAACCCAAGTCAAAAGATTGGCTATAGAATAGAGGTCCCGCAATTCTCGGCATTTTGAGATGGAGGTGGGGGTTCCTCCCTGTTTTTTGTCTAAATGCAGAATTGTGTTAAAATCACCCATAGCTGTCCATGGTTCTTGAATATTGTCACTAGCACGGAAGATAAAATCATACAATCTTTTCCTAGCAATAACCCAAGGATTCGCATATACATCGGTTAAGATTCCCTTCTGGCCCTTCAGTTCCCAACGTAAATGAACCCATTGGTCCCTATAGTCAATCACGTTCACAGTGAGGTCCATATCATTCCACAAGACCCACATACCACCAGAAAAGCCATGCGCCTCCACGATAAAGCCTTTATGAAAGTCCAAAAACCCTGCTATAGAACGAGCCTTATCACCACTGGTACGAGGCTCACTTATAACTAACATAATCGGTTTATAACATCATACAATATCCTTTACAGAATGCTAAAACGTAGGACCACATGCTCCACGAAAATTCTAATAGATAATCGACATAAATAAATTATATAAAGGGTGAGGGAGAGCTATCACCAGATCAGGTCCTATTGCCATGACTGGCAAGACTACCTGAAGGCCGAACGGCATTGTCAATGGTTGCAACAACCGTTTGGGTCATTCGATCCGACCCAATCATCGATTCGTCACTCTCTAGTATCGCGATACCATCAAAAATCATTGAGGGTTCTACATCGAAGACTTTGTAATTGGTTACGGAGTTTCTCATATTTATGTCCTAAATTACCAAGAAAGTGCCAAATAATATTTGCAAGTAGGCAACTAACACCATTATGTTGCTGTCTCCCTAACTCGTCTAAAACAAGATTTCTTTTTTCATCTTTTTGAATAGAAGTAGTGATATATATTTGCTGTTGATTAGTTTAAACGTGATTCCACTAACCATAAAATTGACCAGTAAATCCATAAGCAGTAGCCTTAGCTATATTGCCTTCAACATGCTTAGATATAGCACGTGCACGAGCATAAATTTGCATATGTTGGATTACTTCAGTCATACGATATTCAGATAATCCATCAATATTCAATTCATATAAGGCGTTTCAATCAAATTTGATTCTTATTTCTTTTGGTTCTTCTAAAATGAGATCAGCAGGTGACGGTCGAGTATAAAATTGTTTAGATAATGGCGTATAGGACTTTTTTTTAAAGGATGTTCTTTTGATATGTTGAATGTGTTGCGAGGAATTTTCACTATCAGTATTATATTCAGATGGTACTGGAGTAGTATGAGAAGATAATATAGAATCAGATTCTTGATTAGTTTCTAATTTATCATTATCTAAGGTTGCAATAATTAGAGCTTTGGCCGTATCTATTTTCTTGACATAAGCTAGATCTATAGTTTCAATTGAGTAGCAATGCGTTCTAATAATTCAGGAGAATATTTAGGAGAAGTTTTAAATAGAGGAGTTGTAGAAATGGAAGATGGAAAATCGGAATGTTTTAATAGTGGTTCAGGTGTAAATGACGTAAATGGTGGTGCTGATATATTATGAGTGGTAGAAAACTTAGTACCTTTATTTTTTAAGGTAGATAAATAAATATTTGTATAGTTATTTTGTTCAAGAATATGATTTAAATCCTTTTTCGTAATCGGTGTATCATCATCAAAAGTAGTTTTAAAAGGAGTAGCCTTGATATTGTTGTTCATTTTGAGAGGGGCTAATGGTGGTTGTGACTGCGTGTATTTTTCACATTAGAACCTTCCCATATAGTATTTATTTTACTAATTAAATTGGGATTGGATGATGCTAAATAGTCAAAATAGGTATATTTTTCTTAATCGCTTTGAGATGAGAAAAATAATGTTCACGAATAATAGCTTGTTGATTTTTAGAACATAATTGACAAAAAAATGGTTTTAATGGATGATGTAAAAATCTTTGTTTCATGGTGTATAATCAAATTCAAAGTCATTGTGATCATCTATAATATGGATCATATGAATTTGATATTCATTGAAATCGTTAATGCTCATAGAATCATCAGTATGGTTGGGATAAGCTGGATAAGTGACTTGGGACAAAATAGCTGAAGTAGAAGCTTTTTGTGGTGAAATATATACAAATTTACGAAAACTTTCTTGATGAGAATTAGATGTAGATGGACGAGCTAAAAAAGTTATTTCAACTTTTTCATCATCATATGTTGTAATATGCTGAATTTTGTCAGATGTATTCTTTTTTATACGTTCTTCTGCGTTTTTGTCAGAAATAGACCATGTTTTTGAAATATTTATGTTTTTCCAATTTAATTGTCTACGAGATACTATTTTATTTTGAATATTTGTATGAAATAATGTAGAAGTTCCTTTTTGAAGGTTGGTATATGCTACATCAGGAACGATTGTATGAATTACTTTATAATAAATACAATAAACAACTGCAACATTGGTGCATATTTCTTTCATATTAAATCCTTGGGTGTAAATTCCTAATATAGCGGCTTTAAGGGCAAATTGATCATGAAGACTTAATGTAAAGTTTGGAAAACAATTGAAGTAAATAGGCCCTTGAGCTAGGCTTCCTTCAATCATTCCTAATAAAGAATCATTAAAATCTAAATGTCTTTTTTCTCGTACAGAGACAAGAACAGAGGTATTGAGTCCTAATATCGTTAATGGTTTTATTGCGACTTGAATAAGTCCAATATATAAATATTTATATGTTTCTTTGTATCGATTAATTTTCTCAGGAGGTATAAGAAGTATTTCTTGTCCTTCATCATCAATGGATTTCGTATCTTCTTCTAATTTAATAATATAATCTTGTTGTTTAGAAAAAGTACCTTCATTATAAATTTGTTTTGGCTTTATGACAGGCATATCCTAATTTTGAAGAGATTGTTCTATTTGAGTATAGGAAATTTCATGGATATTACGCAAATCTATTGTAGAAGAAGGTTTAGATGAAGGTTATGTCGTTGGTGAATCAGAAGAGGATGCTGACTCAAATTTTATCTGAGGGTTTTTGGTTGAAAGAACACGTTTCACTTTCTTAACTAATTCACTCATGTTTGAGCTGGATGGTTTTTAATCACTTGGTCAATGACTTACGACTAGACATAGCTTCTGCTAGACTTACTACGTGACTTGGAAAATGCATGTGAAAACCATCAAGCAAAAATAAAATAAAATTAGAAAAATTTGTGAAAAATTGTGCTTTCATTGAAAACTGTAATGATAAAATCATGAGTTTGAAGACTATTCTGATTCTGATATCGATTATATAAGGATGGAATAACATAAATAGAAAGAGTAGTATACTTACAATTGGCCTTCGTGAAGAAGAGAATCTTCTGGCTCTGATACCAAATTGTCTTGAAAACTAGATAATCTTTGTTGAAAGACCGGACTGTTAAGGATTTGATCGGTTCTTAGAAAATTGATTTCTAGCTTTAAAAAATTAATATGAACCTGTTTATGTTCAATCTGACTAAGTAATTGATTTAAATATTTAGTCCTAGGTTGAGATGTAAAAGGAAAGAATATTGTTTTATTATTAATAGTAGTGTTGATACATGAAGTAGAAATAGAGAATGGTTGAATAAGTTGGAGAAATGGAGTTCCTAACAAAATGTCATGTTGCAGCCCTTTGACAATAATGACGATGTAGGGATACATGTATTGTTGTGACATATATGAGTTGATGACACTTTATAAATAACAGATTTATTTCCTTCAGCTGTAGATATGCGACTATTTGTAGGTTCACAATATCTAAAAGGAATTAATCCTTCTCTAATACAATTAAGATATGCTCCAGAATCGATAAGAGCGGGGCTTTTAATTTTAAAATCTTTAATAACAAGTGTAATTGGAGTAAACTATCGTTGATGCACATAATGTGTCAGAGCATCAATAAAGACATTATTATCGGAGAAATCATCAACAACTGTATATGTTTCTATTTTAGCAAGTCTTTGCTTATATTTCAATCTTGAGTAAATTGATTTCTTGTTGAAGAGTTTATATACTACTAACTGTAGGTTGCCATTTATCGGTACATTCATCATTCATCTTAAGCGAGTCAAACTAATCATCAACTAGTTTTTCATTATCCTTGACATCTTCTGCTTCTTTATCATTCTCAAAATCTGCATAACGTCCTTCGCGGTAATCATCATGGTGGTAATTTTCCACTTCATAGCCATCATCATAATTGTGGTCATAAATGTAATAGTCCATCTCATAAACATCTTTAAGACACTTATAATAATTTCCCATTCTAAGCGTAACTATACATTGTTCTATATCAAGAAATGTTACAGCCTTCGTTAAAAAAGTTCATCCAATCAATATCGCAACCTTTTCATCAGTGGCACCACCAAGAAGTTGGTGAGATATTTCAACCATCCCACTTTCATTGGCATATTCATTAACATTCCTAGTGGAAAGATTGTATGACCATTTACTTTATTGTAAAATAAAAAGGGGGTATAAAATCGATCTTCAACTTGCCCTTTATGCACTATTACTCCGAGATGATATTCATTTCAGCTCTAGTGTAAAATAGAATACTAACTTCATTAATCAACACCTGGAGGAAGAGTTTCTTTGGATCAGCTTTGTCAATTTCAATTAGATATCCTAGATCTTTGAGCTTTAGTTCATCATTAGTAAATTCTTCTTTTGCCAGTTGCTTCCTTGCTTACTGTTGCACTTCTGGTTATGGCTCTTAAAGTTGTTGCTTCTTTGATTTCTTCTTCTTATTGCGCGAATTTTTATACTTCTAGAGTGTAATTGTCTCTTCCTTAACGGTTTCACTCACATTGATGTGAACATTGAACTTCTTTACATTACAATACAAATTTTGTTTCTTAAGCACAAGATCGATGATCTCTATATCTTGTTCAACAAAGTTTTCATAATAAGGTTGTAATCTATGACCATTTACTTTAAATATTTTTTCTATTTTGAAGCTTTCTATCTCTACTACGCCATGAGGCAATAAATTCATAACCATTAAAGGCTCTATCCCTCTTGAACAAAGTTTTCCCAGGAAGTAATTTAAGTCTTGAACAAAAAAGTAGAACTTTATCAACTACTTGAGAATTTTTAGGAACTAATTTCTTATCATGCAATGCTTTGGTTTTATCTTTTATAAACTTATGCATTTTCATAAGTGTCATTCCTAAGTTCTTCTCAAGTTTGAAAAATCAACTTGCGTTGCTTTCCTAGTTCTTCGTAATTTATGTTACATGTTTTTATTGCCAAATAGGCTTTATGTTCTAGTTATACTGTTAAATGACATGATTTTCCAAATACTAACCTACAAAATGTCGTAACTATGGACATCTTAAATGTTGTTCTATATACCCATAACATATCTTATAATCTAAGACTTCAATCCTTACATGTTGGATTATCTATTTTTCCCACTATTGATTTAATTTCTCTATTTGAAGTGTCATCTTGTCCACCAGTTTTGGGTCATATACAGTAGATGTCCAATGTATGACGTTGTACTCAGCAAGCAGATCAACAACCAATTGATTATAAAAATTTGAACCTCTATCACTAATTTGTGCTCTAGGTGCTCCAAAAACTGTAAAAACATTTGATATTATGAAATTAACCACTATTTTTGAATCATTAGTTTAAGTAGCTTTTGGTTGTACCCATATAGACACATAATCTCTAGCAAGTAAAATATAAACCTAACAATTCGATGGTAAAAAAGGTCCCATGAAATCTATAACCCGTATATCAAGCACTTCTCATAAAAGAAAAAGAAGTAAAGGCATTTGATTTTTATGTCCTAAGTTTCCAGTTCGTTGGCAATTTGGAAAAGATTTATATAAAGAAAACAATTATACAATAGAGTGCATCAAAAGAATATCGAATCTAACTTTACGAGCAGTTCTTCCTAGACCAAAATGTCCTCTACTGGCATAAGTATTATAATAAAACATAATTGATTGTACTACTAACTGTGGTATACATCTCCTAATTATTTGATTAGTACAAAATCTCCATAAAAGGGGATCATCCCATAAGACATGTTTAGAATCTTTTTTCATTTTATTCTTTTGAGCTCTCGTCAATTGATCCATTTCATGAAAAATGACAAAAGTTTTACGCTGGCTGTCAACCAATCGCATCCCTCTTCCATTTTACAAGAATGGAAAATGAGCTTGGGGTCTCCCTCACCCACTTTTCGGGTATGAAAAGTGAGTTTAGGACCTCTCGTACCCATTTTTCGATATGAAAAAATGGGCGTCAGAGTCCTCCTCCTCTATCCGGACTTGGGACCGGCTATGTAGCGCACATAGTGTACAACATAGGTGGAGTTCATGGAGGTTTTCGTTACGGTAATAGAAATGAAGAAGGAGAATCAATCATAGAATCTGCTTCAGCATACGATCTTGCCTTAGCAAATACCAGTTTTAGTAAGAGGGAGTTGCATAAAATTACTTTTAGTAGTGGTCATAACAAGAGTCAAATAGATTTTCTTTTAACAAGAAAAATAGATAGAAAAATTTGTAGAGACCGCAAAGTAATACCTAGTGAAGCACTTACTACCTAAAATAAGTTAGTAGTACTTGATATTAAGCTAACACGACGACCTAATATGAATAAAAGAGTTAGCGACCCTAGAATAAAGTGGTGGAACCTAAAACATAGTAAACAAGTAGAGTTTAGAGAAAAACTACTAAAGGAAAATGTTTGGAATCTTAACTTAGATGCTAATACAATGTGGCCAGAAATGAGTAGTTGCATAAGGAGAGTGGGATCAAATGTATTAGGTATATCTAAGGGTTTGGGACCTCCAAATAAGGAAACATGATGGTGGAACGAGGATGTCCAACGAGCGATTAAGACTAAAAGAGAGATGTACAGGAAAATATACCTAAGTGTCAATATGAAGATGTGTACAATCAGTATAGAGAAGCTAGAAAACAAGCTTAGTCAAGCTAAAACAAATTTTATGGAAGATCTATATACAAGGTTAGGTAATAGAGATGGCGAAAAATATATATATATATATATATATATATAGGCTAGCCAAATTAAGAGATAAAAAGAAACAAGACCTAAGTCATATAAGATGTCTGAAGGACAAAAATCAAAATGCTTTGACGCGCGAGGAGGATATCGAGGAGAGATGGAGAAGTTACTTCGATAGTTTATTTAATGATGGCCAAGTGATACACAATATTAGAATTGTAGAAGTTAAAGAGGCATTGAAAAGAATGAAAATAGGAAAATCATGTGGCCTAGATGAAATACCCATAGAGGTTTGGAAATGCTTCGGAGAAATTGGATTGACCTGGTTAACAAAACTTTTCAATAAAATTTTAAAATCAAAACGGATGCCAATGGATTGGAGAAGAAGCATGCTTGTGTCAATCTTCAAAAATAAAGGAGATATTCGAATTTGCTCAAACTACCGGGGAATTAAACTTATGAGTCACACTATGAAACTTTGGGAGAGGATAATTGACACTAGGCTAAGGAGAGAAACAACAATATTAGAGAACCAACTTGGTTTCATGCATATGAGGTCGACTATGGAGGTGATTTTTCTTGTAAAATGATTGTTAGAAAAATATAGAGAAATGAAAAAAGATTTTCATACGGTATTCGCAGATTTAGAAAAAGCATATGATAGGTCCGTAGAGATGTTCTTTTATAGGTTCTAGAAAGAAAAGGAGTGCATGCTTGATACATAGACAATATTAAGGATATGTATGATGGAGTAGTAACGAGTATAAAGACATTTGGAGGAGCTACAAAAGAACTTCTCATTACGATAGAACTACCTCAAGGATCGTCTTTAAGCCCATATCTATTTACTTTAGTTATGGATGAACTAACTAGACATATTCAAGAGGATATACCATGGTGTATGCTATTTGCAGATGATATTTTCTTAGTGGATGAAACTAAAAATGGAGTGAATAGGAAATTAGTACTCTGGAGGAATACATTAGAATCTGAAGGCTTTAAGTTGAGTAGGATGAAAACCGAATACATGCACTGTGAGTTTAGAAATACTAGACATCGAGATGATGGAGTGGCAAAATTAGGGGAAATAGAAGTTCCTAAAGTAAACCACTTAGATACCTAGGATCAATCGTACAAAATGATGGTAACATTGAGAATGATGTCATACAAAGAATTCGAGCTGGATGAAAAAAATGGTGGAGTGCAACATGGGTGATTTGTGATCGAAATGTTCCTACTAAGTTAAAAGGAAAACTTTATAGGACCGCAATTAGGTCATCAATGCTCTATGGAAGTGAATGTTGGGCGGTAAAACAACAACAATTACATAAAATGAACGTAGCAGAAATGAGGATGCTTAGGTGGATGTGTGGTAAAACTCGTAAAGATAGAATGAGAAATATAGAAATTCAAAGAAAAGTAGGAGTATAACCAATTGATAATGAGATTAGGGAAGGGCGGTTGCGATGATTTGGTCACCTGTAAAGACGACCTGCAAATGCTCTAACTAGAAAACTTGACTTAATAGAAACTGTAGAAATTCGACGAGGTAGGGGCAGACCAAAGTTAACATGGGATGCATTAATTAGGAGGGATTTTAATGGTTTGCAAAGCTCACCATCAATTGCACTTAATCCAGCACAATGGAAAAGTTAGATCCATGTAGCCGACCCCAGTTAATTTGGGACTGAGGCTATGTTGTTGTTGTTGTTCTTGAACTCTCGTCAATTAAGATGATAACCTATCGGTGGTAAGTTAAGTAACTATATCAACATACCATGAGCCATCATTCTTTATATTGTCCAAATGTTCATTAAGAAACTCATCCCTTAATGGTATAGGTGGTTCTCTAATTTCTAACCAACTTAAATGATCCTTTATTAGATTTTTGGCTCATTTCTTTTCTTTTACAATATGGTCAAATTCTTGTAGATGTAATATCCATCTTATTAGTCTTGGTTTAACATCTTATTTTGTCATTAAGTACCACAATGCTGCATGTTATGAATTAACTATAAATTCTACTCTAAATAAATAAGGTCTAAATTTATCTAAGGCAAACACTACCGCTAAAAGTTCCATTTCAATAGTGGTATCGTTTTGTCGAGCTGGATCTAATGTCTTAGATGCATAATATATAAGATGAGAATTTTTTCCTACTTTTTGACTTAAAATAGCTTTAACTACATAGTTACTTGCATTACACATATTTCAAAAATTAACAACCAATCTTGTGATTGAATCACGGGTGTTTTTGTTAAAAAATCCTTTAATTTATCAAACCCTATCTTGCAATCATTATTAATCAAAAGAATGTCTTTTTGTAAAAGTTTACATAAAAGTTATGTTATTTTAGAAATATCTTTCATAAATCTTCTATAAAATCCTGCATGGCCAAGAAATGAATGAATTTCTCCTACCGCAGTGGGCTAGGGTACTTTTTGATTGCTTGAATTTTTGCTATATCTACCTTTATTCCTTTATGAAACACTATATTTCTTGATATAAGTACATGATCTATCATGAAATGACATTTTTCATTATTTAATACTAAATTCTTTTCTATGCATTTCTTAAGGACTTTAGTTAACTCCACCTATGTTGTACACTATGTGCGCTACATAGCCGGTCCCAAGTCCGGATAAAGGAGGAGGACTCTGACGCCCATTTTTTTATACTGAAAATGGGTAAGGGAGGTCCCAAACTCACTTTTCATACCCGAAAAGTGAGGGAGGGAGGCCCCAAGCTCATTTTTCATTATTGGAAAATGGAGGAGGGTTGCGATAGGTTGACAGCCAGCGTAAAACTTTTGTCACTTTTCATGAAATGGATTAAACATATATAAACGTTGGGGCGTTCCCACCTAACGACGTGCTGCATCGGAGCCCTGGTGTAGTGAGAAATGAGCAAGGGTGTGTTTCACATCGCCGCCTGGGTGTGAAGAAAAATAATTTGGGACTGAGGCTATGTTGTTGTTGTCTTAAGGACTTTAGTTAAATTAATTAGACATTCATCGAAAGAATTACAATAAATAATAAAATCATCCATGAGTACTTGAATAAATTTTTTTCACATAATTAGAGAGAATACTAAACATACACCTTTAAAAAGTTGCAAGTGCATTACATAAATCAAATGGCATACACCTATAAGCAAATATACTAAAAGGGCATGTAGAAGTTATTTTTTCCTGATCATCTTGAGCCATAGGTATTTGATGGAATCCTGAATAACTATCTCAAAAATAGTAATTAGTGTTTCTAGCCGGTCTTTCCAACATCTTATCTATAAATGGGAGTGGATAATGGTCTTTTCTAGTTGAGGCATTCAACTTACTATACTCTATATATACCCTCCAACTGTTTTGGATTCTGGTTGGTACTTATACCACATGCTCTTTTGTTATTACCATTTTCTTTTAAGGAACTACTTGAACTAGGCTTATCCAATTGCTATCAGCTATTGGAAATAATATTCCAGTATCAAATAATTAGGCTTACCCAATTGCTATCAGCTATTGGAAATATCATTCCTGTATCAAATAATTTTAATATTTCAATTTTTACTATGTCCATTATGGCCGGGTTTAGTCGTCATTGACCTTTTCTATATGCTTTGGCATCAGTTTTTAGATTTATCCTATGCATACATGTAGCCGTACTTATTCCTTTTATATCAGCTATGATCCATCTTTTTGCTCCTTTTCTTTCGGTACATTTATTAATCTATCTTCTTCAAAACTTGTCATTTTATTAAGAATTATCATAGGTAAATTATTATATTCACCTACATAAACAAATTTTAAATGATATGGTAAAGTTTTTAGATCTAATTCTTGGGCTTTAACTATAAAAGGAAAAGTTCTAAATGAGAGTTAGATAAATTTAGGTAGTAAGTAAGTTCTACTAGTTCATTCCATGATTCCAAAGTACTTATTATCTGTTTTATTTCCTCATATCTATCATCATCTTCTTCTAAATCTTTTATCAGTAATCGCAATTAATTTATATGTTTTACCATTTCTAAAAGATTTTTCTACTAATGGTTCCACCTTATCTATTGTATGTAGGAAGAGACATCCGTTAGGTATTTCATTGCATCATACATATTAAAATTCACTGTATCATCATCTACTTTCATAGTTAATATTCTATTCAAAACATCAATATTTGATATTGTTTTTTTTTTAAATGGTCTTACTAAAATAAAAGTTCTATTAGAGAAATTATCTTCTTTCATGTTTAAAACATAGAAATTTGCAGGGAAAACGAAATCGTTAACCTTGAACAATACATCTTATAGTAAACCTATCGATTTAACAATGGATCTATCTGGAAATTGTTCTACTATACCAATTTCCTCTAAATGTACATCCATCATTTGGAAATAAATGGATAAAGGCATAACATTTATGTAGGCTCCTAGATTACATAAGGCTTTAGAAATTCTTATATTTTCAATCATACATAAAAAGAAAAACATTTCCGGACCAGAACATTTATAAGGTAATTTCTTTTGAATTAGTGCTGACACGTGTTCTTCTAGACTCACCTTTTTAATAGTCTTAATCTTATAAGTGCATAAATCTTTTATAATATTTTTATACTTTTGTGCATTTTGAATGACTTCAAATAAAGGTATATTAACTACTATTTTCTTTAATATATCTAAAATTTGTTTTTATTCTTGCAATTTCTAAGCATTTCTATTATCTTTCAAACGATGAGGGAATAGTGTTCTTATATTAATTGGTATGTCTTTACTAGTCTCATCACCTTTTTGGTTAGGAATCGTATTACTTGTTACTTCAATTTATTTCTCTTACTTTGCTTCTATTTCTTTTTTAGAAACTAATTGGTCTAGCATTTTAAGCTCATCAATCTCCTTACAACTTCTTAATGTTATGGTTGGTGCCTTTTCGTATAAATTTGGATAAGGTTGAGATGTTAATTTCCCTTCATTTACAAGTTCAACCATTTATGTTGCCATTTGACTATTTTTGGTTTTTTAACTTCATCATATCATTTTGTAATGTTCGAATTATTTGATATATTTCTCATTGTGAATTATTCGATATTCTATACCTTTGATAACCCTGATTGTTAATACAATTACCTACATTTGGCTGTGAGTATTTTTTATAACTATTAAAGTTATAGGTGGGATCAATAAACCCATCATATTGGTTGGTTATGGCATTAGCTTCTTCTATTTTGGTTTGTTGTCTCAAAGGGCATTCATCATTAGAATGATTAAATTCATTATAGAAAATACAAGGCTTAACCTTTCTTGATTTATCATTTAGTAATAATTCAACCATAGTTTTTAGCTCATCTATATTGTTTGGTATGTTATATGTCCTTCTATTCCTTTTATTTAGATCTTTTTTGATTAATTCACTCTTCCCACCATATTCCTTAGATTGTTTAGCCATTTTATGTATAGCTTCTCTTGCTAAAGTTGGTGTTGTATTGCACAAAGACCCTCTCCCTATTATGTCTAAGAATCTTCATTCTAAGTTATTTAATCCTTTATAAAAATATTGCATTAAAGTGTTTCTATAAATCTATGCATTGGACATAATGAAATCTATCTTTGATACCTATCCAAAGATTCTTCAAAAGTTTCTCCAATTTCAATCATAACATTACTAATTCACTATCTATATAAACTAATTTGTCTTGCTGGGACATATTGATCAAGAAAGACTTATAGCATCTCTGACCAATTGGTTATGGAGTTTTGAGGGAGGTAAAATAACCAATCTAAACCTTGGCCTTTTAGTACAAAAGGGAAAGCTTTAAATTTAACATAATCTATTTCTATATCCTTAGGTTTTGACGTGCTTACTTTGTGTGCAAACTCCCTAATAAACTTTTGAGCATCTTCATTATCTTCACCATAGAAACACGGTAAAGAATTTATAAATTTAAACTTCAATTCGAATTTTAGAAATTGTGTTGTAAAGGTTATACACATTGGCTCATAAGTTGTGACATTCCTATCAGATTGTTTGAAAGTTGCTTATTCCTCATATTCAACCATATTATGTGACATTCGACAAGAAGGTTTCCAAAAGATTATTTTAAAAATCCACTGCGACAGTACCAAAAAAATGACAAGTGTCAAGGGTGCATAATAGTTTCTTGTATTTTCTCATTATTTGTAGTAGTGGTAAAAAGGATATCGTTTCCACAGTGATTTTACAAATCTCTTTCGAATTAAGGCTACCCAAAGTCTTATTGCATTTAATTTGCTTTAATTTAACCAATCTAATTAAAACATGAATTAAACACTATGAATCTAAAAACAAAACAACCAATTATTTAAAATAATTAAATTATAATCAATATAAATTAAATATCTAAACAATACATCTTAAACAATGACATGTGAACCATCATATATAGACATTTTCATTAAAACATAGTCATAATCTATTCATCATATTTATATGATGATCATTAATCATTAAACTCTAATCACAATAGGTTTAAAGCCTTTAGCAAACTATCGACTTTTCTATATTCAATGGAAATAAGGCATATCATCATCTTTGTAAATCTACCTATTGGATAAAACACAGTAAAATAGAAATTACGATAGTAGTAACACTCAATAAAAGTCATACTTATTCCAAACTAAAGAAAAACTAGAAGTATGCAAGTAATTAAATAACCTAGAGCATAATCACCTAGAATATCTACTTGGTTAATCTTTCACCCTTTAGATTAATCCTAGTTACTAATTTTATAATCGTTGCAATAATCACATTCATAGGTTTAAATACTTTATGCTAAGAAATATATCAGCCACTATGCACTAATTACAAAGATTCATCGTCTATAATAAGCAAATACTACTTATTAAAACTATGATTGACGTGTGTGATTGGTTTAAAGCATTATGCACATAAGTTTGATATTATGACTAAATTGATGAACTATCTACAAACATGTCTAGATTATTGCTTAGAATGATAAACTACTCACACATATTAATAATAAACATTGTAATAAATAAATAAATAAAAGAAATTAATGTAAAATACCTATATTAAAAAAATCTTGAATCTCCAAAGAGTCTCTAAAATCAATAAACTCAAATTCAATCGAAAAGACTTTAAAATTAATTAAAACTAATAGAGGGCTAAGAGAGTCTCCTAATTTTGAAGCCTTAAGGTCTTATTTATAATTTCACTATGTGTAAAAATCAGTGACAAACTCAAATTCCTTGTCCTTTTCTTAAAAACTCGTCACTGACCTCAACAATTTTTCTGCGATTCCACTTTGTACAAACATTGCTGAATTCATTACCAGAAATTGCTCTTTGTACTCTACCGATTCATCTGACGATTCATAGTATATTTTTCAATTCGCTAGCTGTTCTCTATTATCGATTTAGGTTGTGGTTCCTGTGTAATCTCATATCATTGAATAAATCGTTAGCTTTATTCTTTAGTTGACTATTTTGCTCTTCTTCCATTTTTTTTCTTTCATTTCTTCAATTTCCCTATTTAAATCCTAAAATCACAAAAAAAAAGAATAGTTTGTGTAATATCTTCGTTTATATCTAAAATCAACTTAAATTACATAATAAAAAAATATGTAATTCTTAACTTCTCAGCGTGCAAAAATTTTATATAATGTGGCACACTTTCAAGTTGCGTCATTGTGCCTGACCAATCAGCAGGGCGAGATCAACATGCCAATGGTGGCTTGTTTTTATGAGATTACAAAATAAGATGATATCAACATGAGAAAAATCATTTACAAGAACCTGAGGGATTCTATAATGTCAAAGAGAGACAACAAACTGTTGTTTCCAATTATGAATTCTCTAATGTGCTTGAAGGCCTGAATGCGATAGATATTGAGGCCCGACCAACAAGAGATGAAGAGTTTATGGTTACCTTGAGATCACCAACTTGTTACAAAGACTTTAAGGATGAAAGGAAAAGTTCCAAGAAAACATACTTGTGGGTGAGTTACTGACCAAGGAGCAAGAGGATGGCATAACAGCGTAGCAACAACATTAGAGTTAGCACAGTAGTTGGAGAATGAATGATATGGAGAGGATGAGGATCACCAGTATGGATTTGCTGAGGGCTACAAATTTTTAGACTTAGTTATAGGAGATTAGGACTTGGATGGTTTTGAGGTTTTTCCAACACCCATCCAGCTCAAGCTCTCGTAACACCACAAGAGGACTTGAATCCATAACAGTAGAGGCTGCGCAGTACTGATTTGAGGAGACGATACAGAGAGAACATGAATCAACATCATAAAGCCTTGATTCAATATGAGTAAGACTGACTAAACGGGGATCAGGAGTTTTTGTTATTTGCAGATCAATAGAGGGACGTAGCTAGATATAAGAGGAACAAACATATGAGACATACTAATAGGTCTATTAGGTTTCTAGCGGCATTAAACTACATTTTGATCAAGATGTGGTGCAGAGCAAAAGAGTGGAACGTCTTTTAACACATATCTCTTGAGTTTCATATCATCATGACCCTTGTTTTTATTACCCGTCATCAATTAAAGGCGTGAACTTTGCAAATGAACTACTTATTCATTACTTATTAACATGAACTAATTTGGATTAAAGGTAACCCCGTGAATGATGTGAAATGAATTTGAATTTTAGTAGTGGTAGGAACACTTATAAAAATATTATTTTGCTCGAGACGTGCAAAATCATATATTTGGAGGTATTTAATAAGTGGTTATATAGGTTTATATTTAGTACTAGTTTAGTAGTATATTTAGTATATATATCCCAAAATAAGCTTAAATTGAAGGTATTCGTGTATTTTTAGGTATACTAGGTATAAAACAGACAAATGAGTGAATTCGTGAAGAAAGGAGGTTAGAATGCACAAAAGTGGGTTTGATGCCATGGAAACATGCTTGACACCGTAGGAAAAGGCTGGAAAACATGGGCATAGTATGGATGACCAAGAAGAGGAGAAAAGAGAGACAACATAGACAGCACAGTGGCAAAGTCGTAGGCCAAATGGGCCGCGCCGAGGAGGTCAGTGTAGGTAAGCGAGTCTCTTGAATGAGAGAAATTGCACATAAAGTGTTTGAAGCTATCACAGCTTCATGGGTTTACAAACATAACGTCGGATCACTTATGAACAGCACCGAGAAGAACAAAATAGAAAGTTGGAGTTCTATTTCATGTAGAATTATTTATTAGAGTTTCTAATTGTTTTCTAAACTATCTTAGTAATACAAATAGGTATTAAAACATGGTGAACATATACATTATCACCCATTACCATAAAGAGAAACTAATTATCATTCTTTTACACTGTTCTTGAGTATTAAGAAGATTTATGGAAGAGAAGACATTGAGGACTAACATGTGGTTGTTTGATATTGTTTTCTTTGATTTAATAAAATTTATTTCGTTCAATCTATAATTGGAATGAATTCCCTTATGTGCATATTTATTTCAATGAAGTGTGAGCAGTTTATTAATCTTAGGGATTAATGGAACTTATGGTATGAATGTTATGCTAAAGTATTGATGAATGGATTATAAAAATAAAAAGTGCAATGGTTAGAATGTATTGATTCTAAACGTAATGCTATGAACATTTTAATCACATGTTTGTTGATATTATGTTTTAAGAGTTATCAAATCCATTGAAGCTTTTAAGCTAGATATGGAAGGTCAAATCGTAAAATACATAATATTAATAGATAGTTAACGATTAATAAGGCATGTATAGTAAACATAATTGGTTATGAATCTAAAGATTTTGAACATAAAGCAATGTGAAAATCACGTAATTCACATCAATAGATGGAGTTCTAGCTTGCGCATTAGAATTTTTTTTTGTTACGATAGTAGGTTGAAGTGGATTTGAATAAATTTATCTATTCTAATTAAATATTGTATGCACATACTAAAGATGAAGGAAGTGAGTTGAAGAGCATTGTTATTCATTACTAGGTGAAGTTGTGAACTAAGATATTCTAAATATAAGAGTTTAAAAGTAATTTACATTAATTTCTTATATCAGCTTAGTTTAGTCTAAAACTCAATTAAAAAAAGGATTTCCCAATTAATAGAGTAGATATGATTAAGAACAGTAACTGCAATAAACCTTTCCCTGAGGACGATATCTGCAATCAATGTAAATTGGTCACACTATTACTATAATCGAGTCATTATACTTGCAGCCCACACTTAAAATCCAATTTGTAATACACCTATTGTATTTAGGCAGTTTAAGTAAATTACACACAAGCCCTATTAATAAGTTATCATATAACAAATTGTAAAGGCTTTTATGTCATGAATTTTATCATATAAAAATCATTACTCTAGACCAATTGAAAGTGCGGAAAGTCATTCCTTGTGTGCAACTTAATAGGTTCATGCGACGCTGACAATGAACCAAAACGATTTTGGTACCCAAGTCATAAGCGATCTCTACCAAGGCATTATGACTATCCAAGTAACATGAATATTAAAATCGATAGAACCTAATGAATAACATGTATCATATCCTTTTATCATGTGCTATCATTTGATTAAACATGAGGCATGAAAAGTTACCCTTAATATTCAATTGTACTAGTCTCAATCTTTAGGTAAATTGAAAACTTCCAAGTGAAATTAATTATATAAATTCACATGGAATTGGCCATTATCAGTCTATCATATCGAGGGATCCACTGATATATCTCTCTATAGGACAGTGACAAATTTTATCTTGAATATAGACATTCACATATAATTCAAATGGTAACCAATCACAATCTTTATAATTATCCAGTTGAAGACGAGGTTTAATTGTGTCAAATTACCATGCTCCTCATATTAAATTTTATTGTAATCTCGAGTCATAGGACTAAATGATATACCTATCATGAGTAACACCTATGACTTAATCCATATGATGTTCTCATAGTGGGTCAGTCCAATACCTTATTCTTTAATAAGTACTCATGATCTCGATTTGTATCCTTATACATATGATCATCACATGACCATTTATCAAGATTCACACTATTTTTTATTTATTATAGTTCATAGTATAATGTCCAACTAGGAACATTTATGATATTTCAATAAATACCCAAAGATCCTACTATAAGGTAAACATGCAATCATTTACAGTAAAATAGCAAATGAAGACCTCTATTTTATTGACTAAGATTATAAGATAAACGATGTTTGTAGAATGACCTAGAGCTCATTCCCCAACAACATTAACTTTAGAACTATAATTATTTCAATCTTTTACAAGGCTCCAAAACTAAATTTATATCCGAAATGAAACTCGATTAATGATTTGTTCACTTATAGCAAATTGGGAAAATAAATCCATATTTTGTATAAATTTTGGCAGGACCTCCAATAAAAGGGGCCTGCAAAAAAACTTCAAACTAATAAACCTCAAAATTTGGAAGAAACCTGGAAGAACTCAAAACTTCTTGCAGTTCATAATATATATCAAAACCAACTTTTAAAAAACACTTAGAGTCTCTGAAAGCTTCATTACAATTTAACAATCCCCAATAGACCAAAAATTGAAACATAAACCTACTCAACTAATTTGAAAGTAGCTTAAGAGAATTTCATAACCATTCAATGAAACTTCACATCCCACACTCACCCCAAGAATCCCAAAACAATATATATAAACAATTTAAAACAGGAATTTACATTTAGTTTTCGAAACAATCACCACAATTTTTGAGTCTTGTCCAATTTCTCTTGTCTTCATATAAAATCTTACACAATCAAAAACAACTCAACGATGTTAGGTAAGTAAATTCCTACATAGATCTGTACTCCTATAATTGTTAGTTTGATACATGGAAACATGAAATTACATTTCCAAATAATCAATAAGATATATGCATTAATATGACATGTAATCCACTATATTTTTATCTCTTAACTATAGTTAGATGTCTACTTTCAAAAATAGTACATAGATTGTATTTAGAGATAATTATATGCTGAGATAACTTGTCAGCGTTAAACTCCACTAGTCTCATTGACAACATATAAGTAGGATTGAAACCTAGTTTCAAGCAAACTAGACTTTAAAACAAGCTTCTCCCCCTCACTCTCTCTAGTATGAATGACTATGAATGGTAAAATGCAATGCAGACTATGATATAATTGTAGGTACGATGATATTCAATCAATACTAAAGATTGCTATAAGGTTTATTTAAAACCAAACTAACTTAAAGCATAATTTTTGAGGTTCCCAAAATGTTAGATCACCTTGAAAATAGATCCAATATCTTCCTTGCATACCCATAATAAACCAATTTTATTAGGGGTATAGCTTCAAGTGCAATCAAATCGCAAAACCTAATGAAAACTCCGGCCAAAGTACACTAGAGAATAGTTTCCAAAAATATTAATTTATATAACTGTTTTAATTGGCTTCGAACTAGCTAATATGAGGTAACCTTTTAACCTTGAAAGCCTCAATGTTTGTCATGATGACCTAAGAAGAACTTGTAGTACTCATATCATACTTTCCATAGACTTCAAGAACACTCAAATCGAATCACCGATGGAGAAGTTAAGATTTTTCTAATTTGGCTTGACAACTTGGCAAACTTTATTTATTTTGAATTGAAAAACCTCTCCAATCAATATTTTTGCAATTAAAATTTTAAAACTCGATAATAAACACCACAAAACCACTCGATACGAATGCCAAGATATTTCTACAGCCAGTAGAGTTAAATTAGATTAAAACCAATAATCAATTCATCTAGACACCTAATGTAAATCAATATCATCTATGAAAATATCTCTAAAATAATTATCAGCTGAATCGCATTAGTTCAATTCATGAAAACATATGAAGATCCTAGAGCGAGAGGTCGAATACCTTATTTCCACCACAAAAATTGGCTCAAACTGACCATCTCGCGATGCTCAATAGTTTTGCAGAAAGAAATCTAGCAAAAATTGGATGTATTGAAATCGCAGAGTGAGATACCGAGTTAAGTGGTTTAAGGAACGAACTACATAAACGTTATATTGAAATGAAATTTCATTCACTTTACTATATATAGTTATATATAAACCCCCAGCTGCTTGTCAGTAGCTTAATTTCTTTTTATTTATTAATTTCGATAATCCCTATTTTGATGTGCTTTAACTTCCAATGCTCTTTTCTAACTTGATTTTCAACCAAATTGAACCAGCCTATCGAAAACATAGTCCAACTCCATAAAATGCCTATAACACTGATTTTGGTCACACCAAAACCTTAAAAATCTCGACTTTTTTCATGACATACTGAGCCCCTATAGACTGATTTTCTTTCCATACTTAACCAAACTTGCTCCAATTTGAACCTAATTTTAACCTCAATCGCCGCCAACTAACATGCAACTCGAGAGAAATTCTTGTACCAAGTTCGTTCCCATTTAACACTACCACCAATCTCAACTTGCACTTAAACTATGGAAAAATCTTCATGTGATGATTAACACTTGGTTAATTAATTTTCGAGGCAACTAATAATTTATTTTCACTCGTGCCATTCAGACACGCACTTGTAACCCAAAGTATGAAAAAAAGAAGATACACCTCAAATTACCCCAACTTCGAGATAAAATAGTGTATAATACATCAGTAAGCACACAACACACAAAAACGAAAAATATCTTATGATCTCTGGTCCGTAATGCATAGGTCCCATCTTAGATATCTAAATTTCGAATAAAATCTAAAAAATAAGTAATTAGCCTCCCAATCCAGTTTATGAAATTCTTGAATGTCACATATCTATGCGAAGTTGTGAGTCCTTTTAGACCTCTCTGCAGATTTGATGTCTATTAGGTGAAAGTTTTCTAGCATGACATTTTTAGGGGAGATGCAGTCGAAATATTTATAAAAATACGAAGGATAATCCGTGTGATTTCTTAATTTGCTCTAATCAAGTAAAACAAGTATTGAGTTTTGTTGGGAATATAAATTTAGTTTTGGAGCTTTACCTGAGATTAAAATGGAAAGTATTTCGAGGGAAATAGTCAATTGTATTGTTTAGGTGCCTAACTAGACTAATTAGGCTAAGTCAGGACTTGGTGAGATGGGTCATGACAGAATTGGTATCAAAGCTATGGTTAAGCACAATCAAGGAAATGTAAGAAATGATAATGATGTTAAATTCAGAATTGAGTTGATCGAAGAGTTTTGGTTAAGGCTCTTGGATTACATTAAGTTACATGAACTTAAATAATGGTCTTGAGGAATAAGGTTCATTAATGAGGTCGCAATTAGTTTGGAAGTGACTTTGCGTTGGGAATAATTTGGCATTGTGTTATATTTGTGATGTGTATTTTTGTATTATTCACATATATGCTATAAGAAGTTTGTTCTCCTTTTTTCTTCGATAATTAACTTATATGAAATGACAAGTAGGATTAGGAACAGACAATTAAAAAGAAAATAGGCTTATGAAACCAAACTAATCGTAAATGGATGTGAAATAGACTTGTAAAGTCTGAATTTGCAAAGGTGTTGTAAGTAGTTTGATACTAATTCAACTGAAGAAAATATTCAATTATAAATTCGATAAGAAATTGGTTGAGCAAGAAGTCTAAATGATTTAGGAACGTAAGTATTGAACATGAATTTCTTAGAAATCCAAAGTATCAAACTATTTCAATTATAAAATGGTTAGGATTGTGCCAAAATAGACTTAAATTAAGTCTCGAACGATTGAAAATTGTTTGGAAAATGTAAAGTGAAATTGAGGCTTTTGAGTAGCACAAAATGTGAACTATCTTTAGTTTTACAATTAGATTAGTATTGGTTGAATGGGTACATAGGGAATACTTATTATATTAAGTATTGGTTAACTTCATAACCAATTAAAGAGTTGCTTCCGAAAATAGTCTCAATGAAAGAAAAAGGAAACAAGAGTTTCTAAAATAGAAACTCATTAGACAAATTGAGTTTGGACTTGAAAATCCACAATCGGTTTGTGATATGACTATTGAATTTGTCTAAGTTGATTTCTACGAAAATAAAATACTTTAATGTAAATTATTATCTCTTTTCATAAATAAAATACAATGCAAAAAGTGGAATATAACTACAAGTTAAAACAGTCAATGAGTTAATTGTTTTCTATTGTTTATTACTCAAGTTGCTTAATTATAAATGACATTGAATTATAGTGGTTCTTCGAATCATACAAATAAATGATTAGACGAATGGAAAAAATGTTGAAAGGCATAGTGATAGAATCAAGTATTAAAAATTAAATATTGGAGAAATGATATGAAAATAGCTAAGATTAGCTGTTAAACAAAACACAAGCAGTTGAGTTTGAAACTCAAAGTACCCAATAGTCACTTCTAACTAAATCAAAATTTTGATGCCTATCACTATGACCTTATATATAACAAATAAAGATATTGACGAACTAATTGAGAATCAGTTAGTAATTTTTCTACAAAGTCAGTAAGAACTTGTATATCGAGAAAATTTCCATTTATATGACTTATAGGATTGAAATAACATCCTTTAAGAGTTTGATTAGTTATTAAGTTGATCAATAGTTTGAAAATTCTAATTTTTGTATTTTCTTAGATTAACAATAACGGAAAGTTGAACTCGTGAAAAGGGAATTGATGAACAGTAAGATACTTTGATAACTTATATAGTCTCTTGAAAAATATCGAATTTCTTTTTGAGAAATATAAAATTTGAGAAATTTGAGACTTATGGAAACAAACTAAGGCAACAACAAACAATAGTCTATTTGAGTTAGGAATTTCTCTGTTTTGAATGAAGATTATCAAAGGAAGACTTCGATTCATTGAATGATCATAAGAAGTCGCACTGTCCCTAGCTGTATTTTCGAAAAGAGAATGGATGAAAGAATTTTCTTTTTTAGTCAAGATAAAGAAGTTGTAAGTGGTGTACGTGTTGATTGAAAGTCATGACAAGTTTGAAAAAGTAGAAATGATGAGATAAATGTAAGAATGGCCAAGATTGAAAAAAAATAACGAAATGGACTCTGTGTAAAAAATAAAATGAGGCATAGCGATGACTTGTGACTACTGGAAGTGACACGAATGGACTCCTTTAGTCTAAGTAAGGCACTGGAGTAGTTGTGCGTACCCAAAATTCTAAGTAATTTCATTTCATAATCACGGTTCACTTACAGTGTAAAAGACTGGTGTGATGCATCCACCCATCTTTGAGTAATCGAATGAATTGGTCATCTGGGAAATAAAAGAGTCTATGCATTGAAGTCAATTGGAAGTTTTAGTATAGGCAAAAAAAATAGTCAATAAATTCTCAAATAAGTATGAGAGGGAAATTTCAGGTTAATAAGTCCCGATAAGACGTAGGATATTAAACTATAAGTTTGATAAAAATATATTGTATATTCAGAAGGATCTTACTAAGACTCATACTCCAAGAGTTTAAAACTTTGAACCAAAGTATTATACAACTTATTTAAGTGCATATGATGTATATTGGCTCAAACGTAGTTATGAACCATGTAATTAGTCAGTAGGAAAAATTGAAGCATGCGTTTATGTTAATTGGAGTTGATATGAGATGCATGTACGGACGATCATGATATGAATGAAAAGTGAAAAAAAAACGCACAACTTACAGTTCAATTAGTAATTATTATTCATATTAGTTGTAAAATAATGAATAGAGTACTGTGCATATGATTCAATATGTTTGAAGAATTGAATATTCTTCATTGAAATATGAAAAAAGTCAAAAGTATGTATTGAGTAGAATTGTAAAAGAGATAACATATTTTAAAAAATGTATCAAATACAAGTAAAAGTTTATATTATCAGAGTATAATCAAGAAATATGTTGGTATCTCTATAAGGAAGGATAACTATCTTTATTCATGTTGGTGATGGTTAAGGATGAGATTGGGTGGTAATTGATGCAAGTTTGGTACAATATGGCAATAGAATTGGTCTAAAAGACTTTGGTATGTTATGGACAAAGTTCAAAATTTTGGGATTTTGGTCTAATCGAAACTAGTGTTACATACATTTTATGAAGATGGACTATTTTGTTAAGAGTTTGGTTCGATTTGGTAAAAAATCTGATAAAAAAGTGTCGAAAGTTAAGGTACGTCAAAATAAGGATTTCAGGAACTAATAAATAAAAAGAAATTAAGTTGGTGACAAGCAGCTGGGGGTTTTATATATAAATATAAAAAATGGACCTAGATTTTCATTTCTAAACAACAAAACATCAAAACGATTATTTCTTTAGCCCTCTCGCCGCACTCTTTCGCTCCGCGATCTCCTAACATCTAATTTTGCCTAGTTTCTTTTTGCAAAATAGTAGAGCGTCACGAGATGGTCAATTTGAGGCAAGTTTATGCAGTAGAAATGAGGTATTCAATTCGCAATTTGGTAAAAATACTCAATTCAGAACATTATCCTCAATTCAATTTGAATTCTTATGATTTCTTGATTTCTTTTATGGGGTTTTGATGGAAATTAGTAGAAATCATTATAGATTGATGTATTATTTGGATAAATTTGGGATAAGTTTCACTTGTTTGGGTTAGAGTTTTAATGAATCCAACTGATGTGATTCAATTAATAACTATTTTGGAGATGTTTTTATTATTGATAATGATTACATTGGGTTTCTAGATGAATTGATTTTTTTGTTAATCTAATTAGACTTACGGGCTGTGAAGATATTTTGATGCTTGAATCGAGTGGTTTCGTGGTGTTTGTTGTCAAGTTTTGAGGATTTAATTACATAAATATTAATTTGGATATGTTTTTAGTTCAAAATAAATAAAGTTTACCTAGTTGACATGCCATATAGGAAAATTCATAACTTCTCTATCAGTGACTGGATTTGAGTGTTCTTGGAGTCTATTAAAATAGGACATGAGTACTACAAGTTATTTTTGGGTCATCATGACAAATATTAATGATTTCAAGGTTAAAAAAGTACACCAAGTTGGCTAGTAGAAGGCCAGTTGAAACGATTATATAAATTAATATTTTTGGAAATTATTCTCAAGCGTACTTTGGCCGCAGCTTTCGTTGGGTTTCGTGATTAAGTTTCACTTAAAGCTTGGCACATAATATAATTTAGTTTGTTGGAAAGCTATTGGAACCATTTTAAAGGTGACCTGACACTCCAACAACCCCAAGAATTTATTTCAAAGTTGTATTGTTGTAAGTAAACCCTATAGTGGTCTTTACTATTTATGGAATTTATTGTTGTACCTGCATTTATGTTTAGTTTGCATTACATTTTGCATAATTCTTGGTCATGCAAACATTACATCTAGAAAGAGTTGCCCCTACTTTGATCTCGTGAATGTGAGGTGCTCCATTCAAGACTATACGTACTGCACGTGTCAGAGGCAGGTAATGTCAACTCCGAGGTAGCATGCACTGAACTTATGGACTGTTATAGGTTCATCATGAGTGGGCCGACTTAGTATGAGCTTAGAATAGGAAATGAAGGATCCACATTATTATATAAATTTATTGTTATTTGGAAATGCAATTACATGTCTCCATGCATTCAAACTAACATTTACAAGAGTACAGAGCAATGTATGAGTTTACTTACCTAACATCTCCGAGTTGCTTTTTATGATGTCAAGTTATCTGTGAAGACAGGAAAGAACAAACAAGGCTCGAAGATCTTCGGTGAATGTTTTAATTTTAAAAGTTTAATATTCTTGTTGTAATCACTTTATATATATATATATATATATTTTTTGCTTTGAGGTTAATGTAGGTCATGAAATAATTTGGAATAGGTTTTGAGAGTCTCCTTATTAGTTTGAAATAGGTTATGAGGTTTTTAATTTAGTTTTAGTTTATATTGGAATTATAAAGTAGTAACTAAGGTTTCAGAAACTCTAAGCTAGTATTTAAAGTTTGAGTTTGATATATATTTTGATCTGCAAGGAGTTGTGAGCCCTTTTAGTCATCTCCTCAACTCTGTTGTCAGTTAGGTGAAAGTTTTTCAGCAGGTTTTTTTTTTAGTAAAGGTGCTGCCAAAATTATTATAAAAATACGGAGGATAATTTGTATAATTTCTTAATTTGCTCCAACTAAGTAAAAAGAGTATTGAGTTTCAATGGGGCTATAAATTTAGTTTTGGAGCTTCATTAAAGATTCAATTAGAAAGTATTTTGAGGTATATAGTAAATTATATGGTTTAGTGCCTAATTAGATTAATTAGGCTAGGTTGGGACTTAGTAAGATGGGTCCTGACAAGAAACGAGCCTAAGGCTCGGATACCACTGTTGGGTTTTGGGGTTCATACACAGCGAAAAACTCAATACAATATTTTGGAAAATTAACACGATAGAAAATAAGTTCCATTAAAGAATATCTACAAAAGCAAACCATACCTTGGTTCGTGAATTCCTTCTCTGATTGTTCGATTTCCAAGACCTTCAAGTAAGCGTCCTCTATCAGAAATCCACATACGAACAATGACCAAGATTTGTAGTGCTAGCCCTAAGAGTTATAGAAACATTTTCTTATCCTCTCCCAAAATGCAAGGCACTCAGAATTTGTAAAAACACAAATCTAATTCATTTTTAAGATTTCAACCTCTATTTACATGCGTATGTAATCTCGCTTGCAAAACCTATTCGTAATACAACTATTGTATTTAGGCAGTTTAAGCAAATTACACATACACCTCATTTAATTAGTTATAATATAATAAATCTTAAGGGATTTTATGTCATGATTACTCTCATAATAAATTCATTACGCATGACCAATTGAAATTACACAAAGCCATTATTTGCGTGCGACCCAATAGGTTCATGCGAAGTTGGTATTGAACCAAAACCATTTTGGTACACAAGTCATATGCAATCTATAGCAAGACATTATGACTACCCAAGTAGCATGAATATCAAAATTGATAACCTAATGAATAACATATATCATATCCTTTTGTCGTGAAATATCCTTTGATTAAACATAAGGCATCAAAACTCACCCTCAATGTTTAATCATATAAGTCTCGATCTTTAGGTACACTAAAAACATCGAAATGACATTGATCATATCAATTTACCAGGACTTGGCCATTTAACAGTCTAACAAATTGAGGGATCTACTTATACATCTCTATACAAGAGAGAGAAATTCTATCTTGATTACAAACTTTTACATATTATTTACATGGTAACCACCACAATCTTTATAATCGTTTAGTTAAAGACATTGTTTGATTGTGTCAAATTACCTTGCTCATAATATTGAAGTCTATAGTAATCACAAGTCGAATGACTATATGATATAGCTATCATGAGTAACACCTATGACTTAATCCATGTGGTGTTCTTATTGTGGGTCGGTCCAGTACCTTGTTCCCTAATATGTACTCATTATCTCAATTCGTATCCCTATACCCATGATCATCATATGACCATAAATCAAGATTAACACTAGTCTTTATTCATTATATTTCTTAGTATAATAACTGACTATGGACATTTAGGATATCTTAATAAATACCCATGGATCTTATCATAAGGTAAACATGCAATCACTTATAATAAAACAACAAATGAAAGACTATTTTATTAACTCGAATTATAAGATAAACATTATTTATAGATTGACCTTGGGCACATGCCCTAATAAGCAGGGGTATTTACATTTCGAGTTTTTGAATTGCAATTGGATATTTATTTAGTTAGTTAGTACAATCCAAATGATATAGTTTTCTAACTATTGAACAATTTGCGCAAAATATGTCGGAGAAGTCACAACATATGCAAAGGAATCATAAAGTATGAATGAGTTATAGGGATATCATTATTATATATGTTTGTGTTTAATGTTTTTCATGTTTTAGGGTTAATTTAATCCTTGAGGACAAGGTTTTGTTTAAGTTTGAAGGCATCAACATTACATTATGGGAAGTGGTAAGAAACGTTTAAATAAGGATAAACACTAAATGTATGATCATTAAAATTTTATTTTTGAAGCAATTAAAGAGGAAACCACGGTAGTGTATTATTTTTCCATTTACATACTGACAACTTAATAATTAGACATGATTAAAGCGTAATTTAGGTTGATTTTTCATGTAAATGATGATATTACACTAGGTACTTTCTTGTTTTATTGATTTCATGATTTAATAAGGAAAAATGAAGAAATTGAAAAAAAAAGGAAGAAAAAGAGCAAAACCATCCATTGGAGAACCAATCCAGAGATTAGCCAGAGATATGAAAGTGCACTAGGAATCGTTGTCTAAATCAGCAGTAGAGAAAAGCCAACGACTTATCGATGAATTGGATTTTACACATGGAATCACCATACAGTTGAGCACAAAAACCAACTTCTAATGATTAACTCAACAATTTGTACACAAAACTGAATCGCTTACAAATCGCTGAGGTCGGTTACATGCTTTTTAAATTACTACAAATAATTTGAGTTTATCTATGATATGTATATCTTAGGAGACTATAAATAGGACCCTATGACGTTAAAATCAAGCTCTCCAAGTTCTTTAGATGCACTCTATTAGCCCTTTTATTAGTCATAAGTTAGTTTTTATTAAGCTTATGTTTAAAGCCATATTAGAGCTTAGTTTATTTCATTAAGAGGTATTTATTTAATGTCTTTCAATTATATTATTGTGTTATTTATTTATTGCATAAGTAAGTAGTTTATTAATCTAAACAAACCCTAGACATGTATATACTTTAGATTGCTATATAGTTATATTTATAGAATCATGTACTTAGTGCTTTAAATATATTCATATATAACACTTATAGTTTTCATAATTGTTTTTGCGTATTACAACTAATAAAGATTGATATTGTATGCATAGTTCCAAATATGTATTATAATATTTTGATTTTGATTCTATGTCTATGATTATTAACAAAAAATATACAAGTAGTAACTAGGATTAATCTATGGGTCGTATTACTTGAGTGGATGTTCTAGGTGAATGTGTTCTAACTTATTTATTGATTAGCATATTCTGATTAATATTTGATTTAGATTGGGAATGATTTTCAATGAGTGTTAATGCTATCGTAATTTATATTATATTGCGTTTTATCCAATATATAGATTTGCAATGATAAGGATATGGCTTATTTTCCATTAAAGTTAGGAAAAATTGATGGTATGCTAAAGGCTATCAACCTATTATTAATTGTGATTTAATAATTTGAAGATTCTATGTGATATTATTATAACTAGGTTACGAGATACGGTTATGTTCTAGTCTTTGAATGCAATCCAAGTATATTACATTGTTTAGTGGGGGTTTGATTAGATGTTTGTTTAGATATTTATATTATATTGAATTTGAGTTTTGATTGATTAACTCTGCATTGAATTGTTTGAATTAGTTTAGTTAGTTTTGTTAATTAAGTTAGTAGTTAAAGTTTTGAGTTATTTAGTATTTCAATTCCCATTTATTTAGATTAACTAAATTAAGAAAAACAAAAAAAAAATACTTTCCCTAGAAGTTTGCTAGGGTTCCCTGTGGAGATGATATCTCATTTACTACTACTACAAATACTGAGAAAATACGGGAAACAATTGTGCTTGCTTGACACGTGTCAATTTGTTACGCTGTTACGGATGACTTTTAAATGATTTTTTAGGATTTTAGATGGTGTATGGTCTATACACTTTGCTGTGTTAATTCAACAAGATCTTTACATCCGTTTGGTCCTAAAATAAATATAACTTTTAATCAACGTTTAAGAAGACAATAATTTAGGGAACGTTTAGCTAATAGGATGGAGGATAAAAACTATAATTATAGTGACAATGTCATTAATATTAATAATGATAATAGAGTTTTCAATAATAGTAACAACAATAATAGAGAACTTACTTTTAGACAAGCAAATAAAAATGTTACATGATATGAGCATATTTGCATCGCATACCCCGATGGGATCCTGAATTTAAACTTAGATCTGGATATATTGGTGCCTTACTTAACTTCTATGGTAAAGACAATGATGACCCACATAAATTCATAAGAGAGTATCTACATAAAGTTAATGGGATGAAATCGAAAGAAGGTACCCTAGAACAAGTCAAATTTAAAGTTTTTTTTTCCTTTTGCATTGAAAGATCAAGCACAAGATTGGTTGTTCTATCTTTCCCAAAATTCAATAACTACATGGACTCAAATGTTAGAAGCTTTCCTAGATGAATATATGCATGCTAGAAAAATGAGTTCCTATAGAAAGCAAATCACAGTTGCAAAGTTGAAAGATGATGAAGTTTTTAATGAATTATGGGATAGTTTCAAAAGATTAATTTTTCTTGTCCATGACATGATATCCTTTGACCTCATTTTTATAATATTTTTATTATGGACTCAATCACTTTGAATAAAAGTTATTAGACACAGTAGGTGGGGGATCTTTATTTGAAACAACACTTACTTTAGCGAAAAAATTAATTAATAAAATGGCTAAACAAGCTAAGCAATATGGTGTAAAGATTGAGTCCTATAGAAAGAAATTTTAAAAAGTTGATAATATACTAAATAATATGTCTGATGAAAAATTGATGAATTATCTAATATGGTTAAGTTATTAATTAATGGTAGATATAATCAAGTTAAAGCTTGTAGATTCTATAATAAGGTTACACATTCTACGGATGTGTGTCTTACTGCTGAAGAGCAATGATGAACCAATTTTCCAGTCCCCGAAGAAAACAAGATGATAATAATATATATTATCTTGGAATACCATACCCAAATCTTTGTTATAGTCCTTAAAATCAAAATTATAATGCCTATAAATCAAGAGCTCCTATGCAATCCACACCTAATCAGCAACCTCAACAAAACACTTAATCTATGAAACCAAATTTAGAGCAAATCTTGGATAATTTTATGAACCAAAATCATAAAAAAATTTACACAAATTTCTCAAAATCAGATTAAGACTGATACTACTATTAGTGAACCGAAAAGCCGTTAAGTAAAATGAATTTATGAATAAATATGTTAAGTACTCAACAGAGAAATTAAGCTAAAGCACCTACTTAAGCTGGTGCTCCTATTAATCGAGTACAAGTTAAAGCTTTATTCATTGATGAGAAATACGCACCTATACTCAAAAAGATACTTAAGCAAAATAAAAAAGAAAAAACATAAAATTTTCGAAGAAAAAGAATAAGAAATAATGGCTAATATCATTTCTACTAGAGAATGGATGGCTGAACAATTTAAATATACACATTTTCTTGAAAGACTATATCCATGGTATTTATTTAGAGTTGAAGCATATGAAAAATCTTTGCAAAATTATGAATTAATTGATAAGGGTGAAAACAATAATGTATATGATAATTTGAATGAAGATATGTATTTGTATTTTACCGTTCCACAACAATTAGCCAATGCTGAGGAAAAAAATAATAATGAAGACATTCATGAAGCACTTAGGAAAATAGAAATTAATAAACCATTAATAGAATCACGTATGCGATTTTTCACTTGGGAAAATATAAATTAATAAACCATTAATAGAATCACGTATGCAATTTTTTAATTATAATTACTTTTTGACAAAATTCTTTGAATCTAAGGATAAAATTTTAGATGAATCTAAAGAAAACTTTGGACAAAAGGTGTATGCTTTAATGAAAATACTTGTGAAATGTTCCCATCCAGGAATGTTTGTAATTCGTATTACATTAGGAAATTCTTTTATTGATTTAGCTTTGTGTGATCGTGGAGCATCAATTAACGTTATGTCACTTAAAATGTACGAGTCATTGAAAATAGGTTCATTGACTAATACACCAATTAATCTTACCTTAGCTGACAAGAGAGTTTTAAACCTTATGGTTTGCTAAAAAATGTCTTAGTAAAAGTAAATGACTTAGTATTTCCTGCTGACCTTTATGTCATGGAGATGAGAGACTCAGTATCATCTAAATATCCACCTTTACTTTTAGAAAGGCCATTTCTCAAAACAGCTAAAATAAAGTTAGATATCTTTGGAGGAATATTGTCTATGGAATTTGAAAAAAAATTGCCACTTTTCATTTCAATGATGAAGAGGTCTATGATTATTTTGATGAATCTAATAATGAACGAACTAATGACAATGAATCTTTAGAATTGAATGATCATAATTTAAAAGCTGAAGTATATATTATTAATGCAGTAATAATGGAAAACAAAAAAGTTATGACAAAGAATGATCAAGTTGAAGATAATTCAAATCAAAAGATAATAACTCAAGAATGGAGGGTTAAGAAACTGAGAAATATTGAGAATGATCTTAAAATGGAGGCGTTTAAAGTTACAAAGAATGAGGAGAAAAAAATAATAATCTAGCAAGTGTCTAGCTCGATGATCCATAAGATATATAAATAAATATGAAAGATAAATGGACTTGTGTTTTAAAGCTATTTGTGATATAAGTTTTAAAGTAAACTACATGAAAAATTTAGTTCTTTCTTCATACAAACTGGAGCTGGATGTACTTGCTTTCGAAAATGTTACTCTGCTAAATAGTTATTCAGTGAAACCAATAAGATTGGTTACCAATGTACCACTTCAAATTGTCAAGTACATTATTCCCACGAAATTCTTGGGTATGCCAAATTTCATAAATGAAGATCCTCTATTAATCTTCTGATGACCTTTCAAAACCATTTTGCAAGTTGTCATGGATACTCTGAATAAGACAATAACTCTTAGGGTGCATGGCTGAGCAATCACTTTCTAGAATGGCACTAAAGAAGAAAATCCTGCTTTTAAGTTTATAGAACAAGTTTAAAATTACGTGGTTCAGTCGAGCCAACGACATTAAACAAATGCACTTTATAGGAGGCGACCCGTACTTTGTCTTTACTTTCAATTTTAGTATTAGGATTAGTTAATTGTTTTTATATTCTCTCAACTTTTGATATTTTAAGAATTTAATTTCAGAATAATTTTACGTAAGGGGGTCGATTAAGTCAATTTCTTTTTGAATTATATTATCTTTATTAATTAGTTTTTATAATTGTCTGTTATTTATAATAATGAGATTATTGTTTAGTACAAATCGTAATCAAATTATGATAATTTTGAATAATTGTACCATTTTATTGGACATATATGTGATAAATTTATGGGAAAATCAAAAAAATTAGAAAAATAGATAACTTATTCTAGTTTATATTAGAATTTGTTGAGAAAATCCGTAGAAGTCTACAAAAGATTTTAGTGTAATTTCAGCACAACATTTTGTCACTGATTTGAATTTATAACTAGGATTCACAAACTAGTTATTGAGTCACTCAGGCTCATTTTTAGCAATTTAGGCATCGATTTCTCGACAAATCTACTTAAACCTTGAATTGCTGAGAATGAATACACATTTTTAAGAATAGAAACCCAAAATCAGCACATTTATCAATTTCACACTCACAAACCATTGCAACTTTTCAATCAAGAAACCAATTTTCAACTAGATTCAACCATCCAAACCTAGATTTTAGTGTATTTAAGTAATTCCTACCTCAATCATCACACAATCCACCTAAAATTTGGTGAGTTTTGAGAATGTATAGCTGACTAGGGCTTAAGCAAGGGGAATTTGATGTTGGAGCTTGGAGGAGTGTTGTAGAGATGTTTTAGAATTCCAATCTTAAAAGACTCACTTTAAAGAAGCTAATCAATGAAAACATTAGCCTTTTATAGATTTTATTTTCAATTTTTCACAGTTTCTTAGATTTTTATTACGTTAGAATTCAAATTTCGGAATCTTTACTTTAAATTTGTTTTGATATCGAATTTTTTCATTTATAATATTAGTTTAGGAATGGTGTGATAATTTGTTTATTGGTATCAAATTTTTGAATTATTTTTTGTATATGGAAAATAGATTGAAGATGAGGATGTGGAACAGGAGAAAATAACGAGGGCAAAAAATGATGTTCTTAGGAAGGAAAAATTTATCAATAAGAAGGCATTTACCAAATTTAAGAATGATTTAATGAAAGAAAGGAAGTTGATCTCGGTGAGGGGATTCAATGTGAAGAATGATTTGAAATATAGGCCTAGGTTCTTATATATCATTGAGGCAAGAAACTGGGGATTATTGATTAGGGATTATAACCATTTAAACTTTGATGATGTTCCTAGTGAAAAGTGATGCGATATTTTGGTGTTAGAGTTTTATGCGGATGCTTATGAAAGTGATAGTAAGACAGAGCCTTGAGTTAGAGGAAGATTTGTGGATTATTCCACTGCTAGAATAAATTGATATTTTGGTATATCAAAATTTCAACAAAGAGAAAATGATGAGAACCCTAAGATTGAATATGCAATTAAGTACTAGCACCCCACCTAGACAATTAGGGAGGATTAGAGGTAATCCATGGTGATGGATTCATTTTTTATATGGAGGGATACACGAAGCACATAATTACCAATTTTTTTAGGAAAATCACGAAAGAATAGTTGTATCTCATCAAAGCCAGCTTTTAGCCAAACTTGCAATATTATGAGATCTTGAACTACAAAGCCGCCTTTATTTACCATATTTTCATGTGATTAAGATATCTAGACGTTCGTAAGATTATCTATAAGTCGATGAGGACTGCCATTACTACAAAGAAGAATGATAGATTAACATATTCTTTAATGATCATGGCTTTTTTGCAGAGAAGATCAAGAAAATATAGCAGAACTTCATATGGATATTTTACCAAAGAAAACATCACAGATGAAGAAATAAAGAGATATGGAGAAATTGATGCTTATGAAGACTTCGAGGATGTGAGAGAGAAGGTTGAGATAGCCAAAAGAAAGAGAGAATAAAGAAGAAAGATTCGAGATACACGAGTAGAGTATTGGAAAAAAAGTCAAGAGCTAAAAAAGATATGACTGTGGAGCAACCTACTAGGGACTATGATGTACTATAAATGGAAAAGTCAAAGTTGGCCTTTATAGGTACAATTTTGAGCAATCAAATGAGAACCCGGATGAATCAAAACTAGTGTTCGAGAACCAGATGGCCTTAGTAAGGACATTCTAAAGATTGAGAGAACGATGTCTAGAAGACATAGAAGGCAAGGAGTAATAGAGGTTCCTATATCATCTACATAAATGAGGCTATCGATTGATAGTTGTCTTACTATTCCACTACTGCCAAGTCAGGGCTACCACCTCTATGACCCTGCTGCAAGTTACCAGTCCTAGATGATTGATCCAATAGAGGATGATGATTATGCGACTTCCAGAAGAGAAAAATGATTTCTCTAATCCACTTTATACTCTTTATCTATAGGTGATAATGATGTGATCTATGCTTGGTTATATGATACAATTGATAAAGTGCTTTTGTGATACATTTGATGCAACATTTGATATACATGGGTGATGGTTTATTCAAATTTTTATGCACTCTATTTTACGAAATTTAAATATTGAGTTTAATTTTATATATTGATTATTAAATTTATGAATCATTTAATTCTATTATACTTCAAATGGTATATTCATTTGGTAGGAAACCCAACTTAATTTTTAGACATTGAGGATAAGGTTTGGAGTGAGTTTGGGGGAATTTTAGTTGAAAGATAGCCACAAAAGCAAGGAAAAAAATAAAGGTAGAAGATAAGCTAAGAATTGATCCAAAAAGTTTAAACTTTTGGTCCAATATTCAAGTAAGTTGATGAAATTTTTCAAAATTTCTTCCGAATTTAAGTAAGTATGAACTTAATTCTACTTTCTTTTTAGTTAGGAAAAGAATGATAATGAATATAATAGATTTTGAATGGAAGTGATATTTTTATTATCCAAGTGAATTTTATGATAGAAGGAATCAATTTGTATACCCTTTTTTATTAACTTTACTAGTTGATGTATAAATTAGATTGATTAACTTGTGTTAATCATGAGAATGGATAGATGATTGAAACAATATTGCAAGATGAACAAGATAGAATTCTAAGAACCTCGTGATGCAAAGGCTATTGAATAAGTATTTTTAGAGTATATATATATATATATATATATATATATATATATAAAGTTATATATATTTAGACGGTGAGAGAGAAAGTTGTTATGCAACAATTGAAAGAAGAAATAGGTTAGAAACCAAAGAATTTCTATAAGTTAGAAAGAATACTTTCTTCAAGTTTAGTGGATAGTGAGAAGTTTTAACAAAAGATTATTAATATATAGAGAATCTTATAGATTCCATAGGAAATAAAATAGGGAATTTATAGTGGAAAAAATATGAGAATGTCCATAGGAAATGGAGCAGGGACTTAAAAGCAAAAGAATATAAAAATGTATATAATAAAGAAAAAAATAATTACTATGAAGTAGAAAAAATGGGACAAGAAAAAAATTGATATTCTTAAACTCTTCAAAGAAAAGATTTAGCTCGAGTGCTCGAAACAAGATTTGAGTGAAATATTTCATTGTCTAGCACATTTTAAATGAAATATTCATTTGTATCTTGGAAAAATTCCTATTGATTTTTACTGTGGTTCTATTATAAAGTATTTTTTAAAGTTAAGATTAATGTAGTGGTTTTTGTGCTTATAGATTATATATTGGTCATCATAAGCTCGATGATTGTCTGTGGAGATTGAGAAAACCTATATTATGTACTAACCTTAGTAACTTTAAGTTCTAAAAGGTGATGTATTAGGTAGTTGAGTTATCATCAAGGGAGGTTCATTTTGTCTAAATCATTCTATTCTATCATAAATACTATTTACTTAGGGGTAATGTTTTTATTTGAAAATCTCTTCTATTTTCAAACTTTGATTATTTAAAGTTAAAATGAATTAGATTGAAATTAGTTTAAAAAGAATGAAAAAGAGAATATGATTGAGAGTATTCCTTTTGCTTGAGAAAAAAAATGTTGAGTTTAAGGGGTATTTAACAAGTCAATAATTAGCCATGTTTTATAGTATAATTTATGTTGATTTTATATATAAACGATTATATTACACTAGTTATTATCTTGTTTTGTGATTTCAAGATTTAATTAGGAAAATGAAGAAATGGAATAAAAAGGGAAACAAGAGCAAAGCAGTTAACTGAATATCAGTGCTACCGAGTAGCCACTGATATGGAAGTACACTAGGAATCGTTGTTCAAATTGGTAACAACGAAGAGCCACCAAATCATCAGTGAGTTGGAAATTACATTAGGAATTGGCAAATCAATCGGTAGAGTACAGAGACCAATTTTTAGTGATCAACTCAATGAAATGTGAACATAATGGAATCGCTGACAAATCACTGAGGTTGATTACAATTTTTTTTAGATTACTACAAATAATTTGAGTTTATCTAAGATTTGTATAGCTTAGAAAAGTAGAAATAGGAACTTAGGGCTTTAAAATCAAGCTCTCTTACCTCTTCCACAATTTCTTTTATCCTTTTATTAATAGTAAGTTAGTTTTTATTAAGTTGATGTTTGAAGCTACATTGGAGCTTTGTTTATTTCATTAAGAGATATTTATTTAATTATGTTTTTCAATAATATTATTATGTTATTTATTTTCAGCTTAAGTGAGTAGTTTATTAATCTAAACAAACCTTAGACAAATGTTTACTTTGGATTGCAATATAGTTATAACTAAGGAATCATGGACTTTATGCTTTAACTCTTATCATATACAACAATAACAATTTTAATAAGTTATTTCTGTGTGTTACAACTAATGAAGATTGATATTGTATCCATGGTTGCAAATATATATTATGATAATCTTGTTTTGATTCTATGTCTATGATTGTTGACAACAATTGTAGAAGTAGTAACTATGACTAATATAAAGGGATTACCCGAGTGTATGTTCTAAGTGATTGTGTTGTAAGTAATTTATTAATTAGCATATTTTGATCAATATTTGATTTAGACTTGATATGATTTTCATTGAGTGTTAATGCAATCAGATTTTCTATTCTATTGCATTTTATCCAATAGGTAGATTTACAATAATATGGATATGGCTTATTTTACATTGAAGTTCGAAAAATCGATGGTTTGCTAAAGGCTATCAACCTATTATGAAATAGGATTTAATGTTTCCAAGATTCCATGTGAAATAATTATAACTAGGTTATGAAGTGATGTTATGTTCTACTGTTTGAATGCAATCCCAGTATATTACATTATTTAGTACGGGTTTGTTTAGATATTTATTTTATATGAAATTTTAATTTTGTTTAATTAAGTTTGCATTGAATTGTTTGAATTATTTTAGGTAGTTTGGTTAGTTAGTAGTTATAATTTGTAGGTATTTGGTGTTTTAATTCCGGTTTAATTAGATTAACAAAATTAAGAAAACCTAAAAAAAATACTTTCCTTAAAAGTTTGCAAAAAGCCTGTGGAGAAGATATCTCATTTACCACTACTACAAATAATAAAAAATATGAGAAACTATTGTTCACCCTTTACATGTGTCATTAGTAGTATAAATGAAGACAAACATCTTGGGATTTATAGTAATATCACACTAAAATAAAGCACAATTGGCGACTTATCGATAGGCCAAACCAACTTGAATTTCATTGGTACCATTTATTAGCTAAAAAACCTAAGCCTTTACCTAGTTGGAAAAATACTTGTTTGAATATAGTGAAAATGAGAAGTGCTAACAAGAGTTAAAAATGTAAAAAAGAAAAAATTCCACTTAAAATTGTGTCCACATGACATGGAGCAAGGAAACATGTGGTTGAAAAATAAAATATAAATATGAACATAAAAGAAAAGAGATAAATAAATAGTTCTTATAGCTAAGTTGAGTGGAGTTTCTTTTCTTACATTTGAACCCTATAATGATATATCATTTATTGGTACCTTAACCCAACTAAAATGACATAAAAAATCAAGTTATATTGACTTTAATTGTTGTTATATTTTGATAGTGGAGATTTGTTTGGTGGTTCTCGTATGTGATATTCTATATTGCATGAATTCTCTCTAATTTATTAGACATCGTAAGCTTCAAGCTTGTCAGTTGAGATTGAGAAAACTTATGTGATGGATTGGCTTTGGTATTAATTGAACTTTAAGTTTTGAGGTGTCTTGCATAACAAGGGTTGAGTTGTCATTAAAGGTTGTTCTTTAATTTAATTGAGACTACCTCAGTTATAGTTTCATGATAGTAATTTGTTCTTATTCGATTATCACTTCTATGTAAGTTAAGTGATTCTGAAATCAGTTAGATGATGATAAGATAATATAATTTAAAGTATTCCCTTGCTCGGGACTGCAAAGTGTTCAGTTAGAAGGGATTTGATAATTCAATAATGAAATAGTGTTTTATAGGATACTTTAGTGTTTTTTTTTTTTGAGTGAAAATGGCTATATTACTATCAGGACCCATCTCACAATGTCCTAATTTAACCTGATCACCCATATTAAGCACCTTAACCGTATAATTAATTTTTGATCTCGAAATGACTTTTATTTCAATCGTTGTAATGCTCCTAAGCTAAATCAAAATTATAATTTAACCTCACTTCTAAATTTATTCAATCAGAGCTAATTAAGAAATCATACGGAATATTTTTCATATTCTCGTAATAATCTTGGCAACACATCCCCTATTTATGGACTATCGACATGAAAACCTAATAGATGGAAGAATGTGGAGAGGTAAAAAAAGGACTCACAGCTTCGCACGGTTCATAATATGATGTCAAATTGAAAATATAAACTAAGCTGCAAATTTAAAAACTTTCATTACAACTATTAATTTCAAACTGAAACTAAAACTACTTTAAAACCTTAGATAATAAAAAATTGAAACATTTAAGTTTCAAACCTATTTTCAACCAATTGGTGAACTTTTCAAATTTCTTCTCAGGTGATTCGCAGCTTACACTCACCATAAAACTAAAAACAAAATAATATAAAACAATAATTACATGCAACAGGGAAGAGAGCTCCTCAACAAAAGTCTTCTAGCTCCCTCTTTCCTTTTCGATCGTCCTCAAGCTCAGATACTGACAAAGCCATTTTGAGAACACTAAACCCTAATGTACATAAAGTAAACATCTACCTTGCTTCATACAACAAGTAATAGCAAAAGATAATATGGAGTATTGCACAATAAACGAAATACTGAAATAAATTGATCCCCCGTTACTAGTTCTAAGCTCATAATGAGCTGGCCCTCTTACTATGAACCTAAAATAGTATTAAAATTTTAGTGCATGCTATCCTAAAGTCGACAATACCCGCCTTAGATGCGTGTAGTACGTCTAATATGGAGTGGAACACATCAGACTCTTACGTTCGAAGTAGTGGCAAGTATATTTGGATGCGATGAATGCATGATCAAAAAGGTTCATTCACTCATCGTGTAAAATATAAACCAAATTACTGTAAAAAAAACAAGATATAATGTTTACTTACAATCAAACAAACGCAAGTTGGTTAAACGAGTCATTGCTCGCACATTCCCATGGATTCCCTTGCCTTGAAGATTCTATTAAATCACGAAAATCCATAACTTATGAATCTAAACTCCATTATACTATTTTTAAACAATTTCATGTCACATCAGTGTTTAATCTCCTTAAAAGCCCGACAATTTCTTTGAAAGATAACCTTAACTTCCATAATCGGATTCCCAATTACAATATTATATACCTAATTTTCCTCAAAACCAATTTTCATGGTCTTTAGAATCCAATTTGGTGTTTTAGGCTAAATCAGCTCTACCCTCGGTTGAGCTATCGAGGTAGCATGCCATTTCCAACTACATGATTAGTACAAACTATTGAAGCTACTAACATGCACTACAAAAAAACAGCCGATCAGAAACGGAAATTTCCGTTCCTGATTAGCATATATTTCATCTCCAATTCAATTCTGCAACGAAACATAGACGGAATCTATTCCGTCTCTAAAACTGTCCTCGCTAATATAGTCAGCAACGAAAATGTGTTTCCGTTGCTGATTGGAGACGGATTAGAGACGGAATTTAGAAACGGAACAGAGACGAAACAGAAATGCACATTCTTCCAAAGTGAATGGTTTTACTTGCATTCCGTAGTTAATCCATTGCTAATTAGAGACGAATTAGCAACATACTTTACGAATTTCGTTGCTAATCCATCTCTATTCCGTTTCTAAACTCTGTTTACCCAATTTTTTCATTATATTTCTTCACAAATTAGAGATGGATTAGAAACGAAATTTATAAATTCCGTTGCTAATCCGTCTCTATTCCGTTTCTATGCCCAATTTTTCTTTAAAAAATATTCACAAGAATCAAATTGGTTCTCTGAAACTTCTAAAACTAAGAATAACAACAGGATCTGCTCCATCGCTTGCCCCCTCCAACAACTCCTTGGGGGTGCTTACATCCCCAAAAAAACAAAATTTCACATACATACACTAATCAATAATTTATATCAACAACAAAGACTCAAATGAGAGAAAAAATACGATTTAATATTAAAAAATATTTATATAATCACGAAACGTAGACAAGTATAATAAATGTCTAAGATACCAAAGTATCCACAAAAAAACTACAATTCTCATTGTTCTACAACAACCATAAAAATACCTAAGTATCATAAAGTTGCCCATCCAGCGTTGTGCTAGCACTTGGGATGTGCTAGCATCAGCATCCGCGTATCTTCTCTTTTTTCTCCCTAATGACCCGAGACAGTAGACACGTCCTTTGGGACACTCACCCGCCACCTTGTAGTTCACCGCCTCATCATCCACCGACTGGTCCGGTGTAGTTTGGGTCATCTCCTGACGTCTCCTTTGGAGCTTAGCCTGCATGGATCAACAATAAGCAACATAATCAAAAGACATTGGATAATAGAAATGCATTTTCACTAAAATGATCGCACCCAAATAGTAAAATATAGATGTTCACAATCTCAATTTGTTGCAAGAATTTCACATGCCATTTATACAAATATGGATCATACAGATTGGTTCATGCACAGTAAAGAATGAAACATCCAACAAATAGCATGAGGCATATCAATTACAAGTTTTTTTTTCCTTTTCATTAATGTGCAGTAGATTAAGGTTAGAAAGTTGGTGTTCAGCAAGATCACGCCCATCTTCTTTGCGTTTGATAAGCTTTAAAAATTGTACTTAACGAAAGCTCTTTTTGATATACGTCTTCCTGCATAGAAAGATCAAAGGTACAAGCAATTACTTGCAAAGTGGATTAGTAGGTAGGTAAGATGCAAGGACGCCTTCTCAGGGTGAGGAATTATAACTAATAAATGGGAAGCTTAAAGGCTTTAGTCCAACATAAAGCTTTAGAGACAAATCAAGTCATTTAGTATTAGTAGTGGTTGTTGTTTGTTCAGTTTCTTAATTATCAGTCTCTTATTATAAGAACTTTTTAAGGCAACACACGGCAACTCATTAAGTAAGGCTAAGCACCCAGTATTTCATTTCCAACAAATCATGAATAGATGTACCTACGTTACTATCAGCCACACTGCAACTCATTAAGTAAGGGCAAATACAAAGGTTGGCTCCTTAAATCATTCCTATCGAAGACTTCGTGTTTTAGAAATTACAAACAAGCATCACACCATAAACATATTGACATATGTGTGTACATTCACCAATAAATACAGTAACACAAATCATAGTATGTTATTTAGAAAGAAATTCAATATCTCATAGATCAATGACATTAAAGGAATGTGAGCCATAGAACGAAGTCAAGGCAAAGAATGCTATGCAACAATTTTTAACACGATTATTTTAGCCAAAGAAATCGTAGATAGTAATACATAATGCATGGCATAACCAATATAAGATCGGTAGTCAAAAAACCAAATGATTTAATGTCAACTCAGAAATGGAAATGAAATAAAGAGAATTGCCTCAAAGGGTTTACTTACCTCAAATGCATGCAATTCATAGCCTATACCGCCTCTCGGCCACTCCAAACTCGCGTTCCACACCTTGTAAGTCTTCCTCAAGCTCTAACAGTGTCCTAACAAATTTAATTTTAACTTTTATTTTAGGTTGGTCAAGTGGTTTTCAATACTAAATCTTAGCTCCAAACATGTAGTATCTTTATAGTTCATTTCATAATTCAAAATCCACTTCTTTAAGGCATTGAAGGTTTATGCTAGAACTTCAAATTGGAAAAATTGATCTTATTTTAATTCTATTATTTGCGAAATTGATCGAAAAGGGTATATCAATGGAGAGATTACCTCACCTGGCAGCGACGAACAACGACGACCATAAACCAAAACAAACTTTACATTTGTTGAGTTCTAACTTCATTTCCGTTTATGGATTGAATGTACTACTCATTATAAGGAAAAATGTGTCTAACTTCATGTATGTTTGTGGTTTCTGTTCCTTTTGTTAATTTCAACTTTCTTAAGACCTACCTCGGTACATGACTGATACCAAACAGAGTAGGATACTGGGTCATAAAAATAAAAGCAACAAGGAGTTCAAAAAATATCATAAATCATAAGTTATAAGCGGCATACAAATACCACATAGTATCAAAGCTCCTAGTAGTTGTTCACTCGTACCTCCTTAAGGTTAGAGGTTAATTCAAATCTCTTGACGTTTTATGTGAAATAGCAACATTAACTCAAAGAGAAATCATAGTTTTTAGAACCCTACCTAGTAGTAGAAAATATATAATTATAGGTACTATTCATCTATACCTACTCTTTTGGTAGCTTTATCTATACACACGCATATACATACAATTGAACCAAATATAGTGGGAAATACATGAAAAAATGTGGCATGAAGATATCAAAGAATGTAAATTAAAAATAAAATATAGCACAAAATCTTACCTCTCCAGAGCAATTAGAGTAGTATAATGCAATCCAGACAAAGCACGTTGCACTTTGACTACGAAAGATTTCTCACTTCCATATAGCTCAGCTACTTCCCTAACGCTCCTCTGCATCAAAACCAAACCCAAAACCAAAACAATTCAACGTCCTTGGCGCAGCAGAAATAGCATGCTATGTGCCCATTGTTGCACTAAATTTAAATTCCAAGAACACACAGCTAGAAAAAAATATATATGCATTTCAAGAAGCATATAACCTCACAAGCATAGAATAAATGATTAAAAAAGACTAGTGCAACAATTGATCTAATAACGAAATTTAGTGCAAGTGAGTCCTTAAGGTGAGGTACAACGACGAATAGCGGCGACGACTTAGGGTGCGGCGAACAGCGGCGACGGCTTAGGGTGCGGCGAACAGCGGCGACGGCTTAGGCCTTCGGAGGCTCCAATCTCCTGCAGACGGTGACGGCAGACTCGATGGTCTTATCACAGCTTCAATCGCAGCGACGACAGAGATTTAGGGTTTGGGAGAGAGATTTCGGTGAGAGATAGAGAGTTGACTGTGAGCGAGATCCGATGAGAGAGAGCGGCGACGGTGAGAGAGAGAGCAGAGAGCGGTGAGAGAGAGAGAGAGCGGTAAGAGAGAGAGAAAGTTGGTGGTGAGAATCAGTAGAGAGAGTGTTCTATTGTGGTCGGTCCCCATTTTTGGGGCGTCTAGATCGAAGCATGCACGAATCTCGAGACGTAATGGAGGGTTATATAAAATTAAAGTTTTGGTGGGAATGTTGGCGCCGTTTTTTTGAGATGGAATTTAATTTCATCTCAATTCCATCTCTGATCTCTCTCTATTCCGTCTTTGAATTATTCTGTTTAAATTCCGTCTCGAACCATTTTTTCTTTGCAGTGGAACTAAATTTCGTTGCTAATTCCATTTCTAAATATCCATTTTTTGTAGTGATGGTACTATGAGCCCTCCTTTGTGTAAGGGTTTCGACGATCTGCTGATGTTATGTAGTGATCTTCGCTGTCCACCTACGAAACGACTTAGAATCCACAAAACGAGGATCCATATGGTTTCCACCCTATGCAATCATGATTGTGCAAAACAATTTTCAATTTATCATGTTTTAGTAATTGTATGTCAATCAATTTAATGGTATACAAACAACAAATATAACGTCAATATAATATATCCCTAACTTGCATTCATTTCCCAACTAATCTCACTCAATTACACTTTGGGTCTCAACCAAAGTTTATCTTCAACTAAGTTAAACCTAAGCTTTGTCACCTTTTGCTTCTCAACCAAAGTTTATCCTCAATTGAGTTACACCTAGGCTCTGATATCAACTCTGTCGGAATGCATCTCATTAAGTTCTAACTTAACCTAATCACCCTAATTCGACACCTAAACCGTACAACTGACTTCTAACCTCGAAATGAATTTTAATTCAATCTTTATAGTGTTCCTAAACTAAATCATAATCATAATTTAACCTCAATTTTTAGTTTACTCAATTGGAGCTTTTTAGGAAATCATACAAAATGTTTTCTATATTTTTATAATAATTTCGGCATCACCTCCCCAAATTATGGACTACCGACACCAAAACCTAATAAACAACAAATTGGGGAGAGGCTTAAAAAGACTCGCAACCTGCTAATGTTCACAATATGATATCAAATTGAAATTATAAAGTTAACTGGAAACTTTTTTTTGAGAAAAGTTAACTGCAAACTTATAAAGCTTAATTACAACTCTCAACTTCAAACTGAAACTAAAACTATTTTAGAACCTCAAATAACAATAAACTTGAACATTTTGGTTTCAAACCTATTTTCAAGCGATTTGTGATGTTCTCAAACTGTTTCTAAGGTGATTGGTGCCCTACACTCACCCTAAAACCTAAACTAAAATAATATATACAAAAATACATGCAATAGGGAGAAAAGCTCCTCGGTAGAAGTCTTCTAGCTTCCTCTTTCCCTTTCGATCCTCCTTAAGCTCTGAACATTACAAAGCCATTTTAAGAACACCAAACAATAACGTTCCCAAAAATAAATACTGACAGATAAGTAAACATCTAACTTGCTTCGTACTACCGGTAATAACAAGAAATAATATGGAATATTGCACAATAAATGAAATACTAAAATAAATATACAACATGGATCCCCTATTTCCTATTCTAAGCTTATAGCGAGCAGGCATTCTCGCAATGAACCTAGATCTGTACTATAAATTCAAGGCATGCCACCCCAGAGTCGACATTACTCACCTTTGACACCTACAGTACGTCTAGTCTGGAGTGGAGCACCTCACATTCTTACTAAAAAAGCGAAGGCAACTCTATCTGGATGCCATGAATGCATGCTCAAAAGGTTCACTGCCTCGTCGTGCAAAATATAAACCATATTGATGTAAATAGCAAGAAATAATGTTTACTTACAATCAAACCAACACAAGCTGGTTAAACGAGTGCTTGCTCGCACTTCCCCAAGGATTCCCTTGTCTCGAAAATCCTATTAAATCACAAAAATCCTTAACTTATGAGTCTTGACTCCATTGTACTATTTTTAAACAATTTCATGTCACATCGTTGTATAAACCCCTTAAAACCCCGACAATTTCTTTGAAATAAAACCCAAAATTTCTTGAAACCTCAATTCCATAATTGGTTTCCCAATTACAATATCATATAACAAATTTTCCTCGAAAACCAATTTTATGGTCTTTGAGATATAAATTGGTGTTTAGGCTCAATATACCTTAATAGCATTTTATGATAGAAAACCCCAGGTGCAAAGTCTCGTGAAAATCTTAACTTTTCATTTATTTTTTTATACAAATCCATAATTTCTATTTATTTGGCCAAAATCCGATTTTTCCGAATTTTTCTATTTTTTTCAGGTATTTTCAGTATTTATTTCCAATTTAAACTTTTTTTTTTTATTTAGATGAATGGGGTTTGATCGGTGAATCGGGCCCAGTTTGGGCCGGTTTAGAGGATCATCCCCTTCATCCCACTGTTTAATCGAATGGAAACAGAGGGGTGCCTTAATTTCGTTTCGATGAAGCATTCTCCTCATCGTACTAACTAGTTTTGGGGCTGGGGTTCACATGATTTTCCTCTCCCCATCATCGCCTTCCTCTCCCCTCCTTCATCGAGTCTCATGTCTCTGTTTCGTTTTTTTTTTTTTTTTGTTGTGCGTATGTTATATTTGTTATTTCGTTGCTGTTGGTACTGTTTTGGCTTCAAATTAAAATTTCCCTCACCTCCTCATCTCTCTCTTAACTCACGCAGCAATCTCGTCATCACCTTCCCAATTCCAATTCAACTCCCAACCAGTCAAAACAGTTTCAAACAAATCCAGTCTCAATTGAAATTGACTAAACTCACCTCGATCTTCATCCCACAGTATCGGCCACGATTCCTCTTAGATTTCAATTTGAGGGATCAGTGACAACGAGGGAAACGAACCAGAGAGGGGAGATGAAACGAAGGAGAATAGAGAGAGAGAGAGAGAGAGAGAGAGAGAGAGAGAGAGAAACAACAATGACGAAGATGACCCCTGTTTCGGTTTGTAAAATTAAGCGTTTGGTCAAATTACCCCTTTACCGCTCCATACTTATCCTTTGCTATATAAACCAAATGCCCTTTAGGTAATTTGCCTTTTTCTTTCTAATTTAATGATTATCTCTTCATTTTTTTTTAGCCCAAATTAAACATTAAAAAATACCACAATTTGAATAAAATAGGAGAAAATACCAACACACTCGAAAACTCTAGGATAACACATCTAAAGACCAATTGAACTCTATTTCGTGATGAACAGAGTATAATACATACATTAGACACAAAAACAAAAATACAATATTACTTTTTGACCTTCGATCTTTAACGCGTGGGGTCCCACCTCGGATACTTAAATTCCCAATCAACTTGGAAAATACTACATTAGTTGCCTAATCCAACTTAAGAAATTCTTAGATTTTACAATTACATTTGGTTTTTCTTGGTTTTTTCTTGTTTAGTGATTTCATGTTTAAATAAGGAAGAACAAAGAAATGAAGGAAATAGGGACAAAAGAAAAAAATTTGATGAATAGAGAAAAAGTCATGACGAATCGCCACTTGGTTTTGGAAATAAACACAAATCGCTAGTCAAATCGATAAAAGGGAGAGTCATTGATGTGTCACGGAACTTAAGGTTACACACAAATCGCCACTTGAATTGCTAATCAACTGAGAGGTATTTTATAGAAGACTTGATGATTTTCTCAATGATTTACATCATAAACCCAAATCATTAAAGAATCACTTAGGTAAGCCATTATTCTCTTAGATAAGACTTGGAATTTAAGTTTGATTTTGATATGTATAAGTAAATAACTATATTTAGAATGTTAGGGCTTCGAAATAAATAACCTTCAAACACTCAAAGCCCCTTATTTTTGATTTTTGTTTTCATTGCTTTGGAGAATTCATCAAAGACCTAAAGTTATTAATAGAGGTATTATTTATTAATGTCTTTCTTTTATTTTATGATGTTTAAGTTTAATATGAATGTGTAGTTTATTAATGATTTAAATTGATATTATATTCTATAATTCACATTTTTAATTGATTTCTTTTATGTATTGTATCCATGAAACTAGGATTTGCATACATAATGCACAATATTCATGTCAAAACCCATTTCAATAAGTCCAGACTTAGCTAAATTCCCCTAATTAGGCACTTAATCCATTTAATAACCTTTGACCTTAAAATACTTTTTATTTAAATCCTTAATAATGCTCCAAACGTAATTTAAATCCTCAAATGAAACTCAATACATGATTTGTTTAATTGGAGCAAATTACGAAATCATACAGTATGTCTTCCGCAATTTATAAAACTTTCGGCAACACCTCCTTTAAAAATGGCATGCCCAAAAACTCACCTAATAGACAATAGAATGGGGAAATGCCACAGTGGACTCACAACTCCTCACAATTCACAATATATATCAAATTCAACTTTAAAAACAAACTTAGAGTCTCCAATACTTTAGTTACAACTTATAATTCTAAACTAGACCAAACTTGAACTTAACTTGCTTTAAACTAATTTAGGAGATTGTTAGAATCTTTCACTGGTGTTTCATGCCCTACACTCACCTCAAGAACCCCAAAACAATATATATGACCAATTTACAACAAGAAATACATTTTAAATTTGGAAACAATCAACATGATCTTTGAGTCTCATCCATTTTTCTGTCTTTAAAGAAACCTAACATCATAAAAAAATAACTCGAAGATGTTTGATAAGTAAACTCCCATATTGTTTTGTACTCCAAATACATGGATACATGTAACTGCAGTTTCAAATAACAACAAATTCATATAAAAATGTGAACCCTTAATTTCCAGTTCAAAGCTCATTAATAGGTTGGCCACCCCAAAAGTGAACCTAAAATTGTACTATGAGTTCAATGCATGCTCATTGAAAAACTTCAGTGCCTTGGGTCTTCTTTGTTCCAGTCTATCTATTTAGGAAACCTATATCCGAGTCTCACTTGTAAGTAGTAGCACTAACAAGATATCATCCAAAATGATATGAATGCTTGACCAAGAATGATGCAAAATGCAATGCAGACTAAACATAAATGCATGTACAAAGATAAATCCATAAATTGAAAACACCACTGTAATGGTTTACTCACTGCCGAGCCAACTTAAAGTTACTTGCAAAGCCTTACACAACATGTTCCAGCTTTAACGTATTTTCACGTCTCCTATTAAACGTAGAGTTCATATTTCAAGTTCTAAAGAGGTGAACTCCCTTCAAAACTCATCTATATATTTCACATTAGGTTTTAAACCACTTCTTAAACTTCAATTATGGTATTAACCATCTATTAAGCTTTGAAATAACTTATAATTCATCTATGCATTCCTAATTTGAGTTTTGAACTTCATAGTCCAATCTTAGGCTCTATTCTGAACTTGACTTGAAACCTCAATAAGTTTCCATTTGGACTCCTCATGAGTCGGTATTTATGCACTTTTAAATCTAGAGTTTATCCTGGAAATGAGATTTAAAACTTTCTTTTATGATCTTAAACACTAATTTTTAGGTTTTATAGGTCATTTGAAGGAATATGAGTTTTTCAGAATATTTGGCAGCAAATTCTAAGTAAAAAAAAAACTCAGTTGTAGTAATGCAAGAAAATACACACAAAAACACATACACGACACTAGATTTTTTATGACGATGTCACCCATTGTGCAAGATCTGAATGTCAGTAACTTGCTCCACCAACTTACTATTTTCATCCCACGCCGTCCCTGAAACTGTCCTTTAATAACCACGATGCCAATGACGGTGCCAGACTCACAGAATAGAAGTTTTAAGAATTTTTAAATAGTCCTTATTCTTGAGAGTAGCTATTATTGTACCCAAGCATACCTATATAAATTAGGCACCTCAATGGATAAAAACATATTGTAATTTAGAGTTAATTAGGAGTAGAGCAAGGTAGAGCCACCATTTCTGGCTAGGTTCTTTAATACTTTAGTCAAGGATGAAGCTCTCCAGCTAATGGTAGATTTATTTTCATGTCTTGTTGAGATTTTCTTTAATAATATCTTTTTGTTTCAGTTCTATATAAGTGTGTTGCTATTTTGATGATACTTCAATGGTAGTATAGAGTTTGTATATTCATTGCAAGTCTCAATGCGTAAACCCATTGACTTGTTATCAATCAGATTCAGTCTGTGATACCAAACGGGTTGAGAAATGGTAATCGCCTAGAATAAGAAACCTGATACACTCGTTCTAGGTAAGTAACATTGAGAACTAGGTTAAATCTCGATAGCAGTTGCCTAATATTATTTAGGGGCAGGTGTTCCCATAAAGCTATTAATGTTGCTTATGTGCTAAATCTTGAAAGCGATTTCCCAAGGTTGTAAAGTGGAGTAAGAGAAGTATTTAGAGATAGGTTTCCCTATCTATGGAGAATAAAGGAACTAGGATATTGGTGACCCCAAAACTTATAACATATATATGGAAATTGTTTCAAACCCATCTTTCAAAATGACAATGCAAGACATGGAAACAACATAGGGCTAGATTGTGGATTCAGACACTTAGGTATGTTCTTCTTATTCTGAATTTTCAGTTATTTACTTTGTTGCTTAGTAGACCTTTATGATAACACTCTTCCCAAAACCCCTAGAGTTACTTTTTAGTTTGTTTAACTAAGTTTGGTTGAATCCAGAGCATTCAACCCTATAATTACTAGTACTACACCCAAATAAGATTGGTAACTTTTTACGGGTGATGTTTGACACGCACGACAAGTAATCAAATTTTTTATGTAGTTTCTTAGAATTCAATTCCAAATTGAATTGAACTTTTATTTTCTTTTTCTTTTTGTTTTGTTCTTTGAGTCTACTAGTTTATGCACAATAGGTTAACTCAATCTTAATCGACTGGTTCACAGTTACTTTTTGATTTAGAAATCAACATAACCCATCGAAAGTTGGTCAGGGTAGCTATAACCAAGATTCAAGTTTTCCCCCCACCTACTATAGCTGAAGATGCTCGCTACGCTAGTAGTAATCGCTAGATTACCATTGCGCGCATAAACGAAGATCTTCAAAATATTCTTGCTCAGCAGCCCCCTCGCATAAACTTTCCACCAAATGACGAAGCTTTCAAGCTTAAGTTCGACTTTATTCACCTCCAACTCATATTTCATGGCATGGAAAGTGAAAACTCGATGGATTCCTAAAGTAATTTCAGATGAGTTACCTATCTATGAAACGTCATCAAGTGGAAGTGTGATGATCCCTTCTTAAATTAGGGCACCGCCTGGCTTAATCCTGTTATTAAGCTCCAATCTCACTATATATGACCTAATAAGGGACTAGTCAGCCTATCCAAAACCATTGACCTACTAATTATTATTATTATTTTAAAATAATTACAAATCTATACTTATCATATGTCAATTCATAAATCGTAGTTAATTAAAATTATGTTTACATAAAATTTTATTCGGACGAAGTCTTAACAATCTAGCGGAAGCTTATAACATGAGTTTTAACAATTGTCGAAAAACTAGGGAATAAAGATTGCATGCATATATATGATGAAACGACAATATATAATATCACGCGAGTAGTCAAGGTACTATTCACTCAACCTACAAACCTAAAAATATATCATATACATATAATACATAAAAAATCAAACCTACAAATTTAGGTGTAGCAGTGACCCATTGGCTCGGAGTTCATTGTCTATGTTATTTTTGCCTGGTCTGCTATTTGATGGATTTGCACCCACCATCATAAACTACACGGCATCATAAACTACACGGTGAGTACAAGAAAGTGGAAAATAATACTGAGAGACATTTGTTCACATTCCCAATTATGCAATAAGTATCTAAAAACATGATAATAGCAACTATGTTGTAAAGAGATCATGCAAAGAGATACTTGCAATAATGCCTTTCCACTATTTGATCTAGGGTTGGTCGGCCATAATCATTTTCACATCAGCCTTTCCACTATTTTAGGATGGAGGTGAGCTTTACATCAAAGTGAAGGTCTGAACAGTGCCCTTGCCTTTATAACCTTTCGCTAGTGCAAGTCACCTACGATATAAATCTGCCAACAACCCCGAGTCCCATACCCTTGTGTTGAGCAAGTTATGCTTGCCAACAACCCTAGGACTCATTTCCTATGTGCTACAAGATAGTGGAGAAATCTCAATCAACCAGGAAAGTCTAGTGACCCTCGTATGTATGCTGGATTTCTACCATAAAATGGTCTTAGATACAACAACTACTTTCATATTCAAGAACAACACAATAATGAAATCCAACAAAACCATTGCATATTAATACACAAAGGAAATAAATTATAATACTATGTAACACATACTTAGTAGCATGATATTTCACTGACCACACGATGAACAATTAATAATGACATAGCATATGAATTGGATCATGGAAGTCATTTTATCAACAAAATATACCATGAAAATAACCTCATGTAATGAGAAAGAACAACAAGCCATGGCATATGAAATACAAAAGCAATTTAGTCCAAATGACTGAAAATGAATATATAAATAGGAATGAAATGTAACGTCTCAGTCAATTTACTTACAATCCACGCAATTTTCTATGCTACTCCAGCCTCCTGACACCTTGAAACTTATACTTGAATCTTCACAATACTTCTCTAGGTTCTTATTATCATATTATAGGTTTTTGAGTATGTTTGGACCTTTACTTAGGGTATTATACTTTTTTATAATGTTTAAGAAATTTTGGAAAATTGCAGTTTTTATGCTATCATATATCTAACGCGCTAATGCTTAGAGTTAGCGCGCTAATGACCCATTAGCTCTCAACCAATCCTTATCTAGCGCTAGGTGTGCGCTAGCTGATTCACTTAGCACGCTATGTGCAGTAAAACCTAGAATTCTGCAATCAGAATTTCGAGTTTTCTCTACACGTAGGCCATGTTAATGCCTAAGGAACATCCATACACACTACTAGAGTTCCATGACATTAACCATAACATAAAACGATAACCCACATTATCAAATTCATGACTTCATTGTATTAAGCTAACTCTATGGTGTAGAGGAGTTACCAAACCTGATGAACATTAGCTATACTTGATTTCTCCTTCACTAAATCACCAAGTTTTTGTTTATCTTCTTCTTCAACAGCTCCTCCTTCCCAGCAACTTTGCTTCTTTATTAAGCAAATGAAAATGAAAAAGTTAAGTTGCTTGAGTAGACCAAAAGCTTTATAATCATGAATTAGATATGGTTGATTGGTAGCCATTGGTCCTAATGTGCATATGTATCTCGAGACTTATCTAATGGTACACTTATTTACACATGTCCCACTAACTCATGCCAAATGACACCAATAAGTAACTCAATAGGAGTTGAGATGGGTCAATACATGTCTTGCGAAATATCAAGTGGCTATAGTTCTAACTTACTAACTTAAGTGTATTTGATAGTTAATCAACCATAGCTCCACTTATAACACTTATTAAAGCAATATAAAGCTTATACCAACTCACCATATTATTTTATATCTCGGTGCCACGCTAGCACGTAACTCGAGGTGCATTTTCACACACATCTTAAAACATATTCACAAGTAGGAATGACTTAATAGTCTACACATATATAATACACTAGGCATACATAATTACAAATGTAACATTTACCTCGGCCATCTTGCCTCGGTTGCGATACATATATCGAAGTGGGTCCCACATCACTAGTCATTTGATCCTAGTTACAAGATTAATGTCAAATTAGAAATTTATGCCGTGATAATTCTTCCCAACTAATGGGAATTTCATCCTTGAAACTAAACTTAACCTAAAGTTCTACTTGACTCGCAGAGGTATGGAAACCTATCGCGCATAAAGTCTTTTCACTCCCGAGTGAGTTCAGAGTCTTCATGGAACTGTCACTTGACCAACACCTTTGGGATAGACTTGCCTCTCAAATGTTGTACCTTATGATCTAGAATCTGTCCTGGCTGCTCCTCATATGATACGTCCTCACTCAAGTCAATTTGACTCAAGTCTAATATCGGTCTCTTGCCTACCTTCAACTTGGCAATGTCGATGCAAAGAAATATGAAACACTGGATGAATCCCCAACATATATGGAGGTAAATCAGCTTCGACCTGTTTCATGATCTTGAAAGACTCGATGAATCTCGAGGGCTGAGTTGCCTTTTACACCAAATATGTTAAGACCCTTCCGAGGAAAAACCTTTAGATGCACTAAGGCTCCCTTGTCATACATGTGATCGCTGCGATATGTGTTTGCATACTTTTTTTGCATCTCTTAGGCTCCTTTAAGCCTCTAGTTAATCTATCATACCTTCTTTGTGTGATCAACAACAATTTCATGCCCTATAATGTCCGGTCCTCTAGCTCAGCAAACCAAGATGGTGAGCGACACGGTTTGCCATATAAATCCTTAAATGATGCCCTATCAATGCTCGCCTGATAATTGTTATTGTATGCAAACTCATGCAATGGTAGGTACTCTTGTCATAGTCGGCCAAACTCAGGGATACATGCCCCGAGCATATCCTCGACAGTCTGAATCAACCTCTCAGTATGTCCATTAGTTTGAGGGTGAAAGGTAGTGCTAAACTGTAGGCGTGTACCATACTACTCATGCATACTCTCTAAATGGAATTGATAGATTTTGTCAATATGTCCACAATCACCCAGATGGAATCGTGTCGGCGAGAAGTTCTCAGCAGTCCTCTAAAGAATCCATGACTGTCTTCCCACTTTTATTAAGGAATGGGAAGTGGTTATAATAATCTTCCAAGTTTATGATGCTCTTTGCCTTCACTTATTGGCAGATCCAACATTTTCTAATGAACTCCGATACGTCCGCTTTCATCCCAAGCCACCAAAAATGTCTCTTTATGTCATGGTACATTTGGGTCCTACTTTGATGAACAATGAATCGGAAATGGTGTGAGTTATAAAGAATCTCATCTCTCAACTCTAGCATTGCCGGTATCTATAATCTGCCTCTAAAGATCAGACACTGATTTTCTGTCTTTATCTAGTCAGTACAATCAGTACTCTGAGCCAACTCACTAAATCTAGGATATAGAATATTGGTTTTTTGACCCTCTAACACTCTTTGTGTCGACACTACCTAAAGCCTCATCTGTGCACAAATCATCATCTGAGTGTCGGTAGGAATATCTGATTGAGTCATCATCGCCGCTACCTCAAGTAATCCATACTCATGCATCAAATGGCTTCTAACAACCTCGACATTTCAGTCGGTATCCAACTCAGTGCTTCAGCAACTATGTTAGCTTTTCTTGGGTGATATTACAGAGAAAATTCGTAGTCCTTTAGAATTTGTAACCATCGGCGTTGTCTCATGTTAAGCTCTTTTTTGTGAAGAGCTATTTCAAATTCTTATGGTCAGTATAAAGTGTGAACCTCTCTCCATGCGGATGATGTCTCCATATTTTTAGAGAAATACTGTCGTTCCCAACTTTAAATCACGAGTAGAATAATTCTTCTCATGTATCTTTAGCTGTCTAGACGTATATAAGCCACTATACCTTTATTTTTCATCAATACACAACTTAAAACTGTATGAAAAATATTTGTATATACCAGGAATCCCTATCTAGCTCTGGCAATATCAACACTGGTTTAATATCAATGATCTCTTTAGCTGAGCAAATGCCTCCTCGCATTCTTCAAACATATTAAACTTGACGTCTTTCTGAGTTAATCTGGTCATTTGTGAAACGATCTTCAAGAAATCCTTCACAAAATTGTAGTAATATCCTGTTAACCCCAGAAAACTCTTGATCTCCATAACTGATGTCGGTGCAGGCTAATCCATAATAGCCTAAATCATAGCTGGATCTACAACAATGACTGATGCCCTAACAACATATCCCAAAAACTTAACCTCTGACATCCAAAACTAACTTACTAAACTTGGCTTATAGTATGTGCTCCCTCAAAGTTTGCAACAACTCTTTGAACTTTTGCTCGTAATCTTCTCAAGTCCTCAAATATATCAATATATTATCGATGAAAACTATCACGAAATGGTCAAGAAATGGCCTCATCACTCGATGCATCAAATCCATAAATATGGCAGGAGCATTAGTCAAACAAAATGGTATAACTGTAAATTGATAATGTCCATATCTCATATTGAAGGCCATCTTAAGCCTATCCTCATCCTCGATCCTAAGCTGATGATACCTTAATCGAAGGTCGATTTTAGAGAAATACTGTGCTCTTCTCAGCTAATCAAATAAGACATCAATCCGTGGTAAGGAACACTTATTTCTGACCGTGACCCTCTTCAACTATCTATAATTGATACACAGTCTCGAAATACTATCCTTATTCTTTATAATATGGACCGATGCTCCCTAGGTGACATAAAAGGTGTGATAAGCCCTTTCTATTACAAATCCTATAACTAACTCATCAACTCTTCTAACTCTCTTGAAGCCATGTGGTATGGTGGTATAGATATAGGTCTAGTGCCCAGTACTAGCTCAATGATTAAATCTATCTATCTCGGTGGTGGTAAACTAGGTAAGTCCTTCAGAAACACATTTGGAAACTCGCACACAATCGAAATCTCCTCAAGTCCGGGTCTCTGAATCTCTACTATAGTGTACAATGACACCAGAGTCTCCATCTATCCACTAGTCGCAAGTCAACCTCTAATGACCTCGGCTCTCGGTATACTACCACTATACGTAGACCTCGGCTCTCGGTATACTACCACTATACGTAAACATCAAACACCATGGGATCTCAAATATCACTGTCTTACTAAAACAATCTATATGAGCATGATACGCTGCTAACCAATCCTTCCCATATAGTGCGTCAAACTCTAAAAACTTGAGAACCTTGAAGTCTGCAGGTAACTCTACCCCACCTATCTTTATTGGACATCTATAAACAAGACAATTAGAGTAAAATCTATCCTCAGCTGTAGTACTCAAAATCAAATGTATGCTAACTTTAACTGATGTCAGCATTAAGATGCATATAATGTGACCAGAAATAAAAGATATTATAGAGCCCGAATCAAACAAAACATATAATTATCTACCACAAATGGAAACCATAATATCAATAAGTCTCCGTGTGGCATCTGCATCGCGCAGTGCTACCATTTGTACACCCTCTTGACTTTGCGATGGAAATGCGGCTGCTGGCTGATAAGTTGGTTTTTATATATATTTAGTAGTTTATTTTAGTATATTTAATTATGGAAAGTCTTTAAATTATATATAAATTATTTTTATTGGTCATTTTTAGGTGAAACGGAGTGCGCGGTTGAATTCATGGAGGAAAAATACTTAAAATGGAGTATTCGCATGCAGTGATCGGATGCCGAATAGTTTGCCTCGAGTTGCGTATTGTGCGGTGGGTAGAATAGGAGACACCATATTTCAACCAATTAGAAGCTGCCACGTCAGTGGTTCTCGTCACAGCAGCTGACACGTGGCACGTTCCTACCCTTTCACACCTCCAAGCACGTCACTCATTGGTTCTCAACCAATCACGTCTCGCCATGTCAGCCTCTCCCTTTAACTCCACAAATCGAAGCAGCCACATATCGCCACATCACTGTTTGCAGCCACGTCACAAACCAACAGCGTTTTACTCGCATAGGTGCTCATCAATTTGCCTCGGGTTAGGCGCCTGTATAAGCTCCCTGATATTCGTCGAACTCGTACGATTCTTCACCGCCTCTTGGACGCCATGTGGCGCTCACTCACTAAGCCACATCGTGTCATAACATGTCGTCTTAGCCAATCAGATGACGACACGTCAGCGCTATGCATGAAAACAACCAATCGTGTTGCGACATGTGGGGGACATAGTTTTTTAGCCAAAAAATAACTGCAGGATCGTCCTCGACGCGCGAGTCACCTCCCCAACCCCTAAAATTAGTTTCTTTTACCTCTTGAGACCAATTTTCAGTAGTTTTATATATTAGGAACCTAGGTTTTATGATTTTGATTGCCGATTGTTATTTTTTTTGTTATCGACTTTCTTCGACGATCATGTTCAGCTAATCAACTCCTTGCCCAGGTCTGCGGGGAAACAAGTCGGGATCATTGATTCATGGCGTATTATGTAAGATATTTTATTTTATTATTTAATTTAGTTTAAATTCTCCTATTTCATTATTGCTGATTTTAAGGAGCATGGTTTAGATCTAGGGTATGTATATGGCCAATGCGTGCTTTTATGTGGACAATCTACAGTTATTTGGACTAGTAGTATCCGTGTAATTGTGCTTTTGGACCAATAAAGTGGAAAACACTCACCCGTATGTCGTCAAACCCCTTCGATTCTTGATTGTGCAACAATTGAATCTAGGTTAAATCGAGAGCGGATACGACTTGGTTATTTAGGATTAGTGTTCCCACAGAAACATATTACTACGGTTAATATGTTAAACCCAATTGACATATGTTTAGGGTTATACATTAATTAGGGATGTAGTTAGTGGCAGATGTCCTGGCTATCGAGATTAAGGGAACGAGGAATTTCTGGCGGATGTCGATTTTCTAGAGCTAATCTAGGAGAATATTAATTAATGACTTTTTAGGAAAGATTGAAGACCATGAATGCCATTGAATTCTGATCCCGATTAGTGGAACTGTGGACTTAGGTGTTACTTAGGTATTAATTAATTGTTTTGAAAATTAGTTTAGTTATTTTATTTATTTAGTTTAGTTAGATTAGTTGGTTAAATTAATTTATTTTAAAACCCCATATTTTCCTTTTTTTGATGTTTTTAATGTAAGAAAGACTACCAATCTCCGTGGGATCGACCCTTTGCCACTATTCTACAAAATAGTTGGTTTAAGAAAATTTACTTTATTGACGCATTCGGCGCGCGTCACTAGCTTTGGACAATCTCTAATCCCAGGACCAACCTAACCACACCTATAACATTTGATAGGTCTACGCTGACCCTGAACCTGATCCTGAACCTGTTCATGTCTTTCCCCCTGTCGGGAACTATCTCAACCTCTACCTTTACCTCTACCACCCTGCTGCTTCTAACATGACACTAGTTATGCTTTATGAGCTGGCAAAGTAGTAGGAGCTGGCAAAGTAGTAGGAGCTGGTACTATAGGTCTAAATGGTGGTTGCAAGGGAGGTCTACCAACAGTAATCTGCAATGTTTTAGAGGATGGTGCAACGGGTACATTTGTTGTAGATGTCCCTGACCCATGGGTACTTTTATCCCATCTCCTCGGTCCCTTGCCCCTTTGTCTCCTCTTCTCAAACTCCGCAACCTAGTAAGGTGCTAACACTAGTACTAACGATGTCCAATCAATAACTTTGCCCAAATAATATGTCTTGTGAGAGAGTGCTCGTTTGTAAATCTCACCTAAAGTCTTGACACCTTAATTGATAACATAAAACCTAATATCTAGTCCTAGTCCATCTCCAAAATGGTACACATCATCCGAATCCTCTCTCACTAGATCCCTAGCAAACTACCTCAGATAGCCATATAATATCTCTATAGCTCATCACTGACTCATTTAATCCCTATCTCAGGTTCATGCATTCCTTCATCAACTTCTTCATTACTGCATGTGGGAAGTACTACTGATAAAATTTCCTTTTGAATGCATCCCAAGAATCAAACTCTCCCTCAGAAGCTATCATCGTACGCAGTCAAACATCGACATATCTTTATAGAGTGTACGATGAAATCTTAACTCGAAGTCTATCCTCCATTTTCTAGACTCTATGTAACTTCTCCTGAGACAAAAACCTACTTCTCAATCTTCTTAAAATCTCGTAAACCATCAAAATAGACTAGCTTCAGTCTGATGAAATACTTTACCAACTGAACATATGCCGATGGGCTACAAGTTTTGGTATAAAAGACAGTATAAAACTATCTCTATGGGTGGAGCTGCTATCACTGGTACAGTCTATACTACTGGTACTACAGTAGGTAGTGCAGAAGTAGTAGTAGCAATAGTAGGGGTTGGTGTCTTTGCTGGTGGAGCAAAACGTGAAGTCATCATGGAAATGAACTTCCCCAACTGCTGTCCCCGAGTAGCTACTCGATCGGATAGCCTCTGGAAATCATTTGCTGATGGAATAGAAGGTTCGCTGCCCTTTGCACGTGCATCCCCACTATCTCATGAATCAGCCATCAATATTTGTACGTTGATAGCGAACTCGAATCAGCTACTATGAATATAATGCATATATACATATAGAAAATTATAATGTATACATATAAAACATCCATCTCACTTTCACTCACTTCCCAATTAATGATTTCTAGGCAATGATCATCTGGTTTTCCACAACTAAGATTTATTTTTGTATTTTTTTCTTGTTTAAATTTTTATTTGTTACTCATTGGAGAAGTTAGGCATTTTGCCTCACATTGTGGCTTTGGTATCACCTTGTGGAATGACTATTTTCCACAATCCTAAGCTCTATCGACTTAGGCTCTCTTAAGATTTTTAATTTTATAATATGATACCACATGTGACTATGGTATCCCAACTTTGGACAATTCCTTAAACTGTCCATAATATTCAAAAACTTAGGCTCTAATACTAACTGTGACGATCCCTTCTCAAATTAGGGCACTGCCCGGCCTAATCCGGTTATTAAGCCATAATCTCACCATATAGGAACTAGAAAGGGACTAGTTAGCCTATCCAAAACAATTTACCTACTTATTATTATTATTAATTTTAAATAAATTTAAGACTATATTCATACTGTGCCAATTCATGAATAAGAGTTATTAAAATTTGTTTACTTAAAAGTTTCTTCAGTGAAAGTCTTAACGATCTAGCAGAAGCCCATAACATGAGTTTTAACAATTATTGAAAAACTAGAGAATAAACGATCACATGCATATATATGATGAAATGACGATATATAATATCATGTGTCAGGTTAAGGTACTACCCACTCAACCCCTAATATACACCCCAAAAGTATATCATATACATATAAAAGTAATGCATCAAAAAATCAAACCAACAAAATTAGGTGTAGCAGTGCTCCACTGACTTAGAGGTAGTCGTCGATCTTCTATTTGCTTGGTCAGCTACTCGATGGATCTTCACCCTCCGCCACAAGCTAGACGGTGAGTACAAGTAAGTAGAAAGTAATACTGAGAGACATTTGTTCACATTCCCGATTATGCAACATGTATTTAAAAGCATGATAATAGCAACTATGCTGTAAAGAGATCATGCAAAAAGATACTTCAACTAAATAACATGAAACTAACACATGGCTAAGTAGTAATGATTTAGGGCCGATCGACCGTGATCGTCATCATATTAGCCTTTCCACTATATATGGATGGAGGTGAACTCTACATCAATGTGAAGGTCGGAGCTGTGCTCTTGCCTTTATAACCTTTCGTTGGTGGAAGTCACTTGAGATATAAAATTTCCAACAACCCCGGGTGCAATACCTTGTGTGCTATGCAAGTTATGCTTGCCAACAACCTCAGGACTCATTTCCCATGTGCTGCGCGAGATAGTGGAGAAATCTTGATCACCTTGGAAAGTCTACTGACCCCCGCATGTTCGTCGAATTTCTATCATAATGTGGTCTTACATGCAAGAACTACTTCATATTCAAGAACAATACAGTAATGGAGTCCAACAAAACAATAGACTATAATGAAAAAAGGAAATGGATTACAATACTATGTAACACCTACCTAATAGCATAATATTTCACTGACTACATGTGTTAACAATTAATAATGACATAACACATGAATTGTAGTCAATGAAATCATTTTATCAACAAACTATACCATGAAAGCAACCTCATGTAATGAGAAAGAACAAGTCATGGCATATGAAGCAATTCAGTCCAAATGACTGGAAATGAATATATGAATAGGAATGAAATGTAAAGAAATATCTCAATCAATTTAATTACAATATAAGCAATTTCCTACGCTACTCTAGCCTTCAAACACCTCGAAACTCATATTTGAATCCCTGAATACTTCCTTAGGTTCTTGATATCATTTTATAGGTTTTTGAGTGTGTTTAGACCTTTAATTAAGGTATTCGACTCTTTTATAGTGTCTGAAGAATTTTTGAAAATTGCAGTTTTTATGTTGTCATAGACCTAGCTAGCAAATCCTGAAGTTAGCATGCTCATGATCCATTAGTGCGCTACCAATCCTGATCTAGCGCGCTAGTTGATCCACCTATCGCGCTACGTGTAGTAAAACCTATAATTCTGCAATAAGAATTCTGAGTTTTCTCTACACATAGGCCATGTTAATGCCTAAGGAACCTCCATACACACTATTAGAGCTCCATGACATTAACCACAACATAAAACAATAACCCACATCATCAAATTCATGAATTCATAGGATTAAGCTAACTTGATGGTGTTGAGGAATTACCTAACTTGATGAACACTAGCTATATATGATATCTCCTTCACTAAATCACAAAGTTTTAGTTGATCTCCTCCTTCTCTAGCAGCTCCTCCTTCTCCAACAACTTTGCTTCTGTCTTAAGCAAATGAAAATGAAAGAGTTGATTTGCTCGAGTAAACCAAAAGCTTTATAATCATGAATTAGATATGGTCGATGGATGGTCATTGATCCTAATGTGCACACGTATCTTGAGACCTATCTTATGGTACACTTATTCACACATGTCCCACTTACTCATGTTAAATGACACTAATAAGTAACTCAATATGTGTTGAGATAGGTCAATACGTGTCTCGAGAAATATCAAGTGGCTATTATTTTAACTTACTAACTTAAGTGTATTTGATTGTTAATCAACCATAGCCCCACTTACCTCATTTATAAATTATACCAACTCACCATATTGTTCTCTACCTCAATCCTATGCTGGCATGTCACTTGAGGCATGTTCCCAAACGCGTCTCTGCACCTATTCACAAATAGAAATGACTTAATAGTCTACAGGTACACAATACGCTAGGCATACATCATTATAAATATAACATTTAGCTTAGCCATCTCGCCTCGGTTGTGATATGTATATCGAAGCGGGTCCCACTTTACGTGTCATTTGATCCTAATTATAAGATTAATGTCAAATTAGAGATTTGGGCCGTGATAGGAAGAGAATGCGATAAAGCTTATGGCTTTCCCATTCTCCTTACATGATATGGCCGAATAATGGTTCTTTTATCTTAGCCCTGGCTACATTAACTAATGGCACGTGACGGGCGCCGAACATGTCAAATAAAATAAAATTCATAAACCAACTATTTTGTAGGATAGTGGCAAAAGGTCGATCCCATAGAGACTGGTTGTCTTTCTTATGTTAAAACAACAAAAAGAAAAATTGGGATTTTAAAATAAATATTAATTAAACTAACTAATTTAACTAAACTAAATTAAATAAAACAACTAACTAATTATTAAAATAATTAATTAATAATCAATTAACACTTAATTAATGCCTAAATAACACCTAAATCTCCAGTTCCACATATTAGAATCAAGATCCAATAGCATTCAATGGCCTTCAATCTTTCCCAAAAAATTACTAATTTAAATTCTCCTAGATTAGCTATAGAAAATCGACATCCGCCAAAATTCCTAATTCCCCTAATTTCGATAGTCAGGACGTCCGCCACTAACTGCTTCCCTAACTAATGTATAACTCTAAACATCCGCCAATCAGGTTTAACACATTAACCGCAGTAATATGGATCTATGGGAACACTAATCCTAAATAACCGGGTCACAACCGCTACCGATTTAACCTAGATTCAATTGTTGTACACTTAAGAACTGAAAGGGTTTTACGGCAAACGGGTGAATGTTTATTACTTTATTGGTCTAAAAGCACAATTACACGGATACTAATATTCCAAATAGTAGTAGATTGCCAATCTAAAAGTATGCATTGGCCATATACATACCCTAGATCTAAATCATAATCAATAAAATCGACAACAATGAAGTAGGAGAAACTAAATTAATTAAATAATAAAATAAAAGATCTCACATAATATGCTATGAATCCATGATCTCGACTTGCTTCCCCTTCGACTTAGGCAAGAAATTAAGTACCCGGACATACTTTTCAAAACTCTATACTAAAAACTAATAATAGATCTCCAAAAATCTTAATTGATTGTTCTTCTAATAATACCTATGTTCCTAATATATAAAAGTATTCCAAATTAGTCTCGGATACTAATTTTAGGGGTTGGGGAGGTGGCTCGTGCTCCGAGGAGCATCGTAGGGGTGTTTTTAGCTCAAAATTCAGATTCTGCCATGTGTCTGCACGCTATTCGCTGTATTTTAACCTGCCGCGCTGACGTGTCATAAGCGGATTAGACCGTCCTATCACCGCCTCTGAGTTGTCGCGGCCTGATTCTCCAAAATCTATGCGTTCCGTTATGTGTCTGGCTGAGTCGGCGCCAAATGTCGTCTCGTGATTGGAGGAACCGCTTGCAGTACGCCACGTGTTATCCTGCTGGCACGGAAGAAAATCGCGCAACTCGCGTGAATTACAGGGAGTTTGTGTTGTCATGAATCTCGAGGCCGATCGATGAGCAACTAAAGCGAGATAAAATGGTGGTGTGTGACATGTTCTGCGCTAGGTGACGTGGCATGCTGTGATTGGCTTAAATATACTGTCGGCTATTCTGCACATCGCGCAACGCGTACTTCGAGGCAAACTGTCCGGCATCCGATTACTGCAAGTAAATACTCCATTTTGAGTATTTTTTCGCCACGAATTCAACTGCGCACTCTGTTTCACCTAAAATTGACCAAAAATATAATTAAATACATATTTTAAATACTTTTAATATATAAGTATACTAAAATAAACTACTAATTACCTGTAAATACCGACTTATTAGCACGACATGATATATAAGTTCCTTAAGGAATATTTCCCTAAGGAGAAGTAGTCCAACTCATCTCTTAGATTTGTTATTTAAAGAGAAGACTGACGAGTCTTTTGGTGATTATTAGGACTGCTATAAGCACCTAATTGCCAATTGTCCACTACATGGCCAATCCGATAGGTCCATTATCCAGTTCTTTTGTGTCGACATGTCCCTTCTAGAGAGGCGTATGATTTGTAGCCCTTGTAGTGGTCATTTTGGTGATAAAACCCCTGCGCAGATGAAGCAACTCTTCAAGGACATATCAGAACAGTCTCGATTATATTAGGATATTAGTGTTAGCTCATGGAAAAGTCTTTTAGTTGGAGCTACGACTAGCTCTACTGACATGAGAATTAATCGGTTGACTTCCCTGGTGGAACGTCTCCTGAGCAATTGTGAATTGCATGTTAAAGCTTGTAGATTCTGCTAAGCCACAAGCCATGCAACTGATAAATATCATATTTTGTTTGAGGACCATTAGTAGGCCAATGTTATAGGTAACTAGTTCTAAGGGCAAACCCAAGTGCCATTCAAAAATATCTTCAATCAAGTAAAGGTAAGGAACAATTCTAACTTTAGTCGTGGTCCTCGAAACCAGAACTATCTATCCTTTACCCTAATAGGACAGCCGTTGCTTAAACCACTAACTAATCATTCCTTACTAGAGGACATGATTAAATTTCTAGCGGCTCAACGGAGCCAATTTGCTATGATGCCATCCTATTTCAAGTGAACACTAAGAAAGCTCTCAGTGACACAAGCACCGCGGTCCATAACTTGGAAGCCTTGATAAGCTAAATCGCATAGTGGCTGGGTAAATTTGAGGAGAGGGGGAAGCTACCTTCACAACCCTACCCAATCCGAATATGGGAATTAACAAATCAGACAGTCAAGTGAACACTATGGTTCATAAAAGCACCATCTCAGAAAATGAGGTTTATGAAACCATCACCGTATAAAAGACTAAATTATTAAGTGATCCACCTAAAACCCAAGGAAGTCTCGTAGACATCCAGCTTAAATGTGATGATATAGGGGTAGTAGGTATCCCTTGCACCATAGATGGACTCTACCTAAAGAACGCTAGTGTGATTACATTGAGAAGTGTTGGGGAAGGCAAGTATTGGTCCAAATCAAAGGATGAAGTCGAAATTTCTCCATCAAGGCCATAAGTTATTACCATAGAAGTTCATGAAGAATAAGCCGAGAAGAAAATATAAGTCATTATGAAAAGGCTAGAGGAGCTAAAAGAGGTCAACAATGAATATCAACCTTTTGTGTTTATAAAACTTCCTACTCTACCAAGAATATTGTTTTAGTTTGAAACAGTGGTGGAAGAGAAAAGGCATTTGGAAATCTTATATGCCAATGACATTTTCATATTAGATGGTCACGGTAAAAAAAAATCTTTTTTAATACAGGACCCGGATAAGCCCGAAACCATAAGAAAAGCCATACATATCATATTACCAAAGATAATAGAGAAGCCATTTGTTCGCTACTTCTCCAAATTAGAGGGTGTCATGTAATTTTTCATGCCTTATCGGGCTATTAACTTTAAACACTGGAGTTACTGGGAGGTAGCCCATAAGTAAAATTATTATATTATCTTGAATTGTCTAATTATGCATTAAACTTGTATCAATCTCTTAATATTATATATCTATCTATTTCCACCATTTACTATGTTTTGGTATGCCCAAACTTGATTTTGAACCTTGAAGACAAGGTTCAGAATAAGTTTGGGGGTGTTAAGGTAAGTGGACCGTTGGACGAAAGTTTTGGTAGAATATTTGCTTGTATGATCTTAAAAAAAATTCAGATTTTTCTGACTTCAGTGCATTCACGGTGGTATGTTTTTATTTTCTTTCCATTTCTTATCTTCCATTTCATTTACAAATAAATATAATAATTCATGCATGATTAGATAGTTTAGTATATTTACTACTTTGTAGAGTCTTACATACTAGTAAAACTTTGGTTTCAATTTCTGAATGAACAACTTGGTCAAATAGTTTACCTTCAGACTTAAAAGTAGTAGAAGAGCTTTTACACCTTCTTCTCAACATTAATAGAAACTTGGACTAGGGATAAGTCATATCTTGAAACCAAAATAGGTAGGAGGTTGAATTAACTTTGCATGAAAACTCAAATCTCTAGGATTCTAAAACTAGGAGATATATTTAATTGGAGTGTAATTGTTAGAGATTTAGCACTTTTAAGATGAAGAAGTAGGCTAGTTTTCTATAATTTAAATAAAGGCTTTAATAAATTTATTGTGATGACCCTAGTTCCCACAAACTTGACCCGCTTGAATGAAGAGTTCAATAAGTAAAAACCGGTAGAATGTAGATAATAGTTCATGAATAAGTAAAGTAGTCTAGATATCATGCATGAATTTAAAAGATAAATAAATAAATGAAAGTGCATGATAAGTGGACTAGAAAGTAATAGCAGCAATAAAGAGTGTCAACGAAACAAGGTAAGACAACTAAGTGGTCCAAATCCATCGAGTTTAGGTGTCAGTACTCCGCTTCCAAGAATTTCAACTCTACAAGTCAACAATTTAGTTTTGTATACCTGAGGGGCATGAACAGTGCCCCGAATACCTCGTCCCACATTGACCAACAGTCCAATACTTGGGGTAAGGTCACATTTGTCCATCTAGCACCAAACCTAGTGTACCTTCTTGACTTACTTTGGTTTTAGACACTCAAAATAAGGAATGTAAATCCAAGGAATAAACATTTTAAATATCAAGAAGCATAATAGATTATGAATTACTAAATATCCCTTATCTTGTTTTACTTACATTGGATCGACGCAAAAAGTGGCTCTCGCAACTCCAACATGCTCCCCAAACCAATCTCTGACACCTAAGCTAGTGTGCTAAGTCCCTGGTGTCTATATATATATATGTTGAATTTAGTGTGTTAGTGTCCTTAGGTTAGGGTTTGGATTCCTAAACTCAAAACACTCCAATTATGAAAATTCAATAAAATAGTTCTTTTGACAATTTAAGAAACTAAATCTAATTAATTAAAAAATATTCTTGCATAAGTATCAATTACTTATATGGACCACATTTTAAATGTTTTTATATCTTGTTAGATATGTCAAGGGAATGTCCAATTAAATTATTCTGTAAGTTTATATCTTATATTAACTCACTAGTTAAAGTTCTAACAATTTTTTAAAGGAATTAAACCTAAAATCAACTCAAGAAGATTAATTTAGTACTATGAGTTTATATTGTACTTAATGAACTTCTCTAAATAAGATGAAATAACTTAGTTACTAATTTGGATAATTTACACTATTTGTAACTTATGAGTACTTTGTATAATTTAATCAAAGCTTGTCACCTAATAGATATATGCACAATTAATTTGAGACACTAGTCTTACGGTATCCTAATTAATCTATGAATTAAACTCCTATTTTAAGTACGCATAGAGTTGAGTGGCATCTCATTTTTCCTATGAGCTTACTAATGATTTGCAATCTCAATTTCATTGCATAACCCATATATTATCAAAATTTATGTACTATATATGTTAAAACACAACTATTTTACTTAATAATGGATGATAGCAAGTACCTAGCTAATTCAAAGATTAAAAATGTTTTTAGTACTTACATCTTAACCAAAGATACAAACTTATTAGAAGAATTTTTTGTAATTTTGCAAAATGCTAGCTAATGAGCATTTAATTTCACTTCATGTTACAAAACTTGGTAACTGTCTTAAAAAATAGTGTCCCAATTAAATGATGATGAAGATTAAGAACCTAACTAGAATTTGAAATTAAGAGAGAAATAGAGTATAGAGAATAAGGAGTACCAATTGCCTCTTTAATTGCTTCCCTTAATTTGCTGAAGCTTATCTAAATATAGCTTTTTTAATGGTAGTTTCCTTCTTCCTCTTCTCTTTTTTTATTTGATGAAAATGAGAAACTAATTATAAGATTAGAGAATTTGAGGTACTCTACTTATACAGAGGGATTTCTAGTAAATATTTAGTGATTTGGACTTTGTATATAAATTATTTTCTCCATAAGGATGCATATTTAATTAACTCATAAGTTTGTCATTTATATCATATTTGGACACTTGTGGTTCATGAAAATCAATTTGAGACACTTGTATAACAACAATTTTTGTAAGTCTACCTGTGATTGGTCTTCAACCACTTCATGCATCCATAGATATCTACAAACTTATCCCAGGATTGTCCCTTTTTCTATCATTACTAGATGATTCTATAGTCATATGAAAATTCACATTAAATTAGGTACATTAATTCGTAAATTCCTTGACTAGCTTACTTAGGAAAATCAAACTAGCTTATATACACATTTAATAAGTTAGGCCATACGAGTTTATTAGTTAATTAGATTAGTTTTCATTTGATATTTGATCTCATTAATTCACTTATGAATCAATAAGTTTTGTTATTTTCTCATCTAGCCTACTTGGGCATTTTCATTATTTCCTTAATGAAGGCTAGATAAGAAAGCCGCATTCAATAATTTAGGCACATAGATTTAAATAAAAAGGAGAACTTAAGTTATGAATTAACCTATTTCTTAACGTTACAATGATCTAACCAACGTGCACACTCATCGTGAGGAACCCTTACTAGAGAATCGATGACTAAATAGTTAACTGTGCATATGAGTCTAAATAGTTAATACATATAATCATTCATTAATAAATTATTTTGAGTTGTTACATTTACATTGGAGAACTACCGTAACTTTAGCGAATGTGAGAAGTGCTAACAAGATTTTTGAAATAAAAAAGGTCCTTCATGTTCTACAGGAAATAGAGAAAGGAACATGATGGTTGGACAAAATATTGAATAATCAGTATCTACAAGAAAAAGAGCATGGACCGTATAATTAAAAACCATAAAAAAGGAAAAAGTGAGGATCTCTAATTGAAAGGAAGGCAGAAGGTCATTAAAAACTCTTCGTGAGAAATAAAAAATTTAGCTCGAGTGGTTGTAGCTAAGTTAAGTGAGTATCTCTAATCCTATAATAGCATACCCTTAAATAAGCCATATGGGCCCTTGTAAGTTTGAAAATCAACAAATAAGCAAAAAGTGGTGATAAAATTCATTTAAAAGAATCCAGTCAATAAGGAGATCAATTGGATCTACCGCTTTGATGAATAGACTTAGAAAATCTATGAGTGAGTTGAAGGTTATGATTTTTGTATGCTTCAAGTCTTAAAAAAATGTTGTCTCAAGAGGTAACCTAGTTTGAGTAATCGAACCAGGTTTCAAAAATCCTAAGTCTTTTGTTTAACAGATTGACTAGGTTTGGATTGAAAAGACACCATCATTTTGTAAAGTGGGTATAATGGTCTGTTCACTTGATGTAAATAAGTCTATTAATCTTGGGATAAAGCTTAAGGCTATTGTTTGAGTCGCACACAAATTAAAAAGAATGACTACTTAATCGGTACTCATACCGATGAAATTATCCCACCAATTACCATATCATTATCAATCCGGATGGTGTGTGATATCAAAATGAACAAAACAAACCCTCTCCTTTATAACAGAACAAAACTTTAATCTATTCTATTTCTTCTCGGACTCATCTCGACTTCGTTCTCGCTCTAGTCCTCTCAACATCGTTCTCCTCTCCGCTCGACTTTACTCTCCACTATGATTACTCCTCTCGACTATGCTTTTCACTTTAATCTATTTCTTCAAAAGGTACAAATCTTATACTTTTCCTTCTCCCAATTATTTCTTTGATTTCTTTGCTTTCTTGGGATTAGAGTTACATGGTGATGAATTTGTCTATGAAACTATAGACTTTGATGAAGTTATTTATGAAATCGTGATTGCCTTACTTTTTGCCCTCTTTGCCTTCTCTTTTTGATTTACTTGCTTCCTTTCATGCCTTTTTCTATGTTTCTCTAGCACACTTAAGTGATTGCTAAATCAATTTTTCCCTTTTGATGCACTCTATATTAATTTTCTTACCTTGATATTTTATTGAAATAAGGTAACACGTTGTTTTATCTTTTTTTTATTTGAAGGAAATAATTTATGCTTGGTTTTTTAGAGATATTAACCGAGGGCCTGAATTGTTCAATTACTTAAGCAAAAAAAAGTGATAAGCATAGAGTTAACATAAAACAAACAAGATATATTATGAAAATATAGAAGAATTTCACATTTGATATGTTGCCAATTTAGTTATTTTCTCGAACGTGCGAATTCAATTCTCATTTTCTCTTGCCTTTTCATTATAATGAAAATGAACTTGTTTTTCCATAGAATTCAAAATGTAGTCAATATAGTGAAAATTGTTTTGCAAGCTTTCTACTTTTTTCAGTCAAGCTTTATGAAAATCAATCCAAACAAAGCCTTAGGTATTAGTCTTTCCAGTCTCTTTTCCTTCTATTCATTAACTCTCTTAACATTCTCTTTCATGTTTATTTGCAATGTAAACACTCTTCAAGTAGTATAATGGTCTACACTCCACATTGATTTTTTTCGAATAAGGTGTGTTGATGTAATGCCTCATTTTTTACTTAGCTTGCGTCCTTTTCTTAGAGTGTTGGTTGAGTTTCCAGGGGGCCTTCTATTAAGTATCTAAGCCTTGACTAAACAATCTGACCTCCCTAATTAGGCGAATATAGTTTTTTTTTTTTTCAAAATTTTTCAGAAAGTTTGGCTGAATAAAAAATATTGTGAACTAGCTCTAAAATATGTTGTTCAATGATGATGAAGTAGAATATGAAGTTGTCTATGAAACTGTGATTGCCTTACATTGTATTTTCGATTCCAAGAATGACGTCTACAATAATTTCTACTTCAATTGCGATTGGCTTACTTTGTTCATTGTCCTTTGTCTTGGGTTCCATGGTTAGATAAATGCATCAATCATTTTTATAGATAATTAGATAAGTAGCATTTTATGGGTATCAATGTCTTTGGGCAATGTCTCATTTCAGTGTGACATATATGGATGCGAATTTCTTGCGAGTGGATCTAAACATGAGGAACGTTTGCTTGATTATTAATATTTTTTAATTTGTATGAAACTTGTCGTGGCCAAGATGTATATGTTCAATACGGGTGTACGAGCAAGTGCAAGAATTAAGAGTGGTTATGAATTAGATTTTGAAAAGGGTCGTAGTGTAGTTGAATATCTTATCTGCAAGTCATATGATAAGTGCTATTAGATGCTACAAATGGATAGGTTGAGATTCATAAAGTTACGTGATACGTTGTGTAAGCATGGGAACTTAAGGGACAAATGATGCTTGCTAATAGATGAACACTTGACTATTATTCTTCACATATTGGGGCACAACGTACACAATCGTATTCTAAGCACATGGTTTGAAAAGTCAGGTGATACTGTTAGCAAGGTGTTTAGGAGAACTATTCGAGCCATTATTCGGTCGCATCCAATCTTACTCAAGCATTCAGAACCAATCGGCATAGAGTCCACAAATATTAGATGGAAATATTTTCAGGTGATTGGAGTACGACTATGTCATTTGATAATTATCTTGGTTATACAATTTTTTGTGTTTAACTATGTACTATTTTTTGCCTGTTTATCTTGGTACTATTGACGGGACATTCATACCCATAATCGTGTGTAACTTCTAAAAGCCAAGATTTAGAAATTGGAATGCCTACATAACGTTGAATGTTTTGACTGCCTTTACTCTAGAAAAGTTAATTACGTGCATCCTACCTAGCTGGGAAGGATCGACACGTGATGGAAGAGTATTGAAAGATGTCATGTCTCGTCCTAATGGTTTAAAGGTTCAGTCAGGAACCTATTACATAGTTGATGCTGGGTATTCGAACTGCGAAGGTTTCCTCGCACCTTACCATAACCAGTGCTACCATATTTCAGAATGGAGCACCGTGTGACAACAAGCCCAAATACCTGAAGAAGCATTTAATACGCGACGTACGAAAGTGAGGAATATTACTAAGACATGTTTCGGTGCATTGAAACAACGATAGGTTGCCCTACAAAGTCCATGTAACTACAATGTGAAGATGATGTCATTCATCATCCACGCCGGTGCGATTCTTCTCAGCTTCCTTACTAAGGAGGTGCCAAATGACTCATTAGACACTATAATTCTAGAATGTCAAGAATTAGGAGCTGATGATGATGCTAGTAATGAGAAGCCCAAAACAATTTCCACCATTGGGTCAATAAATGCCTGGACCACATTTCTAGATGAACTAGCAATCATTGTAAATGACTATAGAGCTCCTCGCCATCAGAAATGTTGACATTCCTGTAATGAAATGTCCTTGTGTTTGAACATTATTGTCACTTTGTGTATTTTCTTATGTATTAGTATTGTTGTAAGTTTTTTGTAGTTTATGTGCTTCATTTGTTCTTGTTTTCAATCTCTCTCACTTATGATTCAGTATCCCTGAACATCATGACTTGGTATAAAAAATAGATAAAGGGATCTTGATTTATTGACAACATTTTAATTGTATTAATTAAGACATTATGCTTAGATATTTTAGCCTTGTTTAGCCTTTTTTGGGCTAATTAATCAATGTATACTTGGCTTCTTCATATAGTTTGCACAACTATTTAAAGTGCAAGTGCGATGCCTCCAATAACTACATGTGAGTGAGTGAGATCATATTTACATAAGCTTATATCAAAGTTTTTGTTACTGTTGATTTGCCTCATTAGGTTTTTCTTTTGGAGCGTTATTGTTTTGACTTAGATTGCATAATGAGACATCCCCTCCAAACACCAAACTTTTCGATTGGTCTAAGTGTCCTTCGATTACATTGTGAGACAACCACACTTCCATCCTTACAACTCTCACCAACATTTGTACTTGTCATCATGAGGACCTTTCATAATATCAAGCTTCTTCATAACTTTCGTGGTAATATATCTAATAACTTGGTCTAACAATAAAAAATTACTTACTAGTCCACTATATTCTTTTGAACAACTCTGTCTCAACCATCTTTTATAGGGAATAGATGTCTGCTATATATTTTCTATATTGAGTTTGGATGATTAGGTAAAAAGAAATAAGGTTAAGATATTTGAGTGTTGTATGTTAAGACATCTTCAGCTAAGTAATTACATTGAAGAGACATTAAATGGTTCAAACTATATATCCCCAAAAATGTTAATTAACCTTTACAAAAATATGTCGACATTTCTAAATAAAGATGTCAAGATCAAGAGCTGTAAATTCAAAAAATCCCACAATCATATATAGTTTGGAACGATAGGTTTTCATCGAAAGGGAAATGCAAAAAAAAGATTGCGTGACAAAAAAAATTTCATATATTCGGCAAAATTCTCTACAACCAGGCAAGACAAAATGGAGCCTTACATGATAAAGACTCCTATATGAGCTCACGACGTGACATGCTCTTGGTGTTGAACATAGTCTTGTCTACCTCTGATATCTTCAAAACCTCTTCCATAGCAGCCACGACTAAATGATGCATGTCTCTTTGTTCATTAAAGGCAATACTAATGTCATTGTTAGCCTTTGAGAGTTCATACCCAAGAACTTGTGCATCCGATATCATATAATTGGCAAGGCCTCCATCGGATCTACGTTTCTTCCTCTTATTTGGATTGCTAATAACGTCTGATGTGACAGACTGAGATCGAGAAGTCCCTTGAGTGACTTCAATATCTTCCGAGGCAATTGTATCACTTCCATTATCACTATTAGACTCATTATCGCCACCAAGCTCTTCCACAACATCCATAGTGTGGAATGCATCTTCTCTAGTTGTGTGTTCATTTCTTAATACTAGGAAACATTTATCATAGTAGATGAATGATTTAGAGCGCCATTTCTTGGTATCTGAATATTTCTACAACACAGCCAGTGAAGATGCACATTATTAAAGTCAAATATCACTAAAATAAAAAACTTACATATTGCAAGGAAGAGAGTATATTGCAATGTAGTCATCTCAAACATCGTCTTCTGCCAGAACCAAGTTCGAAATGTTTTTAAAAGCGAATCCACTTGAACTATGCTTCATGTCATTCATGATGAACCAATCCTTTTTCAAAGTGTTGATATGAGACTATGTGCGGTCTGGCCTTGATCCTTGATGTTGGACAAGAGATTTTCAAAGCCTCATCCAGATAGGTAAAGTACATTGGCTTAAACCCATTGTCCCCTCTGTAGACACTAGTGTTGACCATCTCAGCCATTGCATTCAGTAGTGAAGGTCCTCCATATGTGACCACTTGCACTTTATAGCTTTTGTTGGTTGGGACTCTTGTTGTGTCTCTGCTGCGAAGGTGGAGCACCTTATTGGGAAGTGTGATGTGCAGATGGTTGACCAAAGAGTCGAGAAGGTGGGGCACCTTAGAAGATAAATTGCTTAATACATGTTGTGAACCTTGTCGCTGTAAAGCCATCTACAAAAACCATATAAAATTGACAAAACTTATCAGGCCCCCAATTAAAGTTGGAGCAAAAAACAGTAATCAAGAATTGAAGTTAGAAGAAAACAACACCTCAAATGTACACGAACACAAAAATGGAAACCAAATAATTGTTTTTAAAATGGACCGAATTCATAACCTAAAAGCCTTTTATCAAACAAAGGGACCAAATTGTTTTCTTCAAAATGTACATAAACATTTATAAAAAATAAATATACACAAACACAAACACAACAACAATAGTAACGAATGGTAATGAATACATTTTCAATGCAAGTTTTTTTGATAAATTGAAATTCTTCAAACATGTCTTTTTTTGATGCCAAAAAAGGACCAATTCATCATCAACAAATAATTAGATTCAACTAAAACACAACAAATGATGAATCAAAATTGATATGAAAATTAGTGAAAAAAATCAAACTTGGGTTCTTAATTTGCAACAAAAATGCCACCATTTCTTGGTCAAAGTTGTATTTTTCCCAATAAAGCCCTACAAACAATCGACAACCATGTAATAAAAAACCCGTCAACCAAAAACCATCAGAAAATAAAAAACACAATCTCTCTAAATTTAATGCAATTCCTACAAGCATGTTGCACTTTCCTTCCATCAAATATGTAGTGTGCTTACTATAGCAAAAAGTGGAAGAAGAAATATAAATGGTTGTGATGATGGTATGATCTCATGTTTCTCAATAAATCCATCCTTGGGGGTTTTTAGAAACTTTTCATAAAACAAACTTTAATTATCTCAATGGGGTTTGGTTTCCAATCTTTTCTCTTCTATTCAAATCGTGAGGCGCCTCGGTGGGTTTTGATGGATCGACGAGATGGGACATAGGAAGGTGTTTTTTGAAACTAATTCATTACAATTAGTTACTGGTACAACGAAAGACATTAGTAATTTTTATAGGGTTAGATCAGTGCTTTAAGACTGCAAAGGGTTGCCTAGGATGCATAACAACTAGAGCATTCACCACGTTAAGCGATAAGCAAATGAAATGGCAAAAAATGAAACCAAACTAGCTAAAAGAAACAACAAGAAGACAAGAAAATCAGATGATGTATTGAGAGTGCGAACCTGAAGAGATGATGCAAAATCGATTAATTTGAATTTGTAATGGAGATATCAATGGGCAGCAATTTGTTCTTGAGAGGAAAAAACCCTAACGCATGTAGGCAACTTGGAAATCCATAAACTGCATAAATTGTTAAGTAGTATTTCTGATGGCCAAATGGGTGACTCCTTCCACCTTCACTAAATCTTTATTGTATAACCCTATCCAAACTACTTCCTTATTGCACATAAAATGCTAATAACGGGAGTAGGAGTTTTATTTTTGCGAATCCAGATGCAAAAGCATTATCCAAAATGCCATTTGAACATACCATAAAGGCTTTAGGTTAGTATCACTCAATTTTGTTACATTGTGTTTAATGGTTGTTGTCAAGTATCCTTTTGCCTGGGACGTGCAAAGTTCTGTCTTAAGGGGTATTTGATAAGTCTTTACTTTTAAACTTTTATATAGGGATTTTATCATGGAAACGAGTTTTAAACCTTTGTTTTATGATCATAAACACTTACTTTTAAGTTTTATAAGTCATTTAAAGGAATAAGAGTGTTTTAGACGATTTCGCGGGCAAAGTCAATGAAAGATTAAATTAAAACATCGTGAGGAGAAGTGTAAGAAAATACATACTCAATGAAAGATTATGTACTAACTGCATCACCCGTGGCACGAAATCTGAATTTTAGCACCTTGCTCCACTGACTTGCTATTTTGATCCTACATCGTCCTTGAGGTAGACCCATAATAACCAATGCGTTAATGACTGTGCCAGACTCACATAATAGAAGTTTTAAGACTTTTTAGAAGGTTCTTATTCTCTGGAGTTGTTATTCAAACACACCTATATAAAGGAGGAACCTCAATGGATGAAAATATTTTGTAAATCAGAGTGATTTAGGAGTAGAGCAAGGTAGAGCCGCCATATCTGGCTATGTTCGTTAATACCTAGGTCGGGGATGAATCCTTCTAGCCAGTGGTAGGTTTATTTTCAGGTCTTGTGAGGTTTTCTTTAATAATAATGTTTTGTTTCACTTCTCTCTCTTTATTTTATGGATTTTAACAGTGTCCCAATAGTAGTTTAGAGTTTGTATATTCATTGCAAATCTATAGGCATAAACCCATTTACCTACTAACAATTAGATTTAGTCTGTGATACCAACTAGGTTGAGAAGTGGAAATAACCTAAAACAAAAAACCTGACACACTTGTTGTTTTAGGCAAATAACATTGAGAACTAGGTTAAATCTTTAGTGCAGTTGCCCTAGGTTATCTAGGGGTAGGTTTTCCTTCAGAGCCATTAATGCTACTCACGTGATATTTATTAAGAGCGGTTCCTTAAGTTCGTACGGTGGAGTAAGAGAAGTATTTAGATATGGGTTGCCCTATCTATCTAGAATAAGGGAATAAAGGTGTTGGTGACCCCAACACCAATAGCCTATTTAGGAAAACTATTTTAAAACCCATTTTCAAAACTGACGATGCGAGACAGGGAAATAACGTAGGGCTAGATTATGGATTCCTACATTTAGGTATGTTCTTATTATTATGAATTTTCAATTATTTACTTCCTTACTTAGTAGACTTTTCACATAATACTCTTTCAAAATGCCCATAGGTTTACTTTTCTATTTATTAAACTTAATTTGACTGAATCCTGTGGATTGGACTCCATATTTACCACTACTACACCTAAATGGGATTGGTAACCTTTTTATAGGTTATATTGACACATATGACACTTGATCGATTCCATTGACAAGTGTAGGCATTCCTTATTTTCAAACCTATAACTTATCACCTAAAGTTGTAAGTCAAAATAGTTCCATTTGGACAATTCTCAACTATACTAACATGTCGTATTCTACAATGTTTTTCATTGACCAAACAAATTCCATTAACTATAAAATTTGTTGATGATTAAAGTAAGTTATATCGAAATTAAAACAAGCAAATTCTTAAGTCACTCGAACCTTAATTGGTGTCTCAAATCAATGCCTTAACTTGCCTACTCAAAATACTTAAGAAAATAATAGTGCAGTCAAAAGTTTTAAGTTTTTTTTTTGCCACAAAAATACTGTGGAACCTCCTCCAAATACAAAATTGATTATTGGGGGTCAAATTTGATATATATATATATATATATATATATATGTCACATTCCACAAAAAAACTCGACACTAAATCTTCGTTTTACTGTCTAGAAACAGTCCATAAGTCTACTAAAAAACTAGACTACAATACTATTTTTTTTTTAATTTTGCAAAACTTTTTTTAAGCTACCAATTCGACATCAATATACCTAAAATCCTTCTCAAAATGTCAAGTTGATTATAATGGACCTAATTTGATACATAAACATCAAATAAAATGTGAAAATATGACTAAAATTGATTGTTTGATCCCTAAAAAACATACACCAACAAGACATGAACATAACGCGACACAACATCAAAACATGCAACATTAACAATACAACTCTGCGACAATAGCACAATTTATTTCCCTTTATTGTTATCAACTTTCCCAATCGATATGATAACAACGAAAATTACGATACTCCTAAATAACATCAACCCTAATACCATTAACTTCCCTTATTTATTCCCACTCAAACCACAACAATAACAATAACACCCACAATAATCTCAACAATAACAATACAACAACAACAACATAGCCTCAGTCCCAAATTAATTGGGGTCGGCTACATGGATCAAACTTTTCCATTGTGCTCGATTAAGTGCAATTGATGGTGAGCTTTTCAAACCATTCAAATCCCTTATAATAAATGCATCCCATGTTAGCTTTAAGCTGCCCCTACCTCGTCAAATTTCTACAGTTACTATTGAGTCAAGTTTTCTAGCTGGGGCATTTGTAGGCCATCTTTGCGCGTGACCAAACCACCGCAACCGCCCTTCCGTAATCTTTGTATCAATTGGTCCTACTCCTACTTGTCTTTGAGTTTCTATATTTCTTATTCTATCTTTACGAGTTTTACCAGACAGCCACCTAAGCATCCTTATTTCTGCTACGTTCATTTTATGTAATCGTTGTTGCTTTACCGCCCAACATTCACTTCCATAGAGCATAGCTGGCCTAATTGCGGTCCTATAAAATTCTCCTTTTAACTTAGTAGGAACATTTCGATCACAAATCACCCCTGTTGCACTCTGCTAATTTTTCCATTAAGCTTAAATTCTACTTGCGACATCATTCTCGATGTTACCATTATTTTGTATGATTGATCCTAGGTATCTAAAGTGGTTTACCTTAAGAACTTCTTCTTCCTCTAATTTTACTAATCCATCGTCTCGATGTCTAGTGTTTCTTAACTCACAATGCATGTATTTGGTTTTTGTCCTACTCAACTTAAAGCCTTTGGATTCTAATGTATTCCTTAAATGTTCTAATTTCCTGTTCACTCCATTTTTTGTTTCATCCACTAAGACAATATCATCTGCAAATAGCATACACCATGGTATATCCTCTTGAATATGTCTAGTTAGTTCATCCATAACTAAAGTAAATAGATATGGGCTTAAAGCCGATCCTTGATGAAGTCCTATCATTATGGGAAATTGCTTTGTAGCTCCTTCAAATGTCTTTATTCTCATTACTACTCCATCATATATATCCTTAATAGTGTCTATGTATCTAGCATGCACTATTTTTCTTTCTAGAGCCCACCAAAGAACATCTCTAGGGACCCTATCATATGCTTTTTCTAAATCTACGAATACCATATGAAGATATTTTTTCTTTTCTCTATATTTTTCTAACAATCATCTTACAAGGAAAATCGCCTCCATAGTTGACCTCCCAAGCATGAAACCAAATTGATTCTCTGATATTGTTGTTTTTCTACTTAGCTTATTGTCAATTATCCTCTCCCAAAGTCTCATAGTGTGACTCATAAGTTTAATTCCCCAGTAGTTTGAGCAACTTTGAACATGTCCTTCGTTTTTTAAGATTGGCGCGAGCATGCTTCTTCTCCAACCCATTGGCATCCATTTTGATTTTAAAATTTTATTGAGAATTTTTGTAAACAAAGTCAATCCAACTTCTCCTAAGCATTTCCAAACCTCTATGGGTATTTCATCTGAGCCACATGCTTTCCCTATTTTCATTCTTTTCAATGCCTTTTTAACTTCTACAACTCTAATATTGCATGTATAGTCCACATTTCTTTCTTGGTGTAGGTTTTCATTTGTTATAGTATCTACTTGGCCATCATTAAATAAACTATCTAAGTAACTTCTCCATCTCTCCTTAATATCATCCTCGCACGTTAAAACATTTTGATTTTCGTCATTAATGCATCTTATATGGCTTAGGTCTTGTTTCTTTTTATCTTTTAATTTGCTAGCCTATATATATATTTTTCGCCATCTCTATTACCTAACCTTGTATATAGATCCTCCATGAAATTTGCTTTAGCTTGACTAACTCCTTTTTTAGCTTGTTTTCTACATTCTCTATATTAATTGTACGCATCTTTATCTTGACACTTAGGTATTTTCCTATACATCTCTCTTTTAATCTTAATTGCTCGTTGGACATCCTCGTTCCACCACCATGTTTCTTTCATTTATGGTCCCAAGCCTTTAGATATACCTAATATGTTTGCTCCTACTCTCCTTATGTAACTACTCATTTCTAGCCACATTGTATTAGCATCTAAGTCAAGATTCCAAATATTTTCCTTTAGTAGTTTTTCCCTAATCTCTACTTGTTTACTATGTTTTAGGTTCCACCACTTTATTCTAGGGTCACTAACTTTTTTATTCTTATTATGTCGTCGTGTTAGCTTAATATCAAGTACTACTAACTTATGTTGGGTAGTAAGTCTTCACCAGGTATTAATTTATAGTCTCTACATATTTTTCTGTCTATTTTTCTTGTCAAAAGAAAATCTATTTGACTCTTGTTATGACCACTACTAAAAGTAATTATATGTGACCCCCTCCTCCTAAAACTAGGATTTGCTAAAACAAGATTATATGCTGAAGCAAATTCTAAAATTGATTCTCCTTCTTCATTTCTATCACCTGAACCAAAACCTCCATGAACTCTCTCAAACTCATCGTTACTTGCCCCGACATGCCCATTTAAATCTACTCCAATAAACAAATTTTCATCTAATGGTATACATTGCATAAATCTATCCATATCATTCCTAAACTTGCATTTGATGCTCTCATTTAATCTTAGTTATGGTGTATCGGCACTAAGTATGTTAATATTTTCTTCTCCAATAATTAATTTAACTAAAATCAATCTATCCCCCATTCTTTTAACCTCTATGACCTTATCCTTATAATTATTATCCACCACAATTCCTACTCCATTGCATTTTCTATCTATACCAGTGTACCACAATTTAAACCCTGTGCTTTCTATTTCTCTACTCTTTTCTCCTACCTATTTTGTCTCTTGGAGGCAAGCTATATTGACTCTCCTTCTAATCGTGGTATCCACTAGTTCTATTGACTTCCCCGTAAGTGTTCCTATGTTCCATATTCCTAAATGAATTTTTTCTCCCCTTTGTATTTGTTTTCCTTTTCTATTTCTATTTTATCTAAAGGATCTAGTATCTCGTATCTATGATTTTATTTTTGTTTTTGTGTTTTTTTTTAACTTGCTTCTTTACCTACACCCATCCTTTGTGTGGGCCCTTGTTCAGTTTTCCTTACATCCAGGCACGATGTGAAGGGACTAGCTTCTTTACCCACACACGTCCTATGTTTGAGAACCCTTGCTCATATTTTTCACACCTAGGCGGCGATGTGAAACACACCTTTGCTCATTTCTCACTACACTCGGGCTACGATGCGGCACGTCGCTAGGTGGGAACGCCCTAACATTTATATGTGTTTGACCCATTTCATGAAAAGTGACAAAAGTCTCGCGCTGGCTGTCAACCTATTGGAACCATCCTCCATTTTCCAAGAATAAAAAATGAGTTTGGGGCCTCCCTCTCCAAGTTTTCGGGTATAAAAAGTGAGTTTGGGATCTCCCTTACCCATTTTTCGGTATGAAAAAATGAGCGTCAGAGTCCTCCTCCTTTATAAGGACTTGGGGCTGGCTATGTAGCGCATTCAACAATATTCTTTTATTCTCATTATCATTTTCTTTCTGTTTCTCTCTTCCCAACGAAAAAGAACAAATCAACAACATCGATCAATCTAAAAATCATAATCAACTAGCAATAGTCACAGAATAACCAATCATTCCACTGATTATTTAATAGAAATTAAAAATAGAATAGAACTCAAATTTTTAAATATTGATTCAACTTTGTTCATCCTTACTGCCACACACAAATCAACATTACATGTCTTTTTTTTTTTTTCTTTTTTCATTGATAAACTCAAAAAAGAACTCACCTTAGCAGTGGGTTAAATACATTGCTTATCTTTATTGCCAAGTCTTCCATGACAGTGAGCTCAAGATACAAAGAAAAAATAATTTGCACAGGCATAGAGAAAGCGGGTTTGAGAGATAGCAGAGCTGTCGAGAGGGAGAGTCGAGAAAGAATGACAGAGAGAGAGAGAGAAAAAGAGAAATAATTGATCGAGAAGTGAGATAAAGCTTTGTGAGATAGGAAATGCAAGAAAGAAGATTCATGAACAGAGGTGAGGTGAGGAAGGAAATGAACAGGATGAGAGTGGTATGTCATGAAGACAAACGAATATGGTTTTAATCGAAACCTCTCTTCATTTCATATTGATAGATTAATTTAACACATATAATTTACTAAAATGTCCTCTAATTCGACTACTACTTTTTATTTTGCAAACACCTTTATGTGTCATTTGTATATTTTTATTTCCATGTTTATCTATAACTTTTAAGCCCAAATTAAACCCTAGAAATACCCTAATTTTGCCAAAAGTCAGCGAAAATACCAACTCGTTGTGATTCACGTAGACACTTCAAACCTTAATTTGACCATCTTTCACAATGAATAGAGTATACTACACTAATTAGTTATGCAATACACAAAAATAATATTTAATCTTATGATCTCTAGTCTATAATGCATTGCTCGCACCTCGGATAACAAAATTCGAATTAAGATTTGAAAATTCTTAATTACACTAGTAAACAAATTTATAAAATTCTTGGATTTCACGATTCAATGCAACTAATTAAAAATTTTGTATTGGAGATTTTAAGTTATAGGTTAACGAAACTAAAAGATATATGAGAAAATGATATTTCATATATGATTCATTCAATCCAAACCTGTAAAAATCATTTTCAAGGTGAAACAATTAAGTGGACCCAATCACATTTGTTGTATTTAAAAACACAGTGGTAGAAATTATAAACATTTCAACTTTTCATTTTCAATTATTTGGTTTAATGAAAATTGATCTTCAGTTCTTTGTCAATCTTGCCAATTTGTGAATTTTTTATGAGTTAAACAATTAACTTTATGGAATATCGAAAAACCTTAGTTCACTTTATACTTCATGTCTTGCATCCATTCAAGCATTAATACACACCAACATCTTACCTATCTCGCTTTTCATTTGGCAGTACTCATTCTTACTTGATAACAATTCCTTAAATTGTTAAAAATTCATTCTATATCCACTAACTTTGTTACGCATCCCACTTTGCTTTTTCATAAGAAATATTTTTTTCATCAAGATTATTAGCACTTCAATTCTTAAACTATCATCACTCTAAAATTACATAGTGTTACAAATAATATTTGAGCCTGGCATGAGATACAAAGTAGAGCTGCATGTCTATATGATCCATCACCATTCTAGTATTTCTCAATAGAAACCCGAAACTACATAAGTCATCCACTGACTATATATCACAATTACATTTATCTTCCCGTGACAAGAGATCTTAAATCTCATTTCAATCAGAAATGAAACCTGACACATCGTGCAACTCTCACTCATTCTCTAAATCTCTACTCAAAATATTGTTTAAATTGTAGACTAGAATGAAATTATCAATTCCAACTCGTCAGCCAATTCACTGAACTTTTCATTTGACTATCAGAAAATTAACAACTTTTCAAAGTTTTTCGAATCATTCTCTATTTATGAGTTCATCAAATTTATTTCACTACTTTAGTAGAGACAATTATCCCTAACTTGAGTAGTTAAACAGATTTAAATAGAGATTTCAACATATTTCATGTTTATACTCTCACAATATAACTTTTAACTTGTATTTCAATGGTCATGAGAACTTCTAAAACCTAAAATCAATAAATATATGATCAAGATTTCTTAAGCATTACGTTCATACTCAATACAAATTCTAACCATTGGACTTTTATATTCAATTTCTACTCATGTTCATAGCGAAACATTCATACCATAGGATCCATTGATCCCTAAGATCAATAGACTACTCACGCTACATTGAAACACACATATTGCAATTTATAAATGAAATTAGTGATGAGTATAAATATATTACCTTAAATTAAAACAATGAAACCAAACTTGAATTGCGAAACTAGAGTCTTTAGTTTTTTCTCCACACAAACCTTCTTAAAAATACTCTAATGGATACTACTTTATAACATGTTATGAGTTGACCACGTTCTAACATCTATTTATGCATTCTAATAACAATTAAAAACCCTACTTTACAATTTAACTCGAAATAAAACTTAAACTTTCTAATTTCTTCCAATCAGTTGCTGTCACTTGTCCACCTAATGTCGTGTGTGTTGTGCAACGACACTGCCACCACGCCATCTCCTAAGTGCAATTCTTCATTCCCTGTGACCTCAGCGCCTTGCCTTAAGTACCAGGCCCTATCCCTTACTTTTTAAAAGCTACCACATCGCCAAACCTACAACCTTGATTTCTTCACTTTGCTTTCTCTCCCACACCGTGCCGAAGTCCTCCTTGTTGTTCCATACACCTCCATAATTCCACCGTGTGTAGCCATGGCACAAATCACACTTTCATGGGTTTTTGCTCCGTTTCTTCTCGTTTTTGCTCATTTCCTTCCTTTACGCCTTAATTACCTAAAAATGCATAAACACCATTAATTAAATCTCATTTAGGGATATTTATACTTAATATACTACTAAACAAACCATATATAAGTCAAAATAATCACTCATCAAATATCCTTAAACTTAGGATTTTGTGTATCCTAAGCAAAATTGTATTCTACTAAGTTTCCTAATAAGTAATTCTTGTTCATTTTACATTGTTCATGTAGTATGCTTTAATTCAGTAAGTTTGGAGTTAATAATCCACTTAAGAGTTTTTCTTTGCAAAAACTTATATTTTAAGACATGTAGCTTTAACAACATATATAACTTCAGTTTTGAAACACCGAAGTAGATCACAACCAAAACCATAACTACTCACAAGTTTGTTTCGCCTCAACACTCAAGTAGTAAGTGTGCAATCTCATTAATCTTAGGAATGAATAATCATAGATCATACTCATTTTGAATAGACTTTAGCACATCAAGAGTCTATAGGACTTCATATAGTTTGAAAGAAATGTTAACTCAACTAGCTACTCGCAGTTGAGCTAAATCTTTTATTTGAAGAGTTTTCTTTTACCACCTTCCTTTCTTTACTTTTCTCTCATTTCTTTTCTTCTTCTCTTTCTCGTTTTTTATTTTTTGCTTTAAAGTCCCAGCTTCTTTTCATGTGTACTCTGTTTTTTCTTTTTTTTTTCAATCATCATGTTCTCTGCTCCATTTCCTGCAAAACTTGTGGGATTCTCTAATTTTTATATTTCTAAAACTATTGTTAGCACTTCTCACTTTCACTTAATTAAGTTAACTCCAACTTTTCCTTTACAATGCCTATTTTCTTTCCCTCTTTGCACTAAGTCTTTTTTACTTTTAATTATCAATTAAGATTCACACTTATTATAGATTTCCTTAAAGATCTAAATTTTTCCACAAGAAATGTTATAGTTTCTTGCTTTTATTTCAAGTTCAAGGTCTTGCCTAACTTTTTGTTTCAAATCATGAAATCATAGATTGTTTGCTACATTTCATTTTTTCTTCTTCAAAGTTTTAAATAGTCTCTTGAGTTTCATATCAATAAGAAACTTGTAATCTACTTACAATCAATTAAAGGCATGAACAAGCAAATGAACTTCTTATTCATTATATAGTACTATCTATAACCAAATCTATACTACTTTAACATTCAAATAGTAAATAAAATGAAAAATTTATAAACTACCATACTTTCCTCTTTAACTTCTTTAAAATAAAATTTAAACGGTCATACCTGTAGTGTTTATCTATATTTCTCAGCCCATCGTACTACTTCCCACAGTGTAGTTTAGTCTAGATTGCCCCAAAATTAAACCAGACCTTGTCCTTAAGGTTATAAAGTAAGCCTAAAACATGAAAACATTAAAACACAAAAACTTATATAATAACACAATTATATAAGCATAAACTTAACTAAACATAGAATTTAGACAAGTAGATAGTTAACAAAATACCTCAAATGTAAGAGTGAAATGGTGTTAATATAACTCTCGTCTCCCTGGGTCTAAAGGAATCCCAAGATACTGACATCAGGAATGCGCATCATCACCACCATCATCAACTGCATCATCGGCTCTAACATAAGATGGTGTCAAAGGATGCTCCACCCTTCTACTCTGCTCCAAATCTAAATCAAACACATTATCTAGTGCTGCTAGAAAACCAAAAGACCTATAAGTCAGTTTCATCCGTTTGCTCCTCTCACACCTAGTTATGTCCCTTTGCTTGTCAACAAAAAATATGATATTATGATGTCCATTGTGTCAATCTTGTGCTCTCCTCCACCTATCCTACTCATAAAGTAAGAAGGCTTTCTGACACTAAGCCTTGTCCTCTCTAAACCATCTCTGCATCTCTACAATCCATAGCCTCTTCCGCGATGGAGTCAAGTCCTCTATTGTTGTATTGGTTATGGTGGATGAGGTAGTGGAAAAACCTCAGGACCATCCAAGTCTTTCTCTTTAATATCCTTCATGTAGTAATTCTTGAGTTAACTTCATCGCTACTGCTGCTACCTGATCCTCTTGTGTTTGGCCAACAACTCAGCCTTAAGTCTAGCTCACTTGGCTCTTTCTCACTCCCCTTTGGAGTCTTGATAACCAGGTGGTGATTTCAGTATAAGCATGAAACCTTGATCCATGGTTGCTTGGGCCTCAATATTGAATTCTTTTTTCATTTCTCTATCGCACTCTAACCTTAAAGCCCATCTAAGTGATCAAGATAGGAAACAATAATCTATTATCTATATTTAACGTGATGGAACTTAGATTTTTGTAGATGATCTTGTTGATGTTGATCTCCACATTCTTTATGATCTCATAAAGATAATCCGTTTTGGCTTGTTGATCTCACCCTGCTAAGAGGTGGGGTATAACGAAGCCACATGGAAATGTTGCCACATTTGTTAAACTCTCCTAATACTCCTTTTCATAATGTGCTTTGGCACATTCTCAGCTCCCATAATTTATCCTTGTTGTCCTTCGGCAACCAATGCTCTCTATATGGCTCTAAAAGTGGATAAGTTATAAGGTCTCTCATATATCTTATCCGAAAAACTCAGTTCCACTCCATACAAACTTAAGTACTTGAATCTATAGATGCTATTAATTTTACATATTTTAGAGGAAACAAATATCCCTCTCACCTTCACCGGCTCATCCTTCCTAGCGAGCTTCGCATTAGCATAAAATTCATACATAATGTCACTCATTCCTTTACCTTCATTGTTTCTAGTCTTGAGTGAGTTGCTTCAAATTTTATTGCCTAATGAATTTATGTACTTGTTTACTATACTTGACTTGTATGTTTATTCCTCTCTTACGATTGAACTTCCTATGTTGCATATCCCCATATCTATCCTTTGCCTCTCTACTAATGAAAAATTCGGATTTAAATTGCTAAGGCTCATCTGAGATATCTCTTGAGGTAGATGTCTTAAAGTCATTTGCTGTAACATGGCTAAATTGCTTCTTTGTTCTTGTCAATTCTTCAAACTTCACACAACACAACAACAATGAAATTGGCAACTCGGATATTCAAATCACCTAAAAATAAAAATTTATATCAGACGGATCATACACATGCCAAAAAAATGCAAAAACAAAAACATAGTTTGCCTGGTTAACATTAATGCTCAATAATCATACAATCTTGCATTTTATCCAATAACCTCAAATCCACAATTCATAAAATTTCATCAAAATCTTCAAAATTCAATGCATAACTAATGAAATTGTAATTTTTACCTCAATGCCTGATTAATTTCTTTTGTATAACACTCCTCTAAGTCTCTATCAATGTAAGCCCTCTCACTTTTCACTTTTAATCACTAAGAACTCTCTTATCTCACTTAGAAATGATCAAACTTTAAATCTAAAGGGATTTGTACTGGGTGGCTATGGTGGGTTTTTTGTGCAAGTATGAAGAAAATGGTAAACAAGGTGTTTTAAAACCCCTATCGATATTGGCGTCGTGCCTTAGTAGGTACGACACCATGACACTGCCACTATGGCATTAAGGACGCATTGGGGTTTTGTTGTGGCCTTACTCTCCCACCATGCTAGCGTTATGACTGATACCCATGGCGCCTTGGCTCATAGCCACAGTGTCGAGCAGTCTGCCAATGTCATTCGCCTATATTTTTTGTTAATTCCCATTCGTCACTCCTCTAACTTTGTGTATCACTCACACAAGATGTCGTGATCGCTTAAACCCATGTAAATATAAAAATTAATAAATCTTATCTTTGATTTGCTTATGCACCTTACCTTCACCGATTTGAACTCCTTCACTCTCTTATGCTCTTTAATGGGTTATCAAGAAATTTTCATTCCAATGAGTCATCATTCGAAAAATGGTCTTTCCTACACATTCAACATAAATTTTTGAAAGTTTGAGCTAAAACGTTTGTATTGTATTTAACTAAACTACATAACTAACTATTTAACTAAAAATTTAAAAATTCAAAAATTAATACTCATGGGCTACCTCCTAGCAGTGCTTAGTATACCATCATTACCCTGACTCCTTTTTAGCTCATTTAGTTTGAATCTAAATTGAGAAACTCCAATTATACATCAAAGATTATAATGTTGCTCCCGCTTAGATGTACTTATTTACTAATGATAAATACAACCTTCTCAGCATAATAGCCCTCATCGATACTCAATGTGATCTTCTTCTCTCTTATATACAAATTTGCCTTGGCAATGTTGAAGAATGGTGGTCAAAATATCATAGACACATCATAATCCATGCATGTTCAAGACCCAAAAATCTGCGATGAATGTGAATCTACCCACTTTCACATGCATGTTTAAGACTCTACCTAAAGTAGGTATCAAGTTTCTATTTACTACTTGTAAATTCATGGTATCAGGACAATTGATCTTGAAATAAACGTGCAACATAACCATTAGTCGCATGATATTGATTGAGGCTCCCATATTGTAACGGTCCATTTTAATCAATTCCAATTAACTGGCTAATTACAGATTAAGATCCTAAGCTCTGACCCACGTAGACGTCGCGATAAATTTATGGCATGCCTAATAGAAATATGTTATTTTTGTGTGGTGAGTGTTTATTTATTTTACTATGATTTAATAGTTTGTGCCACGTTAATTGAGGATTATGCTTGGTCGCGTTGTGCGCGTGTAGTGACGAGAGTGCGCGACGTCATGGAGTGCATGTAACGCGGGTGTACGGGGTTGTATGGGATTAAGTGGTCACTTCATATCAAACCCATCCCTCATCATTATACTTTGTCTTTTCTCCAAAAAAAAATTCCTCATTTAAAAATAGGAAAGAGTGAAAAGAAGAGAGGGAAAAAGAAAAGAAGCGAGTGGAGAGAGAAAAGAGAGAGAGAGAGATAGCGAGAGAGAGAGAGAGAGAGAGAGAGAGAGAGAGAGAGAGAGAGAGAGAGAGAGAGAGATAGAGACGGAGGGAGCTCCGGTCAGGAGCACAAGCGGTGCCAATGGACAGCTAGCTGCAGCAGCGAACGAAATGGTGCCGCGGCAGGGGACGAGAAGGCGCGCAAGCACTGCGAGGCGCGGATGTCTTCTGCAATGCGGTGGCGAGCATGGTGGCTCAGTCAGCAGCGGCGACTCCGAGGGCAACGGAGACTCCGGCGCCAGCGTGACATGACGATAGCACCTGCGAGGCAGCCGACAGGAGATGACAACGGCGGACGACACAGCGGCTGCGCGGAACTGCAGTGGCGCGGACAGAGCACTGCAGCGTCGGGGCGCGGACGACAGAGATGGCCAACGGCGGTGCGGCAGTGGCGGCGATCGGTAGGGCGGCAGCTGCCGGCAGCGATGGTTAGCAATGGAGATGATCCGAAGTGGCGGCAGTGGCGCGTTGGTGGTGTCGGCTAGGTAAACGCAACGACGACGGCGTCGGCTCGGCAGTGGTAGCGGCAGCTTGGTGGCGCGTTGTTGGACTTTGTTGAATCGTTGACGAGGAGTGCGATTCGACGACGAGATGGAGGTGAGGTTTACTTCACCTAATTTAGTTGTGATTTAAATGATTTAAGTAATATAGCCCTAAATGATAAAAATTTTATAATTAGACACAAGAGACTTAGGCTACCGTAGTCGGTGTCGGGTATGTATCTCGAAGCGTGTGCGGGATGTTTCGAAGGCGTTGTGCAATTTGTTTGAGGTAAGTAAACCCACGTGAAAATTAGTTAAAATTCAATTTATGGCACTTACTTTATTTCTCATTTTAATTATTCCATTGTGCTTCTATTGATGTTCAGTTATTGTTCATCCACTCCCACGTGTGTATTTGTGTTTGTCGACGGGGTCTCATGGTACGGACTCACACCCCGAAGCTAGCTACACCGCGTTGTTTGAGAAATTGACCATGTTAGGGCTACGCAGTGATTATTCTCCTCGAAACCCGTATGTTGAGAGATGTTTGAAGAAGACCTAAGTCTACGTCAATGGTTTCTCTCGAGAGATATTTTGATGGGGTTTCTTCCATTCAATGGTTCCTCTCATACGACCGTGTGAAATTTGGTGAGGTGGTCGTCAATGGTTCCTCTCGGTTTAGCTACGACGATTCCCGGATGTCGACCAGGGTTCTTTGTCACGCTACACTCGTGTACAGAGTTGACTTCTCAACGACTTGTTTTCACGCGATTTTCTTTATTCTTGTCCTTTATTTATATTGCATGAACTGTAGCCGTTTCATTGGAATTTGTGAATATTAGCTAACGTTCTCTGGGATTTACTCACCTGGGATTTGTCATTATTTTTTGTGACAAATCGCTGATCCTGCGATGAATCGAGGCAACGGTGTCTTAGGCGAGCTGTCACTTTTTGCATAAGTGGTTGTATGTATCTATTTATTGTTTTATGAAACTTTTAGGAAGGACTTGTACACCTGATACATGTATATGCTCATCTTTTGTACTTTTGTTGCTCTTGCTATACATGGTATCAAATGCCGGGTATCATTCTAATGCAAACTTTTATTTCTACCGTGTTTGCATGCTTCAAATACTTCTGCTTTATTGTTAATTTATAATAATTTGATAAATCGCGAACAACTTAACTTAGTCAATTTAATGTGAATATCCATAAAACTTTCCATAAATATTAAGTTAAGGCGAATAAGGTATGTATACAGGTGTTGGTCACAGGTAGTCAAAATTAAGTGTGAGGTGACGTGGCATGCTTGGTGACATGTCTGGTGACGTGGCGGTACCCGGTTTGCCTCGGAGTTTGGGGCGTCATATATGGTATCAGAGCTTAGGTTCAGGCGAACCTAGGGGAAAGTTTTGAAAATCTCATGGCTTAAGACATTGTGGTACCAACGTAACGGTAGGTATCAGAGCCTAGTTCAGGCGAACCTAGGGAAAATGTAATACAACCAAATAAAACTTTACAACAAACGTTAGATGTGGATACCCGAAAATCCTGACTTAGAACTTTAGTTGGGAAGCGAACATGGGACGGGTGTTTCAAAGCTTATACGTTATATATTTTGATTTGTAATAGTATATATGCGTACATATGCGTATACGAAGCTGATACGAATGTTCGCGATTTGCAAATTCGACATGGATGGATGACCAGTTCTTCATACGGATGATGGATGGACGATCAGACTTCATAGTTTGCAGCTTGAGGAGATGTTCGATTGCTTCAAGCGTAGCCAGCGGCAATACCGGCCCCTGCCACACTCACCGCCACCACTACTGTAGAGCAGACAGTTATCGCACCGACTGTTACGCCAACCTCGCTCACGACCACTACTACTGAGATACTTCCTGCAGTCACTACACCATGGACTACGTCGACCGTGGCACCGATATTGATTCCACCATTAGAGATCACATTTGAGACCTTCTTATCATCTGAGGCGAAGTTGATTAAGGAGTTCGTTCGTGTTCAGTCAGACTACTATCGTGGAGGTAGAGACCTAGGGTAGCTAAGAAGTGGATATGTTCACACGAGAAACATCAAAAACTTTTGAGGATTCACAATAGCATACGAGATAGAATTTCGGATTCCTGCTTAGGGGAGATGCTGCAGTATGGTGAACCACCCACACAGCCACCCACGAAGAGCCCAGTACTTGGGCAAAGTTCAAGAAATTCTTCTATGATCTGTATATCCCGATAAAGATTTAACTAAGACTGAGAGATGAGTTCTTGATGCTGAGGCATGGTGGCCGGACGGTGGCGCAAAACATAGAGAGATTCACACACCTACGTACCTTGCGATGGACGTAGCTGGAACCGAGCGACTTCAGGTCCATAATTTTATTCGAGGACTCCGACTATAGATTGAGGGAGCGCAGATTGTACGCCAAGTCCAGTAAGTGCGAGTTTTGGCGTTCGGAGGTACAACCATTTGGACACGTGATCAGCGACAAAGGTACTTCAGTGGACCCTAGTAAGATTCACGTTGTCATCGACTGGCCTACACCAGAGTGCGCGACATACATTAGGAGTTGTTAGGATTGGTTGGAAATTATCGACAATTGTACAAGACTTTTCAAAAATCGCAACGCCGAAGACTAGATTGACCAAGAAGGATGTAATCTCCCATTAGTCCAATGAATGTGAAGCTGCTTTCACCGAATTAAAAAAGAAGTTGACTTCGACACTGTTATTGGTGTTGCCATAGTCGGGCAATGACTTGACTGTTCATACAAACGCTTGTGGCACCAGATTGGGATGCGTATTGATGTAGTGAGACAGGTGATAGGTTATTTATCGCATCAGTTGGGGACTCATAAGAGGTGCTGTCTAGTGCGCAACCTGGAGCTCGCCGCAGCTATGAGTTTGTAAGAGGTTCCAGATACTGCAGAGGCACATATTTGTGGGTAGATGCGAGGACCAAAAATATCTATTCCGCAGATCTTGGAGTGTTAGAGCTGATGTGATGTATCCGAGGTTCAAGAACATGACACAGAGTCTAGGTTAACCAGATTGGCACGAGTCCGTTGATGAGTGTTTGATACACCCTGGTAGATTGTGGGTTTTTGCAGTGGCAGAGTTACGCAATGGTATTCTTCGGGAGGCTTACAGCTCCATGTACACAGTGCATCCCAGTAGGACCAAAATGTATTGTGATATGTGATAATTATTTTGGTGGTCAGGGATGGAGGCAGATGTCAGCCAGTATGTGAGGAGTTATGAGGTGTGTCAACCGGTTAAGGCTTAGCACAGGAAGCCTGGAGGACTATTGCGACCATTACGCATCCCACGATGGAGAGGGGAACACATCGCTATGGACTTTGTCTGTGGGTCGCCGACGACTTTGTGTAACCACGATGCCATTTGGGTAGTCGTGGATCGACTGATGGAATTAGCGTATTTTATCCCAATCTCCATGTAATATAGCTTTCCACAGCTGAGCATGCTCTTCGGGCGAGAAATCATCAGACTGCACGGAGTGCCAGTATCTATATTGTTAGACAGAGACCGTCGGCTTACTTCGCAACTTTGCAGGCCAAGTAGGAGCAGTACGATACCAGATTGCAGTCCGGCAAGGCTTTTCATCCACAGACTGATGGACGGTCTGAAAAACTTATTCAATTCCTTGAGGAAATGCTCAGAGCCTGTGTGCTATAGTTTGGAGGGTTATGGGATGAGTTTTTGTCACTTGGTGAGTTTACCTATAGCAATAGCTATCAGGCTAGTATTGGGATACCACCATTCGAGGCGCTATACGAGAAACCATGCAGATCGCTAGCTTGTTGGGCAGAGCCTAGAGACGTAGCTGCCATTAGGTTTGAGATTGTTGTAGATCACACAGAAAAACTTATGTTGATTCGTCAAGAGGCTACAAGCCGCTCAAGACAGACAAAAGGAGTACGCGAACAAATACTGCGACGGGCTGAGTTATGAAGTGGATGATTTGGTTTATTTGGAGGTTTCTCCATTGAAGGGCCTCATTAGGGAGAGAGAGTCTACCGTGCGAAGGCGATCCCCCACTTGTTCCAAGGTAAAAATCGAATTAAATTTGAATTTTGGGATAAAATTTCCTTTAGTTGGGAAGATTGTAACGACCCGCTTTAATCTATCCTGATTAACAGGCTAATTACAGATTAAGATCCTAAGCTAAGACCTAAGTGGACGTCGCGACAAATTTATGGCACGCCTAATGGGTGAAATATGTTATTTTTGTGTAGCGAATGTTTATTTATTTTACTATGATTTAATAGTTCGTGCCGCGTTAATTGAGAATTACGCTTAGTCGCATTGTGTGCGTTTAGTGATGAGAGTGTACAACATCGCAGAGTGCGCGTAACGCAGGTGTATGTGGTTATATGGGATTGAGTGGTCACATCACTCACCCCATCATGTCACACATCACATCAAACCCATCCCTCATCATTAGATTTTGTTTTTTCTCCAAAAACAATTCTTCATTTAAAAATGGGACAGAGAGAAAAGAAGAGAGGGAGAGAGAAAAGAAGGGAGATGAGAGAGAGAAAAGAGAGAGAAGAAAGGAGTGAGAGAGAGAGACCGCAAAAGAGAAGGGGAGAGAGAAATGGAGGGAGCTTCGGCAAGGAACACGATCACCGCCGGCGGACGGCCATCAGCAGCAACATACGTAGTGGCGCTACAGTAGCGGACGAGGAGGCGCGTTAGAAGCATCTGCAAGGCCGTGGAGCTGCTGCAGCGACAGAGACGGTGGCTCGGTCGGAAGCGGTGACCCCGGTGGCAACGTCGACTCTGGCGGCAGCGCGACATGACGGCAGCACCTGCGAGGCAGCCGACGGGGGACGGGAGCTGCGGACGACGCAGACGGTGCACTGCAGCTGCATGATGCGGATGGCGAAGATGGCCGGCGGTGGTGCGACAGCGACGGCAGTTGGCAGAGCAGCGGCAGCGGCCGAAAGCGGCTGCAGTGGCGCGACGACGGCAGCGGCAACAACGGCAGCGTCGGCGCACCAGTGGAGTTGTCTCGGTAGCGGCAACGCTTGCGGCAACGGTGAACAGCGCGGTGGCGCGGTGTCGGACTTCGTCGAATCCTTGACGATGAATGCGATTCGACGCCGAGATGGAGGTGAGGTTTACTTCACCTAATTTAGTTGTGATTTGAATGATTTAAGTAACATAGCCCTAAATGATAAAAATTTTATAATTGCACACCAGAGTCGGTGTCAGGTACTATCTCGAGGCGTGTGCAGGATGTTTATGGAGGCGTTGTGCAATTAGTTTGAGGTAAGTAAACCCACAAGAAAATTAGTTAAAATTCAATTTATGGCACTTACTTTATTTCAAATTTTAATTATTCCATTGTGTTTCTATTGTTGATCAATTACTGTTCATCCACTCCCACGTGTGTATGTGTGTTTGTCGACGGGATCGGCATGGCACAGACTCACATCCGAGGCTAGCTACCTCGCGTTGTTCGAGTAATTGACCATGTTAGGGCTACGCGGTGATTATTCTCCGCGAAACACGTAGGTTGAGAGATGTTTGACGAAGACGTAAGTCTACCTCAATGGTTCCTCTCGATAGATGTTTGGATGGGATTTCTTCTGTTCGATGGTTCCTCTCATTCGACCGTGAGATGTTTGGCGAGGTGGTCGTCAATGGTTCCTCTCGGTTTAGCTACGATGATTTCCGGATGTCGACCAAGCTTCTCTGTCAAGCTACACTCGTGGCCAAATTTGACTTCTAAACGACTTATTTTCATGCGCTTTTCTCTATTCTCGTCCTTTATTTAAATTGCATGAACTTTATCCATTTCATTGGAATTCGTGAATATTAGCTAATGTTCTCTAGGATTTACACACTTGGGATTTTTCATTGTTTTTGGTGACAAATCACAGATCCTGCGACGAGCCGAGGCAATGGCATCTTAGGCGACTACGTATAAGTTAGGAGAGCCGTCACTGTTTGCGCAAGTGGTTGTATATATCTATTTACTATTTTATGACATTTTTGGGAAGGACATGTACACCTGATACATGTATATGCTCACCTTTTGTACTTTTGTTACTCTTGATATACATGGTATCGAATGCCGGGTTTCCGCACTATAGGGTTAATCATACAAATGCAAACTTTTTATTTCTATAGAGTTTGCATGCTTCAAAGACTTCCGCTTAAATGTTAATTTATAATAATTTTATAAATCGCGAACAACTTAACTTAGTCAATTTAATGTGAATATCCATAAAAGTTTCATAAATATTAAGTTAAGGCGAATAAGGTATGTATAAAGGTGTAGCTCGCGGGCAGTTAAAATAAAGTGTGCGGTGACGTGGCATGCTTGGTGACGTGTCTGGCAACGTGGCCGTAACCGATTTGCCTCGGAGTTTGGGGCCATCACACAAATCATATAAGATATTTTTTAATCGGTGCCCATCAATGTTTTTTAGTATGCATATCTCATTAGGATCTCTCATTTTCATAAGTTGAAATCTCAGGATGAACTTGAGATTTGGTTTTGGCTTCTTCATGATCGCCTTGATGACATTGCTTTGTGGGGCTTCTTCTAAAGGCACTTCATCTTTTTGCTTGTCCTTCCATTGTTGCTTCCCCATCTATTTCTTTAAGGCATTGATTCTTTGTGGCTTGAAACCATCAAATTCATCGTGCCTCACTTCCGTGTTATGCTCATGCATGCATCTCTTCATGTTTCCCTATAGCCAAAGTGTTGACTATTTTTCGGCTTGTACATCACTTACTCTTGTCTTGGCTCCTTTATTGCTACAGTGCTCATTATAGGAATAGCACTTACGTTCTCCTTGGGATTGGTGATCTATCATTCTTTGCTCGACTTCAAGGCTATAGCAACCTAACCAATTTGTCTTTCTAAATTCTTGAAGGATTGTGATTTCTCATCATCCATCCTCTTCATGGCTTGTTTTACTCCTTCCATCTCTTGCTTGAGCTTCTAATGGCGCTCCCTATTGCTCATGTTCATGGCTTGCAAGTACTTCGCAATTGACATCAATGATGTCATATTTTTGCTCTGACCAAGCTTTCATTGTAGGAATTGTTGATTGAAGCCTTGAAGTAACTTCAATGCATTGTCGGGATTTCCATAAAAGAAGTTCGGGTTGTTGTTGTATCCTTGATAAAACAGTTGAGGAGCCATTCTTCTCGGCTCGAAGTTGTTCCCGTAGCATTAATTGTTCACTAAGTTTATGTCCTTATTGGGTTTTAGAGTTCGTACGTAGCGGAATACTGAAAATCAATTTTTTAAAACCATAATAGGGTTGAAAATAAGTTCCATGAAACTAAATCTACAAAAGTAAACCATAACTTAATCCATAATTTCCTTCTCCGATTGTTCGATCTCCGAGATGTTCAAATGTGCCTCCTCTACTAAAAATCCACACATGAACGATGACCACAATTTGGAGTGCTAGTTTCAAAAGAGATAGAAAATGTTTTTCTTTCTCTCCCACATCCCAGAAAACTCAAAACTTGCAAAAACAAAAATATTTTATCTTTTTAAGGTTTTAACCTCTATTTGTATTTATAGATAAGCTTACTTAAAAAACCTATTCGTGATATAACTCTTGTATTTAGACAATTCTAGAAAATTAATATACACCCCTATTAATAAGTTATCATAAAACAAACCATAAGGGCATTTATGCTATAAATTTTATCATATAAAAATTCATTACTTTGGACCAATTGAAATTGCACAAAGCCATTCTTTGTGTGCGATCCAATAGGTTCATGTGATGTTAGCAGTGAACCAAAACCATTTTGGCACACAAGTCTTAAGCAGTCATTAGCAAGGCATTATGATTACCTAAGTAGCATGAATATCAAAATGGATACAACCTAATGAATAACATATATCATATCATTTTGCCATTCGATATCCTTTAATTAAATATAAGGCATGGAATGTCACAGTTAATGTTCAATCGTACTAGTCTCGATCTTTAGGTAAACTGAAAACATCCAAGTGACATTAGTCATATCAATTCACATGGGTTTGGCCATTATCAATCTATAATACCGATGGGTCCACTAATATCTCTTTCTCTATACGAAAGGGACAAACATTATCTTAATTACATAACTTCATATCTCATTTACATGGTAACCAATAATAATTTTTTTAATCATTTAGTTAAAGACAATATTTGATTGTGTCAAATTATCATGTTCCTAATATTGAAGTCTACGGTAATCATAAACTAAGGACTAAATTATATGTGTCGTGAGTAACACCTATGACTTAATCCATGTGGTGTTCTTATAACGGGTTGGTCCTGTACCTTCTTCCCTAAGAAGTACTCATGATCTTAATTCGTATCCATGTACACATGATCATTACATGAGTCAATCAAGATTCACACTAGTTTTATTTCATTGTAGTTCCCAGCATAATAGCAGACTAGGGACATTTAGGATAGTTCAACAAATACGCATGGCTCATATTATAAGATAAACATGGAATCATTTATAATAAAACAACAAATGAAACCTCAATTTGATTAACCAAAATTATAATATAAGTAATGTTTATAGATTGACGTAGGGCACATGCCCCAACGTCTCCCACTTACATTAGGGCCAATCATTCTTGTATCTAATACCTAATGAACAAACATGACCATCACGTTTCGCTTGTAGAAGAGCCTTTATCAATAGATCGATAACATTGTCTTTTGTAAGAACTCTGCAAATTTTCATGTCTCTTATCTCAGTGATTTCTCGAATGAGATGAAAATGTCTAAGTATTTGTTTGGGTCGGTGGTGTAATCTTAGCTCCTTGGCATATGTTATCGCCCCATTTTTATAATCATACAAGCCAATGGGGTTAGCTGTAGTAAAAAAACACACCGAGTTAGAGATGAACTTTTTGATCCAAACTACCTCTTTAGCTGCATCGAATGCTCTAATATACCCAACTTCTTTTGTAAAATCTACTACAGTTTCTTGCTTCGAGATTTTCAGCTCATTGACCTCCATTTAAAGTAAACACATGTCTAAACTACAATCTGAAGTCATCGATAACAATTTGAAAACTTTCATTTGTGTAACATTTTGCAACAAGCTTATATTCCCAACTTCCATAGACCAAGAACATTTCTTTAGTCCTTCTCAAGTACTTAGGAATGTTTTTTACTACTATCAAGTGACTCTCACCTGGATCAAACTGATATTTGCTTGTTGCTCTCAAAACATATGATACATCAGATCGGGCAGGGATGTCATTTCCAATGAGTAACATATCATCAACATATAGTACCAGGAATCCCACTAACCTTCTTCTATATACAATGCTTATATTCATTTTAATGAAATCAAATTCCTTAATTTCTTCATCAAAACAAAGATTCCAACTTCGAAAAGCTTGATTTAATCCATAAATAGATCTTTGAAGCTTGCACATCTTCTCAGAATTCTCAGGATGAACAAACCCTTTAGGTTGTATCATATATATTTCCTCAAGTAACTTTCCATTTAGAAAAGTTGTTTTGATATCCATTTGTCATATATCATTGTGATAATATTGGCTATGGTAATTAGTATTCTAATGGATTTAAGCATGGCTACCGAAGAGAAAGTCTAGTCAAATCAACACCTTGAATCTATCTGAAACCTTTTACTACTAGCCTCGCTTTATAAGTATGAACATTGCCATCAATGTCAATTTTCTTCTTGAAAACCCATTACATCCAATGGTCTTAGCACCTTCATGTAAATCAACTAGGTTCTAAACATGGTTATTATAGATGGATTTCATCGCAAAATTCATGGCACTAAGCTATTTATCTGCCTTAGGGCTAGACACAGCCTCATGATAAGTAGCAGGCTCATTTTGATCCATGAGCAACACCTCACTACTATTAGTAATAAGAAATCCGAATTTTTTAGGCTGATATCTTACCATATTAGACCTACGCATACCTTGTGATACCTATGGAGGTTCAACTAGTTCAAGACTTTATTGATCTCCCATTAGTGGTTGAGTGTTTATTTATGGTTCTTAAACTTCATTAAGACTTACTTTATTCCCATTGTTGTATTTTGAAATAAACTCTTTTTTGATAAAGAGATCATTCCAGGAAACAAAAACATTATTTTTAGTAGGATTATAAAAGTTGTATCCTTTAGTTTCTTTAGGATAACCAACAAATACACACTTGGTAGATTCAACAGATAATTCTTTTATGATTTGTTGTCGTACTAAAACCTCACAGCTACAAATCTTGAGGAAAGACAAACTTTTTCTTTTCCCAAACCATATCTTATATGATGTTTTATATGTTTTATTAATCGCTTTAGAAGGAAAATGATTCAGTGCAAATGTGGTAGTTTTTAAGGCATAACCATAGAATTAAATAAGAAAATTTGCTTTACTAATAATTGCTCAAACCATATCCAATAAAGTTCGATCTCTCCTCTTAGAAACACCATTCCATTGTGGTGTTAATGGAGAAGTTAACTGTAAGACAATCCCACAGTTTTTAAGATGATCATCAAACTCATGGCTTAAATATTCACCAACTCGATTTGATCGAAGTACTTTAATAGTTTTACCAAGTAGATTTTACACTTTATTCTAAACTATTCACAACATCTCAAAAGACTCACCTTTATGTTTCATGAGATACATGTAACTGTATCTGCAGAATTCATTATTGAAAGTAATGAAGTACTGCTAACCACCTCTAGCCATTATATTTATGGGACCGAATACATCAGTATGTATTAGACCCCAATAACTCACTTGCCCTTTCACTGTCTCTAGTAAAGTGACTATTTGTCATCTTGCCTAGTAAACAAGATACACATGTTTTATATTATTGAAAATCAAAAGAATCTAAAAGTCCATATTTATAAAGTTTAGAAATGCATTTCTCATTTATGTGGCCAACATGACAATGCTAAAGGTATATTTGATTCAAATTATCTGACTTCAATTTCTTTGTATTTACGTTAAGAATAGGAGTATTTGTAGTCATTTTCATGTTTGGAATATAAAGACCATCACATAAATTAGAATTCGTATAGAAAACATCTTTACAAGAAATGGAGCATTTATTATTCACAATAATGAAATTAAACCATCCGAATCGAAACATGAAACTGAAATGATGTTTCTACTGAAGGAAGGGCATAATTACAAGTATTTAAAACTAAAACAGTTCCACTAGGTAAAATTAACTCATAGCATCCTACAACCAACACAACAACCTTTGCTCCATTTTGAACTCGTTAGATGACTTCACTTTTCTTTTAGCTTTTTACTTTTGGTAAGACCCTACACATTAGTCCAAATGTGAGATTCACATTCGGTATCCAATACCATAGGAATCACTAGCAAACAAGTTATTTTCAATAATGTAAATTCCTAAAGCAGTATTCGCACTACTTTTTTTTTCTAAGATGTTTAAGATAGAGCTTGCAATTTTTAACCAATGCCCAGGTGTATGGAAGAAATGAAATTTTTTTTTCCTTTTCCTTTTAGGATTGTGAAGTAGAAGGAGCCTTAGGCTTAACTTGTTCCAATGGCTTTGCGATAGTCACAACCGCCTCGACAACTTTAGTCTTATCGTAGCATTTTTCTTCAAAGTCTTTCATTTTCTGAACCATCAATACATTAACAATGGGTTTCTTGACATTTTGCACACCAGGATCATATTAAATTAATCATATTAACCTAATCATGATTTCTGTCATGGAGACGTACATAATTATTGAACAAAACAAACTATATACCAACTCCATAATCATATTAACCTAAACATGACTTCTACCATGTGAACATACAAGGTTCGCATCTTTCAATATTAAAACATATGTGAATCGAAATATTCTAAACATGAATTCTATTATTGAATCAAATCATGTGTATGTAACAATATACACAAATTCCAACATGCTTGAAAACCAATTCTTGATAACAATTGTCACATAACCTATATGTACATCATATATACATTAATCAATATCATGTTTTCACACATATATCATATATATAAGAGAAAACACGCAAACATTTAATAAAACCGAGCATATGGCTCTAATACCATCGATGGGATTTGCAGAATACTTAAAATCAATTTTAATAAACCCCAACAGGATAGAAAACAAGTTCCATTAAAATAGACCTACAAAAGTAAACCATACCTTAATCTATGATTTTCTTATCTGATTATTTGATCTCCAAGACATTCAAGCCCGCATCCTCTTTAAGAAATCTACACATTAGCGATGACCACAGATTGGAGCGCTATCCCCAAGAGAAACAAATAACATTTTTTCTTTCTCTCCCCAAATCTAATAAACTCAAGATTTATAAAAACGAAAATCTTTTTCAATTTAGGCTTTCAACTTCTATTTATAAGTATAGATAAGCTTATTTAAAAAACCTATTCGTAATACAACTATTATTTTTAAGCAAGTCAAACAAATTATACATATGCCCCTATTAATAAGTTATCATATAACAAATCATGAGGTCTTTTTTGTCATGAATTTTATCATATAAAAACTCATTACTTTGGACCAATTGAAATTGCACAAAGCCATTATTTTTATGTGGCCTAATAGGTTCATGCGATGTTGGCAATGAACCAAAATCATTTTGATACACAAGTCATAAGCGGTCTCTTGCAAGGGACTATGACTACCCAAATAGCAAGAATATCAAAATCTATACAACCTAATGAATAACTTATATCATATCCTTTTGTCATGCGATATCATTTGATTAAACATAAGGCATGGAAAGCCAACATTAATGTTGAATCGTACTAGTCTAAATTTTTAGGTAGACTAAAACCATCTAAGTGACATTAATCAATTATTTCACATGGATGTGGCCCTTATCAGTCTATCATATCGAGGGATCCACTGATATCTTTATATACGAAAAAAAAAGGATTTTATCTTGATTACACACATTCACATATTATTCACATGGTAACCAATCACATTTTTTATAATTGTTCTGTTAAAGAAAGCATTTGATTATGTCAAATTATCATGTTCCTAATATCGAATTCTACTATAATCTCAAGTCGATGGAATAAATGATATACCTATCATGAGTAACACCTCTGACTTAATCCATGTCGTGTTCTCATAGTCGGCTAGTCCAGTACCTTATTCCCTAACAAGTACTCATGATCTCAATCGTACCTTTATACGCATAATCATCACATGACCATTAATCAAGATTCATACTAGTCTTAATTCATTATAGTTTCCAGTATATTAACCGAGTTGGGACATTTAGCATATTTAAAAAATACCTATGGGTCATATTATATGGTAAACATGCAATCACTTATAATGAAACAACAAATGAAAACCTTGATTTCATTAACTAAAATTATAAGATAAATAATGTTTGTAGATTGGCATAAGGCACATACCCCAATAGTCCTCATAATCCATTCCATGTTGTATGTCCATTTGGTTAACCACCGTAGCATGGACATTATCTGTTGGATGTGCTACTTACGGACATTTGTGTCTAATCTAAAGTTTCGCCATTTGACTGCTTTGATTTGATAGTTGTGCCCTAACTACTTCTTACGAGTCAATTTCATTTACCCCTGCTGGTTTCCTTATAATTGAATGAGTACTAGCAGCAAAATTTTGTGACATAAGATCGAAGAGATCCAATGCTCCATCCTCGTTCTTTGTTAGTATAAAGCCACTTACTTCGGCATCTACTAGTGTTCTCGTGCAATGATTCATCCCATACTAGAGAAATTGGAGTTATGCCCAATTCACATATCCATTCCTCAAACATCTCCTAATCATCTCTTTGTATCTTTTCAAAGCCTTGCCAAGAGACTCGGTCTCTTCCTACTTGAACTGATTGATTTCTAGTTTCCTTTCGATGATCTTCAATAGGGGAAAGAACTTGTGTTGAAATCTATCATTAATTTCCACCAATGAGGTTATTCTCCCTGCATTCAACCCTTGGAATCAAGATTTGACTTTTCCACCCAATAAGAATGGAAAATGTCTCATCTTGATCAACTACCTTTAACTTAGGTGATGTGCATGATGTTACATTACATCAAGAATTCTCAACATGTGCAACTGGATTATAACCTATTATCATGACAAAAAAATTCTAATGTGCAAACTAGAATTTCACCTATCAGTACGATAATGATAAGCTCAACATTGTTTTAATGTCCCAAATCTTTAGATTCATAACCAATTAAGTTTACCACCCATGCCTCCCTAATCAACAACTCTCTATTGATGTAGTGTATTTTATGGCTCTATCATTCATCTCTGGATTAAAAGCTTCAATGTCCATGATATTTTCTAAAACCTAAGATTAATAAACATTTGATTAAGGTATTTAAAGCATTATTCTTATAATTAATACAAACTCTAACCCTTGCATTTTTTATATTCAATTTCTGCAAATGTTCATAGCATAGCATTCATACCTTATGATCCATCGATCTCTAAGACTAATAGACTACGCATACTTCATTGCAACACACATATTGCAATTCATAGTTGAAATCATTTAAATAAGAGATAAATATGAATATATTACTTTCAATTAAACAAATGAAACTAAACCTGAATTGAGAAATTGGAGTGTTCAATGTTTTTTGCACTTAAACCTTCTTAATACTTAAAATCAAAGTAAGCCAATGCTAAAACACTCTAATGGCTTCTCCACTATGATATGTTGTAAGTTTACCATGTCCTAACATTTATTTGAACTTCCTAACAACAATTAGAAACCACACCTTACAATTTAACTCGAAATAAAAAGTTTATCTTTCTAATTTCTTTCAATCTATCCTTGTCACTTATCCTTTGGCGTCGCGTATGTTCTGCCATGGTGCCACTATTGCGCCATCTGCTGTGTGTAATTCTTCATCGCTTTTAACATGGCACCCTACCTTAAGTACCCGGTGTCGTCCTTTACCCTCCATAGCGATGCCACAATGCCAATCCAACAACCTTGATTTTTTCTCTTTGCCTTCTCTCCCACGCCATGCCTAAGTCTTCCACGCTATCCCTTATACACCCACAGTGCCACCATATGTAACTACGGTGCCAACAACACTTTCGTGGGTTGTTGCTCCATTTCTTCTCATTTTTGCTCATTTCTTTCTTTTATGCCTTTATTAACTGAAAATCTATAAACATCATTAATTAGAGCTCATTTAACATTAGTTATACTCAATATAATACTAAACTAACACTTTATACAAGTCTAAATAATCACTTATTTATATGAAAAATAGTAAAACAGCTTAGCGATTCCTGAGCAATTTGGATTAACACTAGGAATCGGTGGTAAAATCAATGGAAGTAACCAAGAAGTTTAAGTTAAAATTAAAGTCTGGTGAATCGATGGCAATTCTGCCCTATAACTTAAATCACTGGTTAGATCGGTGAGGCACTGAGCCTCATTCTTATCGATTCACGCAGCGATTTCTCAGTGATCCCACTTAACACCTGAATCGCTAGGCACGAATTTGACTTCATCAAAAATAATCAGTGTACACATTTCATTCGAACTACAAATCCTTGCACCCTTCTTCTAGGAAATCAAATTAGTGTCTAATTCAACTCTCTAAAGCCTTATTGTAGTTTATTTAAGAAATTCCACCTCGATTAGAATTACAATAGGGTTTTAGAGGGTTTAATTTTTTATAAACTTCCTATTTTAGAATGAACTCCAAATTATTATGGTTTTTAAATTTCTATGGTTTATGAATGATTACTATACTATTTATAATGTTTTAAATTGAATGGGTGGTGATTAAAAATGATAACTCAATATTTAGATTATTTGGTGAAATACTTGAAATTTTTACCCTAAATGTGATTTTAAATCAAAGTTTAATAATGAAGGCCATGTTTTTCTTAGTACAGTAAAAATATGAGTTTAAGGGTGTGTTTTGTTACAGAGGACTTGAATTTATAGCAAGATTGGTTCCTTTTATGAAACGGTGATGCTTAATCACTTATTATTGTCATGATGTCTTTATTTTTTGAAAGTCTATTAATATAATAATGTGTTCATTAATAAGTATTATTATTTCATATAGTTTGTTTATACTTCACTATGTATTTTTGTATTGTTGGAAACTTAACTTAATTTCTAAACCTTGGGAACAAGGTTTATAACGAGTTTAGGGGTATTTAGGTAAAGTGGAGTGTAAAGAAGCCAAGTATGGAAGACTCAAAATGTAGAATATATTTATTCAATGTTCAAAGATGACTGAAATATTAAGATTTCTTAAAATAAAGTAATATCTCTTTATTTTACTTTATTTAGCTTGGAATATATGAATTGAATGTAATTTGGATTTAAATAGAAGTGATATTTGGAAATAAAAATTTTATGATAGAAATGGGTTGTTATACTCTATTTTACTTAACCTAGATTGTGTATACACTAGAGGATTTTAAAGGGGATTGATTGCTTTGAGTTAGACATTATAATGGGTAGAAAAAAAAAGTGCAAGATAAACAAGACCTATTTCTGAGAATCTTATTATATAGAGATTATTGATCAAGTATTATATAAAGAACTTATGCCACAATTGAACAATTGAAGGGAAAAATAAAAAATTAGCCAATAAAAATTACTTAGTTGGAAAAAATACTTCATCGACAATAGTAAAATTGAGAAGAGCTAATAAGAGTTTCGAAATAAAAAAATAGAGAGACTCACATATTCCAAAGGAAATGGACAAAAAAATTAGAGGTATAATTCCAATAAAAAGATTAACGAATTCCAAAGGAAATGGAGCACGGAACAAAATGAGTATAAAGATGAAATTTATATATAATTATACACAAAAGAAAAAAAAAGGAAAAAAAATGGAAAGATTTTTATGAAAAAACTCTTCAAATAAAAGATTTAGCTCGAGTGCTTATAGCTAACTTACGTGAAATATCTTTTCATTCAAACATTTCGACAAATGAAAATGAAATGATAATTATTGGGATTAAGAATTCCTTTTGACTTTGATTATGGTGATACTTCAAATATTATTTGAAAAAAAATTAATTTACTAATTTTTGTATGTTGAAATTTTATATTAGTTATCGTAAGCTTGATGCTTGTCATTGGAGATTGATAAAACTTATATAGTGATTTGAACTTGGTAATTGATTTGACTTTAAATTCTAAGGTGTATTGCGTAACTAAATGTTGAGTTGTCAAATAAAGAGATTGTTCTTTAAATCTTTATATTCTATTTTGATTTTTATTTTTTTGAAGGTAATACAGTTCTACTAAGTGATCACTTAGGTTTAAGAATAAGAGTATATAATTATGAATTCAAAAAGATAAAAGAAAAATGAATATAATTGAGAGTATTCTTTCGCTCGGGACATCAGAGAGCTGAGTTTGGGGGTATTTGATAAGTAAATAATTATACATATTTTATAGTATATTTTGGATGATTTTAGATGTGAAAAAAAATATTAAATGAAGTTTTCTCTTGTTATTCTTATTTACGATGATAATTGTAATATTTGAAGAAACGTATGAAAAAGGAAAGAAAATGAAGGATTTAACTAAGAGGAAAGATTGCATGAAAATCCAACAACAATTATAGGAAGAACTAGACAGCCAACAATTTTTAAGCCATTATGGGTTTGCACTTGGAATTGTTACTTAGATCTGTGGAACATTGAGGCAGTTTTCTAAGAATTCCCCTACGATTCCACTTAATAGAGGAATCGATGGACTTGATTTCGTGAGTAATAGATAACCACTATAGATTTTAGTTTTGTTTTGATAAGTACTACTTAGAATAGTGTATATATGAAACCTAGGCTTCGAAATCAATTGTCTTTGATTTCTCTTCTAGCCATATTTACAACTTTTATTTAGTTTTAGTTTATATTTATTGTTCATTACTTTTAATGATTTAAGTATTAAATTAAGAGGTGTTTTTAATTGTCTTTTATTTAGTTTATCGCAATGTTATTTATGATTATGAGTGAGTAGTTCATTCATCTAAACATACTCCGAATATGAACTTGTTCCATTTAGCAATGTAGTCACGATTAAGATGATTATGTCCTTAATGTTTTAAACCATCGCATTCCTTAATTTCTTAATTCACTAATTTAATATATTGTTATTTGCGAATTGCATTCATGAATCTATGCATTGCATGCATAGTGTAAAATGTGTATTTGGATTTTTGGATTCTATATTTAGTTTAATTAAGTAACTCGAATTGTTTAAAACGTCTATTTCCAATTAGATGTCCTAGGGGGAATAACAGATTTAAGTTTAATATTGAAGTGAATTTTTGAAGGTATTAGATTTGGTAGTTCAAAGTTTTCATAAAGTGTAATGTTTTATTGTTACCTAAAATTAATTTCTTTATTTATTCAAATGGTTGATAAAATTAGAACGTTGCTTTTCCACCAGTATAAGGAGAACTAATGGCTTGCTAAGGGATGTTTACTTATGATTAGGATTTAATGATATAGATTACTTTATAATGAGATAAAAGCATGTTTATGACTATGATTGAAGTAACATATTTGGATGCAAAACAGATTAATATTTTATTGTTCTGAATGTTTTTTAGATATTTATTTATTCTTAAATTGAGCTTATTTGAATGTTAGTGACTTTGATTTGTATTAATTAATTAAATTATTATTTATTAATTAATGACAAAAATAAAAGTAATAAAAACCTTTTAACTAAAGAATGTTACACAATCCTATGAAGACGATTCCTCTTATCACTATTGCAAATTTAATAGTATAATAAAGGTGGGCAATTTATCGTACACGCTAGATACGTGGCAACATGAGATTTTCATTTTTATAATTTGATGTTAATTTCTAGACCATTTATTTTCGTATACTAAAGCTTCCAATTAACTCCAACAAAACTTCATAGACTCTGGTATACTAAACCTTAACAATTCATTCGATTATTCATAGAAATATGGGCGCTACACTAGTTTTCTACATTGTGAATTAATCTTGATTATGATACAGAGTCTACTTGATTTCATTTTCTCAATCATAGCTATTCTCACATTTATTTAATTCTTGGTTCCTTTACAAACGATAAGTAGCTAATTGTGCTATATTTTAATGAGATATTACTTATTATGAACTCCAAGACTTCCATCTCGATTTATACTCAAAAACCTTTATTTTATACTTTCAGGTGAAATACAAGCAATTGGACAATAAGAAATGATTTCCCACAAAAACCCAATCAAAACGCAAGACATAGGCCCAATGCCTTCGTAGTTAACTTGACCAAATCAGAGGAAACTCATTGAATAAGTTATGTATGAAGCCTTGTGAAAACCCAGGAGAAAGATGAGGCTTAAATTCCAAGGAGAATGAGAAAGCCAAGGCCTTTACAGTGCCCTTGGAATGCACAAACAACGCTGGCAAGGTGGTGGACTTAGTTCGCGACAGAATCAAAGGAAATGCTAAGTATCGAAGTGCTATCTCAGTAGTTTTAAGCGCCTTGGAGTTTTACATGTACGACGATGGATAAATCGAATATTGGCAATTTCTTATTTTATGGATTTTTAAGATTCAAGATTAGATTTACTCGTATTACACTTCTACTATAAACAGAAAACCTTTGAACCACTTGAGCTTTCTTCCATCGCTGTTTTGGTTCTTAGATAAACATACTTCAAGGAAGGGAGAAGACTTCTCTTAGATTCTATTAGTAAGTTTTTATTTATTTTTTCCATGGTTTTCTATGTCGATAAGTGGCTAAGTTCCATGTTCTAGACCAATGTGATTCAGTTCTAAGATTCAAGGATTCGAGAGGTTTTGTGCTTTTAGTTCAAATATTTTTTAATTCTAGTTTTTGCATTCTTGATTACATTGTTTTATAAAGTTCAAATGGTTTTTCATTTTTCTTCGTGTAAGTGACATGTACTCTAGTTTGGGTAAAAGCTATCATTAAGATCTTAACAATGCTCAATAAAGGAGATTAGGTGGAAGTGAGGCCTTGTTTGTTGGCAATCGACTTGTATTTGTGTCATTGAGATACTAGAATGGTAGCAGTCCATGCTAGTTACTACTCATAGAAAGTGTTCTCATAGAGTTTAATGCTGCCAGTTTGTTGAAAATCTATGCCATGTCCAACAAGAATTATGGTCTAGTTAATAAGTGGTTATGTCACACATTCCTTCCGTTTACATGAGTAGAACGAGGTAGCGAGTGTCACTATGAGCCTATCCATGCAAAGAAGTATCAAAACAACCTTTTAAAGCTGATAAACAAATCTGATCCTTTGAATTTCAATTCACATTTTGTTATAGATTATTATAGTAATTGATTTAAATTTTTCTAAGTCATTAAGTTTATTATCTTTTCATTTAATTGCTAGTATAGTTATGTTTTGTTTTCAAGAAGCCCCCATTTTCGTTTAATCTAAAAAAGAACATCCTTATCCTTATGAGATCGACCTCGTACTTACAAAACTACAAATCTTAGGTAGTCATTGAATTTGAGACTATTATTAGCTCCTTTGATGGGGCATATCAATTTTTGGCACCATTTTCGTGGATGAGTGCAATTTGCTTTCTTTTTAGTTTTATATTGTTTTGAGTTATTTTATGGTTACAGGTCAAAGACATTCACTTTCATAGACAATTTGGTTCAACTTGATTACGATGTTGACTGGACATATAAAAAAAGGAACAGAGATTGCAATAGAAGGGAAATATCACAGGTGATTGTGGGATTAAATGAAAAAAGTCAAAATCTTCTAGTTGCGTAGGAAGTTGGTAAGAATAAGCAGCAGAATGGGAGGCATGAACTAAGGCGAGAAAGAGACCCTATATGGGAGGCTAATCTACTCTGTAGAGGGTCATTACCCCTATGTAATGATTATGTAGCTGCTATCGGTCCGTTTGAGCTTAAATAAGGTTAATACATAAATTTCCTGACTTTCATAGGAAAGATAATTAGGATCTTCTGAATTTCCACACATAATTTAAGATGGTTATAATAGGCATGCGACTTGCTACGGTTGATGCTAACTTAGTAAGACTAAAGGAATTTCCATTTTGTCTCAAAGATGTTGCACAAGATTGGTTATTTCATTTGCCAGCTAGCTTTATTGGGGATTTGAATGAGCTACATAAGAAATCTCAATATGATTACAAGCCAGCCAAGAAGATAACTCAATTTAGGAGAGAGACATTTCACATTGTTATGATTGAGGATGAATCATTTTCATAGTATTAGGAAAGGTTTAAGAGATTGTACAGAACATGTCCTCAGAACGATTTTAGTATCAAGCCCTTGATGAAAGGTTACTATGAAGAACTGAGTTATGACGAAAATAAACTACTTTGTACAGTGTGTAATGGGAGTTTTAAAGATATCACACCTATAGAGGCTAGGATGTACATTGAGAAACTAGCTAATCAAGCTAAGTTATACGGTCAGACTAATGAAAGAAAAACAACAACATTTCATGGGAAATCAATTTGAGAGTGATCTGTCAGAACTCAAATCTATAATGAAACAAACGATGGTCATAACAGGGATATCGTAAGCTTACTACATATTTTAATAGTCGAGTCATTTCACAAACTAGTGCCCCTGACTCTTTGAGGATATCGGGGAAGTTAAGGTCATATGCCAATTTCCATTGCCACCTACAAGACAGTATTGGCAGTAGGGTAACTACTATGGAGGAAGGGATGTGAATCCTAACTTTAACTATGCAACCAGAAATCCAAATTACTATAACTTTGTGCTTGGATAATAGTCGATGCTAGTAGCCCATTACAATCAGCAACCCCATCCACACGGTCCTACTTTGGAAAGAATAATGAAACAATTGATTTTGCCTTAGCAACAATATGCTAGGACTAAGGCCTTAATTAAAGAATTTCTGGTTACGATGTCAGATATGTCAACTCAGATAGGCCAAGCCAATGACACGTGTCGGGCGTGTACAAGAAATTTTCCTTTTATATTGTACTTTAGATATTTTATAGAAATGATAAGTGGGAATCGTCTCCTCATGGATTTTTTAAACTTCTATAGGAAAATGATGCTTAAAGGTTTTTATTATTTATTCTCTTAATTAAAAATAGTATTAAACTAACTAATTATTAACTATAATATAATTATTATTAACTTAACTAACATATTTCAAATTTAATTTCAATCAAATAGATTTAATATAATAATAAGTAAATATCAAAACAAATTTTCAGAACAATGAAGCATAAACCCGTTTTGCATTCCAAAAATGTGACTTTCATCAAATATAGTTGTGAGCATAATTTATAAAGTATCATAAATCATTAAACTCTAATCATAAGTAAATAGCCTTGAGCTAGACAGTTGTTCTCCTTATACCGGTGGAAAAGCCACATTCTAATTTTATTGAGCTAACCTCTTTATTTACACAATGACATTAACTTCACGCCATAAACTCAGATAAAACTTTATGCGAACTTCGAACTACTAAATCTAACATATTTGGAAAGCCGCTTCAATATCAAATTTAGATATCAAGTTTACCTAGGACATCTAAACAACGTTTGCATTTCAAACATTCCTAATTACTACTTCAAATAGATATTGAAACCATATATGACAATACACATTTGAAACAGTGCGTGCAATACAGTGATTATGATTAAAATCAATATCTAATAACATTAAATTAATAAATCAAATAGTACAATTAGTTTAAAGCATTAAGCACATAATATTCTCATAATAACTACATTGTAAAACAGATTTAGTCTACGTTCGGATTTTGTTTGGATCAAATTACTACTCACTCATAATCATAAATAACATTGCAATAAAAAAATAAAATACATAAATAAATACCTATAAAATAAATATTTTAAATCTTCAAATCTTATCTAAAAGCAAAGAACAATGATGCAATAAAATATGAAAAAAATTAATGGCTCTTAGAGCAATGGAATATTGATGTAGATACTCAACGAAAACTAATTTTGAAACCCTTAGCATATGATTATAGTAATCTAGGTAGTAAACATTTCAAACTAACTCAAACTACTTGTACTTATCTTAAATTCTCAAAATCTAGTCCATTAATTCTCAATGATTTGAGTATAAGTATAATCACTAGAAAAATCCATAATTTGAGGCTCTATGGTTTCACCGATTTGGTGAGCGATAAGGAATTGCTCAGAATCGCTGATGCAATTTTCAAGTTCTTCATTTGCTTCCTTGGTGACGATTCTTCACATGCTCATTCCTTTCGATTATTTTCTTCATAATCTTCCCTTTGTTGTTCATTTATTCGTTTTCTCTATTTGTTATCCGAAATAATAAAAACAAGAGAAAACCACGCATAATATAGTCTTTCACATCTAAAATTATCCTCAAATGAACTATAAAAAATATGTAATTATTTACTTGTCGGCTAACAACTAAGGCAAGTTACCATAGCAGTATGTTTTAAACCCAAATGCGCATGTGAACGCAGCATCACATATCACTGCCATTTTCAGCAGTTTAAACTGCAGCAACGCTTGAGATGGGAATTGCTACAACAGAGGAATAGTAGAAATTAGAAATAAAGGAAGTTGAAAAGAATAACTCAAGCAAAGATGGATGAATACCATCAAGCATAGAGTACCATTTCCTTAGAGGTTGTATCAAGAAAGGTTTGGGAACATGTTCACATATTGCAAATAATTTGATGACCAAAAGGAAGAAGCTATGAAAACTAAAGAAGTAGTAGAGAAATTTAAACAAGTGAAAGCTAGAAATTAAAACTTCTTGCGAACCCTTTGAAATATTGGGACTATTTGAAAGAAGAAGAGGAGAACTTCTAAGCATGCAACAAATGTTTGCCATAATAAATGTGAGGATCCATGTGTTTTTAGTATTTCTTGCACGCTAGGAGATACTCATATAGAAAAAGCTATATTTTACTTAGGAACATCTATTCACATCAATTTTTCATTAGTTTTCTCGTCTATCCATGACCAATTTTTAAAAGATTCTGAGATCATCATCCATTTAGTATATTGATCTTCAGTTCAACTTATTAAGATGTTGGAAGACGTGAATGTTCACAATGAAAACATGAATTTCCCTGCTAAATTTCATGTCATTCACATGAAGGACACACACATGATCAATCATTCTTTTTTATTGATAGGGCGGCCTTTCACGAGAAAATCCCAAGTAAAGAAATATGTATTTAGCTATTTAGTTTTATTAAAACATGATAGTAGGGTCAGAAGATAATGACTCACATATTTGTATAAAAACCTTTTTAGATGTCTTAACGAATGAAAGAATGAAATAATACTCGACGGTTAGGTATCAATAGATGACAACAATAGTCAGAAGATATATCCTACGAAGCAAGAGCCTAAACCACTGGTCCACATCCTTGTATTTAGAATGTTGAGCATAAAAAAATTAAACCGTTAGGCAGAGACAAGATTAAGGTACCAATTGAAATAATTTACTTCGACTGTAGATAGTCCGAGATCATGGTAACGTCAGGCCATTGACTTTAAATGTTGGCACTTCGTTGGAGGCAAACCGCATTTGTTTTTTGTGATTTAAATTTGTTTAAGTTTTAATAAATTCTTAATTTGAATACATTATTCTAGGTTAAATTAGTTAGTGGAATAAAGTGTGATAAAACTAATGAGTTTATATATTCTCTTTGATTTTTTTGTTGAAATCTTGTGACGAAATTAGAGAACATGGATTGTTTTACATGCATTAAACTCCAAAAGATTTATTGCGATGTAATTAAAAGCAGGAATGATTTAAATTGACTCATTTGCAATAGATCATATGCATTTATAGGGAAGTACACATAATGAAAAAAAGAATATAAAATTTTAGGGACAAATTCGAATTTTAAGGCTAGTGATTTCCTAGCGTCATGAGTTAATAGGTAAGGTGCTGGGACAACATTAAGCCAAATACAACAAAATCCGAATTATTCATAATAATAACCAAGTGATGTCAAACTACAAGTAAGGCGCTGCCATGAGGCTAAAAGGTAACTCAGGAATTTCACAAAATTCTACAGCGATGTACCAGCACCTCTGTAGAGCTATGACGTTTAGACATACGACATTGGACAAGAATTCCGATTTAAAAAAAATAGGGCAGAACCCAATTTTCTTTCCCTAAACCATAACCTAGCGCCTCCACACCACCGTGAATACCCAAAAACCCACTTTCGACCACTAAATCATTCGCTTTTAAGCTCTAATCTCACTCATTTTTCATTCTCCATTAATTGTTATCACTTTGAGACGTAAAACTAAGTAGCAAAATCCTAGCTCCAAAAGATTCCATCAGGCCAACAAAGCTATCTTGAGTTATTAGGAACTCATTCCCAAATCATTAATGCCTCAAAACGTATTGTTCTTTATCAATTTTTTCAGTGTGTTCTTTGGTCAATTCAGGCAAAATGTATTTTCTAGGAGTCAAATTGGTCCTTAGAACCATAGGTTTTTTTATTGTGAGAATATTTAGAGTGGTTTGGACGGTTTATTTTTTATTTTTGATCAGATAAGAAAAATCCCAATGTTTTTGATAAAATGCCTATGTTTTTTAGTAAATCGTAAATTTCAATTCTCGTTTTTTATTTTCAATGATCCAATGGCTTTAATTTGATCAATGTAATGCGAATTAAGTTTGAAGGAATGTGCAGGAGGTTGTTATCAAAACTTGAATTTTCAAAGTTTTATTTTCGTTGATAATTTGTTGACGCCTTCAATACTTTATTTTAAATTCAATTTAAAGATTTTATTATCGAAATGTATATGTGTGGAAAATTGATCAAAATCTCCTTTACATCCAATTGGATTGATCTGGAAATTTTAATATGTTTTCGGGATTTCAAAAATGAATTTTCATCAAATTTCTTAACAAATTGATTGACTTGAATTGCAAATGCCATAAGTAGTTTTACGCAAACTTTTGTGTTTGAATCAATATTTTTCTCATTACCGAGTGCTTTGACTTATATGCTCATTAATTTTGCAGTATGACCATAATGCAGATTATTGTTTAATTGTTCCAATCTTTATGTATGCTATGGGTAGACGAAAAGTCAATAATTAGACACGTTTTACAGTGTAACTTAGGTCTATTTTAGATATAAATGATGATGTTACACTACGTATTCTCTCATTTATGTGAATTCATTTTTTAAATTGGAAAAATGAAGAAATGGAAGAAAAAGCAAACAATCAACTAAAGAAGAAGTCAACGATTAGCTAGTGATTTGAATTTACACTGAAAATCGCTACCAAAATCAATAGCAAAGATTAACGTACAAATCATCTGCAAATTGAAAAATATACTAAAAATTACCAACTGAATCGGTAGAGCACAGGAAGCTAAATCAAGTGATTAACATAGAGATTTGTGTACATAATGGAATTGCGGACAAATCTTTGAGGTCAGTGATAAGTATTTTTTTATAAGAACAATGAATAAGTATTTATCTATGATTTGCACACTTACGAAAACTATAAATGGGACCTTATGGCTTCAAAATTACTCTCTTCTTTTAGCCTTTTGCATTTATAAGTTTAGCTTCAGTGAGTTTATGCGTAAAGCAGCATTGCAGTTTTGATTTATTTTAAGGGGTATTTATTTATCAATTTGTTAATTTTAACAAACCTTGCACATGTACATAATTTAGATTGATATATATATTTATGATTGAGGAATCATGTACTTAATGCTTTAAACACATGTATACACATTAATCGCGGATTTGATAAATTATTTTTGCATATTACAACTAATGGCTATTTGTATTAAGTGCAAAGTGGCCAATATGTTTCTTACTATGGAGTATCTACATCTATGTCTATGATTATTGAAAATAATTATAGAAGAAGTAACTAGAATTAATGTATAGGGCTATTTTCTTGAGTGGACGTTCTAAGTGATTGTGTTCTAAGTTATTTATTAATTAGCATATTATGATTTATATTTGATTTAGATTAGGTATGATTTTCATTGTGTGTTAATGCTATCATATTTCAATGTTGTTGCGTTTTATCTAATAGGTAGATTTACAATTATAAGAATATGACTTTTCCATTGAATATGAGAAAATTGATGTTTTGCTAAAGGCTATCAACCTCTTATGAATTAAGATTTATTGATTCCAAGATTCCATGTTGTATAATTACAAATACATTATGAAGTAATGTTATCTTCTAGTGTTTGAATGCAATCTAAGTATTTTAAATAGTTTATTGGGGGTCTGTTTAGATATTTTATTTATATTGATTTATTTGATAATATTTTTTGAATTGCATTAGATATTTTTATTGAATTTAAATTGTATATAGTTTAATTATTTTAATTAACTTTTTTATTTTATTTTTAGATTGATAGTATTTGATTCTTATTTTAATCAGATAAATTAAAATAAAGTAAGTTAAACCCAGTAAAACTTTAGGGTAGCCTTTTTTCTTAAGAGATTTGTAAATTCCTTGTGGAGATGACATCCCATTTACCACTACTACAAATGATAAAAAATACGAGAAATCATTGTGCACGCTCGACACTAGTCCAATTTTGGAGCTGTTGCTGGGGATTTATAAAACAATCTCTTAGATATTGTCTTATTGAATGTCATATAATATGGGTGAAGACGCGGAAGAATTAACTTTTAAGCAATTTGATAGGAATGTCATAACTTATGAACCTATGTGTATAAATTTTACAATAGAATTTACGGAATTCGAAATGAAACTCGGACTCATAAATTCTTTACTATGTTTTTATGGTGAAAATAATGAAAATACTTAAAAGTTTATTAGGGAGTTTGCACACAAATTGAGAACGTTAAAGCCAAAGGATATAAAAATATATAAAGAAAAATTAAAGCTTTTCTATCTATATTGAAAGGCCATGTTAGAGAATAGTTATTCTACCTCCCTCAAAATTTCATAATTAATTCTTATAAAATAAAAACTCCATAACCAATTGGTCAAAGATGCTAAAAGTCTTTCTTGATCAATCAGTCTTAGCGAGACAAATTAGTTTATATAGATCAAAATTAGTAATACCAGGATGGAGATTGGAGAAAATTTTGATAATATTTGGGATAGATATCAAAGATTGATTTCATTATGTCCAATTCATGGATTTACAAATAAAATTTAATGCAATATTTTTATGAAGGATTAAATCACTTGAAATGAAGATTGCTAGACACAGTATGTGGAGGTCTTTGTTTGACAAAACACCCACTTTAGCAAGAGAAGCTATAAATAAAATGGCTAAACAATTTAAGCAATATGGTGAGAAAAGTGAATTAATCCAAGAAAACCTGAGTGAAATGAGTAGAAGGATATAGAAGACACCACACTATAAGATATATGAACTAAGAGCCGTGGTTGAATTATTACTTAAGGATAGAAAAAGCAAAGTAAAAGTTTGTGTCATCAACAATGAATTAAGCAATTCTAATGATGATTGCCCTTTGAAACAACAAACCAAAATAGAAGAAGCTAGTGCAATACTGAAAAATATGGTGGTTTGTTGATCCTACTTATAATTTTAATAGTTATACAAATTACTCACAACCAAATGTAGGTAATTGTAGTAACAATCAAGGTCGTCAAAGGTATAAAACATTAAATAATTTAGAAAGAGACAAAAGATTAAATAATTCAAACATTGCAAAATTATATAATCTAGTTGAAAAACCCATTGAGTCAAATGGTAACATAAATGAGTGAATTCGTAAAGCAAGGGAAACTACCATCTCAACCGTATCGTACTTTATATGAAAAAACACTAGCCATAACATTAAGTAGTAATTAAATGTATACTCCTAAAATGCCAGACTAATTAGTTTCTAGAAAAGAAATATAAGCAAAACTTGAAAAAAGAAATTGAAGTAATAAGATTCCCATCAAAAAGAGTGATGAACTTGATAAAGACAGACCAATTAATATAAAAACACAATTTCCTCATCGTTTGGAAGATAATAAAAGCGCTAAGAAATTGCAAAAAGAAAAATAAATATTTGATAAATTAAAGAAAGTAGCAGTTAATATACCTCTGTTTGAAGTTATTATAAATTCAGTTAAGTATCAAAATTTATAAGTGACTTATGTTATAGTAATATTAAGGTTAATGAAAATATGAATCTAGGAGAACATGTATAAGCACTAATTTAAAAGAAATTACCATTTAAATGCTCTAATCCTAAAATGTTTTTATTCCATGTACAATTGAAAATATAGTAATTTTTAAAGCACTCTGTGTTTTGAGAACCTCTATAAATGTTATGCCTTTATTTATTTATTTGCTATTGACATACATACATTTATAAAAACCTGGTATAGTTGTTCAACTAGTAAATAGATCCCTTGTTAAACTGGTAGGGTCACTGGAAGATGTAGTAGTTCGAGTTAATGATTTAGTCTTCCCAACATATTTCTATGTTTTAAATATGAATGAAGAAAATTTCTCTAGTAAAACTTCTCTAATCTTAGGATAATCATTTTTGAAAATAGGAAAATAAAAAACTAAAGGTTTCAAATGAACAATGGAAGTAGATGATGATATAGTTAATTTTAATATATTTATACCCATGGATATTTTTTCCCTATATACAGTAGATATGATAGATCCATTAGTAGAAATTTTTTTTAGAATGGATAAAACAGTTAAATTAGAATGAAACAGAAGATTTAGAAGAAGATGATGATAGAGATAAGGAGACAAAAGAGATAAAGAGTACTTTGGAATCCTACAATGAACTAGCATAACTTACTTATTACCTATATTTATCTAGATCTCATTCAAAACTTTTATTTTCTGTAGTTAAAGGCCTAAAATTAGATCAAAGAAATTTACGAGATCACTTGAAATATGTTTATTAGGGACTATGATAAATTACAAGTAATAATTTTTAATAAACTGACAAGTTTAGAAGAAACCAGATTGATCAATGTAATGAAAAAATCCAAATGAGCAATAGGATGGACCATAGTTGATATTAAAGGAATAAGACCAACTACGTGTATGCATAGGATAAACCTATATGCATAGGATAAACCTATAATATGATAGAAAAACTTCTAGACAAGCTCAACTTAGATTAAATATGCCTATCTTGGACGTAGTACAAAATGAAATATTAAAATTATTAGATGCAAGAATTATATTTCAAATAGCCGATAGAAACTAGGTAAGCCCAGTCCAAGTAGTTCATAAAAAGACATGAATTAAAATAAGAACAAATGGGCATGGAGAATTAGTACCAACTAGAATGAAAAACTGTTAGAGGGTACATATAGATTATGGGAAATTGAATTCCTCTACTAGGAAAGAACATTATCCACTCCTATTTATAGATAAGATGTTAGAAAGATTAGCTAGAAAAACTTATTACTCCTTTCTAGATGGTTGTTCAGAATTGCATCAAATACTAGTAGCATAAGGAAATTAGGAAAAAATAACTTTTACATGCCCTTTGGTTTATTTTCTTATAGACGTATGCATTTTTTTATGTAATGATCCCGCAACTTTTCCAAGGAATATATTCAGTATTTTCTCTGATTATGTGAATGTTTTTATTGAAGTCTTCATGGATGATTTAATTGTTTATGGTAATTCTTTCAATGAATGTTTAGTTAATTTAACTAAAGTGCTTGAGATGCATAGAAAAGAATTTAGAATTAAATTATGAAAAATGATATTTCGTGGTAGACTAAGGACTTATATTAGGACAAATTGTGTCACAAAAAGGAATAGAGGTTGGTCTAGCAAAAATTTAAGTAATCAAAATGTTACCATACCCCTATTAATGTGAGAGAAATACATTTATTTCTTGGCGACGCATGATATTATAGAAGATTTGTGAAATATTTTTCTAAAATAACATAACCTTTATGCGAAATTTTACAAAAGACTTTCCTTTTGAATTTATAAATGATTGCAAGATAGTGTTTAATAAATTAATTAATTTTTAACAATCACACAAGTAATTAAATCACTAGATTGGTTGTTACCCTTTAAAATAATGTGTGATGCAAGTAGCTATGCAGTTGGAGTTGTTTTACGTCAAAAGTAGGAAACGAATCTTACGTTACATATTATGCTTCTAGGACACTAGATCCAGCCCAACAAAACTATACCACTACAAAAAAGAAATTTTAGCGGTATTGTTTACCTTAGAAAAATTTAAACCATATTTATTAGGAACAAAACTAATAATTTATTTAGAGCATGCAACATTGTTATACTTAATGACAAAACAAGATGTTAAATGAAGAATAATAAGAGGGATACTACTTCTACAGGAATTAAACCTTACTATAAAAGATAATAAAGGAGCCAAAAACCTAGTAGGAGATCATTTAGGTAGGTTAGAAAATGGAGAACCACCTATACCATAAATGGATTAATTTCAAAATGAATATTTGTCTAGTATAAATATTACTGGCCCATGGTATGCTGATATAGTCAATTATCTTACCACCAGTAGGTTATCGCCTTATTTGACGATTACTCAAGAGAATAAAATTAAAAAGGATTCTAAACATTATTTATGGGATGATTCCTATTCATAGAGATTTTTTTACTGACCAAATAATTTTGGTATGTATTCCATAGTAAGAACAATCAATTATTTCCTATTTCCATACTTATTCTTGTAGAGGACAATTCACTCCATATAAAAACTGCTCGTGAAATTTTGGATCCCGGATTTATTTCGCCAACTCTATTTCATGATTTTTTCCTCTATACAAAATCTTGTCCAAATTGCCAATGAATTGGAAACTTAGGACGTAGAAATCAAAAGCCTTTACTTGAGACTCTTTTTTTTAAGTGTTTGATTTATGGGTGTAAATTTCATGGGACCTTTTCCATCATCGAATGGTTATGTTAATATTTTACTTGCTATAAATTATGTGTCAAGTGCGTCGTACCAAAAGTTGCTAAAACTAAAGATTCAAAAATATTAGTTGATTTCCTTAGATAAATGATTCTTACACTTTTTGGATCACCTATAGCACTTATTGGTGATAAAGGTTCATATTTTTGTAATCGATTAGTTGGTAATCTACTTGTTAAGTACAACGACAAACATAAGATATCTATTGCATATCACCTACAAACTAGTGGACAAGCTTAAACTCCAAATAGGGAAATTAAATCAATTCTACAAAAAATAGTCAATCCAACACTAAGGAATTAACATCTTAGATTAGAAGATGCATTATGGGCATATAGAACAACATTTAAGATACCTATAGGTATGACACCTTATAGGTTAGTATTTAGAAAAGCATGTCATTTACCAGCAAAATTAGAACATAAAGCCTATTGAGCAATAAAAGCATGTAACATGAATTGTAATGAAGCATGAAACTAATGTATGTTGAATATTAAGAATTAGAAGAAGTTAGGAATGACACTTATGAAAATGCATCAATTTATAATGATAAAATTAAAGCATTTCATGATAAGAAATTAGTTCCCAAAAACTTTTAAGTAGGAGATAAAGTTCTATTCTTTTGTTTAAGACTTAAATTATTTTATGAAAAAATCAATTCAAGATGGATAAGACCTTTTATGGTTGTGAATTTATTATCTCATGGCAGAGTAGAAATAGAAAGCTTTAAGGCAAGAAAAATATTTAAAGTAAACGGTCATAGAGTAAAACCTTATTATGAAAATTGTGTTGAACAGGATATGGAGATTAATAATATCGAGATTAAGAAATATAGTTCGGAAAGTAGTGAAAAAAGTTCAATGTTTACATCAACGCGTGTGAAATCATTAAGAATGACAACCATTACAACCTGGATGTATAAGAAGTCACGCAATAAGTAGAAGATTCAAAGAAACAAGAACTTGAAGAGGAACAAACTAAATTCAATAGCAAGCAGGGAAGCAATTAGTGGAGAAAGAATGTATTGATGAGCAACTAAAGCTTTAAGATCTTTGACTTCTGATTGAAATTTTCAAAGATGATGTAGGAAAACTCTTCCTCTATGTGATGATTAATGATGTCGGTTTCCATGGTATTTTTCTTGACACAGGTGCTTATATGAATATCTTACTAGAACAATTAATGGTGTAGAAAAACCAAGTTGAAGATTGATTTTATACCACCTTATGTTTTCAATAAAGGAAATGGTGACAAGATCTTCCCACTAGGAATGTCGATGAATAAGTAAACGCAAGTGGGATGGTTCAACTATCGTACAAACCTCTTAGTGGTATGACAGATTGAAAAGGATGACGTGATATTGATGGGACGAACGCTTCTTAAGAAGGCTAAAGCTATTCTCGATGTTGAACAACCTATAGTTACGTTTAGGATGAGAAATGATTATAACTGTCGTTAGGATGGTTACGAGATGGACGATTACACCAATGATGATAATTATGACTATGTTATGAAGGGGAGAACTCCTATTGTGATGATTATCTTGAAGGATGCTATGCCAATGTGAGACTGATAAAGAAGCTAAATATGTCAAAAAATGTTAAAGAACCGATGGTGGTAAGTTTGACTTGCTCAAGCTAAATGATGAGTGATCTCATATATCAATTCAACCCAATGAGATAAATAACAGTGCTCTATAAGAGGTAGCACATACTCTACCTTTACATTTAATTAAAGTATTAAGATTATTTAGTTGTTTCTATATTTTTTTAACTTTTGACTCTCATAATGAAAATATTATTCTGTAATAATTTCATATAAGGGGGGTTGATCGAGCCAATGTCTTTCCTTATTAATATATTTTGGATAGTTAGAATTGTTATTTTTTCTCTCATTTGAACTTTCTTTTGGGATATTTTCAATTGAGAGGGGGATGATTGAGTTATTTCTCAATTGAACTATATTTGTTTTTAACTATTTTAAGTAATGAAGTAGTTATTTAGTAGTATAATGTTTCCTCATTACAAATTGAAATTCCATTTCAGAATATTTCTTGTTGAATATTGATCAATTCAATCTTAAATACAATGAATACGTATGAAGATTTAATAAAATATTTGATATATTGGAAAATAGCAGGAATAGGTATGCGGTTTTTCCAGCAATACTAAATAACAATGAGAATCACTAGGTAAATCGACAGCAGTTTGCAGAATTTGTAATGTAAAAATGACTTGACGATTTATCAGCGATTCAGGTTGTTATACTAGGAATCGTTGAGCTTGTCTTTGGACCACCGAAACTAGTTTTCAGTAATTTAATATGCAAATTATCATCGAATCCACTTAGACACTAATTTGCTAAGCACGAATCCATATTTTGAAAAATAGAACCCCAAATCACCAAACGATAAACCCTAAAATCCATTCAATTGATTAATCAATTTTTGTCTAGATTCAAAGTTTCAAAGCTTGAATTATAGCTTATTTAAGTGTATCCCACTTTGTTTAGAAGTGATTCACCCTAATAATTTCAAATTCAATTCCATACAACCAAGTAAAGACTTAGGTGGGTGTTTCTCGAATGAAAGCTTTGAGAGGAAGCCTAAGGAGCTAATAAAGAGTATTACTTGAGAAATTCACTCTCAAGAAGGTAATAAACCGATACTCTAGCATCCTTTTGATTTTGATGATTTGAATAAAATTGGTTTGACGATATTTTCAATGAATGAGGTTTTTGATTTTTTTTTTCAAATTCGTTTTTGAAAATGGGTTTCGATAAAAAATTTCAATTTGACTATGGGTTTCCAAATAAATTCGGAGGTTTCTACGAATTTCTCCAATATGTTCATATTTTGGATAGAAATATGTCAATAAAATTATTTTAAACGTACTATTTTCAACTCTTTCAAGACTCAATGATAGAAACCTTTTCACAAATTTGTTTTTCTTACCTTGATAGTTTGAGATTTTCTAATAAAGGATTTCAATTTAACTATTTTATAATAGTTGAGTTATTCTATGGCATAAAAAGTAGAGGGAGAGGTAAGTGTAGTAAGCAAGAAAAAAAATGGGGTAGTGCAACCTAATGAATATTATACCTACTATTAGAGAACCTAGACCTTGGAGGGAAGACCTTCGAGAACAACCTCTATAGTCATCTAACGAGGAAGAATGTTTTAAGAATCCAGACTTTAGCCATTTAGTGCCTTATGAACTTTATTTGTTTATGGGACTGAAAACTCAAAGAAGATATTATAGTGATAAGAAGAGGGTAATTCCTTAGAGAAAGTTCAATATACAGAATGTAAGCAAGTATAAGGATAAGATTGTGAGCATCATCAGAGGTAGAGGATGGGAGAGTTTTCTGAGAGACTATGTGGGTATAGGAGAAAGATGATGTTTGGAAATTGTATGAGAGTTTTTTTCAAATGGGTATATTGGTAAGGAATTGGGTAAATTATTAGTGAAAAGGAAGAAAATTGATGTCTCACCTGCAAGATTGAATAGACATTTTGGTCTACCTCAAAACACACAGATGACGGAGGAGCATTACTCGAAAGTCATTTATGTCAAAAAAAATCCAATCCCTTTGAGATAATCCAATATGCATTAGTGATACCTCCGGGTAAGGGATTTTTGCTTGATAGTTACGGACTCCTCAAGTTTTTTTAAATCACCTATTTTAGGAAAATTACAAAGAGTTGGAATTATATAACAAATGCATGTTCTTACCCAACCAAGAAACACTTTGAAGTGAAAAAACCTTAAAGCTGCTCTACTTTACCATATAGTTATGAATAAGGTTTATATTAATGTTAGTAAGATTATACATGATTCTATAAAGTTTGCAATGGAAACAAATAAGAACAAAGGACTACATTCCTAATTTTGCTCACTCAACTGTGTAGGCAAGCCAGGATGGTTTTTGATACTGAATTTAATGTATTGCTCGTGAAAATGATAAATGATGCGGGGTAAAAAGAATGAAGAAGGTTGTAGGATACAATAAATTAGATGAAGAACATGAATCATTTAATGCAATAAATGCGAGAGTAGCAAAAAGTTCGAGCACAACTTAAAATAGGAGGAATAAAAGAGAACAAGCACAAAAAGCGGTGAGATTGATGGCTAGAGTGAACGTATCAGTGTTGATATGAATTCGGGATCGTCTTCGTCACAATCTAAGACGAGAGGTTTTTTTTTAACCATATTTTCTTCACTTAAGTGTATCCAAATGAAAACTCACCAGAATGAACAGATGAAAGTAGCAAACAAGGGCTTTACAACATTATCATCCTATGTCTAAGAGAATGCATGACAATCACTTTCAAGATTCGAGGAGAAACGTTGACATTCTATTTTTTCTGTTATGATTTACAATTGGGAATTACAATCCAGCTGATAGTTATGTTTCCCAACTTACTCCAGGAATGGGTAAATATGATGACGATAATGATGAATTTATTTGTAATCATCGTTGTACGTAGTTTATTTTCTCTTGTATGTAAGCAATGACTAAATAATTAAATGTATTACTCTTAATTTATTTTATGCTTATGAATGAAATATGTTCCCTTTGCCTTTAATTCATTAAAAATTTGTTCAATTTAATATTTATCTATTTAATTACATTTTTACTTATTACGCATATCGATTTGTTATGCTTCATAAGATATGTTTGATTTGTTAGAATGCGACTTAATTTTAAAACTTTGAGGACAAGGTTTCGAATGAGTTTGAGGGTATTTTATGTGAAGTATGACAATGGCGATAGCAAGTTCAAGGGTAAAAAATAAAGTTAGAAGATACGGTCTAAATTTTGATATGATATTCAAGGGATTTAATGAGATTTCTCAAATTTATTTCTAATTCAAGAATGAATTTCATTTTTTTTATTTTTAGTTAGGAAAAAGAATGAAAACGAAAATGAATGTACAATGGTTTTTGAATGGAAGTGATACTTTTACTATTGAAATTAATTATATGATAGAATGAATTACTTTTTATACCTTTTTAATTAACTTTACTAGTTGATGTATACACTAAATTAATAGCCTTGTGCATGAGAATAGGTAAAATATTGAAACGATAGTGCCAATATGAACAAGACAAATTTCAAAGAATCTTGTTATATGTAACCTATTGAATAAGTATTTTTATAGTATATACATAGAAAATTATTATGCCACAGTTGAAAGAAGAAATGAATTAGAAACCAATAAATTTCTATAAGTTAAAAGGGATACTTTCTTTAGCCTTGGTGGATAGTGAGAAGTGTCGACAAGAGCTTACAAATATATAGAGAGTCCTATATATTCTATATGAAATGGAGAAGAGAATAATGTTCATAGGAAATGTAGCAGGGACTTTTAAGCAAGAGAAATATAATAAAGAAGAAATAATTAGTATGAAATAGAAAATATAATAAAAGATGAAAATGATGGATGCTCTTAAACTCTTCAAAGAAAAGATTTAGCTCGAGTGCTTCAAAATAGGGTTGAATAAAGTATTTCTTAATCTAATAGGTTTTAAATGATGTATTTATTGGTATCATGATAAAATTCCAATTAATTTTGGTTGTGGTGTTATTATAAAGTATTTTCTAAAATTAAAATTAATCTAATGATTTTTGTATTTTGAGATTCTGTACTAGTAATTGTAAGCTTGATTCTTGGCTGTGGAGATTGAGAAAACCTATATTACGTACTGGCCTTAGTAATGAACTAAAAGTTATAAAATGTATTGCATTGGGCGGTTGAGTTATCATTAAGGGATGTTTCGTCTTGTCTATACCATTCTATTCTATTATAACTTTCATTTACTTTTAAGTAATGTGTTTGCACTTAAAAATCACTTCTATTTTAAAATCTATATTATTCAAAGTTAAGATGAATTAGATTGAAATTAATTTATAAAGAGTGAAAAAAAGAATATGATTGAGAGGATTCATTTGCTTAGGATGACAAAGTGTTATGTTTAGGGGTATTTGAAAAGTCAGTGATTAGACTTGTTTTATAGTATGATTAACATTTATTTTAGATATAAATGATGTTATTCCACTAGGTATTCTCTTGTTTTTATGATTTCATGTTTTAAATAGGAAAAATGAAGAATTGGAAAAAAAGGAAAATAATCAATTAGATTAAATCTAGTTATTAGCCAATGATTTGAATTTACACTAAAAATCGCTACCAAAATCAATAACAGAGATTAACCAACGAATCATTAGCGAATTGAAAATTATACTTGAAATCACTAAATGAATTGATGGTGCACAAAAAGCTAAATCCAATGATTAACTTAGCAGTTTGTGTACATAGTAAAATCGTTGGCAAATCATTGAGGTCGATGATGATTTCTTACAGGAACAAGGAATTTGTATTTATATATTATTTGTACACTTAGAGAAACTATAAATATAATCTTAGGGCTTTGAAATTACTCTCTGCCTTTAACCTTTTGCCTTTGTAAGTTTAGTTTTAGTGAGTTTAAGTGTGAAACTACATTTTAGTTTTCATTTATTTAAGATGTATTTATTTATTTAATTATGTCTCTTAATTACGATATAGTGTTATTTATTTCAAGTGTGAGTGAGTAGTATGTTAATCTAAACAAACCTTAGACATGTATATATTTTGGATTGCTATATATTTATGATTAAGGAATCATGTACTTAATGCTTTAAATTCAAATAATACTCGCCAATCACAGATTAAATAAGTTGTTTTTGTGTATTACGACAAAAGATTCTTTGTATTGAGTGCATAATGCCCAATATGTTTCTTATTATAGAGTATCTATAACTATATTTATGATTGTTGAGAACAACTATAAAAATAGTAACTATGATTAATCTATAAGGCTATTTTTCCAGTGGATATTCAAGGTGATTATGTTCTAAGTTATTTATTAATTATCATATTCTTATTAATATTTGATTTAGATTAGGCATGATTTTCATTGGGTGTTAATGCTATCGTATCTCTATGTTATTGCGTTTTAACCAATATGTAGCTTTACTATGATAAGAATATGTCTTTTTCATTGAATATGGAAAAATTGATGGTTTGCTAAAGGCTATCAACCTATTATAAATTAGGATTTAATGATTCCAAGATTCCATGTAGGATAATTATAAATATGTTATGAAGTAATGTTATTATCTAGTGTTTTAATGCAATCCAAATATATTACATTGTCTAGTGAGGGTTTGTTAAGATGTTTGTTTAGTATTTTATTGATTATTTGATAATTCTTTTTGAATTGCATTAGATTAGTTTATTGGAATTTAATTGCATATAGTTTAATTATTTTAATTAATTTTATATTTTGTTTTTATATTGATAGAATTTGATTCTCGTTTTAATAACATTAGTTAAATTAAAGCAAGTTAAATCAAGTAAAACTTTAGGGTAGTCTTAATTCTCTAGAGATTTGTAAATCCATGTGGAGACAACATCCCATTTACCATTACTTCAAATAATAGAGAAATAAAAGGAATTATTATGCACATAAGACACGTATCAGTAGAGTAGAGTGTAGTGGTTCCGTAGCTCCTAGAAGGAGCATGAATGGTTGATTACTGCAACTTTGGGCTAAAACCTACCCTCCAAGTGCATCTGAGCCTTTTGATGAGTTCTTATTTATGAGTAATAAGGACCAAAGTATATTTGATTGTGATTTGAAGAAAAAAGAGGAAACCATTAGCTAAAAAAGGGCTTAGTATGGGAAACCCCGAATATGGTGCGAGAGTGACATCGATCATCATCGAGCAGGGATGATAGTTTTTCAGTAGAGACTATTAGGCCTTAATCGAGCATCCCTATAACCTAGACCTTATTTAAGGATGTAAACTACTTGTTCGCAAGTTCTACATGAATGGACATGAGACCAGGCTAGAAAAGAGTGTGAGAGCGAGAAGAGTGATTATTAGCTACACCCCCGAGGCCATTCACACCTACCATGGCCTACCTACTTTCAATGGCCTGGCAGGGTCTGACTTTCTACACATGAGATAATTTTTTGACAATCATTACTCATATCAGATTATGCAAGCAGCTCTAACTTGTTTTTGTTACCTTGATTGAATGTATTCCACTTCTCAGTACTCTAAGTATCTAATTAATAAATACTTTAGGAAGACTCTCAAGGATTATGTCGGTCCTGATGTGCACTGCTTTATCATATTTGGGCTCATGTCGGCCACATTGACATAGGGTGTATTATTCACAAGGCCATCAGAGAGAGGATGACCATGATGAAGAATGAGATTCTATCATTTTCAATCTGTATTACTAACCTATACCACCTGACAATAGTCCTCCTTGCTGGTTTAAAGTTCGATATTCCATCCCAACTGACCATACATGATGACGAGACCTTTTGATTTTGTAAATTAGAGGTGGAAGATTAAAATGTTGAGGAGGATAGAGCACAAGAGATAGTATGAGCAACAATGTGGATGCAGCATGAACAAATGACCAAAACTAGCAGAGCTATGAGAAAAAGTAGAGCACCATCTTCATAAGCACCACCACCACTATAGAGAGTACCAAGATAGATGTCCAATGTAGAGATGATTCTCCATAATTAGATGGAGGTTATTCAATTCTTGTACCATAGGCAAATGTGGCATCAACAAGTCCATAATTAACCTTACGAGCCAACTCCCCCAATTAAGGATAGTCCACTCATCATACTTCCAAGCTATCAGGTTTATCGAGATTATGAGGAGCGTGGAGCTGCATCAAGATCACTCCAGTGACTCTAAGAGTTTATTTTCTTATTTATGCATGTACTTGAGAGACGAACTAAGAAACTTGACTATAATTCAAATTTGTAATATATTTAAAGGAGATACAATATGATAACGATGTGATTTTGTAATATTACAACACAACAAATCATTTGCATATGTTTTGTTTCATTCCAATTTTTTCCATTTTCTTATCTTTCATTACTATATTTCACTCAATGTTTTAGAATGCATATGTCCTAATTTCTTGAACCTTAAGGACAAGGTTCATGATTAGTTTAGAGGTGTGCATACGTGCAGGTTGATGGAATGAATGAATAACCCTTTTGTAAAGGAGTTATAGTAATGTTTACATAATTTTTAAATTTTGTTTCAATGTTTCTAGCGAAATACATGTAATAAGGTTTCATTTCATTTTAAAGATTCATGTTTAGGTAAGTTGGTTACACACTCCCATACTTATGAATTCATTTTGTTTTTTGTGTTTTTATTCCTTGTTTTGAGCATAATTGAATGCCTAATTCTAGCTTTGGATAATGGTAGACAATTTGAAGTCAAATGTGGATTGATGTTGCCATGAATGGACAAAACCTTAAGTGGATTTTAGGTGAAAGTTTTTTTCTTGTGGTTGGTCTACTGTACCAAGTCAACTTTAAAGAGATACTAGAGTGGAGTCAAGGACAAAGCCAACTAAATATCTATAGAGGATTGGTTCACAATCTATTTACAACTGAGTAATAACTAAAGAACAAGTTTAAGGGAGATATAGGCCTTGTATGCTTAAAGCACTTAGCCTTTAACTAACCAATTGATTTATCCCCGATTAACCTAGTTGAACTAACACAACATAACTCTTTCTTAACCTATCAGGAAACCTTTAAACCATTAGCAGATAATATTTACCTAGTTGGAAGCTAGTCTTAGACTTGCAATATTAAAAAGAGATATAAAAGAAGAAAAATAAGGAATAGTAGTAGTAGAAGAAGAAAAATAAAAAAAGAAAGGAAGAAAATATAAAAACGAAATATTGTTTACAAACCCAAAATAAAAAGAGAATTGATGTTGATGAAAATCCAATCAATAAGTCATTATTAGAGAGCTCTACATAAAAACATATCCTCATGAAATGGAGTAGAGGATACGTATCGTTAAAAAAAAAGTGTCCTATCTAAAGTGGTATCCACGGGAAATGGAGCAAGGACCTGGATGTTTGGAAAAAGGTGAGGACTGCAGAAGAGAAAAAATTAAGTAAGATGTAGTGTAAATGAAATTAATGTTCACTAAAAATCATTTGGCATGTCTATGTAAAGTTTGACAACTTTGTGAATCCATAAATTACTTATCTTTTTCTACCAACCAAGCCATTATAATCCCTTAAGAATGTCCTCTGGACTCCAAACAATGTTTTGAATGTGTTAGTCGAATAGTTGTATAAGTTCTATTTGTAGAATCTTAGTATTCATTGCTCTACTTAGAGATTGGGAGTTTTTGGCTTGTTAAAAGTTTTGAGCCAACTCATGACTAATTAATGAATTTAGTCTCGAAAAAACTTAGTTTTTTTATGGAGTATTTTTCGGGAAAATAGCCAAGATAACTGAACTTAAAGTAGTTGGCTTTGCTTAAGTGTGCTTGTTTCTATTTGGTAAATTTATAAAAAAAATTGGACAAAGGAATTTATGCTAGAGTTGGACATTAATGAAGCTTAAATATATGTGGAAAACTTAAATGTCTTATACTTCATTTGTTGGGACGAGCAATTGTCTACATTTGGGGGTATTTGATAAGTCACCAATTGTGTTATACTTTAGTGTGTATTAGTATGAATTCGAAGACTTTTTTATCTCCATTTATACAGTAAAACAACTTTTTCGTACTTCTCAAGGTAAATACATGCTAATTGAAGAAAATAAGTGATTTGCCACATAAAACCAGTCAAAACGGAAAATATAGGTCGAACACCTTTATAACACTCAAGGTGCACACAAATTGCCAAGGAATTGCTGGCCTTAACTTGACCGAATAAAAGTAAGCACATTTAATATGATGCGTATGAACCTTGTGAAGACACAAGACAAAGACAAAGCTCAGATTCCAAAGAGAAGGCTAGGGCCTTCACATCGCCTTTGGAATGTACACATGACACTAGCAAGGCGCTAGACTTAGTTCATGACAGAATCAAAGGAAAAATAGAGTATCATAGCGTCGTTTTAGCAATTTGTAACACCTTGGAGTTTGATACATACAGGGATGGAAAGATTCGAATATTATTAGTTTTGTAGTTTGTGGATTTACATGAGTCATGATTAGATTACCTCTTATCATACTTCTACTATAAACAGGTAACCTTAGAACGACTTGAGCTCTCTTCAATCTCTCGTTTGGTTCTTACATCAAAACACTTCAAGGAAAGGAGAAGACTTCTCTTAAGTTATACTAGTAAGTTTTTATTTATTTTTGAAGTGTTTTCTATGTAAATGAGTAGCTAAGTTCCACATTCAAGATCAATGTGATTAAGTTCTAGGATTTAAGATTTCGGGAGGTTTTGTGCTTTTTAATCTAATATTACTTAACTCAAGTTTTCGTTTAATAGATTTCATTATTTTTTAAGTTCAATGGTTTGTCATTTTTAGTGGTGTAAGTGACATGCCCTATGATTTTGGTAAAAGTTAGCGCAAGTGATCGCAACGCCACTCGATATAAGGGATCACATTAGGTGGCATGTAAGGCCTTGTATGTTGGCAATTAATGTTCCTTTATGTCGTTGAGATAAGAGACTAGTAGCAGCTCATGCTATTTACTACTCTTGGTATGTGTTCTCAAAGAGTTAAATGCTACTAGTTCATTGAAAATCTACGGCATATCCAACAGGCTTTGCTATCTACTTAGTATGTGGTTGTGTCGCACGTTCTCTCCATTGACATTTAAAGAATGAGGTGGCGAGAGTCACTATAAGCCTATCTATGGAAATACCAAATCAACCTTTTAAAATCAATGAATGAATCATATCCTTAGAATTTCAAATCACATTGTGTTCTAGAGTTATTTAGTTATTGATTTCCATTTTCTAAGTAATTGAGTTTACTATCTTTGCATTTAATTTCTAGTATAGTTAAGTTTTGTTTTCAAGAAACCCCCATTTTTGTTTAATCAAAAAAGGAACATCCCAATCCCTTATGGGTTTGACCTAGTATTTACCTCACTACAAATCTAAAGTAGTCGTCGAATTCGAGACTATTACTGGTGCCTTCGACGGGGCGTACCAATAGATTTATCACGAATTTGTTGAATGCCTTGGCCACTTACAGTACCTTAATCTTTAATGACAATGAAAATTATTTTCATCTCTTCTCGTTTCAAAAATATAGCTAAGGACGATGCGATTCTTATGAACATTCAATCAATTAAAGTCTTCCTTGCCTATTCTTAATTTGAAGTAAATAAATATTTGTGAATCCAGTAATTTAAGTTTCGTTATTGCCTTAGCTGTTTCCATTAGTCTCTTATTTGAATTTTCTTTTATCAAAAAGAAGTTATGTACTTTTCTAGAGACTATGTAAGATATCAAGGTATGTACTGATCACCAATCCACTTTTTGATGATTTCACTTGTTTGTTGTTGTTCAATTGAACAGAAAAGAAATTTTGAATTTCCAGTAACTCAATAAACTTAACGATTAATCAAACTCTTAAAGGATGTTATTTCAATCTTTTACGTCTTATCAATGAAGATTCTCGTTATACAGATGTTCTTACTGACTTCCTATAATAATCACTTATTGATTCTCAATCAATTTATCTATCTCTTCATTTGTTATATTTAAGGTCTTAGTGATAGGCATGAAAGTTTTAATTCGGTTAACAATGACTATTGGGTATCTTAGATATCAAAATACAACCAATTGTGTTTGATTAAATAGCTAATCCTAGTTATTTTCATACCATTTTCCCCAATCTCGACTTCTAATACGTCGATTCTATCACTACACCTTTCATTTCAAGTTAGAGATTTCGTTGATCTTTATTTTATAACAGCAACTAATTCGATATTAACAAAGATTACTTCTAACTTTTATATTTCCATTTGCTTTATCATTACTTTTTCATCTCTTACAATCACTATACTCAACATTGCTTATAATTAAAAAACTTGAGTAAGAAACAATTAAGAAATTCAGTATTTCTTTTTTTTTCGAAGTCATTTGATTGTTTTCAACCGTAGTTCTATTCCACATTTCTTTTTGATTAAGAAAAGAGGCAATACTTTACTTCGAAGTATTATATTTTAATAGAAATCCACTTAGATAATTTGATAGATCATATTACAATCACATTGTGATTTTGAAGTCAAAAATCAATTTGTCCAATCAATTTCTAATTTTGAAACTATCTCATTTTTTCTTTCCGTTAGGACTACTTCGGAAGCAACTTCTTAATTAATTATAAATCAAACCAATATTTGGTAGAGTTTGTCGTACCAAATTACTAGTTCAACCATTAATAACCTCATTCTAAAACTCAAGATATTCATATATGTGATTTTCACAAGTCTAAATTTCTATTTTCATACTTATTAGTTGATTATCAATCGTTTGAGACTTAGTTTAAGTCCATTTTGGCGTTTTCTTTGGTAATTTATAATTGTAATAGTTCGATATTTTGATTTCCAAGATATCCAAGTTATACTTATGTTCCTAATTCATTTATACTCCTTACTTAATTAATTTCCTATTTGTTTTGTAACTTATAACTTTCATCAGTTATATTAGTAACAAACTACATACAACACCTTTATTATTTCGAACTTCATAAGTCTATTTCAAGTCCATTTTATGCTCAATTTCGTTTCATAAGTCTATTCTCTTTTTAATTATCTATTCCTAATCTTACTCCTCATATCACATGAGTTAAGTATCGAACAAACAAGGAGAATAAAGTTCCTATTGCATATCTGGCGATGTGACATCTAAGAAATTCATAAACTTGATTAGGATGCCAATTAAGTATTTTCGGATTTAGCTTAGCCTTTAAGTATTAGAGGTGGGACTCGCGCATTATGGACTATAAATTATAAGTCAAAATATCATTTTTATGTGTCGCATGATTAATTGGTCTATTATACTCTATTCGACGCGAAACATGGCCAAGTTAATGCTTAAGTGTATTGGGAATTTTTTTCAATTTTGGTGAAATTGGAGTATTAATTATGTGTATTAAGGTGTATCCCTAGTTTGTCATACTCAAAGTGTTAGGTTTTGAGGTTCATGCGCAGCGGAGATTATAAAACAATTTTGACAAAAACCCCAACAGGATCCGAATCTAATTCAATTAAAAACGTTTAAACCATGAAAAACTTAATCATACCTCAGTTGCAATATACCTTTCTGAAGGTTGATCGATCTCTAAGGCGTTGCCAACGACGAACGCCCTCTACCAGTAGTCCACACACGGACGACGGCCGAGATTCGAAGTGCCAGCTTCGAGAGAATACCAAACCTTTTGTTTCTCTCCAAAACAATCCAGAGCATACCAAAAACCCTAAGTCGTTTTTAAAACGAAAATAGAGTTTCGACCTTTTGATCTTTCGTCTGTGTATTCTAACTTAAAGCGTCAATTTATACAACCCTTGTATATAGACGGTTAAGTAAATTACACATATACCCCTACTTAAAGAAGTATAAGTGTAATACACCACAAGGACGTTTCCGTCATGAATTTTTTCATATAAGATTCATTTTTCTGAACCATCTTAAAATCTCGCAAACCCATTCTTAGTGTGTGACCTAATAGGCTCATACAACGTTGGCAGTGTACCAAAACAAATTTTGGTATACAAGTCATAAGCGGCCTCTAGCAAGACATTATGACTACCCAAGTTGTACGAATATCAAATCGATACAACCTAATCAATAGTGTATATAACATCCTTTTGTCACACTATATCCTTTTGATCAAACATAAGGCATGGAATTGTCATCCAACATGTTCAATCGTACTAGTCTCGATCTCTAGGTAGACTGAAAACATCCAAGTGACATTGATCAATATCAATTCACTTAGACTAGGCCTTTTAACAGTCTAACACATCGAGGGATCCACTGGATATCTCTTTTTTATAAGAGAGGGACAAATTCTATCGTGATTACATAACTTCATCACATTGCTCACATAGTAACCAATCACAACCTTTATAATCGTCCGGTTAAAGACAACGTTTGATAATGTCAAATCACTATGTTCCTAATGTTGAAGTCTCTGATAACCTCAAGTCAGAGGACTGAAAAATATACCTATCATGAGAAACAACTATGACTTAATCCATGTGATGTTCTCATAGCGGGTCGGTCCAGTACTTTGTTCCCTAACAAGTACTCGTGATCTTGATTCGTATCCCTATATGTATAATCATCATATGATCATCAATCAAGACTCACACTAGTCTTATTTCATTATAGTTCCCAGTATAGTGATCGACTATGGACATTTAGGATATTTCTGTAAATACTCATGGATCTTATTATAATGTAAACATGCAAATTAATTATAATAAACAACAAATGAAATCCTCTATTTTATTAACTAAAAGTATTCATAAAGACAATTAATGGATTGACCTAGGGCACATGCCCCAACACAAGGTTGCAAGTGAGTAGTTAAAGTGTATAAGTGAAAATAAATTATTAGTTGCTTGAAAACTAATTCACCAAGTTAATCCTCACGTAAAGGTTTTTCTCGCCTTGTGTGTAAATCAGGATCAATAGTATTGATAATGAGAACGAAGTTAGTGGAAGACCTTATATCGACCTTTATGTTGATTAGCGGTGGTTGAGGTTGAAATTGGGTCAAAACCGGTGTTAGTTTGGTTTAATAATGCAAGAGAATTGGTCTATAAGGGTTCAGTATGTCGTGAAAAAAGTTAAGACTTTTGGAGTTTTGGTGGGAGCAAAACCAATGTTATGGACGTTTTATGAAGATGGACTCTTTCGTTGAAAGTTTAGTTCAATTTGGTGAGAAATCAGATCCTAAACGAGCACTGAAAGTTAAAGCATGTTAAAATATGGATTTTTGAAATTATTTAATAAAAAGAAATTAAGTTGCTAACAAGCAACTAATGGTTTATATATATATATTATGAAAAAATGGAAACGAATTCTTTCATTTCATTTGAAATATGACCTTCCATTTCTTTTGAAACATAATGTTTCAAACATTCAATTCGTAAACCTTCTCCGCAGACACTTTCGCTCGCTGAGCTCTCGACATCTACCTTTCATTCAATTTCTTTCCGCAAAACTGTAAACCATCACGAGATGGTCTATTTGAGCTAAATTTCTATTGTGGCAAAGAGGAATTCAACCCGCAATTTGGGAAGCTATTAGAGCCAATTTCAAGGTGATCCAATATTTTGGGAACCCTGAATATTTAGCTCAAAGTTGGTTGGTTGTAAGTAAATCTTACAGTGCTCAATTTTTCATTACTTATCATATTGTAATGCATTTAATACCTTGTTTATGCATCATGTTTTTTGATCATGCACTCATGCATCAAGGGTAATGTAGGTCAAGCATTCGAGTCCTGAGACTCTGATAGTTGGCTCTTCACCGAGTGTGTTTCCCGTGGAATCTTTAATGAGTTGCTAGAAACTAAAATAGCTCATGTGGGTTGAGTTAACATGGCTTGAAAATTATCCCCATATAGTGTATTAGAAGTTAGTGGTGTGTTAACATGAAAGTTGTGACCACAGGTTGATATTTACCTATTGATTCTTTTTGAAATGCATTAATATTTCTTATTATCTTGCATTTTTCTATACAAGTAATTTGAATAGTGTAGGATTTACTTATCTTAAATAGTTCTACCTTCTATTGGTGAGTGCAGGTTGTGAAGTTCATGGAAAGATAACCAGAGCTCATTAGGGTATTGAAATATTGTTTTAGTTTTTATTTCTTATTGAATGAATAGCTTTTACATACTATTATGTTTTCTTGGTTATGGGAATGAGAGATAGGTCGTATAGTAGTGGTAATGGCATTACGACCCAAGCGTATCATGATATTAATGGTGTGGTTCTTGAGGATTAAGAAATGGTTGAATTTTCAAACTATAAATATGGATTATGGAGTCGACATCACTTTAAATGAATTTTAAGGTTGGAACTTGTGTACTTGATGAAGAATTTGGTCACTTAATTCATTTGATATTATATTAGGAACTATTGTAAGTCCTTTTAGGCCTTCTCCTAAATCTATTATTCGTCAGGTTTTCGAAGCCGACAACCCACTTTAAGGGAGACTTTGGTGAAATTTTTATAAAATATTGAATCATTTCCAAAAACGCTTCACATTTAGAGATTAAGACTTGGAATATGAATTAAGAAATGATATGTATAATGAGGATTTTAGATAATTGAAATCGTTGATGGATTCATTCTGTAGAATAAAACCTTGACTTTAATTTCGAGGATAGACACATCTCTTGAGGATTACATAAATTTTATGTTCTGAATTAAATAAGTAAAGGAGTTTATAGGCTTATTATACTATTAGAGGATTTAGGATAATCTAGGCCAATTAGATGCCTTAATGATGAAGGGTCTGAAAAAAGATAATATATATATATAATTACATAACAAGGATAACATAATAACCACATATCCTGGCTCATAGTCACTTCCCAACAAATCACACTTAATCACTTTTTGGTTCCTAGCAAAACTTTATCCTCAATTGAGCCAAACCCAGTCTCAGTTTGGCAAAACCAGTCTCATTAAGTCCCGACTTAGCCTGAATCCCAAAATCAAGCACTTAATCCATTCAATTAACTTTGATCTCAAGATATTTTTATTTCAATTCTTTATAATGCTTGAAACGTAAATTTAAATCCTATAATGAAACTCAATAAATGCTTCGTTTAATTGTAGCAAATTAGGAAATCATATTGAATGTCCTATGTATTTTGTAAAAATTTCGGTAGCACCTCTTTTAATAGTGGCCTACCAAAAAATTCACCTTATAGATAGTAGAATAGGAAGAAGCCTCGAAGGACTCTCAACTCCTTGCAGTTCACAATATATCGAATTTGATAAGTCAATAATTAGACTTGTTTATAGTAATTTTAGGACCATTTTAGATGTAAATGACTATATTACACTGGGTTCTATTATTTTTGATATTTCAGGTGCTAATTTGAAAATATGAAGAAATTGAGTAAAAATGGAAGAATATGAAGGAATTCACCAAATAGAAAAATTGCATAAAGAATCATCAATAGAGAATCAAGGAAGAACTAGTTTTCAAGCCCAACAATTTCCCAATGATTCCTAATACCTAGAATCGCCACTAAGATTAGAGGAAACATGGACTTTATTTCCAAAGATTTCCCTAGAAATCCTACACAAACCATAATCATTGAGGAATTATTGCTTTAGATTTCGAGGCTTTTAGATTACAACAAGGATCTTGAGTTTGTTTATGATATGTATTAGCTAATATACTATAGATATAAACCCTTGACTACAAAATTAGGAGTTTTTGATAGTTTTAAACTTTTTACTTTAGTTTGGAGGCCATTTCTTAATTTTTCTATTTGATTTTAAAGAAGATTGAATATTCAAGTTATCATTATGGTATTTTTACTTATATCATTCAATTCTGATGTTATAGTGATATTTATTATCATGAATTAGTATTTAACTAATTTAAAAAAAAATCTTAACATGACGTTTTGCAGTGTAGTTATGATAATGATGATTATGTGCTTAATGCTTTAAACTAATCATATTTCTCAATTCACTAATTTCATAGATTGTCATTTATGGATTACAATCATGAATTTAAGTGTTATGTGCATAGTGACCAATATGTATTGTGATGTTTTGATTCATGATCTAATTTAAAGTAGTAATTAGGATTAATAAAAAAGTGCTATCGTTTAGATGTCCTAGGTAAATTGTAGATAAATTCAATGTTGAGGTAGCTTTCCGGAGATGTTAGATTTAGTAGTTCAAAGTTTTCATAAAGTGTAACGTGGTTTTGTTGCGTGAAGTTATTATCTTTGTGTATTAAAAGAAGTTACCTCAATAAAATTAGAACGTGGTTTTTCGACCGATATGAGGAAAAAAAATGGTTGGCTAAAGGTTATTTAAGTACTTATTGTTAGTGTTTAATGATCTAGGATATTTTATAATGTATGTTCACGAGTATGTGATTGAAGTAACATGTTTGGATGCAAAATAGATTGAAGTCTAATTATTTGAGTGATTTGTGTATATGTTTATTTATTATTATGTTTCATCGAATTGAATTTCTTTGAAATTAGTTATTTAGAATTGTGTTAGTTTAGTTGTTTTTTATATTTGAAAAGTATTAGTTTAAAATCACATTTGTATTAAATTAAAAACATAAATAATAAAATCTTTTTATTATGGAATTTGCAAAATTCTTGTGAAGATGATCCCACTTACCACTAGTAAAATATTTTAATAGTACTATAAAGGTGGAAATTAATTGTACACGCTTGACACGTGTCAAATTTTTGCGCCGTTGCCAGAGGTTTTAAAATAAATTCTTAAGAATCTTTATTCGTTGCTTGTCATACAATATGGAAATAATTGAGAAACAACTTACTTTTAAGCAAGCTAATAATAGCTTATAAACTTATGTCTATTAGTTTTCCTATGGATTTTCTTGATTTTTTAGTTAAAAACTAGATTCATCAATTCTTTACCTCACTTTCAAGGTGAAGGTGATGAAGATCCTCAATAATTTATTAGGAAATACACGCATATAGTAAGTGTGATAAAACTCAAAAAAATAGAGTTAAAGTATGTCAAGCTAAAGGCTTTCCCTTCTTCCTTAAAAGTCAAGCTCAATACTCCTATTCTATCACCCTCATAATTCCATAACCACATGGTATAAAATGTTAGAAACTTTTTAGATCAATACGTTCTAGCTTGTAAAATTAGTTTGGATAGGAAACAAATTAGCAATGCTAGGATGAAAAACTAGAAGACTTTTGGTGAGTTTTGGGACCGATACCAAAGATTAATATCATGATGTCTACAACATGGATTTTCAAAAAAAAAATTATAAGAATACTTTGACAAAGGACTAAACAACTTAGAACAAAGATTTTTAGGCATAGTATGTAGGGGATCTTTATTTGATATAACACCAACATTAGCAAGAAACACTATAACCAAAATTGCAAAACAATCAAAACAATAATGGAAGAAAATAAAATTTATGAAAAACCATTGTTTTGAAATCAATAGGAATAGAGTCAAGACATCAGATGATAAATTGGATAAACTAAAAAGTATGGTTGAATTATAATTAAAAGATAATTCAGTCCAAAATAAGATTTATGCTTTTGCAATGGGGATAATCATCTATATGATGAGTGTCCACTGGTACAACAAAATCAAATTAAAAAAGCTAACACAGTGATGAATGATTACAATAATCAAATCAAGCTACTTAAATTTCTAGAAACAATGCTAATTACCTATATAGAATACCTACATTAACTGATAGAACAATAGCATTAAAAAATTCAAATAAAATAAATGACCAAAAAATTCAACTCTTACAAGATGATATATTTTAACTAAAAATTCAATTCATTCAAATGGCAATGAGTCCATAGGTTAACAAAGGCAAATTAATGCCTCAACTTTACCATTGTTCATATGCAAAAATGATAACTTAGAGAAGCGGTAACCAAATGGAAGAACCAAAAATGCGAGAACAACTAGTTAATAAATAAAATTAGAGGCTAAATTAGAAAAATAGATAGAAATAATAGATTATAGATTCAAAGGAAAGTAATTATGATTTTGAAAAGAATAAATCAATTATAGTAAGACCACCATTTCCCCCATCATTTAGAAAATAATAAGAATGTCAAGAAATTACAAGAATAAAAAGAAATCTCAAACACTTTAAGGAAAGTGGTAACTAACATAACTTTATTCAAAGTCATACAAAAGGTACCTAAATTTCAAAAACTTATAAAAGACTTGTGCACTAATAAAATTAAACCAAATGAAAAAGTAAGTCCAGCAGAATATGTGTAGGCAATAATAATCCAAAAGAAAATACCTCCTAAATGTTCTGATCCTGAATTTTCTTTTGTTGCATGCATAATAAAAAATATAGGGAAATCTGAAGCATTAAGTGATCTAGGTGTCTCAATTACCATATGCCTTTGTCAATATATTTGCAAATGACAAATGCACCCTTAGAAGAAACCGACATAGCAATACAATTAGTAGATAGATCTACCGTTCAACCTGTATGAGTATTAAAGGATGTACTAGTTATGGTTATTGATTTGGTTGTCCCAGCCAACTTTTACGTCCTAGAAATGAAATATGACCATTTCTCGAGTAAAACCTCTTTTATGCTACGACGTCTATTCTTATTAACATAAAGAGCCAAAATAAATGGTTCCAATGGAACTTTATCAATGGAAGTAGATAAAGAAACAATAAAATTTAACATCCACGATGCTATGAAATATCCATTTAGATGTTTCATTAATATGCACCATAGATATAATAGATTCTATAATATATACAACTTTTAGAAACGATAAGTCAAAGAAGCTTGAAAAAGGGATATAGGATTTGAATGACGATGATGATATAGATGTTAGGATAGGAGAAATAATTAATGTCTTATAAACTTATGATGCACTCCATGAACTCTCTTACTATATGGATCTATGAATAATCCATTCAAAACTTTTACCATCTATACTAAAAATCATGACCTAGATTTAGAAGTTTTACCATATCATTTAAAATACACGTACTTAGAAATTAACAACGCCTTACCAGTTATAATCTCTAATGAATTATCAAATCTGAAATAGGAGAAATTAGTAAAAGTTCTCAATGCACTCAAGAAAGTAATAGAATGGACAATAACTGAATTAAAGGAATATGTCCATCTACATGCATGTATAGAATTAATCTTGAAATAGACAAAAAACCTTATAGAGATGCTCGATGTAGATTGAATCCACTAATAATGGAAGTTGTAAAGAAATAAATGTAAAAAATGCAAGACGCATAAATGATATTCCTAATAGCATACATGTAGTCCCAAAAAAAGACATGGATCATAGTTATAGCAAAGGAACGTGAAAAATTAATACCAACTAGAAAATAAAATGGTTAGAAAGTGTGCATAGATTATAGGAACCTAAACGCAGCAACTAAAAAATATTAGTACCCAGTTCAGTTCATAGATAAAATGTTCAAAACACTAGCTGGACGAACCCATTACTATTGTTTATATGGATACTCAGGATTTCATCAAATTTCTGTAGCTCTTGAAGATCAATAAAATAACACTCTTACCTACCATTTTGGTACTTTCCTAACAACCATATGCCTTTTGGCTTATTTAACGCACCCACTACATTTTATCAAAGTTTTCATAGATGACTTTATCATATAAGATAATTCTTTCGATGAATGCTTATTTTGTTTAACTAAAGTACTTAAAAGTCGTATAGAAGAAAGATTTAGTATTGAATTATACAAAATGTCACTATATGGTAAATCAGGGACATTTATTAGGACTCATTGTGTCAGTAAAAGGAATAGGCTAAAGCCCAAGTTATAAAAACATTACCTTACCCCACTACTGTGACGGTGGTAAGATCTTTTCATGGCCATGAGGACTCCACGGTCGTATTGTGAAATTCTTTTCCAAAATAACATAACCTTTGTGCAAAATTTTGCAAAAATACACTCAATTTGAGTTTACACCCGAATGTGAGATAGCTTTTAATATATTAAAAGACGGCTTGATTACCATAAATGCAATAGTCACCAGACTAGTCACACCTTTTGGAAATTATGTATGACGCAAGCAACTATGTAGTAGGAGCTTTTCTAGGTCAAAAGTTAGGAAATGATTCTATTTTCTAAATTATGCTTCAAGAACTTTGAATCTCGCCAAACTAAACCATACCACTAGAGAAAAAGAACTCCTAGTAGTTGTGTTTGCATTAGAAGAGTTTAGACCATTTTTACTAGAAATAAAAATAATAGTATACTCAAATCATACCACATTAAGATATTTGATGGCAAAGAAATATGCAAAACCAAGATTAATAATATGGATCTTATTGTTAAAATAATTCGATCTTAATATTAAAAAAAAGAAATGTTTAGAAAACTTAGTGGTAGACCATCTAAATAGACTAAAAAATAGAGAACCTCCAATACCATTAAAAGGTGAATTTTTTGATGAACATTTATGTAAGATAGCTATAACTAGCCCATGGTTTGCCGATATAGTCAACTATCTCACTATTAATAGGTTATCACCTCATTTAACAAGAGCCCAAAAAAAAGATAAAACATGATTCTAAACATTATTTAAGGGATGATAAAAACTTACGAAGATTTTGTTCCAACTAAACCATTCGAATATGTATTCCACAAACAGAAATACAATCCATCATGGCTCATTGCTATACTTATGCTTATAGAGAACAATTTAGTCCATGTCGTACAACCCCTAAAATATTAGACTCAAGATTTTTTGGCCTACTTTATTCCATGATTGTTATGTTTACATGAAAGCTTTTCCAAACTGTCGAAGAAGCGAAACTTTAGGATGTAGGAACCAAATACCCTAGTGTCCTATTCTATTTTACAAAGTATTTGATGTTTCAAGAAAAGTGTTTTTGGACCTTTTCCACCATCTAATAGAAATATTTACCTTTTATTAGTCGTAGAATATATATATAAGTCGGCAGAAGCTATAGCCATGTAATATGATGATTCTAAAATACTAGTTAATTTCCTAAAATCAAGGATCTTTCCTATTTTGGGAGCACCTAAAGCATTTATTAGCAATAAAAGGCCATATTTTGTACTAGAATTGTCGCTACTATACTTCATAAATATAATGTTATACATACAACATCTACTGTATATCACCTACTAACTGGTGGATAAGCAGAAACCTCAAATATAGAACTTAAATCAGTTTTAGAAATGACCATATGTCCAATACATAAAGACTGGAGTCTTTGTTTAGAACATGCATTATGGACATATACAACTGCATTTTAAAGGCCTAAAATCATATTTTGTGAAATCCGAGAATTCTATAAACTAGATAAGACAACTAAGTAAGTGTTTTTTGAATTGAATAGGAGTTTAAGTATTCGAAGTAGGACCCACACATTACGTACTAGATATTCTAAGGTAAAATGTAATTTTTTCAATAATGAATGCTTCGTGTGTATACTATATGGTGTTTTATCATAGTCGAGGTTGTAAGTATGTGTCTGAAGGGCACAAGTGCAATAAATATTATTGGTCACTCGAAAACTAGTAAACAAGTGTTAAGTATCATGTGGAGAATTTGTTGATGTTTAAGTGCATGTTGGGATTAGTTGCAGTGTAAATTGAGAATGATGTTGGTGCAAGACCTTGCCTCGAGTTTAGTATCAATGTGTGGTGGTCAATGTTGAGATTGTGTCTAAATTGGTGTACGTTTGGCTAAGTATGGTAGCATAATTGGTCCGATAGACTTTGGTATATTGTGGAAAATGTTAAAACTTTTAAAGTTTTAGCATGACCAAAACTAGTATTGTGGATATTCTATGAAGATGGACTATCTTGTCGAGGGTGTGGTTCAATTTGGTGAAAAATTAGATTAAAACAAGCGTCGGAAGGAAAAAATGTCAAAATTGGGACTTTGAGAATTAATTAATAAAAAAAAATAAACTGATGACAAGCAGCTTCTGGTTTATACATAAGGCAAAAAAGAAGAAACGAAATGAGTTGATTTCATTTTAACAGAAAATGAGGTATTCAGACTACAATATGATAAATTCTCAATTCAAGGTATTTTCCTCAATTCGACTTGAACTCTCACAATTTTTCAATTTTTTCACGGGGTTTTGATAGGACTTAGTAGGGATTATTGTTGAGAATTGATATATTGGGTTAATTTTCACCACTTTGAAAATACATCCCACCGAAGCGGGATTGTGTTTTAGTGAAATGAATTGATGCATTGCAATTGATAACTATTTTAGAGATATTTTATAGTTGATATTTATTTATATTAGGTATCTAGAAGAATTGATTATTGGTTTTGATACCATTTGACTCCATGGGCCTTGGAAATATTTTAATGTTAGTATTGAGTAGTTTCGTGGTGTTTGTCGGTAGGTTTTAAGGATTTAATTGCGAAAATATTAATCATGTGAAAATTCTCAATTCAAAATAAAAAAAGTTTTCCTAATAGACAGACCATATTGAAAAATTCATAACTTCTTCGTCGGTGATTTGATTTGAGTGTTTATAAGTCTATGGAAAGTAGTACATGAGTATTACAAGTTCTTTTTAGGTCATCGTGACATATATTAAGGTTTTAAAGGTTAAGAAGTTACCCCAAGTTGGCTAGTTGAAAGGTAGTAGAAATAGTTATATAAATTAATATTTTTTGAAACTGTTCTCAAACTTTTTTTGCCGTAGTTTTCATTGAGTTTCATGATTTTGTTTCACTTGAACCTTGACCCAAAATACAATTGGGTGTGCAAAGAAGCTATTGAAACTATTTTCAAGGTGATCCACCGCTTCGAGAACCCAAAAATTAAGCTTAAAGTTGATTGGTTATAAGTCAACCTTACAATGTTTTTTACTATTTATTGAATTCGCTTTTGTACCTGCATTTATGCTTATTCTGCATTACTTTTCGCATCATTCTCAGTCATGCATTCAAGTCATTTTGGAATATGGCTTGTTAGTGCTACGGGTCACGAGCTGGACACGGGGTTAGGTTTCCTAACCAGATAAACAAGAACACGGAAGACCTAAGGCATGCAAGTTTTTCACCGAGCGTGCATTAATGGAAAGTGATGTAGTTGGAGTCTGGTCGGCTATTTCCTAAAGCTAGTAGTAGCCGTACTTAGCATCTATTTCCCTAAGCTTAGTAGTTGATGTAGACAACTGAGATGGCGCTTCTGGCTTGGAAATCCTCTCCAATACATTGCATTTGCACCTCATGAAATCCTAGTACCATTTATGTACTATATTTGAAAGTCGAAGTTCAAGTATAATTAGGAAACATGAACAAAGGGATTCACATTCTTATTTATAATTCCTGTTATTTGAAAATGCAAATGGATGTCTCCATGTATTTAGACTAACATTTGCAAGAGTATAAAGCAGTGTAGGAGTTTACTTGACATTTTTCAATTTTTTTTAATGATGTCGGATTTTCAGTGAAGACAAAGAGGAATGGACATGACTCCTTGATTATAGTGATTATTTTTCAATTTGAAAGTTTTAATTCTAGTTGTGAATTGTTTATACATATTGTTTTGGGTTTTGGGGTGAGAGTTGAACATGAAATACTCTTGAACAAGTTATTAAAGTGTCATAAGTTAGTTTAAATGATTTAAATTGATAAATATTGCAAAATGTAGGGAGTTATGACTCATTCAGGGCTTCTCTCTATTTTACTGTCTATTATGTAAATTTTTAAGTAGGTCACTTTTAGGGGAGATGCTGCCGAGATTTTTTAAAATATGGAAGAAAATCCAAATGATTTTCTAGTTTACCCTAATTAAAAAAATCTTGGATTGAGTTTGATTAAGGATATAAATTTGGTTTTAGAGTATTATTATGGATTAAAATAAAAATTATTTTAAGGCTAAGTTAATTGAATGGTTTAAGTGCCTAATCAGGGTAATTAATAATATGTCAGGACTTAGTGAAATAGGCCTTGCTAAACTTGGTGTCAGAGCTATGGTTGAGCTCAATTAAGGAAATGTTAAAATGATAATGAAATTGAGTTTAAGATTGATTCGATCTAGAAATTTGGGTTAAAGCTCTTGGATTGCATTAAGTTATATGAACTTAAGGGATGGTCTTGAAGAACAGGGCTCTGTAATGAGGTCACGATTAGTTGGGAAATGATAGTGGGCTGGGATACATTGCTATTATGATTTGTTTGTTGTATAATATCTATTATTGTTAGATAAGAATATGACATTTATTCTCCTTTTTAGTTCAATACTTAACTCACATGAAAGGATGAGTAAAGTTTTGAACAGAGAGTAAAAGAGAGTTAGACTTATGAAATGAAACTGAGCGTGGTTGGAAGTGAAATAGAATCGAGAAGTCCAAATTCACAAAGGTGTTGTAAGTGATTCGATACTAATATAACTTATGAAAGTTATCAGTTACGAAACCAATTGAAAAGTAGTTGAGAAAGAAGTCTACGTTATTCAAGAACGCAAGTATTACGCACGGAATTCCTTAAATTGAAAGTATCAAACTATTATAATTATGAAAAGTTCATGAAAGTGCCAAAATGAGCTTAATTTAAGTCTCATATGACTGAGAACTGTTTTGGTAAAACATGAAAAAAAAAATTGATTCTTCTAGGAAGCACAATTTATAAAATTTCTTAATTTTTAAAATAAGTTCAAAATCAGTTGAATTAGTTACTCGAAGAGATCTATTCTATAAAGCATTGGTGTGATTTATAACCAATTGTGAGTTGCTTCAGAAAAATAATCTCAACAAGGAAAAAGGAGACACGTGGTTTTGAAAATAAAAATTAAACTTTGAATTGGTATATCACAAAGTGATTGTGATGTGATCAGTCAATTTCTCTTAGACGCTTTCTATTAAAATATAATTCTTCGAGGAAAAGTATTATCTCATTTCTAAAACAAAGTGAAATATAGAATAGAACCAAGGTTCAAAACAATCAAATGAATTCTAAAAAGAAGTATTGAGTTTTTGATGATTTCTCACTCAAGTAATTAATAGTGGTTGTATAAGTTATGTAAAGTGATGTAAAAATGAATGGAAATACACAAGTTAGAAGAAATCTTTGTTAACACCGGAATAGGTGTTGTTATGAAATAAAGATCAATAAAGTTTCTAACTTAAAAATGAATGATGTAGTTATAAAATCAAGGTGTTAGAAGTTGAGATTGGGGAAATGATATGAAAATAGATATGATTTGCTATTAAATAAAACGTAAGTACTTGTGTTCTGAAATTTAAAGTACCTAATAGTCACTTCTAACCTAATTAAATTACGATGTCTATCACAACTACCTAAATCATAACTAATGCAGAGATAGATGTACTAATTGAGCATCAATAAGTGATAGGTACAGGACAAGTGAAATATCAAAAAGTGAATAGATGAATAGAAAGATACTTTAGTATCTTACAGATTTTTGAAAAGTACCTAATTTCTTTTTGAGAACAAGAAAAGTCAGGAAACAGTTGATTAATGAAGTTGGTGCAAGATCTTGCCCCGAGTTTTGTATTAATTGGTTGTGGTCGAGACTGAGATTGAGTCCAAATTGGTGTAAGTTTGGCTAAGTATAGCAATAGAATTGGTCCGATAGACTTTGGTATGTTATTAAAAAAGTGACGATTTTTAGAGTTTTGTTGTGACCAAAACTAGTGTTATGGAGATTTTATGAAGATGGATTAGATTTTTGTTCAATTAGGTTGACAAACGGATCATAAACAAGCGTCGAAAGCAAAAACACGTCAAAATAGGGATTTCGAGAATTAACAAAAAAAAGAAAATAAGTTGTTGACAAGCGGCTTAGGGTTTATATATAAGGAAATAAATTGAACTGAAATAAATTTAATTTATTTCAACCTAGAACGAACGAGTTTGTTTCCAAACCCTCTCAATTTGGTGTTTCACTTCACAAGCTCCCGACGTTCGATTTTTGCTTGATTTGTTTCTATGAAACTATAGAGCATCTCGCATCTCGAGACGTTCAGTTTGAGCTAAGTTTTAATGGAAGAAATGAGGTATTTAGCCCACAATACGGTAAATTCTTAATTCGAGGTATTTTCCTCAATTCCATTTGAATTTTCACAATTTTTCAATTTCTTTCGCAGGGTTTTAATAGGACTTGGTAGGGAATGTTGATAATTAATGTAATGGGTTGGTTATTGCCAATTTGGAATAAATCCTACCGATATAGGATAGGGTTTTAGTGAAATGACATTTCAGTTGATAACTATTTTGGTGATGTTTTTATAGTTGATATTGACTTAGACTTGGATTTAATTGCGAAAATATTGATTTGGAGAAAATTTTCAATTCAAAGTAAAGAGTTTGCCAAGTTGACAAGCCATATTGGAGAATCAAAAATTCACCGTAAGTGATCCGATTAGGGTGTTTTTAGAGTCTATGGAAAGTAGCACATGACTACAAGTTCCTTGTAGGTCATCATGACAAATATTGAGTTTTTGAAGCTTAAAAGATTAACTAATGTTGACTAGTTGAAAGCTTATAGAAACATTTATATAAATGAATATTTTTGAAAAATGTTCTCAACTTTACTTTGGATGCAGATCTCATTGAGTTTTGTGATTTAGTTTCACTTGATGTTTGACCCATAATATAATTGGGTATGTAGGGAAGCTATCGAATCCATTTTTAAGGTGATCCGACGCTTTGGGATCCCTAAAATTAAGCTCGAAGTTAGTTGCTTGTAAGTAAATTCTATAGTGGTCTTTACTATTTGTAGAATTTTTCTTTATACCTGCCTTTGTGTTTTGTCTGCATTGCATTTTGCATACTCTCGGTCACGCACTTATGTCATTTCAGATGATGGCTTGTTAGTGCTACGGTTTATGGGTAGGACTCGAGGCTTTGTTTCTCGACCTGATAGACTGTTACATAAAAGACCCAATTCATGTGGTTTGAGTATGGTCGGTTATTTCCCTAATCTAGTAGTAACCATATTTAGCATCTATTTCCCTAACTTTAGTAGTAGATGTGTTGTCGTGTTTGGCTCAAAAATCCACTCCGACACATTGCCTTTGAATATCATGAATTTCTAGTATCGATTATGTACTATATTAGGAAGTCGACATACAAATATAGTAAGGAAACATTAACAAATAGATTCACATTATTATTTATTATTCTTACTATTTGTAATATTTATTATTCTCATTATTTGGAAATGCAATTACATGTCCATGTACTAAGACTAACTTTGCCAAGAGTACAAAGTAGTGTAAGAGTTTACTTACTTGACATCCTCGAGTTATTCTTAATGATGTCAGATTTTCAGTGAAGACAAGGAGGAACGGATAATACTCGATGGCTGTGGCTATTGTTTTTCAATTTCAAAAGTTTAATTATTGTCGGAAATTGTTTATATATATATATATATATTGTTTTGGGCATGGGTGAGTGTAGAAGGTCAAAAACTCTCGAACATGCTATGAAAGTGTTTTAAGTTAGTTTAAATGATTTAAATTGATAAATATTGTGAATTGCGGGGAGTTATGAGCCATTTTAGGCTTTTTTTCATTATGTTGTCTATTAGGTGAACTTTCCGGCATGTCACTTTTGGGGGAGGTGTTGCCGAAGTTTTTATAAAATATGGAAGATAATAAGTATGACTTCCTAGTTTACTCCAACTAAACAAATCATGAATTGAGTTTGATTGAAGATATAAACTTATTTTTGGAGTATTATTGAGGATTGAAATAATAAATATTTTAAGGTTATGTTAATTAGATTGTTTAAGAGCCTAATTAGAGTAATTAGGGATAAGCGAGGGCTTATTGAGATGGGCCTTAACATATTTATAATTTTCCTAAGTGTACATATCATAGATAAACTCAAACTTCTTGTTCTTATAAAACACTTTTCACTGACCTCTGCGATTTATCAACAATTCTACTTTGTAAAAAAATATTGAATTAATCACTAAAAATTGCTCTCTGTACTCCACCAATTCATCTGGCAATTCGTAGTGTATTTCCCAATTTGCTAATGATTCATTGGCTATTTTCTTCTACTAATTTAGGTGGTGATTCCTGTGTAATCCTATATTGCTGAGAAATTGTTGACTTTATTCTCCTGTTGACTATTTTCTCCTCTTCCTTTTTTGTTCCATTTTTTTTCTTTGTTCTTTATTATATCCTAAAATCACAAAAATAGGATAATAACTAGTGTAATATCATCATTTATATCTTAATTCAACCTAAATTACACTATAAAACATGTCTAATCATTAACTTATCAAATACCCAAAACTCATCACTTTGTTGTCCCAAGCAAAAGAATATTCTCAATCATATTCTCTTTTCATTCTTCATAAACTTATTTCCATGTAATTCTTCTTAACATTAAATAATAGAAGTTTTAAATAGAAGTGATCTTCAAATAAAAACATATTACCTACAAGTAAGTAGAAGTTATGATAGAATATAATAATTCAGACAAAATGAACCATCCCTTAAAGATAACTCTACTACCTAATGCAATACCCCTTAGAACTTAAAGTTTAATACCATGACCAGTACATAATGCAGGTTTTCTCAATCTCCACTGATAAGCATCAAGCTTACGATGACTAGTATAGAATCTCATAACAGAAAAACCAATAGATTAATCTTAAATTTAGAAAATACCTTATAATTAATACCACAATCAAAATTAATAGAAACTTTGTCTAGATATCAATTAATATATCATCTAAAACGTTTTAGACAAAGAAATGCTTTACTCATCCTTACCTTCAAGCACTAGAGTTAAACTTTTTCTTTGAAAAGTCTAAGAACATCTGTCTTTTTCATCTCCCAATTTTTTTTTATTTTAGTTATTTCTTCTTTCTTTATTGTATATATTTTTCATTTGACTTTAGAATCCCTACTCCATTTCGTATGGATATTCCCATGTTTTTCCATTATAGATTCCCTGCTCCATTTCGTATGGAATCTATCAGACTCTCTATATATTTATAAACTCTTGTTTACACTTCTTACTATCCACTATGGTTTAAGAAAATATTATTTCTAACTTATAGAAATTCATTGGTTTCTAACTCATTTCTTCTTTAAATTGTGGGATAATAATTTTCTATGTATATACTAAAAAATTTCTTAATTAATTGCTTTTGTATCACAAGATTCTTCGAAAACTATCTTATTCATCTTACATTATTGTTTTGATCTTCTACCCATCCTCATGACTAACACAAGGCAATTAATGAAGTTTCTACATTAACAAGTAAATTTAATAAAAAAATGTCTAAAAAATTGATTCCTTCTACCATAAAATTCACATGGGTACAAAAAATATCACTTCCATTAAAAAACTTATTTTATATGTATTTCTGATCATTTTTTCCTCATTAAAATAATTTAAAATGAAATTTATACTTGAATTCAGAAAAACTTTGAAAATTTTCATCAACTCACTTGAATACTGGATCAAATCTTGAACTTTGTATCAATTCTTGACTTATCTTCTACCATTCTTTTCTTTATTTTCTTTCTTTGTTATGCATTTTATTCTTCCCCTAAAATACACCCAAACTCATTCAAAACATTGTCCTCAAGGTTGTAAAATTAAGTTGGCTTCAAAATAAAATAAATATACTTCGTGAAACATAAACGAATCGATATGTGTAATAAAAATGTAATTAAATAAACAAATATGTAATTGTAATAACTTCAAATGAATAGATTGCAAAGGAAACATATTTTATCTATATGAAAAACTAAATCAAAAGCAATACAATTAATCATTCATTCATTTATTTCATACAAAAGAGAATAAATTACACATGACAGTGTCTAAAAGTAAATTCATTGTCTTCATCCATTTCTGCAAAAGGTTGTGAAACGTATCTATCAACAGGGTTGTATGTCCCAGTTGGAAATTGCAATTGCAAAGATAGAATGTCAATGTTTATCCTCGAATCATGAAAAATACTATCATGATTTCTCTCTGATATAGAGTGATAATGTTGTATAGTCTTCTTGTTTACAACTATCATTTCTTCATTTCGATAAATTTAGATTTCGCTATACATAAGTGAACACATAAGTGAAGAAAATATAGTTTGGAAAAATCTTCTTATCCAAGGCTGTGTAGAATATGGTGGCGAACTCATATCAACACTTAGTACATTCACGAGAGCCATCGATCATGTCGCTTTCTGTGCATCTTCGGTTGTTTTCTTTCTATATTTTATGCTGCTCTACCCTCTTGCTTCTCTCGCATTGATCGTATAAAATGAATCTCTTTCATCCTTTCAAGGCATTATTTCCTAACACTTTCTTCATTCATTATACCATTGCATCATATATTATATTTCCAGGCACTACATCAAACTTGGTATTGAAACCCACCACTGCTTGCTACACAATTGAGTGATCAAAATTTGGAATGGTAGTCCTTCATTCTTCATAGTCTTCATTGTAAACTTCATAGAATCATCTATAATCATGCCAACATTGATATAACCTTCTTCCTCACTATATGTTAAAGTAAAGCAACTCTAGGGTTTTTCGCTTCAAAGTGTTGCTTGGTTGGAGAAAAACATGCATATATAATATAACTCTAACTCTTCGTAGTTTTTCTAAAAATGGTGGTTTCGATAAACTTTGAGTGTCATTCACTATCAAGAGCAAATCCATTTCTTAGAGGCATCTCTAATGCGCGTTGGATCATCTCATAGGGTATGGATCATCTCTAATGGAGATCTTTATTTAAGCTCAGCCCTCCCAAGTCTAGGTTCACTAATACTAACCCCAGTAGGTATATTATTTATTAGGTGGCTTGCATACTTCTACTTGGATTTTCGTGTACTGCCCCTTCCCTTTATCTTGCTTACTACTCCTACCTCATCCTCTACATCGTCTTAAACAAGGTGGGATACACTTTAAAAAGTTATAATTCAAGCTTTGAAGGCTTGAATCTAGACAAAAATCGATTAATAATCTAATGAGCGCAAGGGTTTACGGCTTTGCAATTGAGGGTTCTATTTTTAAAAACACAAATTCGTGCATAGTGAAACTGATTTTAAGTGGATTTGCTAACCTTTCGCCAGTTCAATCACTAAAATTTAATCTCTAGGGTCCATGGACTAGCTCAGTGATTCCAATTATAAACACGAATCGCGGACAAATCGTCAACCTACTTTTAGTCTAAGATTTTTTCAAACTGCTGCTAATTTTTTCAACGATTCCTAGTGCTATTTGGTATCATAGCGAAATTGCTGACCAATTTCTTCTAGTTTTCCAATATATTAAATATTTTAGTAATTTGTCACACATGGTCATCATATTTAAGGTAGAATTAATCAGTAATCAATAAGAAATATTTCAAAATGAAATTTTGGTTTTTACCTGGGAAACATTATACTACTAAATAACTACTTTATTACATAAAATAATTAAAGACAAATATAGTTCAACTGAAAGAAAACTAGATCATCCCACTCTTACTTGGGAATAACCCAAAAAAAATTAGAAAGTGAGAAAATAAATATTCCAACTATCCTAAATCTACTAATAAGGAAAGATATTAGCACAATTAAACTCCCTAACAAGAGATTATTCCGAAATTATATTTCTAAAATATCCCTATTATAAGAGTCTAAAGTTGAGGGAATATAAAAATTAGTAACTAATCCTATTACTAAAACTTAAAGTAAAGATATAGTATGGGTTGCCTTTTATGTAGTGTTTTTGTTTGTTTTCGTTAGCTCGACTTGATAAATAAGATAACTCATCGTTCAGCTTGAGCGAGTCAAAATTATCATGAACCGATTCTTCTGCATTCATGACATCTTCAAGTTCTTTATCATTCTCAGCATCCGCATAATATCCTTCATGGCAATCATCATGATAGTAACTCTCCCTTTCATAGCCATTATCATAATTGTCGCCATTGACATAATCGTCCATCTAGTAACCATCCTAAAGACATATATGATCATTTCCCATCCTAAGCGTAACCATTTGTTGTTCTATATCAAGAACAACTCCAGCCTTCTTGAGAAAAGTTCATTCCATCAATTTCATGTCATCCTTTTCAATCTATGGCACCACCAAGAAATTGGTGAGATACTCGAACTGTCCACTTGCACTGGCATATTCATCTACATTCCTAGTGGAGAAATTTTATCACCATTTGCTTTATTGACTACAAAAGGTGGTAAAAAATCAATCTTCAACTTGGGCTTTCTGCACTATTGTTCTTATAAGATATTCATATCAGCTTATGTGTCAAGTAGCACACTAGGAAAACTGCTTTCATTAATTAGTACGTGGAGGAAGAGTTTCCCTGGATCATCTTTGTAAATTTTAATTAGAAATCCTAGATCTTAAGGCTTTAGTTGCTCATCATCAAATTCTTCTTCTGTCGATTACTTCCCTGCTTGCTATTGCACTTCCAGTTGTGGCTCTTCAAGTTGCTGCTTCTTTGATTTCTTCTACTTATTGCGTGACTTTTTTATACATCTAGAGTTTCATTGTTTCTTCCATAATAGTTTCAACCGCATTGATGAAAACATTGAACTTCTTTTCAATACGTTGTTGACTTTGTTTCTCTAGCATGAGATGGCTTGTCTCCATTTCCTGTTCAACAAAATTTTCATAATAAGGTTTTAACCTATGACCATATAATTCAGATATTTTTCCTCTTTCGAAGCTTTTTAGTTATACTATGCCATGAGGCAATAAATTCATAACTATAAAAGGTTTTATCCATCTAGAATGAGTTTTTTTAGGAAATAATTAAAGTCTTGAATGAAAGAGTAGAACTTTGTCTCCTACTGAGAAGTTTTAAGGAACTAATTTCTTATAATGAAATGAATTGGTTTTATCTTTATAAGTTGATGCATTTTCATAAGCACATTCCTAAGTTCGTATAATTCTTGAAGACTCAATTTGCATTGGCTTCGTGCTTCTTCACAATTCGTGTCACATGCTTTTATTGACAAATAGGCTTTTTGTTTTAGTTCTATTAGTAAATGACATGCTTTTCCAAATATTAACCATAAGTGTCATACCTTTTGGCATATTCAATGCTATTCTATATGCCCATAATGCATTTTTTTAATCTAAGACTCCAATCCTTACATGTTAGACTAACTATTTTTTCCAGTATTCACTTAATTTCTCTATTTGAGAATTCCACTTATCCACTAGTTTGTGAGTGATATGCAATAGATGTCTTATGTGTGATATTTTACCTAGCATGTAGATTGTTAACTAATATATTACAAAAATAGGAACTTCTATTACTAATAAGTGCTCTAGGTGCTCCAAAAACTATAAAAGTCTTTGATTTAAGAAAATTAACCATTAATTTTCAATCATCAGTTTTAGTAGCTTTTACTTCTACTCACTTAGACACATAATATATAGTAAGAAAAACACAAACACAACCATTTGATGGTGGAAAAAAGTCCATAAAATCTATACCCCATACATAAAACACTTCACAAAAATAATAGGAAGTAAAGGAATTTTATTTCGAAGTCCTAAGTATCCAGTTCGTTGGCGATATGGACAAGATTTTGTATAAAGAAAACAATCATGAAATAGAGTGAGCCAAAAGAATCCAGAATCTAAGATTTTACAAGCAGTTCTACGTGGACTAAAATGTCCTTCACATGCATAAATATGGCAATGAGATATAATCGATTGTACATCTGACTTTGGTATACATCATCAAATTATTTGGTCATTACAAAATTCCTATTAATAGAGATCATCTTATATGTAATGTTTAGAATCTTTTTAAAATTTATTCTTTTGAGCTCTTATTAAATATGGTGATAACCTATAGGCGATAAGATAATTAAATATATCACCGTACCATGGGCTATTAGTCTTTATACTATACAAATGTTCATCCGAGAATTCATCCCTTTATGGTATAGGTTTTTCACAATTTTCTAACCTACTTGAATGATCTGCTACAAGATTTTTTGCTCCTTACTTTTCTTTTATAGTATGGTCGAATTCTTATAGAAGTAATATCCATCTTATTAGTTTTGATTTAGCATCTTGTTTTGGCATTAAGTATCGTAATGTTGCATGATCCGAATAAACTATCACTTTTGTTCCTAATAAATAAGGTCTAAATTTTTCTACAACAAACACTACCATTAAAAGTTCATTTTTAGTAGTTGTATAGTTCTGACGAGTTGGGTCTAGTGTCCAAGAAGCGTAATATATAACATGAGAATCTTTTCCTACTTTTTGACCTAACATAGCTCAAACTGCATAACTACTTTCTTCACATACAATTTCAAAACATAATGACCAATCTAGTGATGTAATCATAGGTGTGGTAGTTAATGAATCCTTTATTTTATAAAACATTATCTTGTAATTATTTGTAAATTCAAAAGGAACGTCTTTTTTCTAAAAGTTTGCATAAAGGTTTTGTTATCTTAGAAAAACCTATCACAAATCTTCTATAAAATCTTATATGGCCAACAAATGAATGTATTTCTCTCACCGTTGTGGGGTAAGCTAACATTTTGATTACTTGAATTTTTGCTTGACCTATCTTTATTTTTTTTGACACTATATGTTCAAATATAATTCTTTGATATACCATGAAATGAAGTTTTTCATAATTTAATACTATATTGATTTCTATTCATCTCTTAAGGACTTTAGTTAAATTAACTAAACACTAATTGAATGAATTACCATAAACAGTAAAATCATCAATGAAGACTTTAATAAGATTTTTCACATAATCAAATAAAATACTAACCATACACATTTTAAAAATTGTAGGTGCATTACATAATTCAAAAGGCATATGACTATAAGCAAATGTATTAAAGGGGAAAGCAAAAGTTATTTTTTTCCTGATCTTCTAGGGCTACATATATTTAATGAAATTCCAAATAACCATTTAGATAGCAGTAATTTCAAACAATTGATCTATAAACAAGAGTGGATAATGGTCCTTCCTGGTTGAGGCATTCAAATTCTTATAATTTGTAAATACTTTCCAACCGTTTTAGGTTCTAGTTAGTACTAACTCTCCATGCTCATTTGTTATTACAGTAATTCCTGTCTTTTTAAAAACCACTTGGACTGGGCTTACTTCAATTGCTATCTGCTATTAGAAATATCATTCATGTATCAAATAATTTTAATATTTAATCTTTCACCACGTTCATCATAGGCAAGTTCAAGCTTTTCTAGAAGCTTTTTTTTATCAATTTCTAGATTTATCATATGCATACATGTAGATGGACTTGTTCCTTATATATCAGCTATACTCCATCCTATTGCTCTTAAATTCTTTTAGCACATTTATCAATCTATGTTCTTATAAAATTTCCAGTTTATTAGAAATTATCATTGGTAAATTATTATAGTCCCCTAAGTAAACATATTTCAAATGATTTGGTAAAGTTTTTAGATCTAGTTATGGAGATTTAACAATAGAAGGTATAAGTTTTTAATGAAATCTTGATAAATCTAGGTAATCAGTAAATTCTGGTAATTCATTATATGATTCCAAAGTACTTTATCTCTTTCATTTCCTTATCTCTATCATCATCTTTTTCTAAATCTTATTAGCAATTCCAATTTATCTTTTTCATCTTTTCTAAAAGAATTGACTATTAATGGATCTATCATACCCACTGCGCATGAGTTAGAAACATCCATTGGGCATTTCATTGCGTCATATATATTAAAAATCATTGTATTGTCATATATTTCTATAGTTAATGTTTCATTTGAAACATCAATCTTTGTATTTGCTATTTTCAAAAATGGTCTTCCTAAAATATGAATTTCTATTAGAGAAATTATCTTCTTTTATGTCTAAAACATAGAAATCTGCTAGGAAGACTAAATATTTAACCATGACTAGTACATCTTCTAGTAACCTTACCGGTTTAACAGTAGATCTATCTGCTAATTGTGCCACTATACCAGTTTCTTCTAAATGTACATCAATCATTTGCAAATAAATAAACAAAGGCATAACATTTATGGAGCCTCCTAAATCAAACAATGCTTTAAAAATTTAGGAGGTAATTTCTTTTGAATAAGTGTTGTTACATGTTCTCCTACACATATTTTTTCATTAGCTTTAATCTTAGTAGTGCATAAATATTTTATAAATTTTCGACACTTAGACGCATTTTGAATGACTTGAAACAGAAGTATATTTACTACTACTTTCTTTAATGTATCAGAGATTTATTCTTCTTCTTGTAATTTCTTAGTATTTCTATTATCGTCTAAACAATGAGGGAATGGTGGTTTTATATTAATTGGTTTGTCTTTATCAGGCTCTTTACCCTTTTCCTGAAGAATTCTATTACTTGTTACTTTAATTTCTTTCTCTAATTCTTCTTCTAATATGTTTTAGAAACTAATTGGTCTGGAATTTTAGGTTCATCTATATACTTACAACTACTTAATGTTATGGCTTGTACTTTTTTTGTATGAACTAGGATAAGGTTGAGATGGTACTTTCCCTTTATTTACAAATTCACTCATTTGTATTGTCATGTGACTCAATTGGTGTTTCAACTCGGTTATATCATTTTGTAATGTTTAAGTTATTTGATCTTTTTCTCTTTCTGTATTATTCGATGTTCTATACCTTTTATATCCCTAATTATTAATATGATTACCTACATTTAGTTGTGAGTAATTTGGATAACTATTAAAGTTATAAGTGGGATCAATAAATTCATCATATTGGTTCAATATAGCATTAGCTTCTTCTATTTTGGTTTCTTGTCTTAAAGGGCATTCATCATTAGAATGACTTAATTCATTACAGAAGACACAAGGTTTTACCTTGCTTGATCTATCCCTTAGTAATAATTCAACCATGGCTTTTACCTTATCTATCTTATCGTTTGGTATCTTATATGTCCCTATATTCACTTCACTTATATTTTCCTTGATTAAGTCACTCTTCTCACCATATTTCTTAGATTGTTTAGCCATTTTATTTATAGCTTCTCTCGTTGAAGTTGGTGTTGTGTCGAGCAAAGTACCTTCGCAAACTATGTCTAAGAATCTTCATTCTAAATGATTTAATTCTTCTTAAAAATATTGCATTAAATTTTTTTTGTAAATCTATGCATTCGACATAATGAAATCAATATTTGATATCAATCCTGAAATTCATTAAAAGCTTCTCCAATTTCCATCCTAGCATTACTTATTTTTTGTCTATATAAACTAATTTGTATTGCTATGATATATTGATTAAGAAAGACTTGTAGCATCTCTAACCAATTGGTTATGGAATTTAGACGGAGGTAAAATAACCAATTTAAAGCTTGACCTTTTAATACAGAATAAAAAGCTTTTAATTTGACATAATCTATTTTTATATTTTAAGTTTCAACTTGCTTACTTTATGTGCAAACTCTATACTAAACTTTTGAGCATCTTCATTATCTTCACCATAGAAACATGGTAAAGAATTTATGGATCTGAACATCAATTTGAATTTTGGAAATTCTATTGTAAAAGCTATACACATAGGTTCATAAGCGGTGACATTCTTATCAAATTGCTTAAAAGTTAGTTCTTCCTCATCTTCAGCCATATTATATGGTATTCAACAAAAAGGTTTCCAATAGATTATTTTAAAATCCCCAGCAACAGTGCCAAAAATTGACACGTGTTGAGCGTGCATATTAGTTTCCTGTATTTTCCTATTATTTAAAGTAGTGGTAATTGGGATATCATCTCCATAGAAATTTTTAAAATATCTTCAAAATTAAGGCTACCTTAAAGCCATATTAGATTTAGTTTGCTTAAAGTTAGCTAATCTAATTAAAATGAGAATTAAACATTGTCACTCTAAAAACAAAACAACCAATTAATTAAAATAACTAAACTATAAGCAATTTAAATTAAATAAACTAATCTAATGCAACTCAAACAAACAATCAAATAATCAATATAAATTAAATATCTAAATAACACATCTTAGACAATTATATGTAAACCGTCTGATATGGACATTTTCATTAAATCATAGTCATAATCAAATCATCATATTTATATAATGATCCTAAATCATTAAACTCTAATCACAATAGACTGATAGCCTTTACCAAATAATAGAATTTTCTATATTCAATGGAAATAAGTCATATCCTTATCATTATAAATTTACCTATCGGATAACATATAATAAAATAGAAATTACGAAAGCATTAACACTTAATAAAAGTCATACCTAATCCAAACTATGTAAAAATTAGAATTATCCTTGACAGGTAAGTTAGCACTAAGATTCATCGAGCCTTTTAATACTAAGAAATGGGTCAAGAAGGTTGCTTATGAGCCTGAGTTACCTCCACAAATGTCAAGGATTCATCTAGTCTTCAATATTTCTATGCTTCGACTAGCTAAGTCAAAGGCAGGCGTAGGACCGACGGTTGACTAGCACCAAATCGATTGAGTGAGGATGTCACTTACAATGAGCGGCTAGTATAGATCCTAGACCAAAAGGTACAATAGTTGATTGGCAAGTCCATACCGAATGAGTTAGTCAATTGGCAGTTCCATGGTGACTCGAAGCTGACTTGGGACAGGGAAGACTATATACGAGATATTTTTTCATACTTTTAAAATTCAGGAATAACTTTAACTTGAAGTTTAATTTCAACAATGAAATCTCCATTAGTTGGGAAGATTTTTCACGGCTCTAATTCCTAATCCTAGTTTGATTGCTTAATCATGTGCATTGATATGTGACTTAGGCATCAGGATACATGCACTGACCAAGGCAATATGCCTGAGGTATAAGTTAGATTTTTTGTGATGCATGCTTATTGTATTTTATAGCTAATTTGATAGTGGTTGAAGTTTAAATTCTAAAAATGAAGTCTAATTTAGAAAAATAAAGCATTAGTCATAGATCGTGCTAGAGATAGGTGATATAAATAAGTTCTTAAGAATCAAATCAAAGAATTTTGAGGACATTTTGGTGAATATGAAAGGGATTGATCAAGTTTATGAAGTTCTACAACTAGATAAACTAGTGTACACTATTATTCACTAAATGTTTGTTAAAAAGAATTAGAGTTTTACTTCAGTTCTAATTTTTGCTTTATTTCAGAGGGTAAATGTAATCTACTTCAAAATTGGTTTTTAGATTTGGAGTCCTCGTGAAAAATCAATAAATCTGCTATCAAGAAAATCTGAATTTAGATTTAAAATAACAAAGTTATGGCATTTTGAAGTTGTAGGTGTTCTTGGTAGGTTTTTTAAGCAAAAGCTATGATTTAGGAGGTTTTTTTTAATTGACTTAATCCAACTTTGATAGTTTGTATGAGTCAGAAAACACCATAATTAATATTAAGAATCTAGGGAAGAGTCTCGAGAGGTCGTGAGAGAGATACGGGGTCTCGGGAGGTCAGATTTGCTAGGAAATTTGCTTGGGGTTGTAAGTAAACTGATTGAGATATTTATTTACATTTCATTCCTATTTTTTTATTTAGTTCGGTCATTTGGACTTATTTATCAATTGTACTCTAATCTCATGACTTCTTGTTTCATCTCAATTGCATGAGTTTGCTATCATGACATTGTTTGTTTATTAAATCGTTTCATTGATTCTAAATCATGTGTTATGTCATTCTTGAGATGTTGAGGAATTTAGTCATTGGAAATAACATGCTATTAGGTAGGTGATTTATGGTATTTTAAGTCCATTTTCTTTTGTGCATTAGTTATGCAATCACATTGTTGGATTCCTAAACGGTATCATTCCTTGAATTGTGAAAGTAGTTCTTGTATGTAGGACAAGGTTATGATAGAGACTAGCACGGCATATGGGGACACCAGACTTTCGGGGTTGTTATGATCTCACCACTAGCTTATGCAACACACCAGGTATGGGATTCGAGGTTATTGACAAGTATATCTCATATATGAAGGGCACTTGTGAGGAATTATTTGTGGTGGGCATTAGTAATGATGTGAAGGCATCTATAAGATAGATTATGCCCTCAACAGTGGAAAAAGCTGACGTGATGTAACTCACAGCCGAATGGCCCTAGATCTTTACTACTTGGTCGAAAGTCAGTTTCATATTGTTTAACTAATATATTTTATAAAATGATTCTTTTTCAACATAGTTGCTATCGTTATGCTTTTAGATACATGTTGTATATTTGGAAATGTGGATAAATGTCTCTAAGTGATACTTTCTACTTTCCTGTACTCACCGTCTTTTTTATGACTATGGAATCAGATCCATCGAGTAAAAGACTAGGCAGAGAGAAGGTCGGCGACTACACCAAAATCAAAGGAGTGCTGCTACCTCTGATTTTGTAGGTTTTGGTTTTATTGTATGACTTGTATATGTCTTTATACTTTTGTGAATGTATACTATGAGTCGTGAAATAGTTACCCGACTACACACATCTTGATATTATTATTATTGTCGTTTAGTTATACATATAAACATGCGATCTATGTTCCCAGGTTTTCCGCATACTTAAGATTTACATTAGTTGCTTCTACTAATTTATTAAGTTTTTCGCTAAATAAGGCTAAATTATACAAACTATTTAATTAACTCTGAAATGTAAAATAATAAAAATAAAGAGAATTGGGTAATGCTTATTAGGAGAGTAGCTAATAAGGACAGATTGTTGGAAAGACTGATTAATACGTTGTTAAGTCCTACGTAGTAGAAGTTAGGGCGTAGTTCATTGATGAATTAGGAGTTTGATGGATCATTTAATGAATTAGAGGAAGAATCAAAAGCATAGAAATTCATCACAACTGTAGGTAATAAGTTTAAAGTTGCTACTGTTTTGTAATTCTCAAAATACAGTGGGTAATTGAAGTTGAATTTGTAAACTAATTTTAGATTCAGATTCTTCATGAAATTCCACTCAATCTACTATATTAAATTTCTATTTTTTGGGTAAGGAATGAATCTTTTATGAATTTTTAAAGTTAATGAGGTTCTTGAAAACAAAAGCTGGAATTTGCATGTTCATATTATGAACCAAGCTATGTAATTTGGCCATGACTTTCTCATTTTATATTCAAATTGACTAATTTTGGTAGCATTGAAAAGCTTAGCCATAATGCTAAAAGTTTGATCACACGCTCCATTTAAAGATTTGGAATTGTTCATTTTCAAAAAATGGTCTACAACTTTGATGATGAGTTTGAGATTTTTGGGTTTCACAGTCTTGATAATGTCTTGATGTTTTGAGCATAACTCCATCATTTCTTATTAGATTGAGCTTATATTGTAGTATGATGTTTTAGGGTATATTTGTAATGTTGAGTAATCAAATCATGATTTTAGAGTTGTAATTTAGGCTAAATGAATTTTTTAATTTTGATATCGAAATACAAAACTATTTGAGTTATTGTGGTCAAGTTTTCATATTTCCCACATTTCTTATTGAAATTGCACACGCCTTGTAGTCTTGAAAATATAATCAAGATTCATGAAAGAACCGATTTGAGTTGTTATGGTAAAAATGATTTATACTAATGCTTCTCATTCAGGTTTGGGTTGTGTTCTTATAAAGGAAGGCAGGTTGTGGCTTATGCATCAAGACAAGTCTAGATTCATGTATGAAATTATTCAGTTCATGATCTTAAATTAGCAGCAGTTGTGTTTTCCTTTAAGATTTGCAGACATTACTTGTATGAGGAAAAATTTACAGTATTGTCATATTGATAAGTCAATAATTAAGCATGCTTTATAGTATATTTTAAGGAGATTTTAGATGTAAAAGACTATATTACACGGGGTTTTCTCTTATTTTTGTTATTTCATGTGATAGTTGTAATATATTAAGAAATGGAGTAAAAATGAAGAATATGAAGGATTTGATCAAGTGGAACACTGAGACTTTTTTCCTAAGATTTTCTTAGTGATTCCACTTGAACCACGAATTTCAGAGGAATTTTTGGGTTTTATTTCCAAAATTTTAGATAACCACGATGCGTTTAAGTTAGTTTGGGATGTGTACTACCTAGAATATTGCTATGAAATATGTTGTTCTTAAGTACATAGATCAATATTTCATTGCTCTTGGAGCCATTGTTTATTGTTCTAGTTGATTGCTCTATCATTCATTGCCTTTGCACACGATTTGAAAATTCAAAGTATATATTCCAGAGGTAGTTATCTATAACTTTTATTTATATTATTGTGATGTTATTTATAAATATGATTGTAACGACCCGCTTTAATTAATCTCGATTAACCGGCTAATTACAAATTAATATCATAAGCTCAGACCCACGTGGACGTCATGGGAAAAGTCTATGACACGCCTAATCGGAAAATACGTTATTTTTGTGCGGCAAGTATTTAATTATTTTGCTATTATTTAATAGTTCGCGCCGCGTTAGTTGAGAATTTCGCTTAGTCGAGTTGTGCGCGTGTAGTTACGAGAGTGTGCAACGTCGCGGAGTGCGAGTAACGCGGGTGTACGGGGTAGTATGAGATTTAGCTGTCACATCACACAACACATCACATCAAAAGTCACATCAACTATTCATCATCATTGCTTTTCGTCCTTTCTCACCAAATAACAAAAAAAAAAAAAAAATGTGTTTTTGTTTAAAAACATGAGAGAGAGATGGAGGAGAAGAAACGGTGAAGGGAGAGAAGAGAGAAAGAGAGAGAGCAGAGAGGGAGAGGGCACTGGCAGAGAAGAAGGAAGGTGAGTGAATTTCAGAGAGGAAGCTCCGGTGAGGAGCTTGGCGGTGCAGGTTGGCGAGCTCGACGGTGGCGAGCTCAAGTGAGTTTTCGCTCATTCTCTCTTCGAATTTCAGTTCTTTGAATTGATTGTGTGGTGTTGATGTTTGGATTATTGTTGTTGCGTTGTGTTAAAAAAAAAAAAAAAAAAAAAAAAAAAAAAAAAAAAAAGTTCGGTTCTCAAACCGTAGAAGAAGAAGAAGATGGTGCACACGGGTGTGCGCGCGTGTGCACCCTATCGGGTCGGCCACTGGACCGCGGGCCGGGAGCGGTCCAGAACGGGTCGGGCCCGACCCAATCCAACCCCGGACCGGGCCGGATGGGTCGGGTCCGACCCGTTTGGGTCGACTCGACCCAAAGTGCTACGAAAAAAATAATAAAAAAAAAAAGAGAAAAGGGGAAAAAGAGAGGAAAAATTGGGAAAATCATGGAAAATTCCAGAAAAATGAGAAAAATTATTGAAAAAATCATATTGCGACCAAATATATAGAATATATGAAAAATAAAATATTCGGATATTTTGGACGCGACTTTTTGCGGGGGTTGCCTCGAAAAGCGCAAAATAAACAATTTGTCTTAAAAAGTTTTAGGAAATTGTTGTAAAGTTTCATGATAAATTAAGTTTATATAAATGGACACCAGGGACTTAGGAGGCTATAGTCGGGTGTCGGGTACGTATCTCGAGACGAGTGCGGGACATTTTAAAGGCGTTGGAGGTAAGTAATCCCACGAGAAAATTAGTTAAAATTCTTTTATTGCACTTGCTTTATTTTGCATTCAAAATTATTCCATTGCGCTATTTATTGTTGTTCGATTATTGTTCATCTACTCCCACGTGTGTATGTGTGTTTGTCGACGGGGTCGGCATGGCACGGACTCACACCCCGGGGCTAGCTACCCCGCGTTGTTCGAGTAATTGGCCATGATAGGGCTACGCGATGACTATTCTCGCGAAACCCGTAGGTTGAGAGATGTTTGACGTAGTCTTAAGTCTACGTCAATGGTTCCTCTCGAGAGATGTTTGGACGGGGTTCTACCGTTCAATGGTTCCTCTCATTCGATCGTGAGATGTTTGGCGAGGTTGTCGTCAATGGTTCCTCTCGGTTTAGCTACGAAGATTCCCGGATGTCGACCAGGGTTTTCTGTCATGCTACACTTGTGTCCAAATTTGACTTCTCAACGACTTATTTTCATGCGAATTTCCTTATTGTTGTCCTTTATTTAAATTGCATGAACTGTAGCCGTTTCATTGGAATTCGTGAATATTAGCTAAAGTTCTCTAGGATTTACTCACCTGGGATTTGTCATTGTTCTTGGTGACAAATCGCGGATCTTGCGACGAACCGAGGCAAGGAGTCTTAGGCGACTACGCCTAAGTAGGAAGAGGCCGCCACTTTTTGTGTAGGTAGTTGTAGGTATCTATTAACTACTTTATGCTATTTTGGGAAAGACTTGTATACCTGATACATGTATATGCTCATATTTAGTACCTTTGTTGCTCTCGATATACATGGTATCTGTTACCGGGATTCCACACTATAGGGTTAATTATACAAATGCAAACTTTTCTTTTATACGGCGCTTGCATGTTTTTAAAAGGCTTCCGCTTGATATTTAATAATTTAATAAATTGTTAATAACTTAACTTAGTCAATTTGATGAGAATATCCATAAAAATTTCATAAATACTAAGTTAAGACAAATAAGGTATGTATAAAGGTGTATGTCGCAGGCAGTCAAAATTAAGTGTGCGGTGATGTGGCATGCTTGGTGACGTGTCTGGCAACGTGGCGGTGCCCGGTTTGCGTTGAAAATTGGGGCCGTCACAATGATTGAGTAGTTCATTAACATGAACTTGATCTATTTTGCAATGTATTTATGATAAAAATGATTTTGTGCTTAATGCCTTAAATCAATTATATTCTTTGATTCACTGATTTAATAGATGATTATTTGTAGATTTTAATCACAAACTTTGTATTGGATGCATAGTATAGGCTGTGTATTATGATATTTGGATTCATTATCTAGTTTAAAGTAGTAACTATGATTGTTTGAAAGGTCTATTACCATTTAGATGTCCTAAATGAATTTGAGATCTGAGTCTAGTATTCAAGTGGCTTTCCGAATGTACTGGACTTAGTAGTTCGAGGTTTTTACAAAGTGTAATGCGGTTTCATTGCTTAAAGTTAATTTCTTTGTGCATTCAAAAGGTTAGCTCAATAAAAATAGAACATGGCTTTTCTACCAGTATAAGGAGAACTAATGGCTTGATAAGTGTTGTTTACTTACTTATGATTAGACTTTAATGATCTATCATACTTTATAAAGTATGCTTATGGCTATATGATTGAAGTAACATGTTTGGATCCAAAACGATTGATGTTTCATTACTATAATTGTTTGTTTAGATATTTATTTATTATTAAATTGAATTTATTTGAATATTACAGAATTAGATTTTTTCTATTTAAGTTAAATAAGTTAGTTAACTTAATTATTATAGTTTTATAGATTGAATTAGCGATTTTTAATTCTTGCTTTAATTAAATTAAAGAAATTAAAGTAAATAAAATAATAACAACAATTGAAAAACTTTTTCCTAGAGAAGTTTGATAAATCCTTGAGAAAACGATCCCACTTATTCCTATTTTAAATAATAAGGATATACGGGAAACTTATTGAGCACGCTCAACACGTGTCACAGATCATAGAAGTCTAAAATATTTGCAAACTTAGAGTGAGTTGAAAGTGAGACCGCGTAGATGGCTTGAGTTTCTTAAGGATTACGACTTCACTCTAGATTACCACCCAGTCAAGGCAAATGCTGACACGCGTCAAGTGTGCACAATAGTTTCTTGTATTTTCCTATTATTTGTAGTAGTGGTAAATGAGATATCATCTCCACATAGATTTTTCAAACTTCTAAGGAAAGTTTTTTTATCTTGTATTTATTTATTTAGTTAATCTAATGAAACGGGAAATGAAATACTAAGTAACAAAAAATTATAACTATTTACTTAATTAACCAAACTAACTTGACTAATTCAAACAATTCAATGCAAACTTAATTAAATATCTAAACAAACCCCCCTCTAAAAAATATAATATACTTGGTTTGCATTCAAACACTAGAATATAACATTACCTCATAACCTAGTTACAACCATATCTCATGGAATCTTGGAATCATTAAATTCTAATTAATAATAGGTTCATAGCCTTTAGCAAACCATCGATTTTTCTATATTCAATGGAAAATAAAAGATATCATTATCATTGTTAATTTATCTAAAACTCTATAAAATAGAAATTACAATTGCTTTAACACTCAATGAAAATCATACTACATATAAATTAAATATTAATCAGAATATTGCATTTAATAAATAACTTAGAACTCAATCACCTAGAACATCTACTTAATTAATATGGCCCAATAGATTAATCGTAGTTACTACTTTTATAATTGTTGTCAATGATCATAGACATATTCAGAATCAAAATATCATAATACATATTTGCAACTATACATACAATATCAATCTTTATTAGTCGTAATACGCAAAAACAACTTATCGAAACCTTCATTGTTTTGTATGATTAGATTTAAAACATTAAGTACATAATTCCTTAACTACAATATTATAGCAATCCAAATTATATACATGTCTAAGGTTTCTTTAGATTAATAAATTAATCACTTGTGCTAGAAATAAATAACACTAACATAATTGAAAGACATAATTAATTAAATACCTCTTAATGAAATAAGTCAAAGCTCCCATGTAACTTCAAACATTAACTTAATAAAAACTAACTTACTACTAATAAAAGACTTATAAAGTATATGGGATACACTTATTTCGGAGCCTTAGGGTCCTATTTATAGTGTCTTAACTTGTACATATCATAGATAAACTCAGAATTCTTCATATTAATCTAAAAAGCTCATAACCGACCCCAACAATTCGTTAGCAATTCCATTATATTCATAAATCAATGAGTTAATCATTGGAAATTAGTCTCGATGCTCCACCGATTCATCAGGAGGTTCATACTGTATTTTCAATTTGCTGATGATTCGATGGCTCTTCTCTACTGCCGATTCAGACAGCGATTCCTAGTATATTTTTACATCGCTTTCTAATCGCTTGCATTGATCTTCAGCCAACTGTTTTGCTTTTTTTTCTCTTTTACTTCTATTTCTTCATTTTTCCTAATAAAATCATTAAATCACAAAAAGCAAGGAATACCTAATGTAATATCATCACTTATAACAAAAATCAACCTAAATTACAATATAAAACATGTTTAATTATCTACTTGTCAAATACCCCCAAACTCAATACTTTGTTGTCCCGAGCAACGAAATACTCTCAATCATATTTTGTTTTCATTTTATGTAAACTAATTTCAATATAATTCATTTTAGCTTTAAATAATAGAAGTTTTTAGATAGGAGTGATCTTCAATTGAAAACATATTGCCCACAAGTAAATAGAAGTAATGATATAATAGAATGATTTAGATGAAACGGATTATCCCTTAATGATAACTTAACCGCCCAATGCAATACTCCTTAGAACTTAAAGTACAATACCAAGGCAAGTACATGATAGAGGTTCTCTCAATCTCTACTAACAAGCATCAAGCTTACAATGACAAGTATATAATCTCAAAATATGAAAATTACTAGATTAATCATAACTTTAAAAAATATTTTATAATAGCACCACAATCAAAATCAATAGAAACTTTACCAAGATACTAATGAATACATTGTTTAAAACATGTTAGATTAATAAATACTTCACTCAACCTTAACTTTAAGCACTTGAGCTAAATATTTTCTTTGGTTATTTTAAGAATATCCACCTTCTTCATCTCTTTTTTTTACTTCATCCTAATTATTTCTTCTTTATTTATTATATATATTCATTTTCTTTTGCTTTTTTTTAGTCCCTGCTCCATTTCCTAAGGACATTCTCACATTTTTCCCACTATAGGTTCCCTGCTCCATTTTCTATGGAATCTATAGGACTCTTTATTTATTTGTAAACTTCTGTTGACCCTTCTTGCTATCCACTAAACTTGAAGAAAGTACCTTTAAAACATATAAGAATTCATTGATTTATAACCCATTTATTCGTTTAATTGTGGCATAATAACTTTTTATATATTATACTATAAAATCACTTAATTAATAACATTTATATCACCAAATTACTAGAGATATGTCTTCTTCATCTTGCACTATTGTTTCAATTTTATACCCATTTTTATCAGTAAGACAAGGCAATCAATTACTGTATACATCCCCTAGTAAAGTTAAGCAAAAAGTTATTAAAATAAATATTTTCAATCATGTAACTCACTTGGGTAATAAAAATATCACTTCCATTCAAAATCTATTATATGTATGTATATATTTATTTAATTTCTAAATGAAGAAAATTAAAATCTGAAGAAATTTGAAAATTTTCATCAACTCACTTGAATATCGGATCAAAAGTTGAACTTTGCATCAATTTTAAACTTATCTTCTACATTTCTTTTCCTTTCTTGTTTTCTTTGCTATCATTGTCAAACTTAACCTAAAATACCCCTGAACTCATTCCAAACCTTGTTCTCATAGTTTAAAAGTTAATTCGGGTTTCCAACAAAATAATATACGTCGTGAGGTATAACCAAATTAATATAATCATAAATTGGATAATCAATATATAATGAACTCAATATGAAAATTTCATCAAAAAACAAATAAAAACTAGAATAAACATCACGGATATATATATATATATATATATATATATCAAATGTAGCATCAAATGTTTCACTAAAGCACTTTATCAAATGTATCACATCACCAAGAACAAATTACATATAGTATATCACCACATATCACATAGTATATCACCAGAGATATGAATAAGACCTCACACATTATAATTTAAAGACAGAAGAGAAATAGAGTAAAAAAGTTAATGTCGTTATTTGGAAGTCGCATCATCATCATCCTCCACAAGATCAATCCTCTAGAACAGGTAACTCACAGCGGGATCATAAAAGGTGTAGTCCTAACCCGGTCATAGTTTAACATTAAAACTATTATTAATCGATAGCCTCATTTGTGTAGAAGGTACATGAATCTCTACGCCTTCTTGTTTTCTATGTCTTATAGACATTATTCTCTCCAACCTGTGATTGGTCCTTTCTAAGGCTTTCTAGTTCATAAACACTACTTCTTGATTCCTTAGAGTTCTCATTTGAATGCATAGAATCGTAAATGTAAAGGCCAACTCTGACTCTTCCAAGTAAAGTCTATCATAGTCCCTAGCAGGTTGTTCCATAGTTAGATCCTATCTAGCTCTTGACATTTCTTCCAAAACTCTCCTCTTGTCATTTTTAAATTTTTTTATTTACTCTGTCTCTCTTCGAGCTATCTCAGCCTTCTCCCTCTCATCTTTAGAGTCTTCATAACTATTAATTTTTTCATAACTTTTTATGAATTCTTCTGTGATTATCGTTTATGGTAAAACATCCATCACAAGTCATGTCATATTTACTTAATCTGCCCCACAAAAAGTCGTGATCATCAAGGGAAATGATAATCCATTATTCTTCATCTTTGTGATGGCACTTCTTATCGACTCAAAGATAATCTTGCAACATCTAGATATCCCAATCCTAGAGCAATGTGATAAAGTAAGCCAGCTTTGTAGTTCAAAATCTCGTAATGTTACGGACTTGGCTGTAAGCTGGCAATGATGAAATAACACCACGCCTTCATGATCTTCTTAAGAAAATTTGTAGTGATGTGCTTCGCTTAACCCTTCATGTCAAAAATGAATCTATCACCATGGATTGCCTCTAATCCTACCCTGATTTTCTCGATATGGTAGTGGTACATAATTGTATATTCAATCATTGGGTACATATCATTTTCTCTTTGGTGAAATCTTAATAAACCAAAATACTAATTTATTCTTGCAGTGGAATAATCCTCTTTTCGTCCTCTAACTTTTAACTTTATTTTACTGTCACATCCATAGGCATTCGCATAAACCTCTCGCACTAAAATGTCACACCTTTTTCTCACTATGAACATTATCAGGGTCTAAATGGTCATAGTCCTTAGTCAATAATCTCCAATATCTTGCCTCCATTATATATAGGATCTTAGGCTTATATTTCAAATCATTATTCAAAGTGAATCCCCTTTCCAGGATTAACTTCCTTTATCTTACTAAATCATTTGTAAATTTGGTAAAAACCTTCTAAATGAAAAACTTTCCTTTCTTTGAAGATATTTCTTTGCCTACGTCTGTATCTCTCATTCCACTTCCTTCTCCTCATCCTCATCTTGTTCCTCGTAATTATAGCTAAACGATATAGGTTGAGTAGTCTCCCTTTATATTTTAATCCTAATTGTATTGAGAAAACTTGAAGTAGGTTTTAATTGGGGTAACTTTGGATTTATCCTTGGTCTCTCTACTAACTTCCTCTTTCCATTCTTCTCCCTTGAATTTCTACCCTTTCCACTCCTGGTCATTTGAATAGGTGAAATTAAAGGAATAAACATGTAAAGCCATTTAAAATCGAATTGCCGAAAAATAGTTCAATAAAATTCAACTTATTTATCTAATATCAAGAAATTCACCTAAAAATTCATTTATAAATCAAGAGTTTGAAATTCATATGAAATTTATCGATAAAACATCATTTATAAAAATAATCGTTCATAAGTAAGTCAAGTTATGTGATAGACAAACACACACCCCTCCCCACCATTCTTTTGAGACTTAATCTCAAATTAGTTTATTATAAAATTAAATCCATTCGCTGTAAACTAAAAATAGTTCAAAAATTCAATATCAATAACAAGTTATCATACTACTCCCATACTAGTAGTTTAATTGAAAACATTCTATATCAAAACCAATTTATAATAAAATGTCAAAATTTAGCTTCTAGCAAAAATAAAAATTCAAAAATTGATGAAAAACCAAAAATATAATCAATAAAAGATTAATGTTTTTATTTATTACCATCTTGAAAGAGTTATTTAAGATTGGAATTCTAAAGCTCCTCTAGAACACTCTTCCAAGCTTGAACTTTAAATTCCCCTTACTCAAGCCCTACCTGGCTCTACACTCTCAAAACTAACCAAATTTTAGTGTTAAAGGTGTGAAGTTGAGGCAGGAATCACTAAAATATTTTAAAAGCTAGCTTTCAAAGTTCGAATGTAGTCCAAGTTTTTTTCTTTATTGAAAAGTTGTAATGGTTTGTGATTGTAAGGTGAATAAATGTGGTAAACTTAGGTTTCTATTTTTTCGAAACACGTCTTCATTCTTGGCAAATCGGGGTTTAAGTGGGTTCGTTGGGAAACAGCTTCCTAAATTGTTGTAAATGAGCCTCGGTGGCTTTGTAAGTAGTTCAGCGAATTCTAGTTATATATGCAAATCAGTGAAAAATTGATGACCATAAATTACAGTAAAAATTCTATATACTACAGCCAATTTTCTCAGTGAATTCTAGTACAAATAGGAATTGCTAGGAAGTCGCTTGCCTATTTTAACTATTTTTTCAATTTAATTGATTTTCCCAAATTTCTCTCACGTATATGTCCAATAAAAAGGTAGAATTATTCAAAATCATCAGAATTGACTATGATTTGTACAAAACAATAATTTCATTACCATAAATAACCGACTAACATAAAAAGTTATGCATAAAGACAACAAAATATAAAAAGAAATTGGCTGGATCAACCACACTTGAAATTATTTCAGAATTAAATTCCTAAAATATCTCCATTATCAGAGTCAAAAGTTTAGAGAATATAAAAACAACTAACTAATTCTAATATTAAAACTGAAAGTAAAGATAGAGTGCGGGCTACCTCTTAAAGAGCGCTTTTGTTTACTATCATTGGCTTGATTGAACCATTCATTTCTAAATTGGTTCTATAAACTTAAATATAGGATTGTCCACTCTAGTGCCATTCCAGATAGTGAATGTTTGGCCATACACCTTAAAAGTGATTCTCTTGTTCAATATATCCATGACAGCTTGCGAAATGGGTAAGAAAGGGCATCCTAATATTAATGGAGGATTTTTATTGTTGAAGTGTGGCATAACCAAAACGTCTATGGGAATAATGAACTTGTCAATTTGAATTGCTACATTAGTAGCTACTCCTATTGGTTTCACCGAATAATCATTTAGTAGGGTAATTTTTCCAGAAGCAAGTACATCCAACTCCAGTTGAGTATGAAAAGTGAAAATTTTGTTTTGAACTTCCATATACATTGTTCCTTCAAAGATATCTTGCTTTGTTTTAGCTATTTTAAGAAATAGTCTTCCTAAAAGTATAGGCGGAGATTTAGATGATACCGAGTCTCCCATCTCCATGACATAAAATTTAGTTGCAAATACTGAGTCATTTACTTTTAATAAGACATCTTCTAGTAAATCATGAGGTTTAATATCTATGTTATTAGCTAAAGTAAGATTAATATGTGTATTAGTTAATGAACAAGTTTTCAATGACTCATATAGTTTTAGTGACATAGCATTAATTGATGCTCCAAGATCACACATAGCAAAATCTATTAAAGAAGTTCCTAATTTAATAGGAATTCCAAACATTCATTGATTGGAAAATCTCTCAAGTATTTTCTTTTTCATTAAGGCAGACACCGTTTGTCTTAAGTTTTCTTTAGATTCTTCTAAAAATTTATCTTTAGATTTGGAGAATTCTTTCAAAGCTTCATCATAATTAGAAAATTGCATTTTTTAATTCCATAAATGGTTTATTGATTTCCTTTTTCCTAAATGCTTCATGAATATCTTCGTTGTTTTCTTCCTCCCTAACATCAGCTAATCATTGTGGGACGGTAGAATATGAATACATAAATTCATTCAAATTATCAAAAGTCTTATCATTTTCATCCTTATCTATTATTTTAGATTTTTGTAAAGACTTTTTTCTTATGCTTCAACTTTGGCCAAATACCATGGGTATAACCCTTCTAGAAAAAATATATATTTCAATTGTTCAGCCATCCGTTCTCCAGTAGGAGTGACATTAGCCATCATTTCTTCTTCTTCAATAATTTTATATGTTTTCTATTATTATCTAGTTTAAGCATGTTTCTAGTTGTAGGTGCATCTTTCTCATCATTGAACAAAGCGTTGACTTGTGTCTAATTAGTAAGAGCAACAACAAATTGAGTGGGTTCTTTTGCTTCATTACTCTATTAAGTACTTAACCTATTTATTTGTGAGTTCATTTAACTTAAATGATTTTTCAGTTCATTAATAGCAGTATCAGTATTAATTTGATTTTGAGAAATCTATGTAAAGTTTTGAGGACATTGGTTCATAAATTTATGCAAGATATGCTCTAAATTTGGATTTGTTTTTGAGCATTTTGTTAAAGTTGTTGATTAGGTGCAGATTATATCTGAGCGCATAGTCTATAAGTAATATAATTTTGATTTTGAGGATCATAGCTAAGATTTGGGAGTAGACTTCTAGGATAATAAGTATTGTCATTATATTGATTTCTTGGAGCACCAAGAAATTGGTTCATCGTTGCATTAACATCTTCAGTATCTTCTTCATGTAGAGTAGGACACACATCTCTAGGATGTGTAACCTCATTACAGAATCTACAAGCCTTTACTTGATTAGATCTATCTTTAATGAATAGCTTAACCATATTAGATAATTTATCAATATTGTTAGATGTATTATCTCTTCTATTATCAACTTCATAAAGTTTATTTCTTGAGGAATCAATCTTTTAACCATATTGCTTAGATTATTTAACCATTTTATTGATTGCTACTTTTGCTAAATTCATTTGAATTAAATGATTTTTAGTTCATTAATAGTAGTATCAATATCAATCTGATTTTGAAAAATTTGTGTAAAGTTTTGAGGACTTTGGTTCATGAAATTATGCAAGATACGCTCTAAATTTGGATCTGATTAGGTACATAATGCATCTAAGCACTTGGTCTATAAGTACTATGATTTTGATTTTGAGGAACATAGCTAAGATTTGGGTGTCATCTTCAAGGATAATAAGTATCTTTATTTCATTGATTTCTTAGTGGGACCAAAAAATTGGTTCATCATTGCATTAACATTTTCAATATTTTCTTTATATAGAGTATGACACGCATCTGTAAGATGTGTAACCTCATTATAGAATCCACAAGCCTTAATTGATTAGATCTATCTATAATGAACATCTTAACCATATTAGATAATTCATTAATTTTATCATCAAACGTATTATTTCTTCTATTACCAACTCTCTGAAGTTTTTTCTTGAGGATATAATATTTTCACCATATTGCTTAGATTGTTTAACCATTTTATTGATTGTTTCTTTTGCTAAAGTAAGTGTCATTTTAAATAAAGATCCACCACATACTCTATTTAAAAACCTTTTTTCAAAGTTAATGACTCCTTCATAAAATGTTTAATAAAGCTCTTTGAGTATATCTATATTGTGGACAAGAAAAAATTAATCTTTAGAATCTATCCCAAAATTCATTAAAATATTCATTATCTTTCATCTTCGCAACTGTGATTTGCTTTTTATGGGAACTAATTTTTCTAGCTGGCATATATTCATCTAGGAAAGCTTCTAACATTTGAGTCCATATAGTTATTGAATCTTGAGGGAGATAGAACAACCAATCTTGTGCTTGATCTTTCAATGCAAAAGGAAAAGCTTTAAGTTTGACTTATTCTAGCGTACCTTCTTTTGATTTCATCCCATTAACTTTATGTTAAAACTCCCTCGTGAATTTTTATGGATCTTCATTGTCATTACCACACTACTAAATCCATATCTATGATCAAATTCAGGAAATCCATCGGGGTTTGTGATACATATATGCTCATATGTTGTAATATTTTAATTTGCTTGTCTAAAAGTAAGTTCTCTATTATTGTTGTTATCATTGATAACTCTATGGTCATTATTATTATTCGTAACATTTTCATCATTGTCATTGTTGTTAGCCTTCATCCTATTGGCTAAATTTTCCTTAACTTGATGTTGTCTTAAACTTCGATTAAAAGTTCTATCTATTTTACGATTAAACAGATGTCAAGATTCTTTAAAATTGACATGATGAAGTGTGTAGACCACACAACATCTAGAATCCTAAAAAATCATTTAAAAATCTTAAGTAACGGCGTCAAAAATTGAGACGTGTCGAATGTGCAAAATAGTTTCCCGTATTTTCTTATTATTTGTAATTGAGGTAAATGGGATATCCTCTCCACAAAGATTTTGCAAACTTCTAAAGAAAGTATTTTTTTTTTCTTATTTTTCTTAATTTTGTTAATGTAATTAAATGGGATTGGGAATACTAAATAACTAAAAACTATAGCTATTAACTTAATTAACCAAACTAACTAGACTAATTCAAACAATTCAATGTAAACTCGGTTAAACAAAATCCAAATTCACTTTAATATAAATATCAAAACAAACATTTAAACAAACCCCCACAAAAAAGGTAATATACTTTGATTGGATTCAAACACTAGAACACAATATTACCTCATAACCTAGTTATAATCATTTCACATGGAATCTTGGAATCATTAAATCCTAATTCATAATAAGTTGATAGCCTTTAGCAAACCATCAATTTTCCTATATTCAATGGAAAATAAGCAATATCCTTATCATTGTAAATCTATATATTGGATAAAACGCAATAAAATAGAAATTACGATAGCATTAACAGTCAATGAGAATCATAACTAATCTAAATCCAATATTAATCGCAATATGCCAATTAATAAATAACTTAGAATACGATCACTTGGAACATACACTCAGGTAATATGCCTCTATAGATTAATCCTAATTACTAAATCTATAATTGTTGTCAATAATAATAGACATAAATTCGGAATCAAAATATCATAATACATATTTGTAACTTAGCATACAATAACAATATTCATTAGTTTTATTACACAAAAACAACTTTTTAAAATCGTGATCGTTGTGTACGATTAGATTTAAAGCATTAAGTACATGATTCCTTAATTATAACTATATAGCAATCCAAAGTATATAGATGTATAGGGTTTGTTTAGATTAATAAAATATTAACTCATACTGGTAATAAATAACGTAATAATATAATTGAAAGACATAATTAAATAAATACCTTTTAATGAAATAAATCAAAGATCCGATGTAGCTTCAAATATAAACTCGATAAAAACTAACTTACAACTAAGAAAGGACTTATAGAGTATGAAGGAGATATTGATTTCAAAAGTCATAAGGACCTATTTATAGTCTCCTTACATATCATAAATAAACTCAGATTTTTTCATATTAATCTAAAAAACTCTTAACCGACCTCCGCAATTTGTCAACGAGTCCATTATGTTCTCAAATTGCTGAGTTAATCACTAAAATTAGTCTATGTGCTCCACGGATTCATTTAGTGATTCCTAGTATATTTCCAATTCGCTGATGATTCATTGGCTCTTCTTTGCTACCGATTTAGAAAGTGATTCCTAGTGTGTTTTCACATGACTAGATAATCACTGGCACTAATCTTCAGTTAACCATTTTGCTTTTCATTCTCTTTTTCTTCCATTTCTTCATTTTTTCTAATTAAATCTTAAAATCACAAAAACATGAGTGTACCTAGTGTAATATCATCATTTATATCTAAAATAATTATAAATCACACTATAATACATGTCTCATTATTGACTTGTCGAATGTTGTTGCTAATGTCTTGAATAGAAAAAGAACATGCAGAGGAATGTAGCTATTACTATAGTTTCTCAATTTAGATTTCTCGAGGAACCATTTGTGATGATGACTCGTGAAAGTCCAGTTGGTACATCATCTATTGAGAGAGCTAGATCCCGAGTTACTAATATGTTCTTTTGTGCTCAGACTCGAGTTGAGCCAAGAATTATTCGGCGAGTGGTTGATTGTTTCAAAGTTGATCAAGATTACTTAGCCCATCAGAGGTTATCAGCTAGTGTCAGTCATGTTGGTCGATTAGTTTCTAGGGAAGGTGCTTTACCTTTTAGGGATAGATTGTGCATTCTACTTGAAGATCAATTGAGGCAGGAGTTGATACAAGAATCTCATAGATTTCATTACTTTGTTCGTCTCGGAAATATTAAGATGTATAATGATATGAGGCATATTTATTAGTGACCTAAGATGAAAACTGATATTATTAAGTTCGTATAGAGATTTAAGATATTTCACCAAGTTAAAGATGAGCATCGGAAATATGGATGGTTATTACATTCTCTATCAATTCATAAGTGAAAATAGGAGCACATATAGATGGATTTTGTTTCTGGTCTACATCTGAATCAACATAAGCACGATGTAGCTTAGGTTTTAATTGATAGATTTAAAAAGTTTGCGCATTTTTTTCTAGTTTCCATGCTAGATCCTCTCAACATATTACATAAGATATATGTAAGTGAGGTGTTGAGATTTCCTGGAGTTCTAATGTCTATTACTTCAGATAGAGATTTGAGATTCATGTCCGGGTTATGGGGTGAATTGCGAAGATTGTTAGGAATAGTTCTTAACCTCAGTACAACATATCATACTCAGACTAATGGCAGACTAAGTATATGATCTTGGTGTTAGAGAATGTGTGTCAAGCTTATGTCTTGGAGTTTAGTGGTAATTGGGAGAAATGCATTCCTCGCTATGAGTTTTCTTATAATAATAGCTATCAGGCTAGTGTTGGAATAACTCCTTTTAAAGCTCTATATGGTCAGCCTTGGCATTCCCCTATGTGTTGGGAAATTGTTGGAGATACAATTTTATTGGGGGCGAAGTTTATTTTGGACTACATAAAGAAAATTGAGTATATTCCCTGGCATTTCACTATTCATAACTAAGACAGAAGTTATACACGGATAAGCATTATAGGTATTTGGATTTTTCAAATGATGATTACATTTTGTTGAATGTCTCACCTATCAAAGGGTTCAATAGGTTTGTATTGCGGGGTAAGCTCGCTCATTGGTACAATGGGTCGTTCAAAGTTAAAGAAATAGTTGGTCTTATTGCTTACAAGTTGGAGTTAACTCCTCAACTAGCTTGAACTTATTACATCTTCAACGTGTCTGTGCTTCGCAAACTGGAGACTTTGTTCAATCTAAGTATTTATTGGAATGAATTCGATTTTTGAGAATACTTACCTTACGACGAGTAACCAATTCAGATTCTTGATCGTAAGATTCAGAGGCTAAAAGTCAAAGAGATTCCTTTGGTTAAGGTGAAATGGCAATTTCATGAAGATGAAGAAACTATAGGTAATCATTATATTTATTTTAATTTCGATGATGAGATTTCTTTAAATTGGAGATACTGTAATAGCCCGTTACCTTAAGCTGGTGATTAACGTTAACCCGAATCCTACTTAACCTGAGTTACACTTATGGTTATGTCTAGTTACCTCGATTAGTGTATGCGTTAGTTTGTATAATGTTTTTTGTAATGGGTGACATGTGTAAATGACTTTATAGGTTGTCGTATAATTGGAAATAAAAAATTAATTAATAAATTATCAGTACACTACATGTGACAAGGGAGTCATGAAATGAATGCGCACTCTCGAGAATATTTATAGGCTTGTATGATGAATTTATTGGTGATAAAATACATGAGATATATATATTTATATATAATTGATATATAAATAAAACTATAGGTTTGATTTAATTATTATGGATCATTGGAACGCTTTGAAATGAACATAATTAGAGTTTGTGTTAAGATGTATGTCACAATAGGCTATGTCATTTGAATAAAGTATTGACTTGATCAGCCTCAAGATAACACGATCCGTATCTCAAAGAAAATCCAAAATATATATTAAAAACAATTCATACTTATCATTGTTTGATCGAGTGAGAGGGAAGAAAAGCAGTTGAGGGTTTGAACAGTTAGGGAATTGATTAAGGAGAGATTGTCCAGTTGATTTGAAAGGATCAAACCACTACAAATTCATTGATCACCATGGTTGGTAAGTTTTCAAGCTAAGTTCTTCAGTAGGTGATGAATTTTGAGTCAATTGTTGTTGTTATTGATTGGAAATCAGTTAAGACCTCATTAGAGGCCCTTATTGATGTTGTGGGGAGGTGTTAGATGTTGTTGTTGAATATTAGAAATTAAACAAGTGTTGCCGCCCTATTCTCTATTGAAACAGTCAATGATGGAGCACACTCCTTATAAGAGGAAAGCACGTTCAATTCGTAAAATGTTATGAACCTAGTTGGTTTAGCTCGCCCCACCTAGTGAAGAAGTGCATTCTCACCTCAGAAAAAAAAAACAAATTATTATGCTTCAAATGGGTTTTCTAACCATTTAGGAATTTTTTTTAAGATTCTAAATATTGGGTATTAGAATTATATAGACCTTAAAAATTTTATGAAAGGTTTTCGAACACGGGAGAAGGGCGAGAGACCCGAAAAGTTATGAAATTGTAACGAAACCTAACTGAGTTATGTTGGACTTGTATTCTTACTAAGTATGCTTCGTAAATTAGTATATTTACTTCATATAGTATTAAGAACTAGGTCTAAGTAATGTATCATGATTTGATGGTTTTATATGTTGAAAGTCTCGGAGATGATTGATAAGGCGAACTTACACTAAGAATTAAAAAGGCATGCCGAGAAATGAATTTACCCCTTTGTCCTAATGAATTGAAAGATTTTTCTGTAAATGAATTTCGTATTTTTATCCTAATTTAGTTAGAGATTTACCATAGTCATCATGATCCAATTGATTTGGTAGCTTAGTAAAGCTGGAATAAACTAATAGAATCCCTTGTTGGCTAACATGTGGGTTCTCCGGTTGTATTCTCGAGTGACTAAAAAGTACGACTTTGTAATTAAATTAAAATCACAAACTACGGGTACGGTTGCATGTTACCTATCAGAATTGCATTCCATTATTTATTTTTATATCAATTTCCTTTCCCGAATAGATATGTTTAAGATTCAAATTACCTTATTGATATTAGTGGATAATTGATGTGTTCACGAGCATCATTTTCATATGCATGCACTTCAACTAATAGCAATGAGACAGCTTAAAAGTATATTTATCTTCTCAACGATGTAATGAACATTCATTGTATTTATGTATAGTGTTTAAGTTACATTATTATAATATAATAGGGTGTGAGGTTTTCTAGATATGTTTTGATTTTGATAAACTCCAAATTTTTGTATATTTCCTACATTATCAACTTTTTTTCATTTTCTGTTGCGTATACTTTGATTTTTATCTCGATATCAATACATTTTGAGTTTATTAGGTATGAAAGGAATGACCGCTAGCTCTAGTTAAGTCAGGGTGGTGTATCGGGACTTGATAAGGGTTTCAAGATAGGTATCGCATAAATCGAAATAGGAGATGCTACTATTTGGTATTGGAGCATAGGTTTAATGGCTTTGTTATAGTTTAATGTTAGGACTAAAGTTATCACTTACATATAAAGGAATGATTCTGGTACAATTAGATATCAGAACCTAAGTTAGTTATTAAACCTAAATTATTGACTTTGATACACCTTAGTACTAAAATATAAGTTTATTAACTATGGAGGTTGTCTCGAGTTGTGAATAAACTTAGGATATGATAAATTTTTTATCTTGGTTTTTGGGGGAAAATTAATAATGAAAACATTATTATACATTATCTGATGAACTTATTGTTATTTATTGTAAAAATATGATTTTCTTATTTTCTCTGAATGTTAGCCTAATGGTATTATCCTTCCTTTGATTCAAAGATCTAATCGTAGAGGTTTAGACCTCAGGGTAATCAGGAAAATGGGGCTCAGTGGAAATCTAGAATCGAGCAGTAAATAAGAGAGCTTATAGAATCTTTGGCAAACCTTATGGCAATGCTAATAGCTCATGTGGGACCACAAGTTCAGCAACCTGATATTTAGCCTATAGCCAATCTCGAGGTTAATATGACAAAGGGAGGAGCTAAGATAGTAACAGCTTTAGCAAAGCGAGTTGTAGCACGAGCTCAAGTGCTAAAGACAACTGTCACAGTGCTTATAGATTCTAAGAAGGTTGCATTTCTCAAAACTTGAAAAACTCACAAAATACTTTATTATGAGAATTAATGGCACTATGGAGAATGGGGTAGCTGAGACCTCGATATTGAGATGGAGTAACGATTTATTGTTGTAGATCATAAGGACTGGTTTAAGGTTAAAATGGTCACATTTTTGTTCATAAGATCTACTCGCAAGTGGTGGGATTCCTTAGAGAATGAAGGGAAGACTGTCACCGCTTGGCCACAATTTTGGGTTCTACTATACAAGCAGTATTATTGTAATCAGTTAAGAACATGAAGAAAACTAAGTTCATCCAGTTGAAACATGGAGAGATGTATGTATAGGAATACGAGTGGAGGTTCAGTAATTTGAGAGTGTTCGCTCCAGAGATGGTGGAATCGGAAGAGAACAAAATATCCATGTTTCTCGGTGGTCTTAACTATGAGGTACATGTAGCAGTTTCCTTTCATCATTACACTAGCTATGCATTTACCTTTGAGAATGTGATGAAAGTAGGGGAAGTTAAATTAGCTCATCTATTGGGGACAATAGTAATTCCACCACCAACACCTTATTATCTATGCAGTCAGAGAGCTCGGGAATTTGTCCATATTCAGCCGACTCATATTTAGGAGTAAGAACATTTTGGGTTTTATTAGAAAGTAAAGGAAGATGAGTAGAACAGATGGTTCTTCTTCTCTTATGGCTCCAGTTCAGTGAGTTCCATAGGGAACTATTTACATTAGCACACTAATTGCGGCACCATCTGTTTCAGAACCTTCACTGGCAACACCACCTATACCATCTGCTCAGTCAGAAGGTAGAGGCTGAGGAAGGAGTCAGGCTTGTCTAAAACTGAGTAGTTAAGGTTATATTTCTAATGCTAATGGAGGATTTAATAGGTCTAGTGTAATACATTATCAGTGAGGTCAACCAGGCCATGTACATAGGAATTGTACAATACCTCTAACTTCTTCAGTGGGCAGTGTGATGTAGATTGCATATAAGTCTAATGTAGGGGCTAAGGTGGTTCTTGAGGCTACGAGGAGGCTCGTATAAGGTATTTTGAATATTTGTAGTCTAGATATGCACATGTTAATTGATGCTAGTTTAAAATTTTCATTTATTACTAGTGCAATGATTAATAAGTTGAAATTGAAACTAGTGAGAGCCAGTACTTTATTCATTTTGAGCACAGCAGTGAGTGAGAAAGTTTATCCTAACTTAGTTTGTGAGAGATATTTAGTCAAAATTAGGGAGAATGAACTCCCAATTAATATGAGGATTATAGAGTTCTTGTAATATGATAAACTTTTAAGGATGGATTGGTTAGCAGTATACCATGCTAGTATTGACTATTTTCATTAGTTGTTAATCTTTTAGATTTCTAACCTTATTGAAACTGTAGTCTTTAAAGGCTATAATCCATTACAACTTGCAACTCATAGAAGGGAAGCTACTCCTTGGGACATAGAGTTTATAGCAGAGTTTGTTACATTTGGAGAACTTATGAAGTAACTTAAGGTTAATGAGATACCACTGGTTTTGACATTTCTGGAAGTTTTCCATCTTACTTGCTTTGTCTTCCACCAACATGTTTCATTGACTTTATCATTAATCTTATTCCCAGCACCAACCCTATATATATTCCTCCATACCGAATGACACCAAAGAAATTACGTAAGTTGTAGACTCAACTCAAGGAGTTGTTATAGAAAGGGGTTTATACATATTAGTATGTCACAGTGGAAAGCACTAGTTCTTTTATGAAGAAATTTGATTATACTATATGTATGTGCATCGATTACAGACTTCTTAATCGAGTAACTATCACGAATAAATACCCATTGCTTAAGATCGATGATTTAGTTGATTAATTGAACACTACAAGAAATTTACTAAAGATTGATTTAATAAATGGTTATCATCAACTAAGGATCAAGGATGATGATACCTTAAAGACAACTTTCTGTACTCGTTTTGGCAGTTAGAGTTTATAGTGATGTTGTTTGAGCTCCCTAATGCTCCTATTATGTTCATGGACTTGATGCAAAGGGTGTTTAAACCTTATCTTGACCAGTTTATCATTTTTTATCGATTATATTTAAATAAACTCAAAGACTCTGGAAAAGAATTCGCACCACCTCATAGTTACATAGCAAACTCTGAAGGATGATCGGATATATGCTAAGTTCAATAAGTGTGAGTTTTAGTCTTCAAAGGTAAAATGTCTTGAAAAAGTGGTTAATGTTAAAGTCATATATGTTGATCCCGTGAAGGTTGAGGCAATCCAAGATTGGCCTACTCCTGCCAAAGTGTCTGAGATTCAAAGTTTTCTAAGGTTATCAAATTATTTCAAGCAATTTGCTGATGGTTTCTTTCGTATCCATTTGCCAATGACTCAGCTAACATAGAAGGATGTGGAGTTTAATTGTTCTGAAGAATGCAAGGCTGCATTTAAGGAACTAAAACATAGTTTGATTATCATACATGTTCTTAATTACCTGAATGGGGGAAAGAGTTAGTATGTGATGACCCTAGTTCCTATAACTAGAGCCGCTTGACCAAACCATCACCAAACTCTTTCGTGATTACCCAACAAGTCAGGCTATGATCTAGTAAGCCTTAACTTACGAAAATACTACTAGACAATCTACAAATATACTAGTAAGGCATATAATAAGTGTGGAATTAAAGTCTTCTGAGTCTAATTGGTGCGGAGTTTAAATAGAAAGTCTTACAAAATTAAACAGCTAGCCTATAGGTTTTGCAATGTCTACCCACGATAAATCCCCTATTTGAACAAAAAGTCTCTATACCAAATAAATATAAATAATCAACCTTGCAAACAAGAAAAGAGATTCTACGCTATGAATTTGCTTTTTCCTCTATCCCGAGCAACAACTAAGGTACCTGGATTGGGAAAATTAATGGGGTGAGTATTATTTTAACAGGCTTAGTAAAGCAGAAACATGTTTTACCCTCAATCATCCAAGTTATACCAAATGCGTAATAAGTAACATGAACAAGGTAATTTACAAATCCGAATTTTAGGCATAACTGGATAATATAACAAGTATACTATATGATTCAAGACATAAAAAAACCCAATTAAGATAGTCAATGAGATAATAATGAAAACATGAATTCCATAGAGTCAACAAAGTGAAAACCAAATATTAAGTGTGGGATGTGATAACCATCCAGCTTCAAAGGTATCAAAATATGATCTTGCTTTAATAGGTTGGTGTCTAAGCATCATTATGATCTTCCCTACTAACATAAGCCTTCAAAAGTATCATATAAAAGCAGAGGCAGATGACTGGCGGTTGTTGGCTCTCCAGTCCGAGGTAACATTTACAAATACTAGTTCTAAACATATCAGCTCCATATGCATTCATAAAAAAAAAATCTCCAAAGGACAAGGTAAATCAGAAACAACAAGATATTCTAAGCAAAATCATTGGTTTCGAATCAAAAAATTCTAAATTAGTCTTATTTATTTGCTATCATCGTACGTTACACACTACAGCATCAGGGAATCGCTAGGTTGACTTCCTAAATTTTCTAAGCAACGTCTTGGCCAATGTTGCACCACCTTAGGGTAAGGCGCAGGTGTTGTGTTGGGCACGAACTTAGAGTTCTAGAATTGAAATTTGATTTCCATATTTTCTAACAACTCACAACGACCCCAAAGGACCAAATCCGATCAATATAATCGAGAAGACCTCATTTGAAACCAGAATATCATATTCATTCAATCAAAGAATGCATCTAAACCACAAATCAACCATTAACACATAGATTTTGCAAATCCTTTTGAATAAACCAAAGCGGATGAGATAGAGATGACCTAAATCACGAATCAAATTATAAGGGTTCATCTTCCATCTTAATACTCAAAAAGAAGCTACGTTTTCAACCCAAAATCAAATATGCGAATTAAATAGATGAGATTAGTGAAGATGAGGCAAGTATTTTACCTTGCTTTGTGAGATCTTTATGAGAGTTTCCTCTCCTCCACCAAATCCACCAAACAATTGCTCGAAGGTTCCTCCTTAATTTCTCTGCATAGTGATTTCAAACGAAAAGTGGCTTTACTCCCTAATTTTTTATTTAAAACTTAATTAATGAAATTAGGGTTATGTTGACCGATCTAAACCCGACATCTCATCTTGATGCACTTAGTACTAGGATCATCCTAGAGTCCACATTAAGTCCATCCATCCTTGTATTTTTTATAAATAACCTTATGTGAGCTTGATTATCGGTTTACCCTTTTATTTGTTTAATTTATTTCATACACGTCAATTACATAGTTAATAAATTTTTTTGCGTGTTACAACAAATGAAGATTGATATTGCATGCATAGTTGCAAATATGTATTATGGTGTTTTGATTTTCAAGTATATTACATTGTTTAGTGAGGGTTTGTTTAGATGTTTGTTTAGATATTTATATATATATTGAATTAGAATGTTGTTTAATTTAGTTTGCATTGAATTGTTTGAATTAGTCTCATTAATTTGGTTAATTAAGTTTAAAGTTATAGTTTTTAGTTATTTGGTATTTTAATTCATGTTTAATTAGATTAACTATATTAATAAAAATAAGAAAAAAAAATATTTTCCTTAAAAAATTGCAAAACCCCTATGGAGATGACATCATATTTACCACTACTATAAATAATAGGAAAATACGAAAAACTATTAGGTACACTCGACATGTGTCAATTTTTGATATCGTTCCTAGTGATTTTAAATGTTGTATGGTCTACACACTTTTTCATGTTAATTCTATCTGATCTTTACATCCGTTTGACTCTAAAATAGATAGGATTTTTAATCCAAATTCAAGGCAACGACAACTTACAAAAAAAAATTAGCTAATAGGATGGATGATAACAATAATGATAATAATGATAATGTTATGAATAATAATAATAATGATACTAGAGTTATCAATTATAATAACAATACTAATAGAGAACTCACTTTTAGACAACAAATCAAAATGCTACCTTATATTAGCCTATATGCGAAGCATACCCTAAAGGATTTCTTGAATTTGAACTTAGACCTGAATTTATTAGTGCCTTACCTAAGTTTTATGGTAAAAACAATAAAAACCCACAAAAGTTCATAAGGCAGTATCAACATAAAGTTAATGGGATAAAAGTGAAAGAAGGTGTTTTAGAACAAGCACAAGATTTGTTGGTCTATCTCCCCCAATATTCAATAACTACACAGACTCAAATGTTAGAATGTGACAGCCCCAAATTTCGAGGCAAATCGGGCACGGCCACGTCGTCGGACACGTCACCAAGCCATACTACGTCACCTGCACGCATGTCTATGACGGCCCGTGAACATACCACCTAATATTCCAACTTAGTAAGTTTTTATGTTTAAATGATTATTTTAGCAAACTGTACTAAGTTATAAAGTTTTATAACTTAATTCATTTGTTTTGATCTATTTAAGTTATTTTAGTAGCTAAAGTCTTAATAACATGCATATAATTAATGTAACCAAGTTATGCAATATTCAACAACCTATGCGGTGGAAACCCAACAAAAAGGGATACCATGTATATCAGTTAAGGCAACAAAAATGTATAATATGCGTCGATATACATGTATCAGGTGAAAGGTCTCCCAAAATGATCCCAAAAATATGTATACGTAAATACAAACACCTACGAGTAAGCTAGTGGAGGCGCTCCAAATCAGAGGTAGTCACCAATCACCGCCTTCCCCCGGCTCATCGTAGGATCTGCAACTTGCCACCAACAAACAATGAAAAGTTCCAAGTGAGTAAATCCCAGAGAAATTCAGTTAGTATTCACAAGAAATCCAAGAAAACGACTACAATTCATGCATATAAAGTAAATGAACAGGAATATAAAGCATGAATATAAGTCGTGAGATAATCAACAATGCGGAACGCGAGTGTGGTGTATAGCTGTCGAGCCCTAGGATAAAAACTAAACCGAGAAGGCCCTGGAGGTGAGGAAATCCACACCCCCTCATCACTGTCGAAATGAGGAACTCTATTGGTCGGAAGGTAGACTTCCGCCCAACACCTCAAAAGAGAGGAAATCTGTGACAGAGGTGGGCCTCACGTCAACTCGCTCTCGAGATCATCGACTCGCTGAGAAAAATCTCACACGTAGTCTAAGGTGTGACCAACACCGTAGCAATAATCGGATCGTCATCAACGAAAGAGCCGAAAAGGGGTCACACCATCCCTTCGACCATACACAGACACACGCGGGAATAGAGTAAAATGAATGTTGAACTGGCGAAAAGTAATGTGAAATAAATAATTTACAAGGAAAATAAGTAAATTCTGAACTGACTTTCTCATGAGTTTACTTACCTCAAACGCTTTCGAACGTCCCACTCACGCCTCGAGATACGCGCTCGATACCCGATTATAGTCTCCTAAATTTTTGGTATCCAATTATATCACTGTTATTATTTTAAAGTCACATTAAAAGAATTTATAATGTGTGACTAAAAATTTGAGCTTTTGTTTTCAAAAATTTAATTTCGCACACTTTTCGAGTTGTGCCGGGGTGCCGATGCCCCAAAAGTCCTCAAACTACCTTTTTTATACGTTTCCCACTTTCTTATATTTTTCTTAGTTTTTCTAGATGTTTCCATAAATTTCTAGCTATTTTTTCTATTTTTTTGATATTTATTTGATTTAAAAATGTATTTAAATTATATTTTAATATTTATTTTATTTTAATATAGGGGTGGGGCCCCTTTGACTGGGTTTGACCCGGTCCACCCGGGTCGGACAGACCCTGTTCGGCCCACCCTGGTCGGGCTTGGTCTGGCCCACCTGGGTCGGGCCCAAACCGGCCCGGCCCGGCTCGGTTCGGCCCAACTAGGTTGGGCCCAAAGCGGGCCCGGGTCCAGAGGTTGCCCGCACGCACAGCGTGCATGCACCCCCCCCCTTCCCACCCCATCGTCTTCTTCTCCAGATAAGCAGGTCTCTGGTTTCCCTTTCTTTTCTTTTTGTTTTTCTTTCTGGTTTTGGGTAGGGGTTGTTCTCTACCCCAACCCTGGTGGACTCGATGGCAGGGGGAGACACCCCTGCCATCTCCACCCCCGACCTCGGTTTGGCCACCTTGGTCGAACTCCTTTCTCGGCCACCATGGCTAACGCACCAACAACAACCAAAAACAACAACTCACCTCGACCGTGACGTCTCCACCTCCTATTCACCTTCCCGCTCCTCTTCTCCTCCTCCTCCTCTCTGTTTCTTCTTCTCCCTCTCGGCCTCCGAACTTGTGACCGTGTGCGTGTGTGGGTGTGAGTGTGAGAAGGTGATGTGTAAGTGTGGGAGAGTGACGTGAGGGAGAGGAGAACATGACGAAGGAGTGAGGTGGAGTGTACTTGAGGGATAAGTTGTCGACTTTATGTCTTCAACATCACAGTGTGACATAGCTGGGACACTCGCCTATGTTTGTTGGCATTTCGACGCCCGAATTTCGTGTCAAAATCGCGATATACTCGTACCGCCGCGTCACTAACCACCCAATATATATTTCATAGTAGTTATTTGACCAATTTTTTATTTAATTTGTGTGTTTTAGTTTTCCCGACCTAGTATACCCACAGTTCGCTCTTTAGTACCCATCTTGACGCGTTTTTCGATGCGAATGCCCGTTACACTATCTCGCTCGATTCAATGATAGAAATACACACATGCGATGCTAAGTAATTAACTTGATATACAACATCGCAAATAGGCAAAGAATCACACAAAACTACTATTTACCTAGTCAGCGTTCCCTGACCTATCTGCGACGTCCACGTGGGTTTGAACTTAGGGTTCTAACCTGTAATTTGTCAATTAATTATGATTAATTAGAGGCTGCCGTTACAATCTTCCCAACTAAAAGGAATTTCGTCCCGAAATTCAAATTTAATGAAATCTTTACCTTGGAACAAATGGGAGTATCGTTCTCGCACGATAGACTCTCTTTCCCAAGTGAGGCCCTCGTTCTTATGATACTGCCATCGAACGAGTACAAGTGGTATTTATTTCCTTTCGAGAGTCTGTACCTTGCGATCCACTATCTCAATGAGGTGCTCCTCGTATGTCACATCTGGTCTGACCTCGATCCTTGTCATATCCACCATCAGTATCGGTCCTGATCTGGCTAGTCTCAACATAGAAATGTGAAAAACATCATGCACCCCTGCCAACTGGCTCGGTAATTTCAACTGATAAGCAACCTCCCCAACTCGTCGAATTATATAAAACGGCGAATCTCGGTGAAAGCTTTCCATTAATCCCAAATTTCTGGTGACCTTTCAAGGGAGAAACCTTTAGGTAGACCCAATCATCAACTTCATAACTCAGCCCATCGCGGTACTTGTTCGCGTACTTCTTTTATCTATCTTGAGCAGCCTGTAACCTTTGACGAATCAACATAATTTTCTCCGTGTGATCTACAACAATCTCAGGCCCAGCGGCAGCTACATCCTTGGGCTCTGCCCAGCAAGCTGGTGATCTGCATGGTCTCCCGTATAGCGCCTCAAATGGTGGCATCTCAATACTAGCCCGATAGCTATTGTTGTAGGCAAATTCACAAAGTGGCAAAAACTCCTCCCATGACCCTCCAAAATGTATACACAGGCTTTGAGCATGTCCTTAAAAATTTGAATAAGTCTCTCAGACTGCCCTTCAGTTTGCGGATGAAAAGTCGTAGTGAACTGCAATCTAGTACCATATTGCTCTTGCATGGCCTGCCAAAGCCGCGAAGTAAGTCGACTGTCTCCGTCTGACACTATAGATATTGGCACTCCGTGCAGTCTGATAATTTCTCGTTCGAAAAGCGTGCTCAGCTGTGTGAAGCTATATTTCATGGAGATTGGGATAAAATGCGATGATTTTGTCAGTCGATCCACGACTACCCAGATGGCATCGTGTTTGCGCAAAGTCGTCGGTAACCCACTGACGAAGTCCATAGTGATGTGTTCCCATTTCCAGTATGGGATAGGTAGTGGCTGCAATAGTCCTCCAGACTTCTTGTGCTCAGCCTTAACCTGCTGACACACCTCACAACTCCTCACATATATTGGACATCTGCCCCCATCCCCGACCACCAAAATAACTATCACATATCCTGATACATTTTGGTCCTACCGGTGACTGGGGGACCCAGGTGTTGGACCCTCACAACAAATGCGCCTTTTTGTGAAGGCCCAGTCCTACCTCGCCGGTCTTCGACCTCGTGGGTCTAATCCCACCTCGCCGGTCTCAATCCGACCTCGCAGGTCGCTGGGACCTCCAGGCAGTATGGGTGCTAGTGCACCTCCCACACCATCCACAGTCCCCGACTACGCGATAAATGAGTTATCACTTGTCTCCCTGCATCAGTACACATCTCAGTCCGAAGTCACAAGCATCGTAAGAATAGTCAAGTCCTTGGCCGGCTCGAGCAACACCAACAACGATGCTGAAATCAACTTTTTCTTTAATTCTGTGAAGGTCGCCTCGCATTCACTGAACCAATGGAAGGCCACATCCTTCTCGGTCAATTTAGTCATCGGCGCTGCAATTTTGGAGAAGTCTTGTACAAAGCGTCGATAATATCATGTCAATCCTGAAAAGCTCCTAATATCTATCACGCACTGTGGTGTAGGCCAGTCGATGATAGCATGAATCTTACTCGAGTCCACTGAAATACCTCTGTCGCTGATCACGTGTCCCAAGAATTTCACCTCAGAAAGCCAAAACTCGCACTTACTGAACTTGGCGTACAATCAGTGCTCCTTCAAAGTCTTCAACGTCTCTCTAAGATGTCTCTCGTGGTCCTGGAGTAAATCAAGATGTCATCGATGAAGACTATCACGAATCGATCTAAAAACAGCCTTAAGACTCGATGCATCAAATCCATAAACACAGCTAGCGCATTCGACAACCCAAACGGCATGACAGTGAACTCGAATAACCCGTAACGTGTTTTGAACGCCGTCTTAGGTACATCCTCCTCTCTGATCCGCACATGATGATATCCAGATCTCAGATCAATCTTAGAGAAGAACTGTGCTCCGGCCAACTGGTCGAATATGTCATTGATCCTGGGAAAGGGATACTTATTCCTGATTGTCACCTGATTTAACTTTCGGTAGTCATACACATCCTCATACTAACGTCTTTCTTTCTCACAAATAAGACCGGTGCTCCCCAGGATGACATACTAGGGTGTATGAAACCCTTCTTCGATAGATCCTCTAGCTGGGCTCTCAATTCCTCGTGCTCTAGCCGTGACATACGGTAAGGTCCGCTCGCTATGGGCCGCGTGTCTGGTACTAACTCAATCATAAACTCTACCTGTCTGGGTTGGGGTAATCTAGGTAGATCCTCAGGGAAAAACATCTGGGACATCTTCAAGTCTGGTCACTGGCCCCTCATCAGACTCAACTATCCTTACGAGGATCTCCATTTCCTGAATGGTAGCTAACCTTCCTCTCGTGATCGGAAGTGACATCGCTACTCCGGTAGAGGTGAAATCAGGAATCCCTGGTATTTGGAAAATGACGGCTTTCCTAAAACAGTCCAAATGAGCGTGGTATGCCGCCAACCAATCCATGCCTAATAGTATATCGAACTCTAGGTACTCTAATACTCGAAGATCTACGGGTAACTGATGACCACCTACCTCGACTGGACAATCTCTACAAATCCGATTAGGATATATTTTATCCCCAGCGGCCGTGCTGAGGATAAGGTGGGTGCTAACATTTTCAGGTGTCAAACCCAACACTCCTACCATCCGTCCCTAAATAAATGATAACGTACTACCAGAATCTATCAATGTATGCATAGGGCGACCAAAAATAATCAACGTACCATCGACGAGCTGCCGAGACGCATCACGATCCAGTACGACAACTGCGTGCGCCTGCTCCATCGCCTGCACTGGTTGAGCTGCTAGTGGTGGTGCTGGCTCCTTGGTACATTCACTCTTGTAGTGCCCCTTCTGCCTACATCTGAACCACGTGACATTCTGCCTATGTCCGGAGGCCAGACCTGTTGTCCGCTAGCCCTCTGGCCACGTCCCTGCCACTGCTAACTCTCGTCTTTGCCTCTCTGGACCTGACCCTGTCTCTGCGGCTGTTGGACTACCATAACCTGTTGTGGTTGTGCTGGTACAACTGCATGTGCATTGATCGTCTGACCGCCATCATATCTGCGCTTATGTCCCTTTTGATCTCTCTGATCGCGATTCCTCTTGCCTTTCCTGTTTGACCTCCCCTGGCCTCTATGGCTGTCGTGACGCATTGGAGCGGGGACGACGTTGTTCCACATCAAAAATTTCTTGTGGGCCAATGCCCTCTAGTAAACTTCACATACAATCCTGGCTCCTGTCGACACAATCGCTCCCCCAATCTCTGGTCGGAGTCCTCGAATAAAATAGTGGACCTAAAGTCGTTCGGTCCCAGCTACGTCCATCGCAAAAGTAAATAGGTATGTGAATCTCTCCATGTATTGCGACACAGTTCAGTCACCCAGCCTCAGCGTCAAGAACTTATCTCTCATCTCAGCTGAACCTCGATTCGGGTATACAGATCATAGAAAAATTTCTCGAACTCTGTCCGAGTGCTCGGCTCTTCGTGAGCGGCTGTGTGGGCGGTCCACCATACTGCAGCATCTCCCCTGAGCATAAATCAGGAAATCCTAGCATGTATGCTGTCGTGAATCCTCGAAAGCCTGTGAAGTTTCTCGTGTGAAATGATCTACTTCCCAGCTACCTCTGGGTCACCGCCTCCATAATAGTAGCCTGGCTGAAAACGAACGAACTCCTTAATCAACTTCACCTCAGCTGATAAGGAGGTCTTGAATGTGATCTCTTGTGATGGAATCAGTGTCGGTGCTACGACTGGCGTAGTCAATAGTGAAGTGACTGCAGGCCGTGCCTCGGTGGTAGTGGTCGTGAGGGGGGTCGTTGAAACAGTCGGGCGAAAACTTTCTGCTCTACAGTTGTGGCGGCAGCGAGTGTGGCAGGGGCCGGTATTGCCACTGCCTACGCTCGAACCAATCAAAGAATCTCATCGAACTGCAAACTCTGGAGTGCGACCGTGTCGCACAATATCAGATCCGAGTTGACAGGTGTCGAGCCACTCGCTGGGCCTCTATCGTTCGTATGAAGAACTAGTCGTCCATCCATGTCGAATTTGCAAATCGCGAACGTTTGTATCAGCCTCGTATACGCATATATACTATTACACATCAAAATATATAACGTATAAGCCTTGGCACTTCCCGTCCCACATTCGCTTCCCAACTAAAGTTCTAAGGAAAGTAGATCGGGTTTCCACATCTAAATTTTTTTTAAGTCTTATGCTCTTTCAGTTAATTTCCCGAGGTTCCTCGAATTCTCGCTCTGATACCAACTGTGACGGCCCTAAATTTCGAGGCAAACCGGGCAACGCCACGTCGCCAGACACGTCACCAAGCCATCCCACGTCACATGCACGCCTGTCTATGACGGCCCGCGAGCTTACCACCTAATACTCCAACTTAGTAAATTTTGATGTTTAAATGATTATTTTAGCAAAATGTACTAAGTTATAAAGTTTTATAACTTAATTCATTTGTTTTGATTTATTTAAGTTATTTTAGTAACGAAAGTCTTAATAAGATGCATATAATTAATGTAACCAAGTTATGCAATATTCAACAACCTATGGGGTTGAAACCCAGCGAAAAGGGATACCATGTATATCAGTTAAGGCGATAAAATTGTATAACATGCGTCGATATACATGTATCATGTGAAAGGTCTCCCAAAATGATCCCAAAAATATGTATACATAAATACAAACACCTACGAGTAAGCTAGTGGAGGCGCTCCAAATCAGAGGTAGTCGCCAATCACCGCCTTCCCCCGGCTCGTCGTAGGATCTGCAACTTGCCACCAACAAACAATGACAAGTTCCAGGTGAGTAAATCCCAGAGAAATTCAGTTAGTATTCACAAGAAATCAAAGAAAACGGCTACAATTCATGCATATAAAGTAAATGAATAGGAATATAAAGCATGAATATAACTCGTGAGATAATCAAGAATGTGAAATGCAATTGTGGTGTATAGCTGTCGAGCCCTGGGATAAAAACTAAACCGAGAAGGCCCAGGAGGTGAAGAAATCCACACCCCCTCTTCACGATCGAAATGAGGAACTCTGTTGGTCGGAAGGTAGACTTCCGCCCAACACCTCAAAGAAGATGAAATTTGTGACGGAGGTGGGCCTCACGTCAACTCGCTCTCGAGATCATCGACTCGCAGAGAAAAATCTCACACGTAGTCTAAGGTATGACCAACACCGTAGCAACGATCGGATCGTCATCAACGAGAGAGCCGGAAAGGGGTCACATCGTCCCTTCGACTATACACAGACACACGCGGGAATAGAGTAAAAAGAATGCTGAATTGACGAAAAGTAATGTAAAATAAATAATTTACAAGGAAAATAAGTAAATTCTAAACCGACTTTCTCGTGGGTTTACTTACCTCAAACGCTTTCGAACGTCCCGCAAACGCCTCGAGATACGCGCCCGATACCCGACTATAGTCCCCTAAATTCTTGGTATCCAATTATACCACTGTAATTAATTTAAAGTCACATTAAAAGATTTTATAATGTGTGACTGAAAATTTAAGCTTTCGTTTCCAAAAAGTTTAATTTCGCACACTTTTCGAGTTGTGCCGGGGTGCCGATGCCCCAAAAGTCCTCAAACTACCTTTTTTATACTTTTCCCACTTTCTTATATTTTTCTTAATTTTTCTGGATTTTTCCATAAATATCTAGCTATTTTTTTATTTTTCTAATATTTATTTGATTTAAAAATGTATTTTAATTATATTTTAATATTTATTTTATTTTAATATAGGGGTGGGCCCCGTTGGACTGAGTTTTGACCCGGTCCACCCGGATCAGCCAGACTCGGTCCGGCCCACCCGGGTCGGGCTTGGTCCGGCCCACCCGGGTCAGGCCCAGACTGGCCCGGCCCGACTCGGTTCGGCCCAACTGGGTTGGGCCCAGAGCGCGCCCGGGTCCAAGGGTTGCACGCACGCACAGCATGCGTGCACCCCTCCCCCACCCCATCGTCTTCTTCTCAAGAGACGAATGTCTCTGGTTTCCCTTTTTTTTTTCTTTCTGGTTTGGGTTGGGGTTGTTCTCCACCCCAACCCTAGTGGACTCGATGGCAGGGGGAGACACCCCTGCAATCTCCACCCCCGACCTCGGTTCGGCCACCATGGTCGAACTCTTTTCTCGGCCACCACGGCCAACGCACCAACAACAACCAAAAACATTGACTCACCTCGACCGTGACGTCTCCACCTCCTTTTTTCCTTCCCACTCCTCTTCTCCTCCTCCTCCTCTCTGTTTCTTCTTCTCCCTCTCGGACACCCAAATTTGTGACAGTGTGTGTGTGTGGGTATCGGTGTGAGATGGTGATGTGTAAGTGTGGGAGAGTGACGTGAGGGAGAGGAGAACATGATGAAGGAATGAGGTGGAATGTACTTGAGGGATAAGTTGTTGACTTTGTGTCTTTAACATCAAAGTGTGACATAGCTGGGACACTCGCCTATGTTTGCTGGCATTTCGACGCCCGAATTTCACGTCAAAATCGCGATATACGAGTACCGCTGCGTCACTAACCACCTAATATATATTTCATAGTAGTTATTTGACCAATTTTTTATTTAATTTGTGTGTTTTAGTTTCCCCGACCTAGTGTACCCACAGTTCGCTCTTTAGTACCCGTCTTGACACGTTTTTCGATGCTAACACCCGTTACACTATCTCGCTCGATTCAATGATAGAAATACACACATGCGATGCTAAGTAATTAACTTGATATACAACATCGCAAATAGGCAAACAATCACACAAAACTACTATTTACCTAGTCAGTGTTCCCTGACCTATCTGCGACGTCCATGCGGGTCTGAACTTAGGGTCTTAACCTGTAATTTGTCAATTAATTGTGATTAATTAGAGCGGGCTATTACATAGAAGCTTTTCTAGATGAATATATGGCTGCTAGAAAAATTAGTTCCTATAGAAAGCAAATCACAGTTGCAAAAATGAAAGATGATAAGAATTGTGATGAATTTTATGATAGATTTCAAATATTAATTTCTTCTTGTCCACAATAAAGATATACACAAAGAGTTTTATTAAAATATTTTTATGAAGGACCCAATCACTTTGAATAAAGGTCATTAGACGCAATAAGTGTGATCTTTATTTGAAACAACGCTTACTTTAGCAAAAGAAGCAATTAATAAAATGGCAAAACTATCTAAGCGATATGGTGAAAAGGTTGAATCCTCAAAAAAAGACTTTATGAAGTTGATAATAGAAGAAATAATGCTTCTAACGATAAAATTGATGAATTATCTAATATGGTTAAGCTAGTAATTAATGATGGATCTAATCAAGTTAAAGCTGGTGGATTTTTTAATGAGGCTACACATCCTACTGATGCGTGTCGTACTCTACATAAAGTAAATACTGAAGAGGTTAATGCAATAATGAGCAATTTTCTAGTCCCCCGAAAAATCAATATAATAATAATACTTATTATCCTTGAATACCAGACCTAAATCTTTGTTATGGTCCTCAAAATGTAAAATTATAATATTTATAGGCCGAGAGCTTAGATGCAATCAACACCTAATCAACATCTTTAACAAAATGCGCAACCTACGAATCTAACTTTAGAGCAAATCTTGTATAATTTTATGAACCAAAGTCATCAAAACTTTACACTGATTTTTGAAAATCATATTCAGACTGACACTATTATTAATGAATTGAGAAGTTAGTTAAGTCAAATGAATTTACAAATAAATAGGTTGAATACTCAACAAAGTAATCAAGCTATTGTTGCTTATAGTAATCAAGCACAAGGTAATGCTTTATTTAGTGATGAGAAATACACATCTATAACTGGAATGAAATTTATACAGAGTAATAAAAAGAAAGCACAAAAAACTATTGAAGACAAAAAAGAAAAAAAGATGGCTAATGTTATTCCTACTAAAGAATGGATACCTGAACAACTAAAATATACACCTTTTCTTGAAAGACTATACCCATGGTATTTAGCCATAATTGAACCATATGAAAATCTTTACAAATGTTTGAAATAATTGATAAGGACAAAAATTATTAGATTTATGACAATTTAAATTAAGACATGTATTCATATTCTACTGTTCCACAACGATTAGCTGATGCTAAGGAGGAAGAAAACAATGAAGACAATCTTGAAGTAGTTAGGAAAATAAAAATCAATAAACTAAATGGAATCATTTATGTAGTTTTCTAATTATGATGAGTTTTTGAAAGAATTCTCTGAATCAAAGTATAAATATTTAGAAAATCTAAAGAAAACTTAGTAGAAAAGGTGTCTGCTTTAATTAAAAAGAATATTCCTGAGAAATGTTCTAATCCATGAATGTTTGGAATTACTATTACAATAGAAACTTCTTTTATAGATTTTACTCTGTGTGATCTTGGAGCATCAATTAATGTTATGTCACTTAAACTATATGAGTCATTGAAAATAGGTTCATTGACTAATAACCTATTAATCTTACCTTAGCTAACAATACAATTAATAAGCCTTATAGTTTACTAGAAGATATCTTAGTAAAAGTAAATGACTTAGTATTTCCGGCTAAATTCTATGTCATATAAATGGGATACTCAGTATCATCTAAATTTGCACCTATACTTTTAGGAAAATATTTTCTTAAAACAACTAAAACAAAGTTAGATATCTTTGAAGGCATAATGAAAGTGGAATTTGAAAACAAAATTACCATTTTTCATTTTAATGATGAAGATGTCTATGATAATTCTAATGAATTTAATAATGAAAAAATAAATGGTAATGAATTTTTAAAATTAAATCATCATGAAGCTGAAGCATATGTTATTAACGCAATAATAATGGAAGACGAAAATGTTATTACAAAGAATAAGCAATTTCTAGACACTTCAAATCCAAAAAGAATAATCTTAGGATGGACGGTTAAGCAACCGAACAATGTTGAGAATGATATCAAAATGGAGGAATTTAGAGCTACGAAAAATAAGAAGAAAAAGAAATATTTTGCAATCACGTTCGATGATCCAGGAAATATATACATAAACATTAGTCAAATGGGCTTGGTATTTTAAAGATAGTTATGCTACAGGTTCTACAATAAACTACATCCTAATTCATTTATTTTTTTATACTCAATTAGAGTTGGATGTACTTGCTTCTAAAAACGTTATTTTATCAAACGATCATTCAGTGAAACCAATAAGAATGGGTACTAATGAACCAGTTCAAATTGACAGGTACATTATTCCCACAGACTTTTTGATTATGCCTTACTTCATCAATAAAGATCCTCCATTAATCATTGAACGACCTTTTTAGCCACTTCGCAAGCTGTCATTAAAACTCTTAACAAGACAATCACTTTTAGGGTGCATGGTTGAGCAATCACTTTCTGGAATGGCACTGGAGAGGACAATCCTACACTTAACGTTTATAGAACCAGTTTAGAACTGCATGGTGTAGTCGGGCCTATGACTGTAAACAAAAGTGCTATATGGGAGGCAGCCCATACTCTATCTTTATTTTCAATTTTAGTATTAAGATTAGTTAGTTGTTTTATATTCTCTCAACTTTTGACTTTTATAATAGGGATATTTTAGGAATTTAATTCTAGAATAATATCATGCAATGGGGGTTGTTCTAGCCAACTTCTTTCCATATTATATTATACTAGTCAATAGGCATGTGCTCTACACATGATGCCCAAGGATAATAGGGATAATAAATCATTAAAAATAAAGGATATCCTTGTTTTTGACTTTATATATAAAGATTAAAAAAATTTAATGTCCTACATAATTATTTGCGTCTCTAATTAATTTTACCAATGTTCTCATTTTAAAAATTAACTGTATTAATTTACTATCACAAATTTTGGTCGATCATCATTTAAAGAACAATCTGCATATTAAGGGATTGAAAAGAAAATAAAAAACAAACCGATATTAGGAATAGTTGCATGAATAAATATTGAAAGTATAGCTATTAAGAAGAAAAAAACATGTGCCCACTTTCAAGATATCCTCTTTACTGTCCCTCTACATGTGTATATATATAAGAGTTAAAAAAGACATAACTCGGAATAATGATCCCAAATAAATCATAATAGCATCACTATGCTTTCAACCAATCAAAACAATATATTAATTTATTTGAAACAAAACCTGCAACTTGAATATTAAGTCTAAAACAATATATTAATTTATTTGAAACAAAACATACAGCTTGAATATTAAGTCCAAAAGAACCATACAAAAGCATAAACTTACAACACCACATTGATCTTCAAATTGGCTGAGGTTATTTTTACTATGAAAAATGCCTCCAATTGTAGTAACTCTCTCTGCATCATTTCTAGTTCATTTCTACTCCATTGGCGTGGATTTCCACTTCGACCATGGCTCGTCGTCCATATTCTCATTGTTGTCCGTTAGGACTATAACATACTTCTTGATGCACGTAACCAAAGAAAAATACAACAAAGTCAAAGAAAATTGGATTTTTTTTTTTTCTAACCAACTAATGGCTTTTGAGGTGTATGTTTAGGATCTTGGCATGAACTTCCATAGCCTGTGGTTGTGCCATCTCCATTTCTTCAATCACTAATGTCTTCCCGGCTTCCTAGAAATTCTTCAATCACTTCAAGATCTCCAAACATATAGATCCTATAAAAAATATCCACAACCAATTAATTTAAAGAAAAACATGGTTAAGGTTGTGTCTTGAGGAGGAGAGTGGAAAGGAAAGAAATTGCACTTGAGAATGGCAACACACTTTTGGTAGATCCAGGGAGAGGCATGGTTTATTAGGGGATAACAATTCAAAAAATTAAGTAACTAATCCCACCGTTTGGCCTTAAAAAAATAATTTATCTACGTGCCAAAGATTATGATTGTGTGCGACAAATTAGGAAGCTGAACGGTGTGAGGGAGAGTGAGAAATGAATAAAGATTTCCATAAATTGAGTGTCGGTTAATAAGTATAGGCATATTTTATGAAAACTCACATAAATGTCGTTATAATTGAATTCGTTTTTAATATTGTGACTAATGAAAAAAGTATTTTAAGGTTACATTAGGTAATAACAAAAAGTTGGCTTTAATAGGAGTGTAGGAATAATTAGCATTACATACAGTATAGATTTATGCAATAATTTTTATGATAATCAGTTATTTATAGTAATGAAATTATTGTTTAATACAAATCATAGTTAAATTCTGATAATTCTAAATAGTTCTACCTTTTTATTTGACATATATGCGATAGTTATAAGGAAAAATTGATTAATTGGAAAAACTGTTAAAATAGGCTGGCGATTTCCTAGCGATTCAAGTTTGTACTACAATTCTCTGAGAAAATTGGCAGCATTGAGCATAATTTTCAGTGGAATTTCAAGGTCAACGATTTGTCATTGATTTGAACTTATAACTCGAATTCACCGAACAAATCGCTGAGCCACTGAGGCTAATTTTCAGCAATTTCGTCACTAATTTCCCAACGAATTCACTTAAACCTGATTCGCTAAGAATGAATACTAGTTGTTAATAAAAGAAACCAAAAATCGTCAAATTTATCCATTTAACACTCACAAACCATTACAACTTTTCGGTCAAGAGACGAATTTTTGAGTAGATTCAACCTTCTAAATCTAGGGTTTAGCGTATTTAAGTGATTATGACCTCAATCTCGACACATTCACCCCAAAATTTAGTGTGTTTTAATAGTGTGGGGCCAACTAGGGCTTGAGCAAGAGGAATTCAAAGTTGGAGCTTGGAAGAGTGTTCTAGAGGAGTTTAGAATTTCAATCTTGAAAGATTCACTTTCAAAAAGGTAATTAATGAAAAACCTAACTTTTATTAATTATATTTTTGGTTTTTCATCAATTTTTGGATTTTTATTAGGTTTGAAGCTAAATTTCAAAATATTTACTCTAAATTTGTTTTGATGTCGAATGTTTTCAATTATAATACTATTTTGGAAGTGGTGTAATAATTTGTTTATTGCTATCAAATTTTGGAGCTATTTTTAGTACATGGCAAATAGACTGAATTTTATATACAAACTAATTTGAGACTAAGTTTCAAATGAGTTTAAGGGTTTTTGTATTCGTGGACGCCACGTCACCTCCAACCAAATCACCTACACCCAATAACGCCTTCCCAAAGGGCGTTATTGCCTACTCCCGTAATAAAAAAAAACTCCCTATTTTGTGAATTAAATTGTAAACATACCCTAGTTTTGGAAAAACCCCCACCGAGAGTACGCCAACATGTCCTTAAAAAAAATTCTGATTTTTGCACTTACTTCCTTGGTAACGGTCTATTTTATTAACATCATTATTATTTATTATTTATAAACTAAGACACCAGCATGGAACCACGTAGACGCTGCAGATTCGCTAATGGCACGCCTGACTAGGTAATATTTGTTTATACTATCTGATTGATTGCTTTATTGCGGTGCTTTTAATTTAATTTGGCATAATTCATCGCATATTTGTAAATATCATGTCATGTAATATGTTGTGGCGAGTAATCGCCTCGTAAAGTGTGTTAACGCGGGTATCGAGTAGTTCTAGTACAAGTACACTAAATAGTTTGTGTTAACTTGAATAAAATGCCTTGAATCAATATGAAAATGGCATAAAATGGATAATCAAACTTTGGGCTAAGTTATAATAATCGGGTACACTAGTTATGCCACACCTCGAGATGCATTCCGAGCCGCGGGGCACTGGGTGCCGGGTAATCAGGTATTTTTACGACCAAAAGAATATTGACAATGAGACCATATATAAATAGACTACCCTAATAAGTAATGTGCCAAAGTTTGATAAGTAAATATAAATTTGATCTTAATTAGCTAAGCCTATGGTTTAATCAATTTAAATAAAGGCCAATGATGGGCATTTGATCAAGCTAGATTGGGTATCTAGGTAAGATGTTTAGTCATGTTGTGTAACTTGAAGATGGAAGAAAAATGCACTGGAGACAGAGACGATAGGGGGCTTGCACGCACGCTTTTGCGTGCGTAAGTGAGAGCCTAAGCCGGGCCAACCCAGGCCCGGCCCAGTTGGACCCAACCCTCATCAAATAAAAAAATTACTAAAAATCAAATTAAATAGATATTAAATAAAATAAATTATAGAAAAATAGATAAAAATAACATGAAAATCAAAAAGAAATCGGAGAAAATATATGAAATTGGGTAAAAGGTAGAACATTGGGTGTCGAGAATTTTTTGGGCGTTTGGCATCCTAGTGTAACGTGAAAAATGTGCCACAACTTAAAATTAGAATAAAACTAAAATTTTTTGCTTAATATTAATAATGTAACTTAATGTGGCTCTAAATTGATTAAAATGATACATTTAGACTTCAGGGGACTAAGGGGATCGTTACTCGGGTACCGAGAGCTACACGGGGTCAATTCAGGAGTCTGATGAAGTTGGAGCACATGTTTGAGGTTTGAAGAACCCAATGGAGCGTTACTTGAGTATTTAATTACTGTTTTCATTGTTTTTATATGTTCATTGCTTAAAGTTCCATTTTATTATTGTTATTGGGACGGTTGGTCTAGGTTACTCCCACGGACACTTCTATTGTGTGTTTATGGCATGGTAGAATGTAGCACGCATGACCAAGCCCTCGGTGAATGGCAACCCGAGCTACTCTCCGGTGCACATGTCGGTGAAGCATAAGAACATGTCAATCACCGCGAAGAACCAAGTGAAAGAGTAGTAGGGCACCTCCTGAAGGGATCCTAAGGATCTGAAGTACAACCTAGTCTACCCAGGACGCGCACACACTTTTTTTATCCACTTGTTATGTATGCATAAGATGATCCATTTACATTTACCAGTTTATTTTTCGCACATTTATTGAACATTATCTTTGGCTTCTCCATTTACTTGAACGCTCAGTGAATTTCTTTGGGATTTCACTCACTGGACTCATCATCTATTTTTTGTTGTGATGGTTGAGTGTAAATCTTAGTATGACCAAAGGCAAGGGGGTTATAGGCGACGACTATCTCTAACCGCTTACTGTCCAAGACATTCTCGTGCATGTTAGATTTTGATATTTTGTCTTATTTTGAGTATTATGGAGACTAAAGAGACAGTGTACATGTATTTATGCTTATCTTTTGGTTTAGTGTTATGATGGCTAAGTTCAAATCTTAGATGGGAAGTGATTTTGAGGCAAGTAGAGTTAGTCGTTATATATGGGTTATGTTTTTATTGTATATTATATATTATACGCGTATATATACCGAGGCTAATTTTACGCACACTTTCTCGTTGTAGATCATGATGGAAAAAGAGTCTACAACTCCGTCAGAGATTGGTCAGACTAGCGATCTGGTTAGGGCCACTAGTTCTACTACAAAGAGTGTCGACAACCGACTTGTAGCACATGACACTTAGTTGGCCTAGATTTTACAGTTACTCAGGGCTCAAGCCGTAGTAGGCGCAGTAGTAGAAGTAGCTCCTACAGTACTCGCGGTATCGAAAACTACAACTCCAACAGTCTTCGCCCTGACTTTGCAGCTGATGTCTGTCCAGGCTACCATTCCCATAATTCTCGAGACACCTGTGGAGAGGGCTACTCCAGTGATTGTACCAATGGTTACACCAGTTGAGTCAGGGCCCATCCTACTTAGCCCTGACTGATTCCTAATTACCCTAATTAAGCACCTAATCCATACAATTAATTTTGACCTCCAACTATTTTTATTTAAATCCTTAATACTGCTCCAAAACTAAATTTATGTCATTATTGATACTCAATTCATGATTTGTTTTATTAGAGAAAATGGGAAACTCATACGAATTATCCTCCGTATTTTTGAAAAATTTCAAAAACACCGACCCCAAATGTGACCTACCAAAAAATCGACCTGATAGACAACAGAAAGGGAATAAGCCTAGAAAGACTCACAACTCCTCGAAATTTACAATATATATATATATATATCAATTTAAATCATTTTAACAACTTAAGGTCTTCGATACCTTGATCACAACTTTAAAATCTCGAAAATAATATATAAACTACTTTATGAAACAAATTAATATCCAACTAAACCATAAACATTACCAAATTTCCTAAACATTCATAAAGCTCTCATAACCTATTCGAGAGTGTTTCAAGCCCTACACTCACTTCGAAACCCAAAACAATAAATATAACATAACTACAACGAGAATGAAACTTTTAAAAACGTGAAACCATTCACCAAAGTTCTTTGAGTCTTGTCCGATTTTCCAAGTCCTCACCAAAAATCTAACATCATCAAAAACAACCCGAAGATGTTAGGTAAGTAAACTCCTACACTGCTCTGTTCTCCTACAAATGTTAGTCCATATACATGGAGACATGTAATTACATTTCCAAATAAAAAAATTTAAATAACAATGTGAAACCCTTTTATTACAATTCAAGGTTCATAAACAGGTTGGCTGACCCAAGAATGAACCAAAAATAGTAATAAAAGTCCAACGCATGCTTGCCGGATAACTTGCGTGCCTTGGGTCTTCCATGTTCCAATCTATCTGGTCAGGAAACCTAGCCAAGAGTCCTGCTCGTGAGCTGTAGCACTAACAAGCCATTGTCCGGAATGACATGAATGAATAATCAAGAATGATGCAAATGCAATGCAAACCAAACACAAATGCAGGTACAAAGAAAAATTTCATAAATACTAAAGACCACTTTAAGGTATACATACAGTCAAACCAACTGAACGTTGATTTTGAAGACTCACACAACATTTCCTGGCTTTCACGTACTTCCAAAAGTCCTAACATATAACTAAACCTCAATCAACATCAACATCTTCTAACTCCTTTCCCCTTCCCAATTCAAAACTAAACCTCAATCAAATCACCAACAACAATAACAACTCTACTGTCCTTCCCCTTTTTATAGTCATCCCACCTCTCTAATTCCTCTCCCAAGTGAATCCAAACAACAATAAAAACACAACAACTGCAGCAGCTACTATTTTCCCTCTCTCAATCGACATAACACCAAAACAATCCATTAATCAAATCAACTGAAAAAATTCAAATTGCTTAAAACTCACCTCGACCTTTAAGTTAATCTACCTCTGCTCCTCACTACCTATGTTCATCCCTATCACCATCACTGTTGAAGTTTAAAGAGAGCAACCAGTGAGTGATTGAGTATTGACCGAGAGAGAGAGAGAGAGAGAGAGAGAGAGAGAGAGAGAGAGAGAGAGAGAGAGAGAGAGAGAGAGAGAGAGATAGAAAGAAAGAGAGAGCCGAGAGGGAGAAAGCCAAGAGAGAGAGACCATTAGTGAATGATCAAAAGGGAGAGCACCGAGAGGGGAGAGAGAACACCAAGAGATGATTCGAGAGAGGAGAGCAGAGAGAAAAGACCGAATGGGAGAGGATCGAGAGAGGTAGGACACGAGTTTGATCGAACGAGAAAGAGAGAGGCTTGCGGTTTTTGGAAAAGAATCGAAACAGGGGTTTCTATTTAATCCCTTCTCGACCAAATGTCAATTGCATCCCTCATTACTTATCCTTCTCTTAGCAAAGTTTACTGCCTTTTTGGTCATTTTCCCATTTTTATTTTGCTTTGTTTAAGTTTTTCATGTTTATCTTTTTAATTAATGCCCAAATCAAACCCCAAAGAATACTCCAATTTTGTCAAAATTGGAGAAAATTCTCAACACACTCCAAAACTCGCGAACACGACATCTACACTTCTAATTGACTCTATTCGTGACGAAATAGTGTATAATACATCAAATAGGCACGTGACATGCAAAAAATAATATTTAATTAATGATCTCCAATTCGTAACGTGGGCGTCACACGTAATTCCTAAATTTCATTTTTAATCCGAAATTAATTAATTAGTTGTCTAATCAAGTTTATGAAAATCTCGAATTTCACAATTCTTTCCAACTAATTACAAATTTCGTCCTCAAAATTTAATCAATAGGTTTGCTGAATCAAAAGAGATAAATGAGACATTGATCCTTCATATACAACTCTTTTAATATAAAATTTGTAAAAACCATTTCTAAGATGAAACCATTAAGTAGACTCAATCACTTTCATCGTATATAACAACTCGGTGGTAGAGATATTAAACACTTCAACTTTTCATCTCTAAATTCTCGGTTTAATGAAAAGTTATAACTTCTCTTCCGACTTGACAATTTGTGAATCTCTGACGAGTTAAACATTTAACTTCGTGGAATATCCAATAACCTTAATTCACTTTATATTTCATATCTTGAATCTCATTCAAGCATAAATACATTGCAAGACCTAGTTTATCTTGTTTTTCAATAAAACCATTCTCATTCTCATCTATAACTATTCCATAAATCATTGATAATTCTTTTCCTATCCACCAAACTCAGGTATACCATTTAAATTTACTTTTTCTTCGCTGATCATCTTTTTATTTGAACTATCGGCTGATCAATTCTTAAACTCTTAACAGTTTAAAATTATATATTGATACAAATAATATTTGAGCATAACATTAGATATTAATTAGAGTTGTGCGTCTATGTGATCCATCACCATTCCAGCATTTCTCGATAGAAACCTGAAATTACACAAGTCATTAAATGACTATAGATCTCTAATTACATCTGTCATCTCATGACAAGAGATCTCAAATTTTCAATCCGATCGGAAATAGAAACCTGAAACATCTTGCAACTCTCACTCATTCTCTAAATGTTTACTCATAATATTATTTAAGTCTTGGACTAGAAAGCAATTATCAATTTCAACTCGTCAGCTAATTCACTTAACTTTTCCTTTGTCCTTTTAGAAAATTAGCAACTTTTCTAACTTTGTCAAAAAATTATTTATTTATGAATTCACAATGAACCTCATTTCATTCACTTAATTGTCAATCTATTTTTTATTATCTTAATCACTACTCCGATTTCCACATTTATCAATGTACTCACATTGTTTTCCACATTTCTCCAACTACCGAGATTTTCATCATCTCAATCTCAATCATTTGCTGTTCACCATACTTTCCTCATTACCTGAATAGAGACAGTTATACTTCCATTAAGTAGATAAAAGCATTTGTATAAATATATCGACATATTTCCATATTATACTTTCATTGTATTACTTTTACCTTGTATATCATCAACATCAACATCAACATCAACATAGCCTCAGTCCCAAATTAACTGGGGTCGGCTACATGGATCAAACTTTTCCATTGTGCTCGATTAAGTGCAATTGATGGTGAGCTTTGCAAACCATTCAAATCTCTCTTAATTAATGTATCTCATGTTAACTTTGGTTTGCCCCTACCTAGTCGAATTTCTATAGTTTCTATTGAGTCAAGTTTTCTAGTTGGCGCATTTGTGGGCCGTCTTTGCAGGTGACCAAACCATCGCAACCGCCCTTCCCTAATCTTTGTATCAATTGGTACTACTCCTACTTGTCTTTGAATTTATATATTTCTTATTCTATCTTTACGAGTTTTACCACACATCCACATAAACATCCTCATTTATGCTACGTTCACTTTATGTAATTGTTGTTGCTTTACCACCCAACATTCACTTTCATAGAGCATAGCTGGCCTAATTGCGGTCCTATAAAATTTTCCTTTTAACTTAGTAGGAACATGTCGATCACAAATCACCCCTGTTGCACTCCGCCATTTCTTCCATCCAGCTTGAATTCTATGTGTGACATCATTTTCAATGTTACCATCATTTTGTATGATTGATCCTAGGTATCTAAAGTGGTTTACCCTAGGAACTTCTACTTCCCCTAATTTTATCACTCCGTCATCTCGATGTCTAGTGTTTCCAAACTCACAGTGCATGTATTCAGTTTTCGTCCTACTCAACTTAAAGCCTTTAGATTCTAATGTATTCCTCTAGAGTTCTAATTTCCTATTCACTCCATCTTTAGTTTCATCCACTAAGACAATATCATCTTCAAATAGCATACACCATGGTATATCCTCTTGAATATGTCTAGTTAATTCATCCATAACTAAAGTAAATAGATATGGGCTTAAAACTGATCCTTGATGTAGTCCTATCGTAATGGAAAATTCTTTCGTAGCTCCTCCAAATGTCTTTATACTCGTTACTACTCCATCACACATATCTTTAATAGTGTCTATATATCTAGCATGCACTCTTTTTCTTTCTAGAACCCACCAAAGAACATCTCTAGGGACCCTATCATATGCTTTTTCTAAATCTACGAATACCATAAGAAGATCTTTTTTCTTTTCTCTATATTTTTCTAACAATCGTCTTATAAGGAAAATCGCCTCCATAGTTGACCTCCCAAGCATGAAACCAAATTGGTTCTCTGATATTGTTGTTTCTCTCCTTAGCCTATTGTCAATTATCCTCTCCCATAGTTTCATAGTGTGACTCATGAGTTTAATTCTCCGGTAGTTTGAGCAACTTTGAATGTCTCCTTTGTTTTTGAAGATTGGCACAAGCGTGTTTCTTCTCCAATCCATTGGCATACGTTTTGATTTTAAAATTTTATTGAAAAGTTTTGTCAACCAAGTCAATCCGATTTCTCCTAAGCATTTCCAAACCTCTATGGGTATTTCATCTGGGCCACATGCTTTCCCTATTTTCATTCCTTTCAATCCCTCTTTAACTTCTACAATTCTAATATTGCGTGTATAGTTTACATTTCTTTCTTGGTGTGGGTTTTCATCTATTATAGTATCAACTTGGCAATCATTAAATAAACTATCAAAGTAACTTCTCCATCTTTCCTTAATATCTTCCTCGCGCTTTAAAACATTTTGATTTTCGTCCTTAATACATCTTACATGACTTAGGTCTTGTTTCTTTTTATCTCTTAATTCGGCTAGCCTATATATATATTTTTCGCCATCTCTATTACCTAACCTTGTATATAAATCTTCCATGAAATTTGTTTTAGCTTGACTAACTACTTTTTTAGCTTGTTTTGTAGCTTCTCTATATTGATTGTACGCATCTTCATCTTGACACTTAGGTATTTTCCTATATATATCTCTCTTAGTCTTAATTGCTCGTTGGACATCCTCGTTCCACCACCATGTTTCCTTCTTTGGAGGTCCGAAGCCCATATATATACCTAATATGTTTGATCCCACCCTCCTTATGCAACTACTCATTTCTAGCCTCATTGTATTAACATCTAAGTCAAGATTCCAAACATTTTCCTTTAGTAGTTTTTCTTTAAACTCTACTTGTTTACTATGTTTTAGGTTCCACATACAAGTTATATCATACAAGTTATAAATATGCTCTCTTTTTTCACAACTGCTCAATACATGTTTTTGGCTCCATTCAATTTTTAATAATTCTGACTTTTCTCAAATTATAGTGGAAGAATATTCAACTCTTTAAACGTATCTAGCCAGGAGGCAATTTTCCTTGTAAGACGATTATTAGAAAAATAAAGAGAAAAGAAAAAAGATATTCATATGGTATTCGTAGATTTAGAAAAAGCAAATGATAGGGTCCCTAGAGATGTTCTTTGGTGGGTTCTAGAAATAAAAAGAGTGCATGCTAGATACATAGACACTATTAAGGATATGTCTGATGGAGTAGTAACAAGAATAAAGACATTTGGAGGATCTACAAAAGAATTTCCCATTACGATAGGACTATATCAAGGATCGGCTTAAAGCCCATATCTATTTAATTTAGTTATGGATGAACTAACTAAATATATTCAAAAGGATATATTGTTAGCTCCTCAATAATGTGACCCGAGTAAGCTGGCTAGGCAGCGAGAAAACCTAGCAACACTTGGGCTTGGAAGGTTTCTTGGGAGTTAGTTGCAGGTTGGTGCACCACGGATGGTTCGCAGTATGGCATGCGGAGGCTCGCACATATGCATAGGTAAATCGTATGTGGCATGGATAAGGCATCGTGTATGGGCGTGGACAAGGTCGCGCCTTAGCACACGCCTAGGCATGGCACCTAAGCAGGAAACACAATGGCGCCTTGGCACGACCAAGGTCGTGCCTTGGCAGGTTCCTTTGACACTTTCCTTGGCGGGAGCATAGCGGTGCCTTGGCACGAGCAAGGTCGCGCCTTAGCGGGTTTCCTTTGGCACGTTCCTTGGCAGGAGCACAGTGGTGCCTTGGCAGGTTCCTTTGGCACAAGCAAGGTCGCGCTTCGACTGGAGCAAGGTCACGCATTGGCAGGTTCTTTTGGCACTTTCCTTGGCGGGAGCACAGTGGCGCCTTGGCACGGGCCTCGTCGACACGAGTAAGACCGCGCCCTGGCAGGTTCCTTTGGCATGAGCAAGGCACGAGCAGGGTCGCGCCTTGGAAGATTCCTTTGGCACGAGCAAGGCACGAGCAAGGCCGCGCCTTGGAATATTCCTTTGGCACGAGCAAGGCACGAGCAGGCCTTGACAAGGTTGCGCCCTGGCACGGGCAATTCATACCTTGACAAATCTTGACTTGGGCGTTGACCAAGTCAAAGTATGATTGGTCTCATTTTTGGATGTTCCCTATTGGAGTTGGGGAAATGACTTAACATCTACTGTAAGGAGGGGTGACTCTCCTAGGGGTTGTATGGGCAAGGAAGTAAGGAAGACCATCTAGCATGCCTTGGGCAACCCTGCCAAGGCAAGACTCATAGATGGACCATGGTGCCGGCCACCCCGAGTCTGTGGGACTCGGACGGACCGAGCTCCGGCTAGCACCCAGGGTGCCTTGGCGCGCAGCCAGGCACCATTAATCAAACCCTGTCCCTTGAGCAAGACGAACTATAGGCTTGGACGAACCAAGTCAAGTGCAGTTACATGCATTTATGTAACTACTTTGGTCATGGCTCATGGCATGACCAAGGCACGTCCCAGCAACTTCCAGGCACTATGAGCATGTGCTTATTGACTAGGGGGTCAAGACGGTTATGGAACCAGGTGGCAGCAAAGGAAGGAAGTAGTTAGGTGGTTGTTTGGAGCACTACATGGGTGTGGTTGTTTACTTAGTCTCGAGTAATATACATAGGGCATGTGTCTTTAGCAGTTATATAACTAACTTGGTTGTTTTGCTATAAAGCTAAGGCATATAAGCTTGTGAAAGGCATGAGTTCATGCCTGAGCTACTAGAGTTGTAATCTCATTGAACTAAGTAATAAACTTCATTTGTGCCATTGTTGCTAGTTAATCACGTTTTCGTTAGTGTGCTGAACTAAGGCGATCTTTAGGCACCACAGGTTGGGTTAGGTGAGAAAAATTTTCCTCAGGGTAAATCCCTCACTTAACGGCCTCGTGACAGATACCATGGTGTATATTATTTGCGGATGATATTGTCTTAGTGGATGAAACAAAAGATGGAGTGAACAAGAAATTAGAACTCTGGAGAAATACATTAAAATCTAAAGGCTTTAAGTTGAGTAGGACGAAAACCGAATACATGCATTGTGAGTTTAGAAATACTAGACATCGAGACGATGTAGTGGTAAAATTAGGGGAAGTAGAAGTTTCTAAGGTAAACCACTTTAGATGTCTATGATCAATCATATAAAATGATGGTAACATTGAGAATGATGTCACACATATAATTCAAGCTGGATGGAAGAAATGGCAGAGTGCAACAGTGGTGATTTGTGATCGAAATGTTCCTACTAAGTTAAAAAGATAATTTTATAGGACCACAATTAGGCCAGTTATGCTCTATGGAAGTGAATGTTGGGCGGTAAAACAACAACAATTACATAAAATGAACGTAGCAGAAATGAAGAGGCTTAAGTAGATATATGGTAAAACTCGTAAAGATAGAACAAGAAATATAGAAATTCAAAGACAAGTAGGAGTAGCACCAATTGATATAGAGATTAAGGAAGGGCGGTTGCGGTGGTTTGGTCACCTGCAAAGACGGCCTACAAATGCCCCAACTAGAAAACTTGACTCCATAGAAATTATAGAAACTCGACGAGGTAGAGACAGACCAAAGCTAACATGGGATGCATTAATTAGGAATGATTTGAATAGTTTGAAAAGCTCACCATCAATTGCACTTAATCGAGCACAATGGAAAAGTTTAATCCATGTAGGTTAATTTGGAACTGAGTCTAGGTTGTTGTTGTTGTTTAAACGTATCTAGCCAAATACATCATACTCTATCTAGTACTTCAAACCAAAAGAGACGATACTGCCTAACTGAGCTGTAAGTTGTACGTCTCTTTTCATATCATTTAAATCTTTAATATCACACATGTATCATACCTCAAATCCAATTTCAAATATCTTAGTGCTTCAAACTTTCACCACTAACTAATCACATGGTGTATCACTACATCTAAACCAATATACAATGTTTTCATAGATATCAATTATATTTTACTTTGGTTCAATACTTTTAACTTTTAGAGTTCGATTCCTTGTAAAGATATAGTAGGTTTTATCAAACTCATAGTTTGATATTCTAAGTCTAGTTGGGACTCGTTAACTTGATATTTCCATTTTCATTCATATATGAAAACTTAATGACCATTTATTTACCTATACTTAAGCTTCCAATTGACTCAGACGAAACATCATAGAATATTTTATACAGAACCACACCAATTTATTCGATTATTCAAAAACACGTGAGCGTCACACAAGTCTTCTATGCTGTGAACGAATCGTGATTACGATATAGAGTTTATTCGATTCCATTTTTGTCAATCTTAGCTATTCTTACATTGATCTCACTTATTGACACATTTTTCAAACTTATCATGACTATCGATCAATGCCTAAACTACTTATAGATCTTTAGTCTTGACTTACAAAGAAAATTATGTTCATATCTTCTCTTTTCAAAAATATAGTTAGGGATGATGCGACTTCTTATGGTCATTCAATGAATTGAATTCTTCCTTAGCTAATCTTGATTCGAAACAAAGAAACTTGGTGACTCAAATAGTTGAACTGTTTTTATTACCTTAAGTTGTTTACATTAGTCTCAAATTTTCCGACTTTTCTTCTTCTCAAAAAGAAATTCAGTACTTTTGAAGAGGCTATGTAAGATAACTAAATATCTTACTGCTCATTAATTCACTTTTTGATGATTTCACTTGTTCATTGTTGTTCAACTGAAGATATTGAAGAATTAGAATTTCCAATATTTTGATTAACTTAATGAGCAATCAAAGTTTTAAAAGACACTATTTCAATCCTCTAAGTCTTACAAATGGAAATCCTCTCTACATATGAGTTCATACTGACGTCCTATACAAATCACTTACTGGTTCACAATCGATACATCTATATCTTCATTTGTTATATTTTAGGTCATAGTGATAAGCATCATAACTTAATTTGGTTAAAGGTGACTATGGGTACTTTGAGTTTCAAAACGCAACTACTTATTTTATTTAATAGCTAATCCTAGTTATTTTCATGTTGTTTCCCCCAATTTCAACTTCTAACACATTGATTTTACCACTACACTTTTTATTTTCAAGTTAAAAACCTCGTTGACTTTTGTTTTGTAACAACACCAAAGCAGTGTTAACTCAGATTACTTCTAACTCATATATTTCCATTCATTTTATCATTAATTTGTTCGATTCAGAGAACTACTATATTCAACATTACTTATGAATAAGTAACTAGAGTAATAACCAATCAAAGACATTCAATACTCCTTTTTAAAAGTTGTTTGATTATTTTAAACCATGATTCTATTTATATTTCACTTGGTGTTTGATTTTGCATATGAGACCATACTTTGCTTCAAAGTATTTTATTTTAATAGAAACGGACTTAGAAGACTTGACAAATCCAATCACAATCCCATTGTGATTTTCAAGTCAAGATTCAATTTGTCTAATCAGTTTCTAATTTCAAAACCACATGCCTCATTTTATTATCATTTAGACTATTTCAGAAGCAAGTCACAATTGGTTATGAATTACATTAATTCTTTATAGAATAGGTCTTTTGAATTACTAGTTCCAATGGTACTAATCTCGTTCTATAATCCAAGATTTCCATATCTTGTGCGTCCCAAAAGTTCCAATTTCATTTTTTTTTCTGTTTACAACTAATTCTTAATCGTTTGAGACTTATTTTAAGTCTACTTTAGTTATTTCCTTGAGCATTTTATAATTGTAATAGTTCGATATGTTTGATTTCCAAGAAATTCATGTTCAGAACTTACGTTCCTGAATCATTTAGACTTCTTTGTTAACCAATTTCCTATTGATTTTACAACTGACTATTTCCCTCAATTATATTTGTATCAAACTACTTACAATAGTTTTTTGAATTTTAGACTCCTCAAGTTTATTTCACTTACCATTTACGTTTAGTATCATTCCACAAAGTCTATTCCCTCTTTTATTATCGATTCTTGATCTAACTCATCATACCTAATAGACTTTAGAATGGGGAGAAGCTTAGAAGGATTCACAACTCCCCGTAGTTTATTATATATATCAATTTAAGTCATTTAAACAACTTAAGGTCTTCGATACTTTAATTACAACTTTACAATTCCTAAAACAATATATAAGCTACTCTATGAAACAAATTAACATCCAACTAAACCATAAACATTTCCAAATTCCCTAAACTAATTCATAAAGCTCTCATAACCTGTTCGAGAGTGTTTTAAGCCCTACACTCACCTCGAAACCAAAAACAATAAATATAACATAACTACAACAAGAATGAGGCTTTTTAAAACATGAAACCATTCACCAAGGTTCTTTGAGTCTTGTCAGGTTTTCTTTTGTCCTTACCGAAAATCTGACATCATCAAAAACAACTCAAAGATGTTAGGTAAGTAAAATCCCACATTGCTCTGTACTCCTACAAATGTTAATATGTATACATGGAGACATGTAATTGCATTTCCAAATAACAAAAAATTTAAATAACAACGTGAAACCCTTTTATTACAATTCAAGATTCATAAACACGTTGTCTGGCCCAAGAATGAACCAAATATAGTAATAAAAGTTCAAGGCATGCTCGTCGGATAACTTGCGTGCCTTGGATCTTCCATTTTCCATTCTACCTGGTCAGGAAACCTAGCCCCGAGTTCCGCTCGTGAGCTGTAGCACTAACAAGCCATCATCCAGAATGACATGAATGCATTATCAAGAATGATGCGAAATTCAATGCAGACTAAACACAAATGCAGTTACAAAGATAAATTCCATAAATAGTAAAGACCACCGTAGGGTGTACTTATAGTCGAACAAACTTAAGGTTGATTTTGAAGCCTCACACAACATTTCTTGACTTTCACGTACTTCTCTAAGTCCTATTAAATCACAAATTTATATTTCAAGTTACAACGTAGTTAAACCCAATTTCTTAGTCATAACGGAGTTCAAACCACCACTACATACTCAGTTAACTTTTTTCACAACTAAGTTTTCAATTTGGATCCCAAACTACCACACTAATTATGGTTCTAAATCCCTCATTACACTTAAAATAGATCTTAACCACCTATTTAATCTCATAAAAACATTTAACTTGCCTAACAATTCTCCAATTCAAATCATAGGTTATGCCTATTCCAAGCCTCAATTAAAAACTGCTAATGAGTCTCAATTTGACTCATTCCAACAAAATATAATGTTATTCACCAAGCATACTCTCATCAAATCTATCAACTTAATGAGGCATCAACCATGTATTTCTCATCATTACAGTAATAACAACATCATTACTAAATCAATTAAATTCAAAACCCATCCATTTCTTCCTCAATCACCCAATTCGATAATGGGTCCATTAAGAACACCCATCTCTATTCACTTCTTTATTATTATCATTATTTTGCGTCCCAAACTCATATCAAACACAAAAATAAACTAGTTTCCTTAATTTTGTATAACATTCCCTCCCCCTCCCCCTTTTCTTTTTAAGCTTGTTTGGTCAAGTATTGGCCAGCCCTCCCTAACCATGCCTGGGAACTGCCTTTGCCTGTCACAAGACTCGGCCATGTCTTCTTTATAGCCCTGCCCTTTATGGCATGGTCTTGCTCTGTCCAAGGGTTATGCTCTACACAGAGCAAACCAGTCAATTATTCCAACAAAAACAACAATGACAACCAAAATCATCATCATCAACATCTTCTAACTCCTTCCCCTTCCCAATTCAAAAATAAACCTCAAATCAAATCACCAACAACAATAACAACTCTGCTGTCCTTCCCCTTTTTATAGTCATCCCACCTCTCTAATTCCTCTCCCAAGTGAATCTAATCAACAATATAAACAGAACAACTGCAGCAGCTACTACTTTCCCTCTCTCAATCAACATCACACCAAATCAATCCATTAATCAAATCAACTGAAAAAACTCAAATTGCTTAAAACTCACGTCGACCTTCAAGTTTACCTACCTCTGCTCCTCATTACCTATGTTCATCACCATCACTGTTGAAGTTTAAAGAGAGAACGAGATTGATACCAGTGAGTGATTGAGTATTGACCGAGAGATACAGAGAGAGCAGCAGTTGCAGTAGAGGACAAAATAGAAAGAAAGAGAGAGCCAAGAGGGAGGAATCCATGAGAGAGAGAGACCATGAGAGAATCGATCAAAAGGGAGAGCACCGAGAGGGGAAAGATAACACCAAGAGAGGATTCGAGAGAGGAGTGCACAGAGAAAAGACCGAGTGGGAGAGGATTGAGAGAGGTAGGAGACGAGTTTGATCGAACTAGAGCGAGAGAGAGTCCTGCGGTTTTTGGAAAAGAATAAACAGGGGTTTCCATTTAATCCCTTTTCTTTTTCTTTTTTTTTTTAATGACGAAATGTCAATTTTGCCCCTTATTACTTATCTTCTCTTAACAAGATTTACTACCCTTTTGGTCATTTTCTCATTTTATTTTGTTTTGTTCGAGTTTTACATGTTTATCTCTTTCATTAATGCCCAAATCAAAACCCGAATAATGCCCGAATTTTGCCAAAATTAGAAAAAATTCCCAACGCGCTCTGAAACACGTGACCTCCATGTCTAAACATCAAGTTGACCATATTTCGCGATGAAATAGTGCATAATACATCAAATAAGCACTTGACAAAAAAAATTAATTAATGATCTCTGATCCGTAATGTGTAGGTTTCACCTCAGATACCTAAATTCTATTTTAGGTCTGAAATTATTTAATTAGTTGCCTAGTCAAGTTAATGAAAATCTCGGATTTCAAAAGTTGAGACACTGAATTCTACTCCAACTTCGACGACCATCGAGACGGCTACTATAGCCACTAGAACCGAGTTTACAATGACGCCTAAGGCGATGTTGATCATGGAGTTTATTCACTTTCAGATTGGCTATCTATATTGAGTTGGTGACCCTGAAGCGATCGGGAGATGGTTATTTTCACACCGACAGCTGCACAAGATGCTAAGAATCGAGGAGAGTATACAGGCACGGGTTTCTGGGTCATGCTTTCGATGAGCTGCTGCTATATGGTAGACTACTTACTACGATACCCACTTAGAGTCGATAACATAGGCACACTTCAGAGAGGTGTTCTACGATAAGTATATCCCTATAAAGCTTCGGTTATGCTTAAAAGAGGATTTTTTAGCACTGAGACAGGCAATCGGTTGATATTAAATTATATTAAGAGACACTTGTTTCTACTTCGATTTTCCATGGATGTTGCCAGGATGGAGCAGTTACAGATTTACTACTTTTTCTGGGGACTTGTAGAGGTTATCGCAAGTGCGATTGTGTTGACTGGGGCTCACACATTATAGGACATGTACGATAGAGCTTTTTCTCATGAGACATACCTATTGGAAAGGGGCGACAGGCGGGTACCTAGTACAAGATAATCTAAAAGGCAGACAGGCCAGAGTTCTCGCCTGGATAGGAGATTGAAGAGATATAGGGATATGACTGACAAGGATTTTCGTCGGGATAACATACAACATAGCAGGGAATGCGATGATGAATAGCTATGAGATAGGCTCATATATTAAGACAGGTAGCTGGTTCATGTAATTACACCTGCACCACCCGAGCAACATCGACAGCAGCCTTAGCAGTATCATCGAGATATGGATTAAGGAGGTCGTCACCGGAGTCAAAGAGACCATCACTAAGGTCTGAGATCCGGAGACAGGTAAAATGGGAGGCACGAGTGATGTCGATGCCATAGTTACGGTCAGGAAGGGAACCTGAAGGCTGACTGTACAACACCACCGTTACCATTAGGAATAACACAATAAGGTTAGGCCAGGGAGAGAGCACATGCAGTCACGCAACTAGAGAGAGATGCGACCAGACAGCTCCTCGAGGGTACGTTATCCATTATAGGTAGATCGATGCATGTTATAATAGATTCTGGTAGTCCATTGTCATTTATTGTTGGACGCATGGTAAAAGAGTTAGTGTTAGCATCATAGATGTTAAACACACACCTTATCCTCAATAAAGCCGCTAGGGATAAGATATTCTCTAATCGAGTATGTTGAGCCTGCACGATAAAGGTATATGGAAATAGATTGCCCAAACATGTACGAGTCTTTAAGTACCTCGAGTTTGACGTCTTTTAGGGGATGGACTTGTTAGCAGATTATCATGCATCATTGGGTTCTTTCCAGAAGATCGTCACGTTTCATGTTTTGGAGACTTCAAAGTTCACGATTACAGGAGATGCAATTGCACTACCCATTACTAGAGGCCGACTAGCTATGATTCAGGAGATGGAAACCTTCGTTACAGTTGTTGAGGCGGAGCCAAGGATAAAACTCAGGATCGAGGATGTTCCAGTGGTTCTTGAGTTTCATGATGTTTTTCCAAATAATCTGCCAGGATCATCACTATCTAGAGAGATCAAGTTTATTATCGAGTTTCTACCTGAAACGTAGCCAATTTTTAGCAGAACTTATAAGATGTCAGCATCCGAGTAAGTGGAGGTGAGGTGACAACTTTAGGATCTGTCGTAGAAGGGTTTTGTCCACACTACTGTGTCTCATTGGGGAGCCCCATTATTTTTATCAAGAAGAAGGATGGTTCCATGAGGATGTGTGTGGACTATAAGAAGCTGAATAAGGTGGCAGTCAGGAACCATTGCTCACTCCCCAAGATTAACGATATATTTGATCAGTTAGCAAGCACCAAGTATTTCTCGAAGATTGATTAGTTCTCATTCTATCATCAGTTGAGGATTCAAGAAGAGGACATCAAGAATACCACTTTCAAATAAGATATGGGTTGTTTCAGTTTACACTCATGCCGTTTGGGTTGACTAACGCCTAAGTGATATTCATGGACTTGATTCAAAATGTCTTGAGACCCTACGTAGACAGATACATCAATATCTTTATTAGTGAAATCTTAGTTTATAGTAGGACTTGTGTGGAGCACGACAGTTACCTCTGGACGGTAGTGGTGACATTGAGACAATACATGCTATAAGCCAAGTTCAGCAAGTTTGATTTTTGCCTTGGTGAGATGAAGTTTCCAAGACATGTCATCATCGATAAGAGTATTTCTATGGATTCAGAGAAGATTTGAGTGATTATTGACAAGAGGATGCCTTAATTCTTTTACGACATCTAGAGTTTCGTGAGGGTAACAGGGTACTACGTTTGACTTGTACAAGAGTTTTACTCGATTGCAGTGTCGATTATGAAATTGGCCAAGAAAGATGTGCAATTTGATTGGTTAAATGAATGTGAGCGAGCATTTTGGGAGCTGAACAGGAGATTGAGATAAGTACTAGTGTTGCATTGCCAGAATCGAGCAAGAGTTTGTCAGTTTATGCAAATGCCTCGAGAATTGGTCTTAGATGTGTATTGATCCAGGAGGGCTCACAAGTTGCTTACTTATCTAGACGTCTAAGACCCCACGAGGGTAATTATCCAGTGCACGACTTGGAGCACACAACGATCATGTCAGCACTGAAGGCTTGAAGACAATATCTTTACAAAGAGAAATTCATTTTTTACACTGATCATTAGAGCCTATTATACATTTTCACTTAAAATGATCTGAACACGCGTTAGAGGAGATGGCTTGAGCTAGCGAAGGACTATGACTTCACCATTGAGTACCATCAAGGGAGGGCGAATGTCGTAGCTAACGCATTGAGCTTGACACATGTCAAACGTGCACGATAATTTCTCGTGTTTTACTATTAACTCTTAGTAATGGTAAATAGGATATCTTCTCCACAGGGATTTTTGAAATCTTAGAGGTGAGTAACTTTTTCTTGTTTTTATTAACTTAATTAATCTAGTTAAATGGGAATTGAAATATTAAATAACTAATAATTATAATTACTAACTTAAATAACCAAAATAACTAACTAAAATCTAAACAAATCTTACTCAAACTAGATTAAATAATATTCAAATTAAACTCAATATAAATAAACAAACATTTAAACAAACCCCCACTAAACAATATAATATATTTAGATTACTTTCAAACACTAGAATATAATATCACTTCATATGATAGTTATAATTATTTTATATGGAATCATAGAATCATTAAACCCACTACATAATAGGTTTATACCATTTAGCCAACCACTGATTTTCCTTAATTCAATGAAAATGCCACATTCTTATCATTGTAAATCTACCTATTAGATAAAACGCAGCATCATAGGAATACGATAGCATTAAGTTCAATAAAAATCATGTATAATATAAGCCAATATTACCAAAGCCACATAATTAACAACTTTAAACACAATCACATAGAATATCCACTTAGGAAGCGCCCTACAGATTAACCCTAGTTAATACTTCTATAATTGTTGTCAATAACTATAGACATACATTAAGAATCTTGATACTACATATCACATTTGTAACTATGCATGCAATACTAATCTCCTTTAGTTGTAATACACAAAAACTTGTTAATTATGTGATTTATGTGTATGATTAGATTTAAAGCGTTAAGTACATGATTCCTTAAATTTATTTGTCTAGCAATCCAAAATATACTACATTGTTTAGGTTTTGTTTAGAGTGATAGACTACTCACTCATGCTGGAAATAAACAATGCATAAACATAATTAAAAGATATAATGAATGAATAAATACCTTAATATAAATCAAAGCTCCAAAGTATCTTCAAACATAGACAGTAAAACTAACCTAGAGCAAAAGGAAAAGCAAAAAAAAAAGTTAGAAGGGGTTATTTCGAAGCTATATGGCCTTTTCTTATAGTCTCCCTACGTATACACATTATAGATAAACTTAAATTCTTCATACTAATCTAAAAACTCCATAATTGACCATACCGATTTCACAGCGATTCCTAACTTATACACAGCAAATCACCGAGTTTAGTTCTTAGTTATCCACCGATTCAGCTGGTGATTTATAGTTCATTCTCCAATTCATTATGGATTCGCTGGACTTCTTCTACTGCTGATTTATATGGCGATTCCTAGAGTTGTTCCAATTCGTTAGCAAATCGTTGGTGTATTTTTTCAGTTGACTATTTTACTTTTCTTTCTCTTTTCTTCCATTTATTAATTTTCCTATTTAAGACTTGAAATCACAAAAACAAGAGAATAATTAGTGTAATATCATTATTTATGCCTAAAATCAACCTAAGTTACACAATAAAATGTGTCTAATTATTGAATTATCAGAGCTAGAGCAAGATCGACAGTCAGAAAGTTGTTCGACGGTTAACACATTAACACATATTGTTAGAGGTAGCATCAGTCATGTGTATGATAGATATTCCTGAGGCAGATGTGCCATATATTTGTTAGCAGATGATGGTCTTGACAGATCTATTGAACGGGTGGCATAATAACAGAGGACCGATTGTTTGTATGACAAGTTCAGCAAGCTAGCATAAGATCTTGAGTGTACAGATTGGTTAAAGACAACAAATAAATGTTTGAGGCATAGATGCAGATTCTGAGTACTAACAGTTCCAGAGATACGAGATGGTAATCCAAAAGGTGCCACAGGTCTCATTACACAGTTCATCCTAGTCGGACAAAGATGTACCATGATTTTAGATGACTATTTGGATGGCCAAGGATGAAGGAAGATGTAGGCCCATATGTAATGGCCTTTTTTTATTAACATTGTTATTTATTTCATAATTTTAGCCATGGAAGCCAGCTCAGATCCACGTGGACGCTGTAGGTAGGTTAGGGCACACGTCGACCTAGGTACGCTAGTTAATTGTGCGTTGTATTTTTTTATTTGTGATGCATTTTATGAATTTATTTACTAATACATCACATGTATGTACGTTGGATGGTTAGATCGTGCGACATTGCATGACGAGTAATCACTACGAAATGCGTGCTAACATGAATTTTGGAGAGGCAAATTATAGGTACACTAGGAAACTTAATAAATTCATGTTAACATGATTAAGTAATCAAATGAATTAGGCAATGTAACCATGGCTAAGTCAATTAAATTAGAACAATGGGCTATAGCGTACCTCAGAATGCATGTCGAGATGCGAGGCACCGAGTAGCCGAATGTTTATAGGACAATAAGTTGGTTAATTTTAGTCTATAGAAATACCAACCATATGGTTTAATAAGGGTTAATATAATGTAATTAAATCAAATAATAATAAGCATATAGTTTGATGTAAATAATATGGACCCTAGATGGGGATTGTGATGATCCTAGTGAGTGAATCTTGGATATTAAGTGTGTTATTGGAGTCATTAAGTGGTGTGTGACAGCATGAATAAACACCACAAGATAATCCTCGATATGCACATAACACACTTGATCAAGACCAAACATATAAATATCATTGTTAGTGGGGTTTTTCATTCAAACCACTCAACTAAAATCCATGCAAATTTGAGAATTTACAAAGAAAGAGAGAAATCAGAGCTGGAAATCAACACTTAGGAAGTCAAATCTATGGATCAAACCTAGGTAATCCTCGTCTACATCTTCTATTCTATCAAATAAACACAATTTTGTGTATTTTTTGTGAAATTCAAATTTGACGATTAGATCCCTTGTTTTTGATGAAAAATTGATGAATTATATATATGATCATTTCTATTGATGATTTATCACTGGTTTTGCATGAATTTAGATTTTTGGTGAATTTGAAAAAACTGGTGAATGTGTAGGATTGAATGAATTTGAACAAATTTTTTTTCGAGATTGGTTTAGCTGATGTTTATGAGTAATCATTGTGTGGAGAGTATGTAAAGTAAGTTAGGTTAGCTAATTGATATGGGAATGACATAATTCTCGACTTGAGAATTTTATCACAAAGAGCAATTAGCACACTAACTAGGCTGGTTAGCGCGCTAATCATTTTGGGCTCTCAATAGTTTTTCAAAATGAAGAATAGTAGCATGCTAGATTGATTCCCTAGCATGCTAACTCCACCTAGAGCGCTAGGTAGACCCATTAGCGTGCTAATGACAGTTAAAACTTGAACATTAAGTGTTGTTTTTATTATTTCCAACTTAATACATATCTAAACACTTATAAACAACTTAAACTCATAAAATGGGGCTTCAGAGACTTAGTGGATCATAGCTCGATGTCGGGGAGCTTATCGGGTCGGATATAGGAGTCTGTGGAGGTCGGAGAGCGGTTTAAGGTATGTAAAACCAAATTGAAGAACTATGAGTATTTGATTCTAATTTTCATTCCATATTTAATCATTTCTTGCTATTTATTTACTCCATTCTGTTACTTTTACGTGGGTTGAGTTTACTACCCTATATGTTTTCATTGTGTGTTCATGATGCGCTAGATTGTAGGAAGTGTGAGCTGATCCTCGGTGAATGGCAACCCGAGCTTGCCCTTGGTGCACGTGTCGGTGACTCAGAGAACTTGGCCAACATTACGACTCACTAGCATTGGGCCAGTTAGGTGCATCCACTGGTGGGATCCTCGTGACCTGAAGTACAATCTAGTCTATCTAGAGCAAACACACACATTTGTTTAATTTATATGTTAATTATTCCAGCGATGATCCAATTACAGCTGCTAGTTTTTACATTTTGCATGTTTACTTAACATTATTTCTTGTATTTCCTTACTTTATTATGTGAATGCTCAGAGGGCTCATCGGGATTTTACTTACTAGACTCGTCATCTGCCTTTTTGTGATGATTGAGTGCAGATCCTTACTTACTACCCGCCATCGAGGACCTACTAGTACGTGATTATTTTAATATTTCGTATTATTTTGGGTATTGCGAGACCGGCGTAACACCGTACATATATATATACACTATTTTTTTATGGAACTGTCGCCTATATACAGAATACTTTCCTGGGTTTTCCACCGTACGACGTGCTCTTATGAATAATGCTTATCATGCTAATTTAATACTTTATTTTAATCTATTAAGATTTCCGATAACTTAATATTAACTTGTAAAACACAAACTACTAGCATGGCTAGGACTCGAATAAACTAATAGTAGTCAAATTTAAGGAACTTTAATTATCAAAGGAAATAACTCAAGAAAATATGAATAATCCGCTATATATATTGAGAACACATACGTGGACACGATAATCAAGAGATGAGGTTGACAGGCAGGTGCCAGACACTTGTAGCTGGGCCTATTGGGAGGGGAGCGCACGACACGACGACACCCAGAGATGGCCTCAAGGCCTGGGGCCGCCACACATATGAAAAGAGTAATCACATCTGCTAGTATGTGAAGGTTGAGCATAAAAGACCGAGAGGATTATTGCAACCATTGCCCATTCCATAGTGGAAATGAGAGCACATCATTATAGATTTCGTCAGTGGACTACGACAAACATCTAGGAGACACGATGTCACATGCGTAATGATTAATAGACTGATGAAATTTGTGCACTTTACCAATTACGATATGTATACGTTACTAAAGCTAGGCATTCTCTTCGATAAGGAGATTATTAGACTGCATGGGGTACAAGTCTCTATCCTATCTGATACATATCCCAGACTCATGTCTTGGTTATGGGATAACATGTAGGAGCAATTTGGCCGGAGGCTACAGTTTAATATAGCTTACCACCCTTAGACCAACGAAAAATCAGAGAGATTGATACATATTTTAAAGGATGTGATCAGGGCTTGTAAACTACAATTTAGGGGTTCGTGGGAGGAATATCTGCTGCTGTGTGAGTTTACCTACAATAGTAGCTATCAGGCGAGTATTAATATGCCTCTATTTGAGGTGCTATATGGGAGGCCCTATAAATCACCTGCATGTTTCGCAGAGTCGGAGGATACAATGATAGTTTGACCAAGGATAGATTTTGACCACATAGAGAAGATTTGGTAAATTAGACAAAGACTTCAGGCAACCTAGGATAGGTAGAAGAAATACGCAGATAAGTATCATTGAGTTTGAGCTATGTGGATGGCGACATGGTATATCTTAAGGTTTCCCCTTGGAAGGGCCATCAAATATTTATGATTAAGGGGAAACTAGTGTTGAGATTCATTAGATTGTTCAGGGTCACATCACAAGTTGGCAGTGTGGCATATAAACTGGACTTACCACCATAGTTTGATGGGGTTCATCCGATGTTCCATATTTCTATGTTGAGGCTAACTAGGTCAAGACCTAGACTATTGGTTAATTTAAGACAGATTGAGGTTCAGCTAGACGTGACTTATGTGGAGCTACCATTGGAAATCTTTAACTGCAAGATACATACTTTATAGAACAAGGCGATCCCTCGAGTATTAGTTTGTTGACAACATTACAGGGCCGAGGGACTTACCTGGGAGCTCAATTCTACTGTGCGAAAGCGTTAGCCTTAGCTATTCCATAGTATGATTAATTAGTTTTATCTAAATTTCGAGACTACTTTCCAATGTAGGATACTTCTCAAAACTTAACTCAATCTAAGCCATCTGACTTTGCTTACAAATTCTACCCTAATGTTCTCTTGGTTCACTTTTCCTAATTGATGCCTAAGCACTCCAAATTTTGCAAAACCACAATGCCAAGTCACTCTTCACTTTTAATCAATAGGAACACTCAAATCTCTCTCAAAATCACTCAAATAAAGGTTTTATAAGGGTTTATTCTTAGTTAATATGGTTTGAAGTACGTTTGAAGTATGTTGAGATCGGTTGAACAAGGGTTTAAAACCTTGTCTCGAGGTCAACACCATCCATTTATAGGGACAATGCTGTGACTGCATGGTGATGATGTCAGTACCCTTGAGAGCATATTTTGCTTTTGAATCTGGTGCCTTCTATCAATATGCACAGTGCCCAGACTACATCGAGTTGTCCTTAAAATATTTAAATTTTTATGCTAAACTCCTTTGTAAAGCCCTATTTTATTAATAACGCAATTATTTATTATTTATAAATTGGGACACCAGCTCCAACCCACATGGACATCGCAAATTGGTGATAAGTAATTATTTAGACTTATCTATTGGTTTAATTTAGTTGTATATTTATTATAAATATCCCGAAATGAGATCAAATTGATGATGATTATGTACTTTCATGTACACAAGACATAAAGGAAGGAAATGAGTGAATTCGAGAAGAAACGAAGCTAAAACACAAAAAAAAGGTTGACACCATGGCAAGGATGTGTGACACTATGGGAAGGAAGGTGCATAGCGTGGGAAGGAAGGAACGACTGAGAGAGCAAAGCGAAGAGAAGAAAAGTGGTCATGATGGCAGCGCAATGGCAGTGCCATGTAGGTCAAGGGACATTGCCGGGGACATAAAGGCACAACACCAAGGCAAATGAAGGGACAATTTGCACATAGACTGAACGACGCAGTAGCAGTGTCGTGGGTGTGTATACATAGCATCGAGACATAAGTGAAAGTGTTGAGATAAGAAGAAAATAGAAAGTAGAGTTCTATTTCATGTTAAATTGTCAAATAGGGTTTTTAATTGTTGTAAAATGTATTTAGGGAGTATAAATAGATAGGAAAATGTGGTAAACTTACCAATTACCATAGATTTTCTACCATTAACATATTTCAGCATATGTTTACTTTATTTTTGAGTATTAAGAAGATTAGTGGTGAGAGAACATTGAAGACTCACGTATGGTGATCATGTATTGTCTTTATTGATTTAATTGAAAGTATTTCATTATAGCTTTGATTTCAATGAATACCACTATGTGCATGTTTGTTTCAATAAAGTTTGATTACTCTATTAATCTTAGAGATCAATGGATCACATAACGCGAATCTTATGCTACAAACATGCATAGAATGTAATGAATAAAAAGTGCAATGGTTAGAATTTGTATTGATTCTGAGCATAATGCTATAAACATATTGATCAAGTGTTTTTCGATATTAAGTTTTAGAAGTTATCATGGTCGTCGAAGCTTTTAAGTCGGATACGGAAAATACAACCGTAAAACACACAATGTTGAGTGATAGCTTTTTATTGAGGAGGCACATATATTAAAATTAATTCGTTATGAATCTAAAGATTTAGAACATTAAAACAATGTGGAGTTAACGTTATTCACACCGATAGGTGGAATTCTAGTTTGCACCTTAAAATATTTTTTGTTATGACGGTGGGTTGAAGTGGATTTGAAGGAAATGTGTATTCTAATTAAAAATTTCACAAACATAATAAAATAATAAAGTGAGTTGAAAGCATACTATTTCATTACCTAGGTGAATTTGTGAACTAAGGTAGTCTTAATATAAGAGTTAAAGTAATTTGAATTGATTTGATAGATTCGTTTAGTTTAGTTATAAAATAAACTAAAAAGGATTTCGTTAGCAACTCAGTGATTTTGGTTAGGTATAAATTGAACTCATACACCATTCCTTAAGGAAGATATCTGTAATTAACATAAGTTGGTCACACTATAACTACTAGCGAGTCATTATACTTGCAGCCACAACCAAGTTTTTAGCATTGTTGTTTGGGATAGGCAACTACTTAGACTTAGTTAGTTTGAAAAGTTGCCAACTTTTATTTTAAGTAATTAACTTTTAAGTTTATTAAAACAAAAAGAAGAAAATTAAAAGGCTTAAGTTTCAAGTTTGACTTTCTGCACTTGATCTTTTATATTTTCTTTTCAGGGATAATTAGTGCATGCATAGCGAATGAGAGAAGGACTTAGTGCCTTTTGACCCTGAGAGCGACAAATCCAATAAATGAAAGAAAAAGAAAGGAATCAAGATGGCTGAGGATCAAAAAAAAAAAACCAACAACAGGGACGAGGGAATAACTAACCTGAAGGTGATCTGACAGTGAGGACAAAAAATAAGGACATAGATGCCTTCATGAATACTTCAAGCTAGAAGTTTAAGAGACTTACAATAGAGTGATGAGGCTTCTAGCCAACACCACTAAGTTTGAACTGAGACTGTCTCTAATCTACATGGTGCAAAATAGCTTCTTCAATGACTAGCTAATGAAGAATTAGTTGCACATGTAAATAATCTCTTGGAGAAGTACAACACCGTGCACATCACTGGAGTTATGAAAGAGGTGTTCAGGATGAGACTTTTCACATTCTCATTGGGTGGAAAAGCCAAATACTAGTTCCAAGGTTGAATGCAGGGATGACCTCATGGGTGGAAATCAATGAAAGATTTCTATATAAGTTCTTTCCCTGTGTAGGTCAGTGAAAGGAAACTGGAAATCAATCAATTCAAGCAGGACGATGCGGAGTCTCTTTGCTATGCTTAAGAAAGATTCAAGGAGATGTTGAGGAGATGTCCTGGATATGGATATGTAAAATGGGCATAACACTAGATTTTCTACTACGAGATGAACCACACCGCGAGAACACAAGTAGATATTGAGACCAATGGTTCTCTACTAACATAGGATGAGGATAGAGCATTGGATCTCATAGATCTTATGTGTCAAAACTCTACAGCTGGTAATCATTCCACTGTCAGGAAACCAGCAGGTGTATAAGAGATTGATTTGCAAGCTATGATTTTGGCACAACCATCCAACCTGAGAAATCAAGTGACGAAGCTTTGGATGGAAATAAAAAATATACAAATGTAATCGATACAACAACCCATTAATCACCAAGCTATAGTGGTTAATCAAATGGATATGCAATAGGGAATGGAATATGAAAAAGTAAACTTAAAAAACAACAAGGGCTATGGAAACAAATTAAAGCTGAGAGGGATTGCTCCTCAAAGGTTTTATAAAAAATATAACGACAACAACCTGAGCTTCTCGTATGGAAATCCTAATAATACACTGAAGTTACCTCCAGGCTTCTATAAACAAGTCTAATAGGGGAAGCGAGGGGAAGAGATGAATTCTTTAAAGTCAATTGAGAAATTCTTGCACGCCATGAGAATCACGAAAATATATGGAAGAAGTGAAGCAAGCTATGAAGTGGATGGATGAAGAAAGATCATAATCTATCAAGAACTTTGAGAGACATATTGTTCAATTAGTCGTTGCTTTGAATTCAACAAAGGAAGGACAATTTCTGAGTAACAGTATCACCAATCCTAAAGAGAACGTTAGTGTTATTCACATTATGAGAACTACGACAATGAATGAGCCAAGATAAGAGCAAGTTATGCACAAGCTATAAAAATTCAACACCTTGGCTATGAGGAGGCATGGAGTGATGCATGAAAATGGAACGTAACTAAGGAAAGTTGAACTTAAAGAATTTAAGCAACAAAGAACCAATGCCTTGAAGAATAACAAGAAGGGGAACAAATAATGGATAGCTAAGCAAAACGTTGAATAACCTTTTGAAGAACCACAGAAAGGCAATATTATCAAGGTTGTTCCAAGGAAATTGGAACCCAAGTTCAAATTCATACTGAGACTTCAACAATAAAGAGGAGAGATCCTAGAGCAATATGCATACCAATAAGCATTGATGGCACTGGTTTAGAAATGTCTTATGTAATATAGGACCTTCAGTCAATGTCATGTCAATAATAGACATGTTGCATGCCGATTTGAAGATTAATTGTCTAGATACAACAAATTTGCAAGTAACAGATGGCAAGTTGATACCAACTGTAAGAAGAGTCTTAAATGTGCAAGTGAAAGTGGATGAATTCACATTCATCGCGGATTTTGAAGTTATGGATCACAATATAGATGATGATGTGTCTATGATACTTAGGAGGCCATTCTTAAACGCTACCAATACAAACTTGTACATAAGGAAGAAAAATCACAATGTATATCGATGAGAATGAAGATGCTGAGTAAATAGTCTTTGTTGATGGAGAAGAAGTATATCCAAACGAGAATGACATTATTATCTCTTATTTACAATTAGATTATCTCATTTTAGACTCGGACTAAATGAGCAAAAATGCGTCAGGCTAGCGACATTAAACTAGGCGCTACTAGGAGGCAGCATATGGGTCTTTAAATTTTAGTAAGTTAGTCAAGTTAGTTATTTAGTTTAGTTAGGGACAATTAACACACAATAGTTTCTAACTTCCAATTTTTTTTGCTAAATGTGTACATAAGATGATTTGTCAGATGATGATTAATTAGAATGTAAATGTCTCGACAAAACTCAGTAAAAAGTGTAAAAGAGAAAAGGAGTTAAAACAACAATGGTGAGGTACATGGTCAAATTATGGGTATGTTCTTAGAAGTTTCTATATTTATATGGATTTTACACAATTATGACACCTCGTGTTGTAATACACAAAGTCAGGAAAACACCAACGATGAATTAATGAAAAATATATGCGAATCACGTTAACATATAGGTCGACGACGTGTGTGCAAACATACGACACCGTGGGTACTAGGTACGGTGCCAGTAAAGCGCTAACCAACTACAAAAAATAACCTCTCAGAGGTGTCAATGGCGTCGAGGCGTTGTCTTGGCACTGTGCCTTATAAGGCACGATGCTAGTGTTGTGGAATGGGTTTGAAACTCTATTTTCACCATAGTTTAAACACTTGCATCCAAATCCAACTACAACCAACCAAGCATACATCTATCTAAAAACCAAGATCGATAATTTCTAAGTAAAGAAAAGAGAGTTCCCAGTGATTGAGAGTGAAAGGAGAGTGTGCATTGCGGATTTGCACAAAGTAGAGAGCTAGGGCTCTGATTTGGGGATTCAACTCAAAAAAAGAATTAAGGTTTAAGTTTGTGAGTAAAGTGAAAAGGCTTAGATTGATAGAGGCTTGGAACAACATTTTCCACAGGAAAATAGTCTAACATTGAGGTAAATTTTTAATTTCATTAGTTATGCTTTGAAATTTTGAGAGATCTTTGTAAAATTGCATGAATTGTGGATATGAGATTGTTGGATAGGATTTTCAAGTTGTTTGAATGTTAGGCATCAATGTGACGTAGGGATACCTAGTAAGTGTTTTTTGCATTATTTGGCATGTGAATAATCTTTATGTTATAAATTTTGATTTTAGGTGATTTCAAGATCTATATTGCTAGTAGCATTATTATGAGTTATGTGAATTTGAAATAAAAATGGTGAGAAAAAGGAGGCAAACAAGTCAAGTGAGCGAAGTGAGAGCAACTGACTTTGAGGCATCATCCTCGAGAGATCTATTGCGGAGGAAATTAGGCCATTTAAATCGAAGTACTTCATTAGTAGAGAGGCAACGGATAAATAAAAGGATATTGAGCATAGAGAGTTCATTTGTGAGAGAGGTATTAAGTTGCTAGCCAAGTATAACAAAAGAGCAAATAATTATATTAGGCAACAAGTTTGAGAGCAATACACTCAAGACTATAGAAAGAATAAAGTTACAAGAGTGAGTGAAATTGTATACTAATTTTACTAATGCTAAGTTTACTAGGAAGACTGATCTAGTGACAGTGAGAGGGGTGTTTGTCCCTTTTAATGAGCATGAAATTAATAGCATCTATAGATTAGAGCTTATGAGTAAAGTCGGAGCCAAACAAAGTTACTTGAATAACTTACATAAGAAACCCTATAACCTATACCCTTTAAAGGCCATAGAGCAAGTATTGGTTATCAAAGGAAAATAAGGCTAAGTAATGGGAGCTGAAAATGTGTCGAACCACATTAAGAAGGGGAGTGTGAGGAAGGTCTATCGAATGTGGCAACACTTTCTTATTGATTCATTATATTCCATCATTCAACAGGGCGAGATCAACAAGCCAAAGGTCACTAGTTTATTTGACATTGCAAAGTACGGGGACATCGACATTGGTGAAATCATCTACAATAATATGTGGGAATCTATCATGTCAGAGCGACACAACAAATTGTTGTTTCCAATTTTGATTACTCAGTTATACTTGAAGGTCGAACTGAGACTGATTAGATATGAGAAGTTTGATATGGAGGCCCAAGCAACAATAAATGAGGCCTTTTTGCTCACACTGAAATCACCATTGGTTTATCAAGACTTTGAGGATGAATGAGAAAGAGCCAAGGGCAACAGACTTAAAGCCGAGTTATTGGCCAAACAGAAAGAGCATTTAGAAACAACAGCAGCAGCAGTAGTGGAGTTAGCCCAAGAGTTTCTTGGGTGGTCTTGAGGTTTTCAACCACCACCTCCACCACAACAACTAGTAATACCACTAAAGAACTTGACTCCACGAGAACGAAGGTTGTGGGTTGTTGAGATGAGGAGATAGTACGAAAAGAACGGTGCTCAATATCGTGAAGTCTTGATGAGATATGAGCAAGAACTACTGAATGGGTGACATAACTTCATGTTATTTACCGATCATCAAAAGGACGTAGCTAGATATGAGAAAAGTCGGCAGATGAGACCAACTGATAGGTCCTTTGGCTTTCCAGCAACACCAGAGTATGTGTTTGATCTAGATGTGGTTCATAGCAGGAGGGTGGAGCGTCCTTTCACACCATCGTATGTTGTAATCGATGATGCCGATGATGATGAGAAATCCTGATGTCGGTGTCAATGATTTCTTTAGACCTTGAAAGATGAGAGATACATAGATACTAATTTACTTTAGATTTGGAATATTTTGTTACTTATTTAGCTGTTTCATTTTGAACTTGATTCATTATTTTATATATGTTGTCTTATTATGATGTTTTTGTTTTTATTTTTTCATATTTCAGGCTCATTTTTAAACCTTAAAGACAAAGTTTGGTTTAAGTTTGGGGGCATCAACACTACACTATTGTATATTGTAAGAAAAGATGATATAAGGATAAATATTGTAGTTATGATCGTTTAAATTTTTTTTGAAGCAGTTTAAAAGGAAAGCATGGTAGTTTATTTCAATTCCATTACTTACTTTTTGAACATGTTTAGGTAATATAGATTAGGTTATATATAGTAATTTTCAACGAATAAGTAATTCATTTGCATGTTCATGACTTTAATTGATGATAAGTAAAATACAAGTATCTTGTTGATATAAAACTCAAGAGAGTGTTTGTTGGGTTTTGGGGTTCATACGTAGCGGAAAATTCAAAACAGTTTTTGAAAAACTCCTAAAAGGATTGAAATAGGTTCCATTAAACTAGATGTACAAAAGTAAACCATACTTTAATCCGTGATTTCTTACTATGACTGCTCGATCTCCAAGACGTTCAAGAGCACGTCCTCTATCGAAAATCCATATACGAATGGTGACCATAATTTAGAGTGATAGCCCCAAAAGAATCGAAAGCATTTGTCTTTCTCTCCTAAAATCTAGAGAACTCAAAACTTGCAAAAATGAAAATCATATTTCTTTTTAGCGTTGCACCCTTTATTTATATGTGTAGATAAGCCCTCACTTAAAATCCTACTCGTAGTATAACTATTTTATTAAGGCAGTTTAAGCAAATTATACATACTCCCCTATTAATAAGTTATCATATAACAAATCGTAAGGGCTTTTATGTCAATAATCTTATCATATAAAATTCATTACTCTGAACCAATTGAAATTGCGCAAAACCATTCTATATGTGATGCCCAATAGGTTCATGCGACGTTGGCAATGAACCAAAATCATTTTGGTACACAAGTCATAAGCAGTCTCTAGCAGGACATTATAACTACCCAAGTAGCATGAATATAAAAACCGACACAACCTAATGAACAACATGTAACATATCCTTTTGTCATGCGATATCTTTTCACTAAATATAAGGCATGAAAAGCCACCCTTAATATTCAATCGTACTAGTCTCGATCTTTGGGTAAACTGAAAACATCCAAGTGACATTGATTATATCAATTCACATGGGCTTAGCCATTATAAATCTATCATATCGAGGGATCCATTGATATCTCTTTCTACACGAGAGCGAAAAATTCTATCTTAATTACACACCTTCACATTGTAACCAATCACAATCTTTATAATCGTCCGGTTAAAGACAACGTTTGATTGTGTTAAATTATCATGCTTCTAAAATTGATGTCTATGATAATCTCAAGTCGAAAGACTAAATAACATACCTATAACGAGTAACAACTATAACTTAATCTATGTGGTATTCTTATAGCGGGTCAATCCAGTACCTTGGTCAATCCAGTACCTTGTCCCCTAATAAGTATTCATGGTCTCAATTCGTATCCCTTTACATATGATCATCACATAACCATCAATCATGATTCTCACTAGTCTTAATTCATTATAGTTCCCATTATAATAATTCGCTAAGAACATTTAAGATATTTCAACAAATACTCATGGATCTTACGTTAAAGTAAACATGCACTCACTTATAATAAAATAACGAATGAAATCCTCGATTTTACTAACTAAAATTATATGATAAATAATAATTGTAGATTGTCCTAGGGTACATTTCACAAAAATAATGATAAATTTTTGAAGAAAAAATGAAATGTAGCAACAATGGTATGATTTCATCTTTATAAAACTAGAGTTAGGGAAGACCATGAACTTGAAACAAAAGGTAGGAGAATACTAAAATGCTTCTTGTGGAAAAAGTAAAATCTCTAAGGAATTCTGTAATGGGTGTGGATTTTACTTGAATATAAAAAGTAAATAAAGACTTAGTGTAAAAGGGGAAGAAATACGCATTTTTAATTAAAAAGTTGGAGTTAACTTGCTTGATGAAGTGAAAATAAGAAGTTCTAAGAAGAGTTTTAATGAAAAAATAGAGAGTCCCACAAGTTCTACAAGAAGTGGAGTAGGGAACTTGATGGTTGGAAAAAGTCAGGAAAAATGGAGTCCATATGAAAAGGAGCAGGGACCGTGAAATAAAAAATAAGTAGAAAATAGAAGAAGAAAAAAAGAGCTAAAATAATGAAAAGAAGGCAGAAGTTAGAATAAAACTCTTCCAATAAAAATTTAGCTCGAGTAATAGTAGCTTTATTGAGTTAAGTTTTCTTTCTAACTAAAATAAGTCCTATAGACTCTTGAAGTGCTAAAGTCTACCAAACTTAGTTTGATCTATGCTTATTTGTGAATTTTTAAGCTTAATGAGAAATCATGAAGTTCTACACTTGCTACTTGAGTATCAAGGTGAAAGAAACCTTCGAGTAGTGATGGTTTTTGTTATGATCTACTTTGGTGTTTCAAAAGTGAATTGTATGTGTAGTTAAAGCTACATGACTAAATAATATAAGTTTTTGAAAAGAAAAACTTTTGAGTGAATTATTAATTTGAAACTTAGTTAAATTAAACATTACTTTGTGAATGATATAAATGAATGAGAACTATAGTAATATGAGTAGTTATGATACTTAGTAAAATACACTTTTGCTCGGGACGTGTAAAACCTTAAGTTTGGGGGTATCTAATAAGTAACTATTTAAACTTATTTATAGGCTTAATTTAGTAGTATATATAGTATTAATATCCCAAAACGAAATCGGAGTGATCGTGTGTATATATTTTCAAGTACATAAGGCATGAAGGAAGGAAATAAGTGAATTCAAGAAGAAACGGAGCTAAAAACGCATGAAAGAGAGGTTGACAATATGACAAGGATGTGTGATGCCATGGAAAGGAAGGTGCACAACGTGCAAAAGAAGGCACGTCATGGGAAAGCAAGGCAAAGAGAAGAAAAGTTGTCATGATGGTCTGCGCCATGGAGGTCAAGGGACTAGAAAGTAGTATTTCTTCTTAAATTGTCAAGTAAGGTTTCTAATTGTTTTAAAACGTGTTTAAGGAGTATAAATAGAAAAAAGAACATGGTAAACTCACGAATTACTCTAGATTAGCCACCATTAACATAGTTTGGGATACGTTTACTTTATTCTTAAGTATTAAGAATATTTGACGAGAGAAGACATTGAAGACTCACTTGTGGTGATTCGAGTATTGTTTTTATTGATTTAATTGAAAGTGTTTTATTATATCTCTGATTTTAATGAATACCACTGTGTCCATATTTGTTTCAATGAAGTTTGATTTCTCTATTCATCTTAGGGATCAATGGATCCTATTGTATGAATGTTATACTATAAACATGAATAAAGTGTAATGAATGAAAAATGCAATAGGAAGAATTTGTATTGATCCTGACCATAATGCTATAAACATCTTGTTCATGTATTTGTTGATATTAGGTTGTAGAAGTTATCATGGCCACTGAAGCTCATAAACCAGACATGGATAAAATAACCATAAAATATACAGCATCGAGCGATAGTTGTTTATTAGGGAGGCATGGATAGTAATATTAATTGGTTATGAATCTAAAGATTTGGAACATTAAAAAAATGTGGAGCTTATGTTATTCACATAGATAGATAAAGTTCAAGTTTACACGTTAGAATATTTTCCGTCACGATAGTGGATTGAAGTGGATTTGAAGGAAATCTATCTATTCTAATTAGGCATTACACATACATAATAAAGATGATAAACTGAGTTGACATCGTAGTATTTCATTACCTAGGTGAACTCATGAACTAAGATAGTTTTAATATAAGAGTTAAAGTAATTTACATTGATTGATAGGTTAGTTTAGTTTAGTTATAAACGAATTAAAAAAGATTTCCTTAGCAATTTAGCAATTTTGGCTTGGTAGAAACTGAGTGCATACACTATGCCGTGACAAAGATATCCATAATCAACATAAATGGTCACACTATTACTACAAATGAGCCGCTATACTTGCAGCCATGCACAAATAGGCTAGAGGCATGCCTGCCTAGGTAATATTGGTTTATATTGTCTGATTAATTGCATTATCATAATGTATTTCATTTAATATAGCATAATTCATCACGTGCTTGTAAATATCACGTTATGTCGAGTGAGATGGTATGATGGGTAATCACCTCATAAATCATTTTGACGCGGGTATCAGCTAGGCATAGTATGTGTACACTAAATCTTGAATGCTAACTTGAATAAAATGACTAGAATCAATGTGGAAATGGCATAAAATTGATAATCAAACTTTGGGCTAAGTCATAATAATCGGGTACCCTAGTTATGGCGCACCTCGAGATGCTTACCGAGGCGCGGAGCACTAGGTGGCAGGGAGTCGAGTAATTGTATGACCATAATAATAGCTAGATATTTGAAGCTCAAATTAGGGATATATGGCTGGATCTCTTGAAGATCAAGGGCTACAATCAAGGTAATTCACTCCCTCTTTATCAATGTCATCTTCTTCAACTTGTATTTCTATGAAAATGAGCTTGATGATTTGGGGTTTAATGGTGATTGTTGTTGTAGTTGTTGCAATCGTTATGGTTGTTATTGTTGGGTTGTTGTTAATGATGATTCAGAAGAGAATATGAAGAATAGAAAATAAAATTAAAAAAATTCATTGGAGGCAGAGACGATAGAAGGGCCTTGCATACACGCTTTTGAGTGCGTGTGTTCGAGCTTGGGCCGAATCAGGCCCGGTTCAGGTAGGCTCAATCCCGATTAAATAATAATAAAATTATTAAAATTAAATAAATACATAATAAATAAAAAAAATATAGAAAAATATATAAAATAGATAAAACATAAAAATCCAAAAAAATAAGAGAAAATATAACATTAGGTGTCAAGAACTTTCAGGCATTTGGCACCCCCATGTAACTCGAAAATGTTCCATAGCTAAAAATTGACATAAAATTCTAATTTTTAGTTTAATATTAATAATGTAACTTAATGCGACTCTATATTGATAAAAATGATACATTTGGACTTCAAGAGACTAAAGAGACCATAGCTCAGGTGTCGGAAGTTAGACAGGGTTTGGAATCGAGAGTTTGGGGAAATCAAAGCACGTGTTTGAGGTTGATAAAACCCAATGGAGCATCACTTAAGTATTAAATTTTTGTTTTCATTGTTTTAATTCATTCTTGGCTAATATTTCCATTTATATTATTGTTATTGGGACGATTGGTTGAGGTTACTCCTACCAGCAGTTCTATTGTGTGTTTATACGGCAAGCTAGACTGTAGCACGTATGACCAAGCCCTCGGTGAACGGCAACCCGAGGTATTTTTTGGTGCAAGTGTCGGTGAAGCATAGGAATAGGCCAATCACTGTGAGGAACTAGGTGAAAGAGTAGTGGGAGCACTCATTAAATGGATCCTTGTGATCTGAAGTATGGTCTAGTTTGACCGGGACAACTACACACTTCGTTCATCCACTTGTTATGTATGCATGTGATGATCCATTTACATTTGCCCATTTATTTTTCGCATGTTTATTTAAATTATCTTTGGTTTTTCGTTTACTTAAATGCTAAGAGAATTTCCTTGGGATTTTACTCAATGGACTCATCATCTATTTTATTGTGATGGCTGAGTGCAGATCCTAGTATGAACAAGACAAGGGGACCCTAGGTGACTATCTCTGACTGTCTACTATTTAAGACACTCTTGTGCTTGTTAGCTTTATATATTTTGTCTCATTTTTGGTATCAAGGAGACCAAGGAGATATTGTACATATATATATGCTTATGTTTTGGTTGTCATGTCACCCTATATAGAGGACTCTATTTCTTCCACATTGGTATTGACGCTATGTGACATACTATATACATATATTTCATATTTTTATGTCAATTTAAGACTTCCGCTGTTAATTTGCTGGTTATTTACTTGCAACTCTTTAAAACACAAGCTATATGTTTGACTCGCAACTTTGAAACTAAAAGACAGTAAACCTAAAAGTAAACATGATTTAAAATGAAAATTTGCAAAACTATTTTACAATATAGCAACAACACGACAAGTTAGTGATCGTGGCTGCAATTATAACAACGCGATTATAGTTATAGCGTGATCAACTTACATTGATTACAGATATTGTCCTTAGGGAAAAGTGTTTTGCACTTAGTATACTTTGTCAAGTTTACTCTATTACTAAGGAAATCTCTTTTTAATTGATTTTAAACTAAATTATTTTATTCTAACAATACAATGTAAATACTTTTAAACTCTCATATTAAGAATATCATTGTTCACAACTTCACCTAGGTCATAAGTAACTATGTTTTTCAACTCACTCTATTTATTTTGATTATGTATGTGCAATGCCTAATTAAAATAGATAGATTTTCTTCAACTCCACTTTAACCCACTATCGTTAAGGAAAAGATTCTAACGTGCAAACTAAAACTCCGCCTATCAGTGTGAATAACGTAACTTCCACATTGCTTTAAGTTCTAAATCTTTAGATTAATAACTAATAGAGTTTACTATCCCTGTCTCCCTAATCAATACCTATCTATCAATGTAATTTATTTCACGGTTGTAGTGTTCATATCTGGCTTAAAAGCTTCAATGGACATGATAACTGCTAAAACCTTATATCAACAAACACGTTATCAAGATGTTCATAGCCTTATGCCAAAATCAATAGAAATTCTAATCATTACTCTTTTTTACTTTATAATCCATTCGTAACTACTTTAACATATCATTCATAACATAGGATCCATAGATCCCTAAGATAAATGAACTACTCACGTTTCTTTGAAAAAAATGCACATAATGATATTCATTGCAATCAAAGATTAAACAACTTCAATTAATTCAAAGAAAATAATACCGAACAACCACACTTTGAATATTCAATGTCCTTTCCTCCAAATTCATCTTAATACTCAACAACAAAGTAAAACAATGCTAAACTATAATAATTGGTTGCTCTTAATCATAATTTGTGAGTTCACCATGTTCTAATAACACTCCTAAGGAACTTTAGAAAACAATTAGAAACCCTGACCATTCAACCTGATATAGAACTCTAGACATTCTATTTTTTTTCGCTCACCACTATCCATAAGTGATCTGACACGGTTTTATGTAAAGCCATGAGCCAAGATAGTTTCAGCCATTTGTGTGCAAGTTTTCTCATTCAGTAAACCCGACGCCCTGTGTAGACCTCCCCGGCGCTGTCCCCTTTGTCTCATGGCACCATGACTGCACCAGCTCAGTTGACCATTTTTCTTCTCTTCTTAGTCCTCTTCGCCTTGCCCACACTATCTAACCATCTCATACGGCGTCAAGCATCTTAACCAAAGTATCAAGTGTGGTTTTATGCATTTTAACGTCATTTCTTCATGAAATAACTCTTTGTTTCCTTTATATATTGTATACGTTCAAATACATAAATACTGTCAAATTCAGCTGATTTCGAGATATTTCTATTAAATATACTACAAAACCAGTCATATATATAGGTCTAAATAATCACTTATCAAATACCCCAAACTAGTGATTTTGCATGTCCAGAGCAAAATTATATTTTACTAAGTGTTCGTACTACTAGTACTAGTACTACTGCTGCTGCTGCTGCTGCTACTACTACTACTACTACTACTACTACTACTACTACTACTACTACTACTACTACTACTGCCATTACTACTACTGCCATTACTACTACTACTACTGCCACTATTACTACTACTACTACTACTACTACTACTACTACTACTACTACTACTACTACTACTACTACTACTACTACTACTACTACTACTACTACTACTACTACTACTACTACTACTACTACTTAAGTTCATATTGATTTCACATCGTTCTTGGAATATCCTTTAATCGAAATAAGTTCAAGTTAACAATCCACTCAAGAGCTTTTATTTTCAAAAACTTATATTTTCAAAAACATGTAGCCTTAACAACACTTACAATTCACTTATGAAACACCTAAGTAGTTACAACAAAAACCATCACTACTCACAAATTTATTTCACCTTGATACTCCTGTTACTACTGTACAAACTCATGATTTTATCATTAAGCTCAAGAATTTACAAATAAGTATATATTAGACTAGTTTGACAGACTTTAGCACTTCAAGAGTCAATATGACTAAATATAATTGGAAAGAAAGGTTAACTTAATTAAGCTACTTGTACTCGAGCTAACTCTTTAATTTGAAGAGTTTTAATCTAATTTCAACTTTTCTTTTCTTTATTTTTATCTATATTTTTTTTCTTTTCTCCTTAAATTCATTCATGTAGTTGTATGGTCCCTGATCATTTTCCTGTGGATTCCATTTTTCCTTTTTTCCAACAATAAAGTTCTCTACTCCTTTCCCTGTAGAAGTTGTGGGGCTCTATATTTTATTTAAAACTCTTATTAGCACTTCTCACTTTCATTTTATCAAGCAAGATATAACTCCAACTTTTTCATTAAATACCATGCCTATCTCTTACCCTATTCGTAATAAGTATTTATTTACTTTTCCACTCAAGTAAAATTCATACTTATCATAGAATTCCTTCAAAATCTAACTTTTTTCCACAAGAAGTGTTCTAGCATTCTTCTTGCTTTAGTTACATGTTCATGGTCTTCCCTAACTCTAAGTATTTAATCATAAAATTATATCTTTGTTTGCTACATTTCTCATTTTCATCAAAATTTTGATAACACTCTCTTGAGTTTGATATCACTAAGACACTTGTATTCTTACTCATACTCAATTAAAGGTTTGAACTTTATAAATGAATTACTTACTCACTACATACTACTATATATAACCTAATCTATACTACTTAAACACATTCAAATAATAAGTAAACGAAATAGAATACACTACCATGTTTTCGTCTTTAACTATTTCAAAAATAAAATTTAATGATCATACCAACAATGTTTATCCTTATTTCATCATTTCTTACGACTTCTCATCGTGTAGAGCCGATGGCCCAAAACGTCAACTAAACGTTATCCTCAAGGTTTAAAAATAAGCTTGAAACATGAAAACACTAAACATAAACATATAATAACAATATCCCTATAATTCATTGATGTTTTATGACTGCTCTGTATATATATTGAAACTTTTCCATTCCGATGAAATGTCACCCGATAAATGGTATTTCCTGCAAAATTAGCACAAAACTTTCAAAAGTTAGAAATCTAAAACACTTAGATTATAGTAACTACCTAACCAACTAACTATTTCACTAAAATTTAAAACTTGAAATTAAAAACCTTGGGCAGCTTCCATGTAGTGCTTAACTGAACATCATTAACCCGATGCCTTTTCACTCATTTAGTCTGAGTCTAAATCTAGATACTTCATTACTTTGGATGTTTGAATTAATTGCTCATCCACAAATACTTCAGTTATTGGCTTCCATGTATCACCTTCTTTATGAGGTAACCTATAGAGATGATCTACGACCAAATTTCCACTTTTTTCTTATCTTTGATTTCCAAGTCAAACTCTTGCAATAATAACACTCATCTAATTAACCCTAGTTTGGCATCCTTCTTTGCAAAAAGAAAATGGATTGTTGCATGGTCAGTATATACTGTGACTTTGATCCCACTATGTAAGCTCTAAACTTGACACACATGAACGTTATTGCCAGTAACTCATTTTCTATAGTAGTATAATTCTATTGTGCTGATCCAATGTTTTATTTACATAATAAATAGCTCTAAACATTCCATCTCTTTGTTGGACTGACACTGCTCCTATGGCATAGTCACTTGCATCGCGCATTATTTCAAATTTAGACTCCCAATCTAGTACTATCGCTATTCGTGTCAAAATCAAAGCTACTTTCAAGGTCTCAAATGTTTTTACCATTGCAGGACTCATTTTAAATAGAACATCTTTTTTCAACAATGTGCACAATGGTTTCTTGATTTTCTTGAAAAATCCTTAATAAACCTTACGTAGAAACCCGTATATCTTAAAAAGCTCTTTATATATTTGATGTTTCTTCATATTGGAAGTTTTTGAATTGGCACTATTTTTGCTTTATTAACCTTTAATCTATGAGCATACACTCTTTGTACCAAAGCAATTCCTTCTCGAACCATAAAGTGACATTTTTCCCGATAAGTACTAAATTTGTGTCTTGCCATCTTTTTAGTATCGATGAAAAATTTCGTAACCATAATTCAAAAGATGCTTCAAATACCAAAAAGTCATCCATAAATACCTCCATGATATCTTCCACCATATCAAATCAAATAGTCATCGTACATCTCTAAAAAGTTGTTGCTACATTGCATAATCCAAATGACATCCTTCTAAATGCAAAATTCCATAAGGACATCTAAACGTCATTTTCTCTTGATCTTCTGGTGCTATAGGAATTTTAATATATCCTGAAAACCATATAAGAAACATTAGTATTCATATCCTGCTAATCTATCCAACATCTTATCAATGAATGGTAAAGGGAAATGATCTTTTCTTGTAACCTTATTCAATTTTCAATAATCAATGCAAACCCTTAAACTAGTTACTGTTCTAGTGGATAGGGTCTCCTCATTTTCAGTTTGAGTAATGGTCATTCCTCATTTCTTTGGTACTACATGTATTAGTGAAAACCATGAATTGTCTGAAATAACATAGATGATTTTGGCATTCAACTATTTTAAGACCTATTTCTTTACCACTTCTTTCATCATTGGATTTAATTGCCTTTCAGCTTAAATTGATTTTTTATGATTATCTACCGTTAAGATCTTACGCATACAGACAGTCGGAATAATTCCTTTTAAATATTTGATTGTGCATCCTAATGTTGACTTATGCTCTCTCAAATGCGAATCAATTTTTCTTCTTCCAATTCTGTCAAAGCTACCGAGATAATCCCAAGATATGTTGATTTTTCTCCTAAGTATGCATATCTTAAATGTTTTAGCAAAGGCTTTAATTTAATTGCTGGTTCGAAAACTGCACTTTTATTTCTATTTCAAGTTTCTCGAAACCTTTATGAAACTTTGGGGGTCCTTTTAGAGATAAAGCATGCACTGCCTCTTGAAGTTCACCCTTAATTGTAGAACTTGTGGTTAAGCTTTGAACTACTCAATGTGCTAACAGGTTGTCTGGTGTATTCTCCTTGGCTATATTAGAATCATAATCAGAAACTATATCTATAACTTTGATAGTTTTACAGTGTTCTCCCTTACTTAGAAATTTCAAGGTCTTGTGAATGTTGAACTAAACTTCCTCATCATTTACCCATAACCTTAATTCCCTTTTTTCGACATCTATCAATGCTCATGCAGTTAATAGAAAAGGTTTCCCTAAGATTAATCATACCTTAAAATCTTCTTCCATACCCAATACTATAAAGTCAATGGTAAAATGAACTTATCCACCTTTACCAATACATCTTCAATCACTCCTTTTGGATAAGTCACTGATCAATTTGCTAATTGCAAAGTCATATTGGTTGAATTTACTTCTCCCAAACCTAACTTCTTAAATACTGATAAGGGCAACAAATTTATGCTAGCTTCCAAATCAAATAAGACTTCATCAAACAAGTGTACTCCATTATTGCATGGAATGGAAAAACTTCTTTAGTACTTCAACTTTTGTGGTAACTTCCTTCATAAAATAACACTGCATTCTTCTATCAAATTTACCGTTTCATAATCTTCTAGTCACACCTTTCTTGCCACTATGTCCATCTAAAACTTTATGTAATTTAGCATATGTTCCAATGCATTTGCAAATAGGATGTTTGTGACTTCTTAAATACATCCATATACTTCTTGATTTATTCTTGATCTTTCTATTTCTTGAATCACTGAGGATATGGTGGAGGTTGATTTATTAGTGGTGGATTATCAAGAAATGTCACTTTAGCTAGTACCACGTCCATTTTCTTCCTATCCCCCTACATTCCTTTGAGTTGATTCTGATTCTTCTGCTGGTGATACTTTTTTTTGGTTACTTATGCCACTTTCCAAGTATTCTCCATTCTTTTAGTGTTGCTCATCAATTTACTTCCTTGTGTCGTTTGCTGTATATTTTGGTTGCACTGGATTATTAGTTGTTCTTCTACTTCTTAATTGGACTACATGTGCCATCTCCATAGGATTAATACTTATGTTACTTAGAAACTGCCCTTCATTCCACCAAATCAAAGTAATTGCTACTAACCAATTAGTGTCTCCGATTTGATGATGGATTTTTATCTCTCATCGTCCATCTTCTTCATAGCTTGCTTCACATGTTTTATCTATTTCTCATGCTTCTAATAGCGTTCTCTATTGCTTACATCCATAGCGTGCAAGAATATTACTGTTAACTTTAAGGAAGTCACCTCTTCACTCTGCCCTAGCTTCCCTTGCTTGACTTTTTGATCGAAACCTGGAGGTAACTTCAGTGCATTATCAGGATTTCTATATGAGAATTTGTGGTTGTTGCATCCTTAATAAAACCTTTAAGGAGTCATTCCTCTCAACCTGAAGTTTTTACCATAACTCTGGTTGTTCATGAAGGTGATCTCTTTAAGCTCAACTCCTTGCTGCATGTCCATTGTATTAACCACCATGGCTTGGTGATTAAAGGGTTGCTATATAGCTTGCACTTGTAGACGTTTTTGTCCCATTTGAAGCTTTACCAATTGACTGCTCATGTTGAATAGTTCTGTCATATTTGCAGCTAGTGAATCAATCTCTTATACGCATGTTGGTTTCCTCACTTTGGAAGGAGTACCAGCTGTAAAGTGTTAAGACATAAGATCGATGAGATCTAATGCTCGATCTTCATCCTTGGTGTTATTTTTCATCCCATAGTAGAAAATTTGTAGTTATGCCCATTTTACGTATCCATGTGCTGGGAATCTCTTCAATAACTCCTTGAATCTTTCTCAAGCCTCGCCAAGAGACTCAACACCTTCTTTCTTGAATTGATTGATTTCCAATTTCCATTCCCTGACCTTCACTAGGGGAAATAACTTGCCTTGAAATCTTTCATTGATTTTCACCCAAGAAGTCATACTCTCTGCGTTCAAAGTTTGGAACTAGGATTTGACTTTTCCACCCAATGAGAATGGAGAAATTATCTTCCTGATTAACTCCATTGTAACTTTGGTAATGAGCATGGTATCGCACTTCTCCAAGAAACTCTCTACACGTGCAACTAGATCTTCATTTGCTAGTTCGCTGAACAGGCAATTTTGCACCATGTTGATTAGACACGGTTTCAGTTCGAATTCAATGGTGTTAGTTAGAAGCCTTATTACTCCATTGTAAGTCTTTTGAACTTCTACCATGAAGTAGTCATGAAGAAATCACTATCCCCAGACTTTGTCCTACACTACTAGATCACCTTCATGTTGGTTATTCCCTCAACCCTATTGTTGGTTTCGTGCTTGATCCTCCACTATCTTAATTCTTTTATTTTTCTTTCCCTTGTTGGTTCTACTAATCTAAGGGTCTTAAGAGATTGAGTCATTCTCTCCTTTACACATGCAATAATTCTCCTTGAAAAGAAAGCACAAAAGGTCAAATGCAAATTGTAAAGCCTGAGACATAAGATTTTTATTTTTTTTCCTTTTGTTTTTATATACTTGAAAGTAAAGTACTTAAACTAAAACTTAACAATTTTGTAAACCAACTAAGTTAATATGGCTACCTATCCCAGGCAGTGGCACCAAAAACTTTATTATGGATAGAAGTATAACAACTCGATTGTAGAAATAGTGTGATCAACTTACGTTGATTACGAATATTTTTCTCAGGGGAAGGTGTGTTGCACTTAATACGTAGTTGTATTTACTCTCTTGTTAAGGAAATCCCATTTTTAATTGATTTAAAACTAAACAATTCTATTCTAACAAAATAATGTAAATACTTTTAAACTCTTATATTAATAAGATCTTAATTCACAACTTCACATAGGCAATGAATAAATATGTTTTTCAACTCACTCCATTCATATTCATTATGTGTGTGCAATGCCTAATTAGAATAGATGGATTTCTTTCAAATCCACTTCAACCCACTGTCGTGAAGGAAAAGATTCTAATGTGCAAACTATAACTCTATCTATCGGTGTGAATAACGTAAGTTCTACATTGCTTTAAGTATAGAATCTTTAGATTCATAACTAATTAAGTTTACTAACCGTGCCTCCCTAATCATTAACTTGTTAGGTTATGGGGTTCATACGCAACTAAGAATTCAAAACAATTTTTGAAAAGCCCCAATAGGATAAAAAATAAGTTCTATTAAACTAGATCTGTAAAACTAAATCATATCATAATCTGTGATTTTCTTATCTGATTGTTCAAACTCTAAGATGTTCAAGCACACGTCATCTATTGGGAATCCACATAGGAACAATGACCACAATTTGGAATGTTAGCCCCGAGATAGATAGAAAATGTTTTTCTTTCTCTCCCAAAAAGAAAAGAACTTGGAAATAGTAAAATAGGAAATCTTAATTCATTTTAAGGTTTCAATTTCAATTTATATGTGTAGATAAGCTCACTTAAAAAAACATATTCATAACACAATATTTTGTTTAGCCAATTCAAGTAAATTACGCAAATGCCCATATTAATAAGTTATCATATAACAAATTGTAAGGACATTTACGTCATGAATTTTATCATATAAAATTCATTACTCTGGATCAATTGAAATTGCACAGAGCCATCTTTTGAATAGGTTCATGTAGCGTTTGCTATGAACCAAAACAATTTTGTTACACAATTCAAAAGTGATCTCTAGCAAGACATCATGACTACCCATGTAGAATGAATATCAAAATCAATAAAACCTAATGAATAACATATATCATATCATTTTTTCGTGCGATATCCTTTGATTGAATATAAGGCATGAAAAGTCACCCTTAATGTTTAATTGTACTAGTCTCGATCTTTAGGTAGATTGAAAGCATTCAAATAACATTGATCATATCAACTCACTTAAACTTGGCCATTTAATAGTCTAACATGTTAAGAATCCACTGATATACCTCTCTATATGAGAGGGACAAATTATATCTCGATTACACACCTTCACATATTATTCACATGGTAACCAATTACAGTCTTTATGATCATCCGATTAAAGACAACGCTTAATTGTGTCAAATTAACATGCTCCGAATATTGAAGTCCACGGTAATCTTAAGTCGAAGGACTAAATGATATACCTATCATAAGTAACACCTAAGACTTAATTCATGTGTTGTTTTCATGATGGGTTAGTCTAGTACCTTGTTCCCTAATAGGTACTCATGATCTGGATTTGTATCACTACACGCATGATCATTACATGACCATCAATCAAGATCGACAATAATCTTAACTCGTTATAGTTCCTAGTATAATGACCAACTATGTATATTTATGATATTTCAACAAATACTCATAGATCTTCTTGTAAAGTAAACATGCAATCACTTAAACTAAAAACAGCAGACAAAAACCTCTATTTTCTTAACTAAAAGAATAAGATAAATAATGCTTATAGATAAACCTAAGGCATATGCCCCAACACCTCCCACTTGCACTAGGGCCAATCATTTGTGTATCGAATACCTAATCACCTAAAATGATCATCACGTTTCGCTTATGGAAGCCCCTTCGACAAAAGATCTGAAACATTGTCTTCAATAGGAACTCTCCAAATCTTCACATTACCCCTCTCAATGATTTCTCAAATGAGATAAAAACAACTAGTATATATTTGGATCGATGGTGTGATCTTAGTTCCATAGCCTGTGCTATCACCCTATTGTTGTCACAATACAAACAAAGGGGGTTAGCTATACTCGGAACCATACCAAGTTCAAATATGAATCTTTTGATCCTATGCACCTCCTTAGCCGCATCAAATGCAAAATAGACTCAACTTTTATTCCAGAATTTCCCACAGTTTCTTGCTTCAAACTTTTCTAGCTCAATGTGCCCCATTTAAAGCAAACTCATAATCTGACTGCTATCTGAAGTTATCTATATCAATGAAAAATGAGACATGAAGATTTGCAGAGTTCGTATAAAAGACAATGTTGTAGATCATTTGACGAAGGCTCTTTTACCAGCGAAGAATGATGGTCATGTTAGGTCATTATATATTAGATACGTGAATTATCGGCCCTAGTGCAAATGGAGGATGTTGGTATATGTGTCCTAGGCCAATCTACAAACATTGTTTATCATATAATTTTAGTTAGTAAAATTGAGGTTATCATTTGTTGTTTTATTATAAGTAATTGCATGTTTATCTTATAGTAAAATCCATGGGAATTTGTTAAAATATCATAAATGTCCCTAGTCGATCATTATACTGAGAACTATAATGAATTAAGGCTAGTGTGAATCATGATTGATGGATGTGTGATGATTATGCATATAGGGATATGAATTGAGATCATGAGTATTTGTTATGGGAACAAGGTAAGAGACCAACCCTCTATTAGAACACCATGTAGACTAAGTCATATGCGTTACTCATGATAGGTATATCATTAGGCCTTCGACTTAAGATTACCATAGAATTCAATATTATGAGCATTGACATAATCAAATGTTGTCTTTAACTGGACTATTATAAATATTATGGGTAGCTTTCATGTTAATGATATGTGAAGGTGTGTAATGAAGATAAAATTTATCCCTCCCATATAGAGAGAGATATCAGTGGATCCCTCGATATGTTATACTATTAAATGGCCAAGTCCAAGTGAATTAATATGATCAATGTCATTTGGATGTTTTCGGCCTACCTGAAAATCAAGACTATTACAATTGAAAATTAAGGGTGATTTTTCATGCCTTATGTATAATCAAAGAATATAACATGACAAAAAGATATGATATATGTTATCCATTAGGTTGTACCGATTCTGATATTAATGCAACTTGGGTAGTCATAATGTCTTGCTAGAGGTCGCTTATTAATTGTGTACCAAAATGGTTTTGGTTCACTGCAACGCCGCATGAACCTATTGGATCGTACACAAAGAAAGGCTTTGGGCAATGTCAATTGGTCTGGAGTAATATAAAATTCATAACATAAAAACCTTTAAGATTTGCTATATGATAACATATTAATATAGGCGTATGTATAATTTGCTTAAACTGCCTAAATATTATAGTTGTATTATGAATAGGATTTTAAGTTAGGGCTTATATATATATAAATAATGGTTGAAATCCTAACAAGAAAAAAATAATTTTATTTTTTATTATTTTTTAGCTCTCTGGATTATAAGAAAGAAAGGAAAAACATTTTCAATCTCTCTTGGGGCTAGCACTCCAAATTATGGCCACTGTTCGTATGTGGATTTTTTATAGAGGACACGCACATGAACATCTTGGGGATCGATCAATCAAATAAGGAAATCATGAATTACAGTATGGTTTAATTTTGTAGATTTAGTTTAATGGAACTAATTTTCGATCCTGTTGGGGTTTTTCAAAAATAGTTTTAGATTTTTTGTTACGTATGAACCCCAAAACCCAACACATATATCGTACCCTTTTATCATGCGATATCCTTTGATTGAACATAAGGCATGAAAAGTCGGACTTAATATGCAATTGTACTAGTCACGATCTTTAGGTAGACCGAAAACATCCAAATGATATTGATCATATCGATTCACTTGGACTTATCCATTTAACAATCTACCATATTAAGGGATCAACTGATATCGCTCTCTAAACAAGAGAGACAAATTTTATATTGATTACAAACTTTCACATACTAATCACATGGTAACCACTTATAATCTTTATGATCCTCCAGTTAAAAACAATGCTTGATTGCGTCAAATTACCATGCTCCTAATATTGAAGTCTTTGGTAATCTCAAGTCAAAAGACTAAAAGATATACCTATCATGAGTAACATCTACGACTTAATTCATGTGGTGTTCTCATAACAGGTTGGTCTAATACCTTATTCCCTAACAAGTAATCATGAACTCGATTCGTATCCCTTTATGCATGATCTTCATGTGACCATCAATAAAGATTCACACTAGTCTTATCTCAATATAGTTCCCAATATAGTTCCCAATATATTGAACAACTAAGGACATTTAGGATATTTCAACAAATACCCATGGATCATATTATAAGGTAAACATGCAATCACTTATAAGAAAACAACAAATGAAAACCTATATTTTATTAATTAAAATTATAAGATAAACAATGTTTATAGACTAACCTAGGGCCCATGCCCCAACATAACTATCTATCGATGTTATATATTTTACGGTAGTTTGGTCCATATCTAGCTTAAAAGCTTTAATGGCAATGATAACTCCTAAAACCTAATATCAACAAACACGTGATCAAGATGTTCATAGCATTACGTACAAAATCAATAAAAATTTTAACCATTGCACTTTTTAATTTTATAATCCATTCATAACTATTTTAGCATAGCATTCATACCATAGGATCTATTGATCCCTAAGATTAATGAACTACTCACACTACGTTGAAATAAATATGCACATAATGGTATTTATTTATATCAAATATTAAATGAAATAACTTCAATTAATTCAAAGAAAATAATACCAAACAACTACACGTGGAGTCTTCAATGTCCTATCCTCCAAACTTTTCTTAATACTCAAGAACAAAGTAAAACTATGCTAAACTATATATGATAATTGGTTGCTATTAATCATAATTGGTGTGTTAACCACGTTCTAATACCTATTTGTACTCCTAAAACACTTTAGAAAACAATTAGAAACCCTAATAGAAAACTCTACCCGAAATAGAACTTTAAACTTTCTATTTTCTTTGTCTTGGCACTATCCAAAAGTGATATGGCGTCGTGTGTGTAAAGCCGTGACTACGACAGCTTAGCCCATTTTGTGTGAAATTGTACTCGTTCTGTAGACTTGACACATTATTTAGATCTCCCCAGTGGTGTCCCCTTTGTCTCATGGCGCCATGGACTGTGCTTACTCTGCTGACCAGTTTTTCTTCTCTTTTGGTCCTTCACGCGTTGCCCATGCTCTCTAGCAATCTCCCATGGCGTCAAGCCAATTGTGGTTTTTTGCATTTCAGCCTCGTTTCTTCGTGAAATCACTCATTTGTCATCTTTGTACCTTTTATACCTTCAAATACATAAATATCGTCAACATATGCTCATTCCAAGATATTTATTTGAAATATACTAATAAAGTATCCTATATATAGGTATAAATAATCATTTATTATTTACTACGTACACCGAGTATGTAAGCGTGGCAAGAGACGCTAGTGGAGTGCAGGACCCTACGAGTCAGTGATGTGGACTGTATTATGGGGTCTACAGGACGATGAGCAACACCCACCTAGCGGCCTCGTGGCACGTGTCCTCACTTCCTTGGTGGCATTGTCATGGCACTGTATATTAGCACACACGACGTCATGACTCTGTGACTGCCCAATTTGATAAGATTTTTAAAACTTTTACCCATGTTTTGTAGCTTTGCCTATCCAATACAACTCTAACTCCTTGATTATTGTGTGAATATGCCAAACATGTTGATACTTTACCATTCAATGAAAAATCACCCATAAAATGATTTTTCCTATGAAATTTGCATAAAAATTTGTCAAAGTTAGAAAAACAATACTAGAGCATTTGGATTGATATACTTATTACATAAACGTAAAAAACAAATTAAAACTGAATTAAAAAACCATTGGGCCGCCTCCCAGTAGCGCTGCGTTTAATGTTTTTAGCCCGTTACCTACACCAAAGCTCTCAAATGATCATCATGATGTACCAAGGATACTAAAATGATGTATCCTCGCTAAGTTCCTCATATCCTCTCATATTTTTTTGGCATGCAATCCGCTCATCCTTTTCTAGCATGCTACCATATCCTTCATAATATTTATATAATTTGACACAGCTTGCAATGTCTTTTCAAAAGGGATAATCTTTATAATCTTCCTATATGTCTCCACGAATACCCCGAATTTCGCACTATTCCATTGACTTGCAATTCTTGTTGAAATGGTTTCATTGACACAACAAAATTGATTGTCCTTTGCTCGAACTTTGTACTATGTGATCTTTAGTTTTCACTACTTTCATCTTTCATTAGTATTTCAAGATTCTCTAGATCAACACCACTATCATGTTGCATAATATACTTTATATAAATCTCCTCTCTAACATGGTCAAGTGAATCATATAGCTTTAAAGTTTCAATAATGTTGCAATCCTCTTGATTCGGATTGTCTACTACTTTTATATGTTTCATGACATGTTTCTTCGCTTAGTAACTTCTCCTAAATTCGGAGCTCCTTAGACTCAACCATAACCTCTTGTCTTAAATTTATGAATGTTGGGATTTCTTATAAATTCTCTTCCATATTCAAGAGCGCTTGATCATATTCTTCCTCCCTTATACTAAATGATTATGCAGAAATCTCTAATCTTTCCTCATACTTATTGAGATCATGCTCGCTTTGCTCTACCATTTTTCTTACTATTTGCTCTAAAAATGTAAGAGACAACTATTTATCCATCTCTTAATCTTGTCGTAATTTCTAGTTGACGTGAGAACTCCGTGATGGTTTATAGACATTTTGAATGTAATGGTTGTAAAAGCTTTGATAATTATGTCATGACTTTTTTCCTTGTATGTGGTTGCAATGCTCTTAACTTCCCATAAATCTTGTAAATCTATACAAGTTATAATATGGTTGTTTATATCTCGTCCATGCCAAACCACTTGCGATTGGTTTTGCTTGGTATATGGGATTATCTCAAACATCTTCTCTTTGATAAACCAACCAAGAGATTTTATCAAGGATTTCATTGTTTGATTCCTTAACATGATAGCTATACATTCTTTCCATCCCTGAAACACTAAAGACAAAATAAAGTAGATCAAGTGCAATAAGGTAAATCTACAGAGTTTTGGGGTTCATACGCAGCGGAGATTACAAAACAATTTTGACAAAAACCCAACAGGATCCGAATATAATTCCATTAAAACGTTTAAACCAGGAAAACTTAATCATACCTCGGTCGCAAAATACCTTACTGAAGGTTGATCGATCTCTAACGCGCTGCCAACGACGAACACCCTCTACCAGCAGTCCACACACGAACGACGGCTGAGATTCAAAGTGCTAGCTTCGCGAGAATACCAAGCCTTTTTGTTTCTCTCCAAAACGATCCAGAGCGTACCAAAAAACCCTAAGTCGTTTCTAAAACGAAAACAGAGTTTCGGCCCTTAATCTTTCGTACGTGTGTTCTAACTTAAAGCGTCTATTTATACAACCCTTGTATATAGACGGTTAAGTAAATTACACATATACCCCTACTTAAAGAAGTATAAGTGTAATACACCACAAGGACGTTTATGTCATCAATTTTATCATATAAAATTCATTTTTCTGAACCATCTTAAAATCTCGCAAAACCATTCTTAGTGTGCGACCCGATAGGCTCACACAATGTTGGTAATGTACCAAAACACATTTTGGTATACAAGTCATAAGAGCCTCTAGCAAGACATTATGACTACCCAAGTTGTATGAATATCAAATCGATACAACCTAATCAATAGTGTATATAACATCATTTTGTCACGCGATGTCCTTTTAATCAAGCATAAGGCATGGAATTATCATCCAACATGTTCAATCGTACTAGTCTCGATCTCTAGGTAGACTGAAAGCATCCAAGTGACACTGATCAATATCAATTCACTTAGACTATGCCTTTTAATAGTCTAACACATCGAGGGATCTATCGTATGTCTATCTTTATATGAGAGGGACAAATTCTATCTCGATTACACAACTTCATCACATTGCTCACATAGTAATCAATCACAACCTTTATAATCATCCGGTTAAAGACAACGTTCGATTGCGTCAAATCATCGTGTTCCTAATGTTGAAGTCTCTGGTAATCTCAAGTTAGAGGACTGAAAAAATATACCTATCATGAGAAACAACTATGACTTAATCCATGTGATGTTCTCATAGCGAGTCGATTGAGTACTTTGTTCCCTAACAAGTACTCGTGATCTTGATTCGTATCCATATACGTATCATCATCATATGATCATCAATCAAGACTCACACTAGTCTCAATTCATTATAGTTCCAAGTATAATGATCGACTAGGGACATTTAGGATATTTCTGTAAATAGCCATGGATCTTATTATAATGTAAACATGCAAATTAATTATAATAAATAGCAAATAAAATCCTATATTTTATTAACTAAAAGTATTCATAAAGACAGTTAATGGATTGACCTAGGGCACTTGCCCCAACAAAATAAACTTAAAACTAAAATTAAAACTATAGTAAATTAAAAACTCTTCACAACTTAGTAAACTAAACTAACTGTTGCTACTTATTTCTGGCAATGATGCCAAAAACTTGATCATGACCACAAGTATAATAGTTCAATTGTAGTAATAATGTGATCGACAAAGGTTCATTACGGAAATCGTTCCTCTGAGAAAGGTGTATATTTGACACAATTACTTAGTTAAGCTTACTATATTGTTAAAAATGTATCATTTTTGTTTGATTTGAATTAAAACTAATTTATTCTACTAAAATAATGTAAATCAAGTTGTATTCTAATATCGAGAAAACTCTTAGTTCAAAACTTCACCAAGGTAATGAATATTATACTTCCCATATGTAACTTCCTTCATTTTTCTTGTGTGTGTGTGCAATGCATAATAGAATAGACAGATTTTCTTAATATTCACTTCAACCCACTATCGTGGTGAAAAGATCCTAATGTGTAAATTAGAACTTTACCTATTAGTGAGACTAATATAAGTCTCACAAAGCATTAAGTATATACCAAATCTTTAAACTCATAAAGATTAAGTTTAATATCCATGTCTCCCTAATCAACAACTATCTATTAATGTTATATATTGTACAGTCGTGTTGTTCATATCTTGCTTAAAAGCTCCAAGGCTATGGTAACTTCTAAAACCCCTAATCAAATATGGTCAAGATGTTCATAGCATTAAAAATAGAATCAAACAAAAATTCTTATTATTGCAATTCTAAAACATTATAATCAATTTATAATTAGTATTCATACCATAGGACCCATTAATCCCTAAGATAAATAGACTATTCACTCTTTATTGAAATCAACAACACGCAAGTTATAAACATCATTGAAATTAGAGATTAACCTAAATAATATATTTAACTAAATCAATGAAATAAAGATTGAATTGCAAATAGGAGTCTTCATTTTCTTCTCCTTCAAAGGCTATTCTCAATACTCAAATAAAACTCTCTAAAACTTAAAACTAATATAAACTATTGTGGTCTCTTCTAATTCTCTTGCAAAATTATGCTAATGTATGGTGGTGGGTGAGTTTACCATGTCATAATACCTATTTTTATTTCTAGGCCTCCTAAAAAAACAATTAGAAACCTTAAATAACAATCTTAAACAAAATAGAAGTCCAAAATTTTTTTTTATGTCTTGACATTGTCTGTAGGTGATCCATGCCGCCTGTGTTAAGTAACTGCGCCACTACAATGACGTGTCTTCTTTCTATTCTTTTTTCTTAGTGCACTTGATGCCGCCTATCTATTGACTTGGCGTCATCTGTGTTGGGTCATGGTGTCGTGACTGTGTCACTCTCACTACGTTGTTTCCTTTGAATCCCACGTCATTCGTTCATCCTTCTTGGCGCCGACTATATGCTCCATAGTGTCAGCTGCTACTCCTACGATGTCAACCCTATTTTTGTGCCTTTTCTTATATTTTCATCGTGAAATCCTTCCTTTATGTCATTTATGCCTTCTAGACCTAAAAATACACAAATACCATCATATAGAGCTCGTTCAAAGATATTTAGACCTATTATGCAACTAAAGTAACCTTATATATGTCTTATTAACTACTTATCAGTAACTGGGAGAAATACATTCCTCGGTGTGAGTTTTCTTATAATAATAGCTATCAGGCTAGCATTGAAATGACTCGTTTTGAAGCTTTGTATGGTCGGCCTTGTTGTTCACCTGCATGTTGGGCAGAGGTTAGAGATACAATTTTTTTTGCAATCAGAGTTAATTCAGGACTACATAGAAAGAATTTAATAGATTCGTTAGCATTTGACTACAACACAGCTAAACATCATAGGCTTTTAGAGTTTTAAAAAGACGATTACGTTCTATTGAATGTTTCACTAATGAAAGCATTATATAGTTATGGATTATGAGGTAAGCTAGATCGTAAGTTTACCTAAGAACTTTAGAGGCATCAGTACCGAACTACTTACAACATTGTAAATTTTGACTTCATAAGTCCATTTCACATCCAATTACGCTCAGTTTCATTTCAGAAGCTTATTCTCTCTTTTATTATCTATTTCTAATTTTACTTGTCCTATCTTGCGAGTTAAGTATCGAATGGACAAGGAGAATAAATACCTATCGCATACCTAATGATAATACATATATACAACACAAATATAACATAATTCATATAGTTTTTAAAATTCTTAACATCGTTCCATCGCGTTACTTCTTAACTAATTACTCACTCATCCTTAATTGATCCAAACCTAGGCTCTGATACCAACATTGTCAGACCGCACTTAATTAGGGCATCTGACTGACCTAGATTACCTTAATCCCTTGATAATTTATCAACCTTCACATCTCCACCATTAAACGATTAATATTAAGATCTTATAATCATCAATTCTAAAAGATTATCAACCGCTAAGGATTCTAAGTGAATCTTATGCCTTAAAGTTCGTTTACATTAATTAGATATTCCTCAAAGTTCCAAAAAAAATTTTCGACAGCACCTCCACTATTTCTAAGCCTACACTAGAATACCCGGCCTTCAGAAATATATTCAACAAAACCTGCTTAGCTTTGGTAGAAATACCGAACGACTTACAATCCACCCATAACAATATATATTGCATTAAAAAAACTATATATTCATTCTAAACTAATCTGAAGTATTAAAAACTTTAAACTGTCATTACATTAATTCAAAAGTTATCTCAATTTGTCATAAAACCATTCCTGTCATTCCAATGGATATCATAATCACGCTCAAACCCATAAACCCATTTGTACTGTAGAATATATTTAAAAACCAATACATACATATAGAAAGGAACTAAGTAAGTCACATATAATCGAAAAGCTTTCCCTTTCTCTTATTGCATCTATAACCTATTATTTTCCAATTATAAAAACTCGATAATTTCAGATAAGTAAATCTCACACTATCCAGTATACCTGTAATAATCAAATACATAATAATCCAAGAGATTAAATGAAGAATATAATCCAAGGAATTTAAATACAATCGTGAATCCATCCCTTTTTGTTATCCTCCATAATCAGATAATGTTATCTGAAAGTGGTAAATAAATAATAATAAAGACTCGTGGTCAGAGAAGATAACTAAACGGGTCTCGTTACTCTAGATTATGGGATTATAATCTGGTTCAATGCGATCTCATGGTAACCACGTGATGCAAAGTATCAATGACTCTAGCCCCTCAAACATAATATATTGTTCTATAACCACGATATAGTATACACTATAAGGAGAATCAAAATGTCTTATCCTCTCTACCCATGTATGCATGGACAATAAAAATGTAGTATCAAGGATCAATGCAATTTATATAAAATTATAATCATATGATGTAAAGGTTACTATAAGATTTACTTACCCTTACAAATGCGAAATCGCAACTCCCTTGTGCTCCGAGTTAGTAGAGTAGCCCACACGGGGCTCCAACCATAGTCCTACAATTCATTTATGCATTCTATAAGTTTACGTAACAATTATATAATTTTCCTAATCACTTGTTGTTTAAATAGTCGTAATCGCGTCTTAAAACCCTAAAAATACATCCAAAATAAATTCTCTGATACCTGGATCTCAATTTTTTACTCAAAATTATTATTCGACGTCGAGAATCATATTGTCTAGGATTAAATAATATTTTTCCAATTTATCATATTTTATTTGGTCCTCCTCGACCCAAAAAACTTGAAATCCCTCCAAATCAAATCCTCGGATGTCTAGATCCCAATTTTGACTTCAGATTATGGTTCAGGATTGAAAATTAACCTAGACCAGACTTTAAAAAAATCAAATTTCGAGTATTTTCGAGTATCTTAGCACGCATGACGAGGAAAACTTGGTAATAAATCCTCGAGAAAATCTCAAATTCCTTCGTTTTCATAAAAAAATCCACAATTTCAATTTATTTATCTCAAATATATTCTACCTGATTTTTTGAGTTTTTTCTATTTTCTAGCAATTTATCCCTTTTTTATTTGGGGTTTGATCTTTGAACTGGACCAGTTCATGATATTTTTTCTAAATTTTTTCTATTTTCAACTGTCGAGTTGGGGATCAAACCCCCTCATCTTCCTCTGTTGTTTGATCAACGACCATGATATTTTTTTAAGCTTTTTGATTTTTGTTAGGGTTGGGCTCCCAACCCCAACCTCAGGTTGGGTTTAAGCAGGGGAGACCTTCCCTTGCTATCGTCTTCCTTTGGCAATTCGTCCGAGCTTGACACCCCAACTTCACAACACACCACAATGACAGCCAACACAACAACAATCCCACACAACTCACCTAGGTCTCGATCTCTCCCTCTCGATCTCCATGTCTCTCCTCTTAGTCTCCCCTTGCTCCTCTCCTCAATCGATTTTCTTATTTATTTACAGTCTCAATTTCATACTCATTGCTGACCTCTCTAATTGATTTTAGTTGAATAAATATAAGATTTCATCGAGATTCGCATTGTACAAATCTTGTGGCAAATCTAAAAGTTCACATTCATTATATATTTTGATCTTCCTTGAGATACTACGTATCAGAAGGTCGATCTTCATCTCAAACCAAAATTAAATATTGATTTAAAGATATATATTACAACTTCTTCGAGATTCGCATCACACGAATCTCTAGAGAAATTGAATGATTCACTTATTTTATATATTTCTTGATTTTTTAGAGATACATGTTACATATCTCGAGGTCGATCAAGTGGCTATCAGCAAGATAATCACCGCCACTTGACCGACTTACTCATGATTAACTATATTGATCTCTTCGAGATACGTAACTCGTAACTCGATGTATCTTATGGTTTAATACCACCATACCTTTGATTTTCCTTGATATTAGATGTCATCACCTTAAGGTGTGGAAAAATCATCTCCATCAGCAACGTTCAACCATTTCTTTCCTCGATGATCACGCTACGCATATCTCAAGGCGAATCCAATATAGACTTTTCATTTAAATTAAGCGGTAGGTTTCATTTATATATTTATGTATATAAACTATATATATACATTTGCGCCTATGTATTGTAGCAGTTATAAATTTGCCACGTGAGCAAACAACCATCCTCAGGCATGCACACTATTGTACATCCCACACGTGGCACCGTCGACCCCACATGTCACTAGGCGCCCACCAATGTATTAATTATTTTATTTAATTTCATGATTATCTCTATAGTTTATACCCAAAATAAATTTCAAAAATACCCAAATCTCACCAAAATTTGATAAATATTCCCAACGCACTTCGAAACTCATAAACACTGCGTATACACTCCATTTGGCCCTATTTTGTGTCGAAATAGTGTATAATATATCAAATAGGCGTACGACACATCAAAATAATATCAAAATTTATGATCTCTAATCCGTAACACGTGGGTCCCACCTCAGATACCTAAATCCTTAATTAAATCTAAAAATTTAATTAGATGCCTTATTAAGTTTAAAAAATATTGGATGTCACACCCCTTGCCTTTACTGGTACAAGGATCTGCACTCAGTCATCACAATAAAACATATGATGAGTCAAATATGTAAAATCCTTAGGTAATCCACTGAGTATTCAATTAGTAAACAAACCAGTAATAGTGTTAAATAAACATGTGGGAACTAAATAGGAAAACATAAATGGCTCACCCCATGCTTAAATAACAATAGAGTCCAGATGTATGTGCATGTCCCAGTTAGACAAGACCATACTTTGAATCCCCTGGATTTCTCCAATGAGTGCACCCGCAGATCCATACTTTAAACCTGTGGTGGATCGACACATGTATCGATAGAACAACACAAGTCACCATTCATCGAGGGCTCGGGTTCACATGATACGGTTTAGCGTGCCATGACCACATAATGGAATACCTGGCGGGAGCGAATTTAACTGTCCGTTCAAACTAGCAATAAGAACATGGATAGTTAAACTGAATAGAGTAAAGCAAAAAATGAAAATAGTTAATACTTAAAGTGATTTTCGATTGGGTTTTGCGTATCTTAATATGCACTCGCACTTCCCTGGTCTTTCAAATCCGACCCTGACTCATCCTGATACCCGAGCTACATTCCTTTAGTCCCCTATAGTCCATTAAGCGTGTTTATTTTGTATTTAGATTGGTTAAATGGGTTTAAAGTTGATTTTCCCAATCAAGCCATAATTACTAAATAAAGTTTAAAATTCAATCCTGTGTTGCAGTACATTTTTTGGCATGAAAATGTTTGAATCTCAAAAAAGTTTCCTGAAAATGTTTTTTTCTTAGTCTTAGCTTTCCAAAAAGGTTTGGTTTGCAAAAATCTGATTTGAGATGAAAGAGATATCACAATTCTACGAAAACAGCTCAAATTTAAAACAAATCCGACCAAGAAGATTGTAAGAATCATTTCTCTCAATATATAGCTCTAAAAATCGTGATTTTTGGCCATAAGTCATCATACATACCCAAACAAAATATAATAGAAGATCATCCCAATCCGATAAGTATTGAAGGAGTTATGCCCTTACAAATCTTAGCAAAGTTTTCATGAATATAATTAGTTCGACTAGTAATTTTGGCCTAATTCTTTTGAAACCAGAGTTGTATGACATATATATGATACATCTTCAAACTTGGAAAATCATGAAATCAGCAAGCTAAAACCATCTAACACTTCATTGTAATGCATGTAAGCATTTTTATCAAAATCGAACCGAATGAGTAGTAGTTGTTACCTATCATTTGATTCTTTGTAATTTGATCATCTAAACTTAGGTCCTCTTGAAGTCCCAGAAATTCAGCACACTCTTGTTCTATTTGCTCTCAAAAATTCTAAATTTTTTTCTTTTCTTGTTTTCATGAAAACCAAAGTTTTTCTTTTATATACTTAGATTAATATGTGGATTAATTAAGCAAATCTTTAATTTGACTAAGTTAATTACTAGGACGTATGTTCTCTCTCAATGCCACTTGTCCTACATGAAGAATGAATGCCTCCACTAACTAGTTAGAATTTAGTCTAGGATTCCTACACATCATCATCACTAGGAAAATCTAGGTTCCTCAATTTATTTGTTCAAACTATGGTCTCATTAATCGATATCAATTAAATTTACAGACTTAGACATTTAATTCACGTGCTTAGTGTATTTAGTCTAATTGTTGACACATTAGTGGTCTCACTAACCCCCGACTACTCAGCACCTTGTGCTCGCGCCTACGTAGCAACCCGAGCTAAACACCCATGACACATCTAGCTCGAAGATAATATAACACACATGCGAGGCAATACGATATAATTAAATAAATACGTCGCAAAAGTCACCCAATTAGACAAATATAACTAATATACCTAGTCAGGCATGCCCCTAACCTATTCGTGGCATGCCACGGGTCGTGGGTGTACAAAAATTTCCCTTTACATTATACTTTAATTATTTTGTAGCAATGGTAAGTGAGAATCGTCTCCCTATGGATTTATCATAACTATCTACGAGAAAGTACTTTTAAAGCTTTTATTGTTATTTTTTATTTTTATTTTATAATAATAACAAAATTAACTAATAACTAACTACAATATAATAATATTTAACTAACTATATTATCTTAATTAACTAACAAAATCACAATTCACAATCAATTGAATAGATTAAATTTAATAATAAATAAATATCTAAACAAATATTTAGAACAATGAAACGTAAACTTGTTTTGCATTTCAAACATGTAAATCCAATTCATATATAGTCATGTGCATATTCTATAAAGCATGATAAATAATTAAACTCTATTATATGTAAGTAAATATCCTTTTGCCAGCCATTTATTTTCCTTATACCGATGGAAAAGTCATGTTCTAATTTTATTAAGATAACCCTTTTTATTTACACAAATAGATTAACTTCACGTAATAGAACCACATTAAACTTTATGAGAACTTTGAACTACTAAATTTAATATCTTCTAAAAGCCACTTCGACACTAGATTTACATGTCAAATTCACCTAAGATATTTAAACAATGTTTTCATTTCAAACAATTGTAGTTACTACTTCAAATAGATAATGAAATTAAATATCACATATATATTCTAGACTATTCAACTAATACTCAAATTCATGATTAAAATCAATATATATTAATCTATTAAATCATAGAATCAAATAATATAATTAGGTTTAAAGCATTAAGCACATATTCTTCTCATCATAACTACATTGCAAAACAGATGCAGTTCATATTAAGACGTTATTTAGATCAAACAAACTACTTACTCATAATCATAAAAAACATTGCAATAATATAAATAAAAGAAATAATTGAAAATACCTCTGAATTAAAATACTTGAATCTTTAAAATAATAGACAATGTATGTAAAAAGCTTAGAATATTGCTCCAAGAACAATGAAGGCTTATAGGGCTTCAAAGTATGATCAAGGGCAATTAATTTCGAAACCCTAGTTTAGTATTTAAAGTATTCTAAGTAGTGAACATCCCAAAATAAATCAACCAACTCGAAGTTATCTAAAATTCTTGTAATCTAGCTCATCAATTCATAATAATTTAGTTTTAATAGGAATCACTGGGAAAATCTAGATCTTTAAGCTCACTCATACTTTTTCGTATCCACCGATTCAGCCAGCAATTCAGTTTCTTCCAAGGATGTTGAGAATCGTTAGTTAACTTCATGTTCTTCTTTGCTTCTATAGTGATAATTATTCATATACTTCTTCCAGTTGATTAATTCCTTCATAATATTCCCTTTTTCATTCATTTCTTTATATTCTCCATTTATTACCTGAAATATAAAAAATAAGAGAATTCCATGTGTAATATATTCTTCTACATATAAAATCATCCTAAAAAATTTATAAAAAATCTAATTATTGACTTGTTAAATACCTCCAACCTTGGCATTTTGCTGTCCCGAGCACATGAATACTCTCAATAATATTACGTTTTCTTCCTTCGTTCCGATATCATAATTATTTACTCTTATTATTAAACAAATATGATCTTAAAATTAAAATATATAACCTTCATTAAAATAAGAATCATGATAGAATGGAAAGAACAAAAGAACAACTACTTTATTTGATATTTCAACCTTCTAATTGTGTAACACACCTCAGATTTATAATATATATCACCATGTTCGCTTCTTAGATCGCATTTTTAATGTTTCCATCTTCTCTGGCCACCGAGTTTCTTAGATCTGTTATGTGCAGGGATTCCGGCGACGCCGTCGTTCTCTTCGATGACGTGGATCTTGTCAGTGAACTATACGTTCTCCGATCTTCCTTTGGTGGTTCATCCTTTATTTCTTTTCCTCCTCTTCTCTTTCCCCTCTTTTGTTATTTTTCCTTTCCTTTTCTTTGTTGTTGGGGATGACAGAAGCTAGCGTAACAAGATTCAAGATGATGTTTTGGGAGTTAACCAAATCTAGCCAAGATGGTCGCAATTGTCAACTCTTGGTTGATGCGTCTCCTCTCCTTAATGATATTGGATTTTGATAGAGATTGGATGGTATTTTAGTAATTTTCTTTTAGTTTAGTCCAATGTTGTCTTGTTCATAAGTATCTTGCTTTGCTTACGTAAGAAGGTTGTCCCCATTATTGGGATAGTTGTCCTTAATGTTGGGGTGATTGCCCCTGCCTAAAGGTTAAGGTTAAGGTCAGGATCGCTCTATAGTGTGCATGTTTTTGGAATTTGTTTCATGTTTCATTGATGTTAGATTTATTTGTAATAGATACTTGTCCGATATGGAGTAGGAACACCTCAATACAAATTTTTTAACAAAAAACACACCTTAAAATTTAAAGTTAAACCAATCAATAAGGTCAAGGCACTACACTAGTTTTTTTCAATCTCCATTGACAAACATCAAGCTTACGATAACTAATATATAATCTCAAAATAAGAAAATCACCTAATCAATCTCATTTTCAAATAATACTTCAAATATCACCACAGTCAAAGTCGATAGAAACTTTTAATCACCATTTCATATTCATTTGTTGGAATAAAAAGATATAATTCACTTAACTTAGTTATAAGCACTCGAGCTAAATCTTTTATTTGAAGAGTCTTCATAAAATTTCTTCTATTTTCTTATATCTCTCTTTCTTCTTCTTCATATAAATTCATTTTATTCTTTATATTATATTCCATCGGTTCCTTGTTCCATTTCATTTAGAATCGTTATTCCTTTTTAAGAAATTAATATTCTCATTTTTTCCCACCACTAGATTCCCTGCTCCATTTCTCTTGGAATCTGTATATTACCCTATTTAAAAAAAAACTTTTGTTAGCTCTTCTCACTTTCACCATAGTTAGGGAAGCATTCTTTCAAACTAAGTAAAGTTTATTGGCTAAATTAATATTTTTCTACTCAATTGTGGCATAAAATTACAATACATATATATATATATATAAAACTTGATCTATAATCTTTTATAACAAGATTCTTAAAAATATATCTTGTATATCTTGCACCTTTGTTTCGATCGTTTACCTATTGTAATGTGTAACATAAAGTAATTAATCCTCTCTAAATTCCTCTAGTGTATACACAATCTAAGTTAAGTAAATAGGGTATAATAATTCTTTTCCATCATAAAAATTTATATTTTCGTGGGTTATAATAATATATCATTTCATTCAAATTATAGTCATATTCCTAACTAAATAAAGTAAAATAAAAATGAATGGAAAAATATTACCTGTATTGCCAAAATTTTTTGAAAAATTCACAATGTCAAACTAGAATCTACCTTATGTTTCTTCTATACTTCACTTCTTCATATTTTACTACACGTAATACCCCCAAACGCATTCCAAACTCTATCCTAAAGGTTTAGAAATTAAGTCGGGTGTTCAAACAAAAATAAAAATACCTTGTGAAGCATAAATGAATACAAACCATCATTATATATAATTGAATTGTATAGACAATTTAAACGGTTCCAAGCATTATTACATATAATTGAATTGTATTTAACTTAACATATCAAACAAAATCATTGTATCAAATATTTAGCCCTAGCAAAGCAAATGTATTAAATTGTGAACATATACCTTATCAGTCAAGTCATAGTGTTACAAACATAGACCTCACATGAATAAAACTCAGAAAAAGATAACAGAAAGAAGAGTAAAAATCTCAAAACCACCGTTCAAACATCGCATCATCACCATCATCCCCATTATTAGGTTGTTGGGACTGGTAGCTCGCCTTAGGATCTTAAAGGGTGTAGTCTACTTCTTCCACTGGGTTATCTTTAGTAAAGACTCCCTAGTTGGGCATCCTCAACTGGAATGATGGAATGTGAATGTTAGCTCCCCCGCTTTGAGTACTCCTAGTCGTACATTGCTCTGATCCACAAATGTTTTTGGCAAGCTCGTGTTGGTTTTGAAACATGAACTCCTGATCTCTCAAAGTTCTTATCTGAATATGTAAGATTATATGCATTATGGCCATTTCCGCATCCTCCGCATCTGTGTTAGTGAAGACCTCCATATGTGGCTATGTTGTTTGGTGTGTCTTCTCATTGTACATGACATTGTTAGTTTCCTCGAAGTTTCTTAGGGTATGTACCAGTACTATTTTTCTTTATGTGGTCTCTCTCTCTTTTATGTGGCATTTTTCTCTTGTTCATCCTCTGAGTCAACATATCTTGGTACCTTCTTTATTTTCTCAATGACATTGTTAGTGATTGTCTTATCTAGTTATACATCAAATTATACTTCTCTCATTTGGACTTGATCTTGCTTGCAAAACTCGGTAATCATTAAGAGGGAAGGCAAACCTCCGTTTTCTTTATGTTCATGGAGTTCCTAATCGATACATAAATTATTCAGCCAATGTCAGTGTACATGATCCCTTGTACTATGTAGTAGAAAATTGCCACCCTATAGTTCACTATGTCATAGTGTTGTAAACAAGGCTATTGGTTCGCGTTCAAGAAAAGCTCTAGGCTTTTGTTGTTTACCTAAGATTTTTGGCTTGTATATGTTTTGGGTAACCGTCAAAAACAAAATGGAAACCATCCCTCATAATAGCTTTTAAACCGATCCTAATGGTCTCATGGGGAAATCAGTATCTATACATGTATTTAGGTTAAGGGTGTTTTTTGTCTCAAATGAAATACTTGTAAACCATAATATCGATTTATTCTCTCACGTGAGTAGTCCATCAATCTTCATCATACTATGGCTACTTTCTTATTCTCATTTTCGTATTCATTTGCATGGAATTCTCGAACTAATATAGCACATCCATTTTCAACTAAGGATCTCGTGTCGTTATCGGCGTAGTAATCTCTAGTCAATAATCTCCAATTTTTCTCCCTAATTAAGTTTAGGATCCTAGGCCCGTACTTAGTTTTGTTTATGATGTTGAAACCACTCTCTGGTATAATCTTTCAGTTCTTACTAATGTCGATCTTCATCTAGCATTGGCATTGGCATTAATAATGTTATGGGCATGGAAAGAAATGGTGGGTGTCTCCCCAATCGCTTCCTATCCCTTTGAATCATATTCAAGACTTAAGGGTGAAGAAGGCTCTCTAAGTGCACTAGTTTAGAATTTATTCACTTAAATCCTCGCTGGCTTAATAGGTTTGGGTGGAGGTTTAGATTCTTGTTTGGATTTTTCTACAAGTTGCGCATTTCCCTTCTCCTCTCGAGAGCTTCTGTTTTTTCCTCCTCCGACCATTATTTTAGAGTCCAAAACTCACAAGTTCAAAAACTTAAGAAACCTGTAATTGGTAGAAACAATGTTATTGGAAATAGTACGACAAAATTCAAGATTTTATTTTAAAAAAAGAAATCTATTTGGAAAACTAGTTTGATATTCATCTTAAATGTAAAATAGTCTCTAGATCGAACCCCCAAACTTTAGATTTTCTTTCAGGTTTTTCAACTAATGCTCCCTTTCCGCTATCCTCTCTTGAACTTCTACCCTTACCACTTTCTATCATTTTTTAAGTCAAAAGTCACAAGTCTCAATAACAATTCAAACCTGTGGATCACCAAAAAAAAAACGTTTGTCGAAAATAATTCAATATAATTCAAAACTCAATTTAAAAGGAGAAATTCATATGGAAAGTAAGTTTGAAAATGAATTGGAAACTTAAATAAAATTGCCATCGAAGTTTTAACTTAATTATAAACTCAAAATCAAATTTCTAAATCTTATAAAAAAATTATTTGATAAATTCTAGTCTTTTCAAAAACAAAGCAAACCTCTAAACTCATTTTAACTTAATTTCAAAGCAATTGCGAATACGTATCTTTTTAATTAATAAAAATGCCAAAATTTCAAAAATATTCAATTTGTAAACAAATGATCATTGTAATTGCAATGTCTAATCTATAGGAATCAATGAAACCATTTTTCATGTTAATAGAATGAATTCCTTTAAAACAACTTCAAAACTAATTAAAAATTTTGCAAAAACTTTACAAACCAAAAATTCATAAAAATAAAGGACTACGGTTATCGTGATTGCCTTCTTGAGAGTGAATCACTTAAGATACAAGCTCTTGAACTCCTTTAGAATAATTTTTCAAGCTTTTATTTGAAATCCCTTAAACCCTAGTTCGGCTCTACTCTCCTAAATTTAAACTTTTTTAGGTTCGATGAAACTAGAATGAGGTAGGAATCACTTAAATATGTAAAGATTGAGTTTAGGAAGGCTGAATCTAGTTAAGAAATCTATTGTTTAGATGAAAGGGTGCAATGATTTGTATGTTTATGGAGGGTTTATGTTTGGTGGTTTTATTTTAAAAACTTTAAATTCTGCCCATCTATTCAAGTGTTAAGAGGAATATTTGGGAATCTCTATGTAAATCGGTAAGAATCAGGCTCAATGCCTCACCAATCTGGCTAGAGATTTCTGTTATAAAACTAAATCGCCACCAATTCTCCATACTCAAATTTTCTCTTAAACTTCTAATTATTGTCACCGATTTTGGTAATGATTCCTAATGTTATTTCAAATCATTGAGGATTCGCTAGACTTATTTTACTTTTTTTTTAATTTATTTTACAATTAACATATATATCATTCATAAAAACTAATATAGAGGATGAATTTACTAGAGATTTAAAGTGAGATTAAGATATGTAACTACCTAATAATTTTATTAATTAAATAAATAAATTAACATGCAAGTGAATATTGTAAACTTTGATAAAGGCCATCGAAACAAAAGCAACTCGATTACTCCCCCTTATTTGAAAATATATTGGAGTTTAAATTCCAAAAATATTTTCAATACAAGAGTCAAAAAGTGAGAATAAGAAACTACTTTACTAATACCAAACTCCTACTAAATATAAAGCATAAAGAAACATAGAATATGGGTAGGTTAATGAAACTTGTGATCAAATAAATATTGTGCAAGGTTGATACCTTAACTCTTGATAAGCCCACATCTCGACTAAAATGTAAACACGAATTTTAAAGTTAGGACTCTAAAGAACTTAGTGTGAAAACTCTGTGATCCTGACTTAGAGCTTAAGTTGGAAAGTGAGGTGAGTTGGGGAATAATAGAAAATTAAATTATATGTAATAAGTTTTAATTCTATTACATAATATATGTAGCTGCATAAGCTGATTAAAAGTCGTAATCTACAATTGTAGACTGCTATAGCCGGTAAGCCTATCATTGGTGATCATACTAGAGACACAGCTCCCCGATATATTAACGTGAGTGATTTTTGGCCTTGACATGGAGGGTTGTTGAGTCTCAGGATCATCGATAGGGCAAGATTTTGTCTATTCTAAAGGGGTAATTGAATTGTATTTAACTTAACATATCAAACCAAATCACTGTATCAAATATTTAATCATACCAAACCAAATGTATTAAATTGTGAACATATACCATATCAATCAATTCATAGGGTTACAGACATAGACCTTACATGGATAAAACTCAAGAAAAGATAACACAGAGAAGAATAAAAATTTCAGAACCGTCCTCCAAATGTTGAATCATCACCATTATCCCCATGATCAGGCAGTTAGGATTGGTAGCTCACCTCAAGATCTTAGAGGGTGTAGTCTACTTCTTCTATCGTGTTATCTTCAGTAAAGACTCCCTACTTAGACATCTTCAACTGGAGTAATGGAATATGAATGTTAGCCCCCCACTTTGAATACTCCTGGTAATACCTCACTCTGATCCACATATGCTTTTGGCAATCTCGCGTTGGTTTTGGAATATGAACTCTTGATGTCTCAGAGCACTTATCTGAATATGCAAGATTATTCGCATCATGGCCATTTCTGCGTCCTCCGCATTTATGTTATTGTAGTACGTGGCATTTTTAATTTCCCCAAAGTTTCTTAGGTTATATGCTAGTACTTTTCTTCTCTATATGGTCTATCTACTTTCCGTGGCATATATTTCTTGTTCATCCTCTAAGTTGACATATCTCGGTACATTCTTTCTTTTCTCAATGACATGGTCATTGATTGTGTGGTCTGGTTATACATCGAATTCTACTCCTCTAATATGGACTCGGTCTTGCTTCAAAACTTAGTAATCATCAAAGGAAAAGGGCGAGCTTTGTTTTCTTTATGTTCAAGTAGTTCTTAATTGATTCACAGATTATTTGGCCAACTTAAATGTACATGATCCCTTATGCTACGTAGTAGAAGCTGCCATATAGTTCACAATGTCATAGTATTGTAAACTAGGCCATTGGCTCAGGTTCAAGAAAAAGCTCCAGGTTTTTGTTATTTACCTAAATTTTATTGCTTGTATATTTTTGGGTACTCATCTGAATCAAAATGGAAACCATCCCTGGGAATAACTTCTATATCGTCCCTAATAATCTCATGGGGAAATTCATGTATATACATGTGTTCAAGTTAAGGGTACTTGTTATTCTATCTGAAATGAAATTGCGGTAAACCATAATATCGATTTATTTTCTCACGTGCGTAGTCCACTGGTCTTCCTTGTACTACGGCTACTTTCTTATTCTCATCTTCGTATTCGTTTGCAGAGAATACTCTAAGTAATATGGCACATCCCTTTTCAACTAAGGATCCTACATCATTATCGGTGTAGTAATCCCAAGTCAATAATCTCCGATTCCGCTCCCTAATTATGTTTAAGATTATAGGCCCGTACTTAATTTTGTTTCTGATGTTGAAAACCCGCTCTGGTATAATCTTTCAATTCTAACTAATGTAGATCTCCATCCCAATAATGGCTTTGGCATTTTAATGTTATGGGCATAGAAAGAAATGGTAGGTGTCTCCTTAATCATTTCCTCTCCCTCCAAATCATATTAAAAATTAAGGGTGAAGAAGGCTCTTTTGTTGCTCTAGTTAAGAATATATTCAATGAAATCCCCATTCTCTTAAAAGGTTTAGCTGTAGGGTTAGATTTTTGTTTGGGTTTTCTACAAGTTATGCATTTCTTTTCTCCTCTTAAGAGCTTCTACTTGTTCCTCCTCTGGGCATTGTTTCGGGTTTCAAAAGTTACAAGTTCAAAACTTAAGAAAACTATAAATAATAGAAACAACATTGTTGGAAATAGTTCGATAAAATTCAAGTCTTTATTTTAAAATGAGAAATCCATTTGGAAAACTAATTTGAAATTCATCGTAAATGTAAAATAGTCTTTGCATCGAAGTGATAAATAAAATGTAAACTTGAAAATCAATTTTCTAAATATTGTAAAGCAATTTAATTACAATTTTTAAGTCTTTGCAAAATTATAACAACATAAATTAAAATAAAATCGTAATCAAACCCCCAAACCGTGGATTTTACTTTAGGCTTTTCTACCAATGCTCTCTTTCCCCTCTCCTCTCTTGAACTTCTACCCTTACCACTTTCTAAAATTTTGAAGTTAAAAGTCACAAGGCTGAATGAAAATCCAAACCTATGGATCGTAAAAAAAAATATTTGTCAAAAATAATTCAATATAATTTAAAACTCTATTTAAAAGGAGAAATTCATTTGGAAAGTTAGTTTGAAAATGAATCAGAAAGTAATACCCCAAATTTCTTAAATCTAATTTAATAGATACTAGAGGTGATTTAAAACTATTAAATATGATTTGGTGTGTGTATGTGCCTAAATATGTGTATTAGTATCTATTACTCAGAAATTACTTGTATAGCAAGTAAGGGTAAAGTAGTCAAAATCATGGGATGAGATTGGTCACCTCAAACCCTAGATGGGATGTACGAATAAATAGTAGCTACAAACTTATGTTGTATCTATTTGGTTAGAAAGAGAAGTTGGAGTGCTAGGAGGCCATCACTACTCTCCAAAGCATAAAGAGCACAATCTAAGGTAACTTTTACAACCAAAATCATAAATCTCAAAAGAAAATGTTGGTTTTGAGTATGTATTGTGACAGCCCCAATTTTCCACGAATTGGGCCACGCCCGGCCTAAACCCACGTGGACCCCCGAGCCAGTCTCGCAAGGTCAACGCAGGCCAAGTCAGCCTTCCAATCCATCATTTTAATACATCCATAATGTGAAGTTGAGTTATTAATATTTTCAAACTTTTACAATTTAGCGGAAGCAATAAATTAAATAACTCTACAATAATCTAAAAACGTTAGACAACCTAATCGTGGAACCCAACATAAATATGTCACCAGAGGAGAGTAATTAAAAGATATACACGCTCTAACTCTCAGTGTTATTAAAACAACAAAAGAATCACCTAGCTATGAAGCCTTCCTTTTCGCTACTCGTCTGCGACTCTGCACTTAGTCAAATACGAGATTGACGAGCCCATGTAAGTAAATCCAGTAGGAAATATACATCATTTCAAAACATAACTAAAACAATCAAATTCATGCAATTAGAAAGAAATGAACAGGTAACGCATGAATATAAATGATCGTAAACAAATCAATCCACGAGGAAATCGATAAATGAGCGTCCGGAATAAAAACAAAACACACAACAAGGAGTCCCGACCAAAAGGTCGTTGAGTGGCGGCAAAAGCCCAGCAGACTCGGGTTTAGGACGAGACCCCAGCCTCCCAGCCCTAACCCTTGCGACTATGAGATATTCACAGACCCGGATCTAGGACGAGACACCTGCCTCCCAGCCCTAGCCCGTACGACTATGAAATATTCACAAACCTCGTGTTTAGGACGAGACCCCTGCCTCCAGCCCTAACCCTTGCGACTATGAGATATTCACAGACCCATATCTAGGACGAGACACCTGCCTCCCAGCCCTAGCCCGTACGACTATGAAATATTCACGAACCTCGTGTTTAGGATGAAACCCCTGCCTCCCAGCTCTAACACTCTCATATCGCAGATAACAGTAACCATGACTTGCTTGCCAATGGACCACTCCATGCTATAGAACTTTCAAGGATAATATTAAAGCAATGAATAACAATATCAAAGCAATGAACAACAATATCAAGGCAATGAAGTTACTGTACAGTTCCTCACTGGTTTACTTACCTCGAGAAATCGCGAACCTCAAAACGTCTCGCTCGCGTCTAGATTTGCGCACCCGACACCCGACTCCTAAGTCGCTAGTGTCCATTTAGACATTTTAGGCCTATTTTACTTTAAATCATACTAAAATTAGGTGAAATAAACCTCACCTCCATCGCGTCATCGCGATTTCGTCGAAATTGCGCATCCGACCGGTCGACAACAAGCCACCGCGCCATTCATCGCGTCGCAGCCACGCTGTCGCTCGTCGCCCGCTGCCGCTGCTTGTGAGTTCCTCTGCAATGCATCGCGCCATCGCGTCGTGCCGCTGCCGCACCACTGCACGCGCACCGCCGCGCCACCGCATCGCGAGCCGTTATCGCCGAGCCGCTACCGTCTGCGCGCCGTCCGCCGCTGCCATGCGCCGCCGCCTCGCGTGCCTCCTCACTCGCAGCCGAGTCGCTGCCACCGCAAGCATGCCGCCACTGTCCAGCTGCTGACGATCTCGCCGGCGTCCGCGTCCAGCTCCCCGAGCCATTGCCGCGCATTCGCGCTGAGCCGCTGTCCGCCCAAGCCCTCATGCCATTTCGTTGTCGTTCGCCGATCTCGCTCCCTAACCCGGATCACCTTGCACCGAAATCGCGCGCCTCGAGTTGCCCGCGAGCCACCGCTCGCGGCTGGAGCTCTGTCGTGGCTGTCCATCGCTCATCTCTCGTGGTCTCCTTCTTCCTCTCTTTCTTCTCTCTCTTTCCTTCCCTTCTAATCTCTTTTTCCCTTCTTATCCCATCTCTTTTTCTTTTACATTTATATATATATATGCATTTTAATTTTTTATTTTCTTTTTTTTATCTGACCACACTTTAGTCACATTACGTCGCTACCTCGGTCCACATCGACACGCGACTCGAAGCGCGTCCCCTTTCGTGTTTCGGCTCACTGCATTCCCCGCATATGCTTTTCTCAACAATTAGCATTAAAGTCTTAAATTGCACATTCTCAGTGTCTCCACTCAGGATTCAGACATACGTATTCGACGAGTGGGTCCCACATACGACCTTAACTTGGCACGTAGCACAAGTCAAATTTTCGGGTCGTTACAGTCTTCCCAACGAATTAAGAATTTCGTCCTCGAAATTGCTGCAATTCCCAAATGAAGATCGTGTGTTATGAATGAAGACACAAAATCATACCCGCCCAAGGCCATACTCGCCCAAGGCCATACCCCCATCTTACTTTGTAGGGCTGGGCTCCTCCGCGACAAGCTGGGCTCCTCCGCGACCTCCAAGGAAAGAACACACCATCTGTTTCATCCCATCAATATATGTCAGGGCAACATCCTCGCAACATATATTGGAATACAAAGAAACATATCAATCTCGTGACCCACCGTCACTAACATACTCCTATGCGCAATATGTTCGTGAGAATGTAACTCAATATCTCTGATCGAATGGATCTCAACACAAAATGTTGAAACCTCGATCCATATGGAACATGTTGTCCCTGTCACTATCCCGGTGCTTGACTAGACCTCTGTCCCTGTCTCTACGCTTGACTGGAACTCTGACTTTGTCTGTATCTCTGGCCACAGTCTTTGCCATCAACCCTATGATGTTACTGATGATGAGGATCTGACGGTGCTCGCTACTGCAGTGCACTAGCGTAACTCTACGCTGATCCAACTAACTTTGGTGCCGTATACGCATCATATAGCGGAAACGCAATAAAGCCCACGCTCTAAGCTCGTTCTTTCATCCATGACTGTCTCACTTTCTTTTTCCTCTGATCATCTCCAGACCCTCACACTGAATGTGACGATGTCGAGAATGCAACTGGTACTTCGATGCGTGTACTCCCACGTTCTCTCACCATAACATCGACTGCAGTCCAAAGCGTCCACATTAAGGCCACCGTAGTGCACAATCAGACATCAGCCTCGCCGAACAACGAAATTGATACGATGCTCGACCTCATATGATTTGGTGTGGCCAAAACATCATGAATCTTTGCTGCTCCGCGATCTGTACCATCGTGAAACTGTCGTTGAACTCGCGAGACTGCCTCGCCTTAGCCGTCACTCTAACACCCGTATCAGTTAGCGCGCTTAGCATCTCCTCATGTAGTGTCTCATGTGTAGGAAGTACTATCTCAGCCTGAACATGTGTCTCCTCGGCCACTGCAGGTCCTTAACAATCAAAGAATCTCCTGCAGTTGCTGGTCGTTCGATGTATGCAGCTCATCAGCACTCGCAAACTGCGAACCTGCAGCCTTACGATCATCTTTCTGAAACGTCGTCGCATTTTCTATAGCCACGAAATCCTCGATATCGTATATATATTATAACACAACAAATATACCATATCGGACACATCGTAATTCTCCTCACTTCCCAACGAAAGACTTAAGTCAGGATCATAGGGTTCCACTCTAAGTTCAACCATTCCTAACTTCCGCTGGTTTTGTGTCTTAATTTCAAGAGTCGAGTACTTTAAACTCACAACCGAGTTCATGTTCTTTAACCAACTACAACAAATCTTTAAAAATCTCTAAATACACTTCACACCTCTTTTCTATGTTTTTTTATTTATTTTTCATGAGGTCGTAAATTACATATTAGATTCCAAATAGGATTATAAACTCTAATTTAACTTGGAAAAACTTATAACTCATCTATGAATCCCAAGTAGAGCTTACAACTCAATTTACAAATCATAGGCTTTGCTTCTCGGAAATCTCAATATGAAGCCCTTAACAAGTCCCAATTTGAGCTTAAGGTACTTAATTTATCTCAAGTCTCATTTGGAAACTTCTTAGGAACTCAATTTAGAATTTTTAAGTCAATTCTGCTGATTCCACTCTTTACAAGGCTAAATCAAAATTTAGAAGACTTGAAGAGTCGGAAAACATTTTTACATTTCCTTTACATATTTTAGTTTTCAATTGGGATCCTAAACAACTTAATTTGTCTATGCATTCTCAATCCTCGATTACAAACCTTCATGAGTCTTAATTGGACTCATTTCACATACTAACAATGGAATTCATTTCATTGTATCATCTCATTTGATTACCAAACCATTACACCATGTAGTCGATAAGTAAACTAAATAATGGAGGATTCAATAACTTCCCTTTACTTCAACAACCCATGTCGTTCATCAAAATAACCCATCCAAATAGAATTCTCGTAATTATTTTGCCAATTTCGGCTTAAGGTTGCTAATTTTCCATAAAATGAATCCAAATATGGGTCTTTAAACCCAATCGACAAACTTTTACTCTCAAAAGACAATACCCCGATATAAAAGCTTTAGAAACTCTCAAATCCTTCACTTCAATAGAATAAACTAATTTCCTTTTATTTTGTACCAAAGTTCTCAATGTTTTACGTTAAACCATTTAGGTCGCTAAACCTAGGCTCTGATACCAACTATGACGGCCCCAATTTTCCACAAATTGGGCCCCGCCAGGCCTAAACCCACGTGGACCCCCGAGCTAGTCTCGCAAGGTCAACGCAGGCCTAGTCAGCCTTCCAATCCATCATTTTAATACATCCATAATGTGAAGTTGAGTTATTAATATTTTCAAAACTTTTACAATTTAGCGGAAGCAATAAATTTAATAACTCTACAATAATATAAAAATGTTAGACAACCTAATTATGGAACCCAACAAAAATATGTCACCAGAGGAGAGTAATAAAAAGATATACATGCTCTAACTCTCAGTGTTATTAAAACAACAAAAGAATCACCTAGCTATGAAGCCTTCTTTTTCGCTACCCGTCTGCGACTCTGCACTCACTCAAAGACGAGATTGACGAGCCCGGGTAAGTAAATCCAGTAAGACATATACATCATTTCAAAACATAACTAAAACAGTCAAATTCATGCAATTAGAAAGAAATGAACAGGTAACGCATGAATATAAATGACCGTAAACAAATCAATCCACAAGGAAATCGATAAATGAGGGTCCTGAATACAAACAACAAGGAGTCCCGACCAAAAGGTCATTGAGTCGCGGCAAAAGCCCAGCAGACTTGGGTTTAGGACGAGACCCCAGCCTCCCAGCCCTAACCCTTGCGACTATGAGATATTCACAGTCCCGGATCTAGGACGAGAAATCTGCCTCCCAGCCCTAGCCGGTACGACTATGAAATATTCACAAACCTCGTGTTTAGGACGAGACCCCTGCCTCCCAGCCCTAACACTCTCATAACCTAGATAATAGTAACCATGACTCGCTTGCCAATGGACCACTCCATGCTATAGCACTTTCAAGGGTAATATCAAAGCAATGAATAACAATATCAAAGCAATGAACAACAATATCAAGGCAATGAAATTACTATACAGTTCCTCACTGGTTTACTTACCTCGAGAAATCGCGAACCTCAAAACGTCTCGCTCGCATCTCGATTTGCTCACCCGACACCCGACTCCTAAGTCATTGGTGTCCATTTAGACATTTTAGGCCTATTTTACTTCAAATCAATCAAATCATATTGAAATTAGGTGAAATAAACCTCACCTCCATTGCGTCGTCGTGATTTCGTCGAAATCGCGCATCCGACCGGTCGACAACGCGCCACCGCGTCGTTCATTGCGTAGCAGCCACGCAGTCGCTCGCCGCCACCGCCTCTCGCCGGCCGCCGCCGCTGCTAGTGATTTCCTCCGCGTTGCGTCGCGTCGCTGCTGGTTCGTTGTTGTCGCGCTGCTACCGGCAACACCGTCGCGCCACGCCACGCCGGCGCGCGAGTTGCGCTGTGCGCCGCTTCGTCTCGTTGCCATGCGCCGCCTCCTCGCTGCTCTTCCTCACCTCGCAGCCGAGCCACTGCCACCGCAAGCATGTCGCCGCAGTCCAGCTGCAGACGATCTCGTCGGCGTCCGCGTCCAGCTCCCGGAGCCGCTGCACCGCCACCGAGCTGCTGGTCTGCCCATGCCGCCGCGCTCACTGCCGCTTCGCCGATCTGCTCCCTAACCCGGCGCTGCACTGGCAGCTCGCGGCTCGAGTTACCAGTGAGCCGCCGCTCGCGACTAGAGCTCGGCCGTGGCTCTCCGTCGCTCATCTTCCGTGGTCTCCTTCTTCCTCTCTTTCTTTTCTCTCTTTCCTTTCCATTCGATCTCTTTTTCCTTCTTATCCCATCTCTTTTTCTTTTATATATATATTTATATTTCTTTTCTTTATATATATGCATTTTAATTTTAATTTTCTTTTTTTTATGTGACCACGCTATAGTCACATTGTGCCACTACCTCGGTCCACGTCGACACGCAACTCGAAATGCGTCCCCTTTCGTGTTTCGGCTCACCGCATTCCCCGTATATACTTTTCTCAACAATTAGCATTAAAATCTTAAATTGCACATTCTTGGTGTCTCCACTCAGGATTCGGACATACGTATTCGACGAGTGGGTCCCACATTCGACCTTGACTTGGGACGTGGCACGAGTCAAATTTTCAGGTCGTTACATGTATTCTCAGACTTGTATTGTATCCAATGTTTTCAAGTGGGTTTACAAGGGTTCAAATGTTCAAATGTTGTTATTCACATTCTCAATGGTTGTATATGTGAATAGGGAGCCTTCTTTGATAAATTGATGCAAATATGTGATGAACACATGGGTTTTCATGATAAGTATGTGTTGAATCCAAGATTGGTGGTAATTGTGGCTTTGGTTTTGATTGTGGAGTACTTTTATTTTCGGATTTAACGAATCCTTGATGGTTTGGTAAAAAAAATTTCATGTTTTCAACAAGAACAATTAATAGATTTGAGCCTTGATGTTTTGATATCAAATCGATGATTTTGTTATTAGAAAATGTGTTTTGGGACCCTATTTACTAAATCTTGAGCTAAAGGAACGTCGAGGATAGTCCAGGGGAGTTTCCGGGGTCGTCGAGACTCAATTGGAGAGTCGGAGGGCAACCATCCCACACAGCGCCACGATTGCCATCGTTGCAAAATTTTGAAAAATCCCTATTTTTATCTTGGATTTCAACAACCATAACTTCTTTGTTTTAACTCCGATTTTAATGTTTCAAACAACGTTGGAAAGCTTATTGAAAGCTTTAAAACATGAGGTTGATAAACTACTCAAAATTAGTTTTTAACTTATTCACAAATGTGTTGGAAATTAAGAGCATTATTAAAGTCTTAAATGCAAGTTTGAGTATGAACTTCGAGTACGGGCCTACCCATAGTCCAGAATTCTTAATAAACTTATCCAAGAGTATTGTGAAACTAATAAAGTGTGTATAAAATGTAAATACTCAAGGAACTCCATGGGAACTCATATAAGGTTAAGAATCAGGATTTAGCAACGCGTTTGCTCACCCCACTACTTGGATGATTGATGGTAGAGCAGGCTCTACATTACTGAGCCCGTTGATATATTTTGCTCACCCCACTACTTCCCCTTCCCCCTAGGTACATCAGTCATTTCTTAGGACAAAGGAAAGCGCAAAACCTTAGCATAGAAGCTCTTTTCTTGTTTGCGAGGTTTAATAATAATTATCTATTTGCTTTTAGACTTTATATAATAAATAGGGGATTTATTTGGGTTGATGTTTGAACCCATAGTACCTAATTTAGTTTATGTTTAATTTGGTATATAAGACTTCTACATTTAGTTTCGCATTTTATTAGACAATAAAGGCTTTGTTATATTCCACACATATTAGCATGGTTTAGTCTATTTAAAGAATTTCATGGTTTATTTCAATATGCTAAGGCTGACTAGATCATTGCCCAACATCACCGGGTTATCTCGAGGGGTTTGGCGATGATTTAAGCCAAGCGGTCTAAGCCCACCATGGTCTGGGTCGTCCTATAGAAACTTAAATAAAATTAGCATCAAAGTTTTTACTCAATTATAAAATTAAAATTGGATTTCTAAATCTTATAAAACAATTGTGTGATAAATTCTAGTCTTTTCAAAAACAAAACAAACCCCTAAACTCATTTGTAACTCAATTTCAAACCAATTGTGAATATGTATATTTTTAATTAATAAAAATACAAAATTTCTAAAATATTTAATTTGTAAATAAATGATCATTGTAATCACAATGTCTAATCTATAGGAATAAATGAAATCATTTGTTCATGTTAATGGAATGAATTCCACTAAAACAATTTCAAAACTAATTGAAAATTTTGCAAAAATCCTACAAATAGAAAATTCATCAAAATAAAGGACTAAGGTTATCATGATTGTCTTCTTGAGAATGAATCTCTTAAGATACAAGCTCTTGAACTCCTCTAGATTAATCTTTCAAGCTTTTATTTGAAATCCCTTAATTCTAGTTTGTTTCTACTCTCCTAAATTAAAACTTTCTGGGTTGAATAAAATTAGAATGAGATAGGAATCACTTAAATATACAAAGATTGAGCTTAGGAAGGCTGAATCTAGTCAAGGAATTGATTGTTTGGTCGAAAGGGTTCGATCATTTATATGTTTAAGGTGGGTTTACGTTTAGTGATTTAGGGTTTTATTTTAAAAACTCTAAATCGTACCTAGCTATTCAAGTGTTAAGTAGAATTGCTGGGGAATCGCTGCATAAATCGGTTGGAATCGGGTTCGGAGCCTCTTAATATTGCTGGGGAATCGCTGCATAAATCTCGAGGCAAATTTTATGATTCACTTATTTTATATATTTCTCGGTTTCTTCGAGAAACGTGTTACATATATCGAGGTCGATAATACATATCTCAAGGTTGATCAAGTGGCTATCAACATGATAATCACCACCTCTTTACTGACTTACTGATGATTAATTATATTGATCTCTTTGAGATATGTAATGCATATCTCAAGGTACATCTTATGGTTTAATAACATCATACCTTTTATTTTCTTTGAGATTAGATGTCACGCATATCGAGGCATAGATAAATCATCTCCAATAGTAACGTTCAACCATTTCTTTCCTCGATGATCACGCTACGCGTATCTTGAGGCGAATTCAATGTATGCTTTTTATTTGAATTAAACTATAAGATTTTATTTATATATTTATGTATAATAAATATATAAATATATATATATATATATATGCATATGTGTTTTCTCGGTTAAAAATTCGTCACGCACGCCAACGACCATTTTCGGGCGTGCACACTATTGTACATCTCAAGCGTAGCACTTACCAATTTATTTATTATTTAATTTAATGTCATGATTATCTCTATAGTTTATACCCAAAATAAATCCCAAAAAATACCCAAATCTAACTAAAAATCAAGAAATATTCCCAATGCACTGTGAAACTCACGGACACCACGTATACACTCCACTTGACCTTATTTCATGTCGAAATAGTGTATAATACATCAAATAGGCACAAAGCACACAAAAATAATATTAAAATTTATGATCTCTGTTCCATAACATGTAGGTCCCACCTCATATACCTAAATCCCTAATTAAATCCGAAAATACTTAATAAGCGGCCTAATTAAGTTTATAAAATTCTCGGATGTCATAATATTTCTAACTATCCAAAAAGTTCGCTCTCAAAATTTAAACTTACATGTTGTTGAACCAAAAGAGATATGAGAAAATGATTCTTCATGTATAACTTTTTTAAACCAAACCTGTAAAATCATTTCCAAAGTGAACCGTTAAGTGGACCAAATCAATTTCCTTGTATTCAACAACTCGGCGGTAGAGATTATAATTATTTTAAATTTTCATTTTCAACATTTTAGTTTAATGAAGGTTTACTTTGCCAATCCAGGTATTTCGTGTATTTCTGACAAGTTAAACAATCAACTTTGTGGAATATCTGATGACTTCGCTTCATTTCTTATCTCATACCTTGAATCTCATTCAAGTATCAATACACAGTGAGACCTAGCCGATCTTACTTTTCATAACACAGTTTTCATTCTAATATAAATAGTATTCTACAACCCGTTAATAATTCTTTCCACATCCACCCAAACTCTGGTACACATCCCAGTTTACTTTTAGATCACAAATCATCCTTTTTTGAGCATAAATAATATTTGAGCACAACATTAGATAGTAAGCAGAGTTGTGTGTCTATTTGATCCATCACCATTCCAGCGTTCCCTACCAGAAAATTGAAATTACATAAGTCATCTCATGATTATAGATCTTATAAATATTCGTCATCCCTTGATAAGAGATCTCGAAATTCAAATCGATCAGAAGTAGAAACCTGACACATCATGCAATTCTTACTAATTTTCTAAATGTCTACTCACAATATTATTTAGATTGTGGACTAGAAAGTAATTACCATTCCAACTCGTCAGCCAATTCACTTAACTTCTTCTTTGATTGGTAAGGAAATTATCGACTTTTTTAACATCGTCAAATCATTCTCTAATGATGAGTTCATCAAAACCTCATTCCTTTCACTTTACTGTGATCTCCCATAAACGCATATCTTAATCACTTATTATTCACCAACTTCTCTTATTACCTGAATATAGATAGTGATCCTTAATGTGAGTAGACATATGTTTCTAAATAGATATATCAATATATATTCGATGACTATACTCTCATAGTATAACTTTTAACTTGTATTTAATACAATTTTATAAATATGTTATCTCTTTTTCATTTCTACTAAATTAAAATTGAATAAGATTCAATTCTTCAAATATATCAAATTAGATGCATTATACTATTTTCAATATTCCTAACCGATAGTGATAAGGCTTACTAACTGAGCTATAAATCACGCATTTCACTTTATTTCATTTATATCTTCACCAACATCCAAGCATCTTACATCATCTTTAATTTACAATAACTAGTACTTTAACCCTTACTACTGACTAATCAAGTGGTGTAGCACTACAATTAAACCAATATACAACATATTCATTTACATTAGTTGTATACTACATTGGTTTAAAACTTTCAACATTTGGAGTTTCACTTCTTGTAGGATACTCGTGAAGATACATTAAGTTTCATCAAACTTTTAGTTTGGTATTCAAATTTGATCGAGACTCGGTAGCTTGAAATTTTCATTCTCAAACTAATATGAGAATATATTGACCATTTAGTTGCTTATACTTCAGCCTCCAATTGACTCTGGCGAAACTTCATAAGCTCTTTTATATCGACTGTCACCAATTCACTCGATTATCCAAAGATGGGTAGACTCATCACACTAATCTTCTACGCTGTGAATTAATCGTGATTACGAAATGGAGTTACTTAGACTTTTGGTCATGCACAACTACTCCAATGCCTTACCTCAACTAAAGGAGTCCGTCCGTGTCACTTCCACCAGTCCCAAGTCTTCCCAACATCTCATATTATTTTATACATTGAGTATACTCCATTCAATTTTTTTCAAACTTAGTTATTCTCTCGTTGATCTTGCTCTTAGTCCCAATAAAAACTTACCATGATTTTCGCTCAATAACTAGGACACTTACAACTCCTTGATCTTAACTTAGAAATTCAATTTATATCTCTTATCTTTTCGAAAAGATAGTTAAAAATGATGCGATTTCTTATTATCATTTAACGAATAGAAGTTTTTCTTAGAAAATCTTAATTCAAAACAGAAAAACTTTCCAACTCAAATATTTAAACTATTTATTATTGCCTTATATTATTTCCATTTGTCTCAAATATCCTGACTTTTCTTTTTCTCTGAAAGAAATTCGGTACTTTTCAAAAGGCTACGTAAGATACTTTGTATCTTATTATTCATCAAATTACTTTTGATAAATTCATCTTTTCATTATTATTCAACTGAAAAGATAGAAGAATTTGAATTTCCAACTTTGATTAACTTAATGATTACTCAGAGTTTTAAAGAATATTATTTCAATCCTTTAAGTTCTACTAATAGAAATTTTCACAATATAGGAACACATACTGACGTCCTATACAACTCACTCACTGATACTTAATCAGTACATTTATCTCTCCATTGGTTATATTTTAAGGTGTAGTGATAACCATCATAACTTAATGTCATCAGAAGTAATTATTAGGTACTTCAAATCTCAAAGCACAATCACTTATTTTGATGTTTAACAGTTTATCTAAGCTATAATTAGACCACTTTCCCAATACCTTAACTTCTAACACGTTGATCTTATCACTACTTTTTTTCAAGTTAGAAATTTTGTTGATCTTTATTTTATAACAATACCTAATTTGGTGTTCACAAATATTACTTCTAACTTGTGTATTTCCATTTGTTTTATCAGTACATTATTAAACATATAGAACAACAATACCCAACATCACTTATGGATAAGTAACTTGAGTAATAAACAATCAAAGTTTTAAAACTTCTTTTTCCGAAGTCGTTTGAATGTTTTAAAATGTGGTTTTATTTCATTTTCACTTGACGTTTTGTTTCAAAAAGGAGATAATACTTTACTTTAAAGTATTTTGTTTTCTTAGAAACCGACTTAAACAACTTGACAGATCCAATCACAATCTCATTGTGATTTCCAAGTCAAGATTAAATTTGTCTAATCAATTACCATTTTACGTTTTCGATAACCACGTGTCTTATGTTTCCTTGTTGAGACAATTTTCTGAAGTAACTCTCAATTAGTTATGAGTTAAACTGATATTTTGCAGAATAGGTCTTCCCGAGTTAACCATCCAACCGGTACTAACCTTATTCTAAAACCCAAGATATCCATATATTATGCTTCCTAAAAGTTTCAATTTCATATAACAATTTCCAAATGATTCTTAATCGCTTGAGACTTAATTTAAGTCTTTTAATATTTTCTTAAGCATTTAAAAATTGTAATTGTTTGATACTTTTGATATCCAAAAAATTTATGTTTTGTGTTTACATACATGAATCATTTGGACATTCCTTTCCAACCAATTTTCTAGTAGTTTCATAACTGATACTTTCATCAATTATATCAATACTGAACTCCTTACAACACCTTTATGAATTCGGATGTCACAAGTCCATTTCACATCCAATTACGCGCAGTTTCGTTTCACAAGCTTATTCTCTCTTCTATTATTTATTTCTAATCTTACTCGTCATATCTTACGAGTTAAGTATCAAACGGACTAGAAAAATAAACTACCTATCGCATACCTAACGATAATACTTACATAAGACACAAATATAACATAATTCATAAAGTTTTTAAATTTTTAACCCCGTTATATCACGTTACTTCCCAACTAATTGCCCACTTATCCTTAGTTGAGCCAAACCTAGGCTCTGATACCAACATTTTCAGACCCCACTTAATTACCGCATTTGACCTGCCTAGATTACTTTAATCTCTTAATAATCTAGCAACCTTCACATCTTCATCATTCAACATTTAATATTAAGATCTTATAATCATCAATTATAAAATATTATCAACCATTAAGGATTCTAAGTGAATCTTAAACCTCAAAGTTCATTTACATTAATTAGATAGTCCTCAAAGTTCCGTAAAAAGTTTTCGATAGCTCCTCTTTTATTTCTAAGACTATACCAGAATATCCGACCTTAAAAAAAATCTTCAACAAAACCTTCTCAGCTTTGGTGGAAATGTCGAGGGACTAATAATCCACCCGTAATAATATATATTACATTAACAAAACTATATATTCTTTCTAACTTAATCTGAAGTATTAAAAACTTTAAACTATCATTACCTTAATTTAAAAGTTATCTCAATTTGTCCTAAAATAGTTCTCGACATTCTAAAGGAGATCATAATCACACTAGAACCCATAAACACATTTATACAATATAATGTATTCAAGGATCAGTACATACATATAGAAAAGAACTAAGCCATTCACATAAAGTTGGAAAGCTTTCCCTTTCCCTTGTCGCCGCTAGAACCTGTCAGGTTCCAATTATAAAAATCTAATAATGTCAAATAAGTAAATCCCACACTATCATGTACGCCAATAATAATCAAATGCATAATAATCCAAAAGATTAAAAAAATTTAATCCAACAAATTTAAATTCAACTGTGAACCCATCTTATTTTTATTATTCGACCACAATCAAATAACGTTCTCCGAAAGTGGTAAGCAAACAATAATAAGGACTCATTCTTGGAGAGGATGACCAAATGAGTCTCATTCCTCTAGACTATGGGAGTAAGATTTGGTTCGACATGATCTCATGATAACCACGTGATGCAAACTATTAGTGACACTAGCCCCTCAAGCATAATATAATGTTCTATAACCACGATATAGTATATACTATAAGGAGACTTGAAACACCTTATCCTCTCTACTCGTGTATGTATGTACAACAAAAATGCAATATCAAGGATCAATGCAATTTATACGAAATTATAATTATATAATGTAAATGTAACAATGGGATTTACTTAACCTCACAAACGCGATATCACAACTCTCTTATGCTCCGAGTTAGTAAACTAGTCCATACGGGGCTCAAACCACGGTCCTACAATTCATTTATAGGTTCTGTAAGTTTGCATAACAATTCTATAATTTTTCCAATTAGTTGTTTAAATTGACCCATTCGCGTCCTGAAACACCTAAAATACTTTCAAAATAAATTTTTTGATGCCTAAATTTCCTTTTTTGACTCATAATTATTTTGACATTGAGAATTACGATGTCTATGTAAATAGGATTTTTTCAATTTATTATATTTTATTTGGTCCTCCTCGACCAAAAAAATTCGAAATCCCTCCAAATCAACTCCTTAGATGTCTAGATCCCAATTTTGACTTCAAATTATGGTTCGGGATTGAAAATTAGTCTAGAATAGTCTTTAAAATAATTTTTAAGTTTTTGGCATTTTAAGGAATTGTAGCACGCATTACATGAAAAAACCTTGGTATAAATCCTCGAGAAAATTCCAAATTCTTTATTTTCATAAAAATCCGCAATTTCAATTTATTTGGCTCAAATCAATTTTTTTTTAATTTCGCTCATTTTTTGAGTTTTATTCTATTTTTTAGCAATTTCTCCTTTTTTATTTGGGGTTCGATCCCTGAACTAGATCGATCGATTTACTTGAGCCGGACCAAGTTCAATCTCGTTAGGGATCAAATCCCCTCATATTACCATGTTGCTCGATCAACAGCCATGAAATTTTCTTTTTTTAAGATTTTCGATTTTTGTTGGGGTTAGGCTCCCAACCCTAACCCCTCGTTGGGTTTAGGCAAAGGAGACCTTCCCCTACCATCGCCATCCCCGAACGAAATGCAAATCTAAAAGTTCACATTCATTATATATTTTAATCTTTCTCGAGATACATATTATGTATCTCGAGGTCAATCTTTGTTTCAAACCAAACTTAAATGAGTTGATGTTAATTTGAAGATATATATTACAACTTCATCGAGATTCGCACCACATAAATCTTGAGGCGAATCTAACGATTCACTTTTATATACTTTATTTTTCTCGAGATACGTGTTATATAACCGAAGTCGATCAAGTGGCTATCAACAAGATAATCACCACTTGTTGACCGACTTACTCATGATTAATTATAGTGATCTCCTCAAGATACGTAACGTGTATCTCGAGGTCGATCTTATGGTTTAGTACTACCATACCTTTAATTTTCTTTGAGATTGTATGTCATGTATCTCGAGGCGTGGACAAATCATCTCCAATAGCAACGTTCAACCATTTCTTTCCTGAATGATCACGCTATGCATTTCTCGAGGTGAATCCAATGTATACTTTCTTATTTAAATTAAACTATAAGATTCTTTTATATATATTTATATATATAAACTATATATATAAATATATATAGTGCACCTATGTATTTTTGCAGTTATAAATTCACTACGCGCGCCAACGACCATCATAAAGCGTGCACACTATTGTACATCCCACGCATGTCACCTCAATCACGCGTGTCACTAGGGGCCCAAAATAAATTCCAGAAAAATACCATAATCTCACTCAAACTTGAGAAATATTCCTAACACACTCCGAAACTCACGGACACCGTGTATACACTCCACTTGACCCTATTTCGCATCGAAATAGTGTATAATACATCAAATAGGCACACGACTTATAAAATAATATTAAAAGTTATGATCTTCTATCTGTAACATGTGGATCCTACCTCGAATACCTAAATCCCTAATTAAATCGAAAAATACTTAATTAGCCGCCTAATTAAGTTTATAAAATTATAATATGTCACACAGTTTGCCCTTACTGGTATAAGGATCTGCACTCACTCATCACAATAAAACGTATGAGAAGTCCAATGAGTAAAATCCTTAGGAAATTCACTGAGCATTGAATTAGTAAAGAAACCAGTAATATTTTTTAAATAAAAATGCGGAAACTAAACAGGCAAATGTAAATGGGTCATCTCATACTTAAATAACAATAGAGTCCAAATGTGTGTGCCTATCCAGATGACTAGACCACACTTCGGATCCCCAAGATTTCTCCAATGAGCGCACCCATTGGTCCATCACCTGGTCCTTTCAGTAGTCGGCGTAAACCCATGACCCACCAATACGTGTACCGATACAACAGCTCAAGTTACCATACATCGAGGGCCCAAGTATACGTGATATGGTCCAGTGTCCCATGAACACACAACAGAATACCCGGTTGGAGTGAATTTAACCAATCGTTCAAACCAACGATAAGAACATGGATAACTATATTGAATAGTGTAAAGCAATAATGAAAATAGTAAATACTTTAAGTGATTTTCAATTAGGTTTAACGCATCTTAATATGCTCTCACATTTCCATGGTTTTCTGAATTCGACCCCAACTTGCTCCCAGTACCCGAGCTACATTCCCTTAGTCCCCTGAAGTCGATTAAGAATGTTTATTTTGCATTAATTGGTTGAATGGGTTTTAATTTGATCTTCCTAAATTAGGCTATGATTATTAAATAAGATTTCAATTTTGATCCTATGTTGCAGTGCATTTTTAGGCATGAAGATGTTCGAATCTCAAAAATGTTTCCTGAAAAAGGTCATTTGTCTCAGTTTTAGCTTTCTTAAAAGGTTTGTTTGCGAAAATCCAATTTGAAATGAAAGAGATGGCAATTCTACGAAAACAGCTCATATTTTGAAACAAATCCTACCAACAAGATAGTAAGAATTATTTCTCCCAATATATAGCTCTAAAAATCACGATTTTTTGTTTTAAGCCATCATACATACCCAAACGAAAGATAATAGAAGATCATCCGAATTCAGTAAGTATTGAGGGAGTTATGCCTTTGCACAGTTTGACCAGTTTTTTATGAATATAATTAGTTCGACTAGTAATTTTGGCCTGACTCTTTTAAAACCAAAGTTTTATGACATGTATGTGATTTATCTTCAAACTTAGAAAAGCATAGATCAACAAGCCAAAACCATCTAACACTTCATGGTAATGCATGTAAGCATTTTTATCGAAATCGAACCGAATGAGTAGTAGTTGTTACCTATCGTTTGATTCTTTGTAGTTTGATCCTCCAAGCTTAGGTCCTTTTGAAGTCCCATAAACTCAGCACACTCTTGTTCTCTTTGCTTTCAAGAATTCTAAGTTTTTTTCTTCTCTTGTTTTCATGAAAACCAAAGTTTATCTTTTATATATTTAGATTAATATTTGGATTAATTAAGCAAATTTTTAATTTGACTGAGTTAATTACTAGGACATGTGTTCTCTCTCAATGCCACTTGTCCCACGTGAAGAATGCATGCCTCCACTAGCAGTTAATATTTAGTCTAAGACTCCTACACATCATCATCACTAGAAAAATTTAGGTTCCTCAATTTATTTGTCCAAACTATGGTCTCATTAATCCATATCAATTAAATTTACAAACTTGGACACTTTATTCATGTGGTTAGTATAATTAGCCTGATTGTTGACACATAAGTGGTCCCACTAACCTCTAAATACCAACCACATTGTGCCCGTGCCTACGCACGCACCCCGGAGTAAACACCGATCACACATCTCGCCCGACGATAATATAACACACATGCAAGGCAACATGATATAATTAAGCAAATACACTACAAAAGGCACCCAATCAGATAAATATAACTAATATACCTAGTCAGGTGTGCCCCTAGCCTATCTATGGAGTCCATGCTACATGTCGGGCGTATGAAAATTCCCTTTTATGTTATACTTTAATTATTTTGTAGCTTTGGTGAGTGGGAATCGTGTCCACATGGATTTATCAAACCTATCTACGAAAAAGGACTCTTCAAGCTTTTATTATTATTTTTTATTTTTAGCTTATAATAATAATTAAACTAACTAATAACTAACTACAACATAATAATACTTAACTAACTATATTATCTAAATTAACTAACAAAATCCAAGTTCACAATCAATCGAATAGATTAAATTCAATAATAAATAATATCTAAACAAATTTCTAGAATATTGAAACATAAACATGTTTTACATTCCAAACATGTAAATTCAATTCATATATAGTCGTGAGCATATTTTATAAAGCATGATAAATAATTAAACTCTAGTTATAAGTAAGTAAATATCATTTAGCCAACCATTTATTTTTCTTATACCGATGGAAAAGCCACGTTCTAAATCTATTGGGCTAACCCCTTTATTTACAAAAATAGATGAACTTCACGCAATAGAACCACATTAAACTTTATGAGAACTTCGAACTATTAAATTTAACATCTTTTGAAAGCCATTTCTACACTAGATTTACATCTTGAATTCACTTAGGATATTTAAACGATGTTTGCTTTTCAAACAATCCTAGATACCACTTCTAAGTAGTAAACATCTCAAAACAAATCAAACAACTCGTAGTTATCTAAGATTCTTGTAATCTAACTCAATTATTCACAACGATTTAGGTTTAATAGGAATCACAGGGAAAATCCAGATTTTTGAGCTAACTCGTACTTTTTATGTCCATGAATTCAGCTAGCAATTTGGTGTCTTCTAGGGATTGCTGAGAATCACTGGTTAATTTTCTATTCTTCTTTGCTTTCGTGGTGATCATTCTTCATATACTTCTTCTAGCTGATTCATTCCTTCATAATCTTCTATTTTTCCTTCATTTCTTTATATTCTCCATTTATTACCTGAAATATCAAAAATAAGAGAAAACTGTGTGTAATATAATCTTCTACATATTAAATTATCCTAAAATGAACTATGAAATATATCTAATTATCGACTTGTCAAATACCCTCAAACTCAAGACTTTGTTGTCCCGAGCAAAGGAATACTCTCAATAATATTATGTTTTCTTCCCTCATTCTGATTTCATAATTATTTACTCTTATTATTAAAAAAATAATCTTAAAATTAAAATATATTACCATCATTAAAATAAGAATCATGATAGAATGGAAAGAACTAAAGAACTATTATTTTATTTGACATTTCAACTTCCTAATTATACAACACACCTCAGAATTAATATATTTATATCTACATGCTCACTTCTTAGATCTCATTTTTAAGGTTTCCATCTTCCGTCACCATCGAGCTTCTTATATCTATTATGTACACAGCTTCCAGCGATGTCGTCATTCGCTTCGATGACTTGGCTTTTGCCGGTGGCCCCTATGTTCTTCGGTCTTCTTGGGTGGTTCATCCTCTATTTTTTCCTTTTCTCCTCTTTCCCCTTTTTGTTCTTTTTCCTTTCCTATTATTTGTTGTAGTGGATGATACAAGCTGGCGTGACAAGATTCGAGATAATGTTTTAGGAGTTGATCATATCTGCAATGGCTCTTGTTGTTTCAACTTTCTGATAGTTTCTCCATATATCTCCTTCGTCGCTTTGGTTTTTTGGCTTTGTTGTGTGTTTCTCGACTATGCCTGAGAAGGGTTGTATGCTTGGAGTACTAATAGTTAGCCAGATCTAGCCAAGATGGTTGCAATTTTCAACTCTTAGGTGATGCTTCTCCTCTCCTTAATGATATTGGCTTTCAGTGGAGATTGGATAATATTATAGTGATTTTTTGTTTACTTTAATTCATTGTTGTCTTGTTTAGTTAGTGTCTTGCTTCGCTGACATGCGAAGGTTGTCCCCATTATTGGGGTGGTTGTTCCTTCCTAAAGGTTAAGGTTGGGATCGCACTATAGTGTGCATGTTTTTGGAATTTGTTCCATGCTTTATTGTTGTTAGATTTATTTGTAATAGATGTTTGTCTGATATAGACTAGGAACACCTCAACACAAATCTTTTTGACAAAAAAAAACATACCTTAGAATTCAAGTTTAAACCAATCACCAAGGTCAAGGCACTACGTAGGTTTTTTTCAATCTCCACTGACAAGCATCAAGCTTATGATAACTAATACAGAATCTTAAAATATAAAAATCACCTAATCAATCTCATTTTCAAACAATAACTAAAATATCACCACAATCAATGTGGATAGGAACTTTTAATTACCAATAATCATCATTTCATATTCATTTGGTAGAATAAAAAGATATACTTCACTTAACTTAGATATAAACACTCGGACTAAATCTTTTATTTGAAGAGTTATCATAAACTTCCTTCTATTTCCTTATATCTCTATTTCTTCTTCTTTTTTATATAAATTCTTTTTATTCTTTATATTGTATTCATAAGGTTCCCTTCTCCATTTCTTTTGGAATATGTTATTCTTTTTTACGAAATTATTCCTCTCATTTTTCCCACCACTAGATTCCTTCTCCATTTCTTTTGGAATTTGTAGGTTACCCTATTTTTATAAAAAAGCAAAAAACTTTTGTTAGCTTTTCTCACTTTCACCATAGTTAAAGAAGCATTCTTTCAAACTAAGGAAAGTTTTTTGTCTAAATTTATATTTTTCTCCACAATTATGGCATAAACTTTCAATACATATATATAAAAACTTGATCAATAATTTTGTATAACAAGATTCTTAAAAATCTATCTTGTTATCTTGCACTTTTGTTTCAATCTTCTACCCAATGTAATTTCTAATACAAAATAATTAATCCCCTCTAAATTCCTTTGATGCATACACAATCTAAGTTAAATCAAATAGGGTATAATAATTTCTTTCCATCATAAAATTTCTATTTTTGTGGGTTACAATAATATATCATTTCCTTTGAAATTATATTCATATTCATAACTAAATAAAGTAAAATAAAATGGAATGAGAAAATATTACCTGTATTGTGGAAAAAATTTGAAAGATTTACAATGTTAAACTAGAATCTACCTCATGTTTCTTCCATACTTCGCTTCTTCATAGTTTACTACACTTAATACCCCCAAACTCATTCTAAACTTTGTCTTAAAGGTTTAAAAATTATGTCGGTGTTCAAACAAAAATAAAAATACATCGAAAAGCATAAATGAATAAATTAAATAATTAATTAACATAAGAATGAATTGAATAAGTATACACAACTTAAACATTTCCAAGCATAATTACATATAATTGAATTGTATTTAACTTAACACATTAAACCAAAGCATTGTATCAAATATTTGACCATAACAAAGCAAATGAATTAAATTGTGAGCATACTACATTAATCAAATCATAGTGTTACAAATATAAACCTCACGTGAATAAAACTTAGGAAAAGATAACACAAAGAAGAATAAAAATCTCTGAGCCGCCATCCAGATGTCGCATTATCACCATCATCCTCATAATCAGGCAATTGGGACTGGTAGCTTGCCTCAACATCTTCAATGAAAACTCCTTAATTGGGCATCCTAAGATGAAGTGATGGAATATGAATGTTAGCTCTCCTGCTTTGAGTACTCCTGGTCATACGTCGCCCAGATCCACTGATGCTTTCGGCAATCTCGCGTTGGTTTTGAAACATGGACTCTTAATGTCTTAGAATTCTTATCTGAATATGCAAAATTATATGCATCACGGCCATTTCTGAATCCTCTGCATCTACGTCAATGAAGTCCTCTACATGTGGCTTAGTCTGTCTTCTCATGGTATATGGAATTTTTAGTTTCCTTGAAGTTTCATAGCTTATGTGCATGTACTCTTCTTCTCTATGTGGTCTATATCCTTTATGTGTCATTTCTCTCATATTCATCCTCTGAGTCGACATATCTCGGTGCCTTTTTCTTTTTGAAATGACATAGTCAGTGAATGTCTTGTCAGGTTATACATTGAATTCTCCTCCTCTCATTTAGACTTTGTATTGCTTGCAAAACTCTGTAATCATCAAAAAAAAGGTAGTCCTTCATTTTCTTTGTGTTCATATTGTTCCTAATCGATTCATAGATTATTTAGCCAACATCAATGTACATGATCCCTTATACTGTGTAGTAGAAAATAGTTGTTCTATAGTGTACTATCTTATAATGCTGTAAATTAGGTTGTTGGTTCACGTTCAAGGAAAAGCTCCATGCTTTTGTTGTTTTCCTAAAATCTTTAGCTTGAATATGTTTTGGGTGCCCGTTTGAACCAAAATGGAAACAAACCCTCATGATAGCTTTTAAAGCGTTCCTAATAGTCTTGTGGTGAAATTCGTGTCTATACATGTATTCAGGTTAAGGTTACTTGTTATTTTCTCTCAAATGAAATCTCAGTAAACCATAATATTGATTAATTCTCTCGGATATGGCTACTTTCTTATTCTCATCTTCATGTTCGTTTGTAGAGAATTCTCTAACTAATATGGCACCTCGCTTTTCAACTAATGATCCCACATCATTATCGACATAATAATCTTTAGTCAATAATCTCTAATTTCGTTCCCTAATTATGTTTTGGATCCTAGGCATGTACTTAATTTCGTTTATGGCGTTGAAGCCCGTTTTCGGTATAGTCTTTCAGTTCTTACTAATGTCGATTTTCATCCCAGCAATGGCTTTGGCAGTTATAATGTTATGAGCACGGAAAGAAATGGTGGGTGTCTCCCCAATCGTTTACTCTCCCTCCAAATCATATTTAAAACTTAAGGGTGAAAAAGGCTCTCTAGGTTTTCTAGTTCGGAATTTATTCAATGAAATCTTCTTTTGCTTAATAGGATTTGGTTGAGGTTTGGAATTTTGTTTGGGTTTTTCTACAAGTTGTGCATTTCCTTTCTCCTATCGAGAGCTTCTAACTTTTCCTCCTCTGGCCATTGTTTCGAATTTCAAAACTTACAGGTACAAAAACTTAAGAAACCTATAAATAATAGGAACAACATTGTTGGAAATAGTTCAATAAAAATCAAGACTTTATTTAAATTGAGAAATCTATTTGGAAAGCTAATTTGAAATTCATCGTAAATGTGAAATAGTTTTTACATCGAAGTGATAAATAAAATGTAAACTTGAAAATCCATTTTCTAAATATTGTAAAGCAATTTAGTGACAATTTTTAAGTTTTTGCAAAATTATAACATGAATTAAAATAAAATCATAATCAAACCCTCAAACTTTGGATTTTGTTTTAGGCTTTTCGACTAATGCTCTCTTTCCCCTCTCCTATCTTGAACTTCTACCCTTACAACTTTCTGTCATTTTTTAAGTTAAAAGTAATTCAATACAATTCAAAACTATATTTAAAGGGAGAAATTCATTTGGAAAGTTAATTTAAATTTGAATCATAAACTTAAATAAATTTTGCATCGAGGTTTTAACTTAATCACAAATTAAAATCAGATTTCTAAATCCGATAAAACAATTATGTGGTAAATTTTAGTCTTTTCAAAAATAGAACAACCCTTAAACTCATTTTAACTCAATTTCAAACCAATTGCAAATATGTATCTTTTTAATTAATAAAAATACCAAAATTCTGAAAATATTCAATTTGTAAACAAATGATCTTTGTAATCGTAATGTGTAATCTATAGGAATCAATGAAATCATTTGTTCGTGTTAATAGAATGAATTCCACTAAAACAATTTTGAAACTAATTGAAAATTTTGCAAAAATCCTACAAACCATGAATTCATCAAAATAAAGGACTAAGGTTATTATGATTGCCTTCTTGAGAGTGAATCTCTCAAGATAAAAGCTCTTGAACTCCTCTAGTTTAATCTTTCAATCTTTTATTTGAAATCCTTTAAACCCTAGTTTGGCTCTATTTTCCTAAATTCAAACTTTTTTGGGTTGAATGAAACTAGATTGAGGTGGGAATCACATAAATACACAAAGATTGAGCTTAGGAAGGCTAAATCTAGTCAAGAAATCGATTGTTTGGTTGAAAAGGTGCAATGATTTGTATGTTTAAGGTGGTTTAATGTTTAGTGATTTAGGATTTTATTTTAAAAACTCTAAATCATGCCCATCAATTCAAGTGTTAAGTGGAATCGCTAGGGAATCACTACATAAATCAGTAGGAATCTGGCTCGGTGCCTCACTGATATGGCTAGCGATTTATGTTATAAAGCTAAATCACCACCAATTCGCCAGACTCAAGTTTTCACTTAAACTTCTGGTCACTATCACCAATTTCGTTAGTGATTCATAGTGTTATTTCGAATTGCTAAGGATTCGCTAGGCTTATTTTACTATTTTGTTTTAATTTATTTAACAATTAACATATATATCATTCATAAAAACTAATATAGAGGTAGAATTAACTATGGATTCAAAGTTAAATTAAGGTATGTAACTAATTAATAATTTTATTAATTAAATAAATAATAGATAAATATATAAATTAACATGCAAGTGAATATTGTAAACTTTCATAAAGGCCACCGAAATAAAAGCAACTCGATTACTCCCCCTTATTTGAAATTACCTCGGAGTTTGAATTCCATAAATATTTCCAATACAAGAGTCAAAATGTGAGAATAAGAAAATATTATACTAATACCAAACTCCTACTAAATATAAAGCATAAATAAACATATAATATATATGTTGTCTCCCATTGAGCGCTTTTATTTATTGTCATTGCCTCAATAGAACCATTCCAAAATTAAATGGAGTCTCTGAACATAAAAAGGCCCAAATTGTAGGAGTTTAGGTTAAATGAACCTTGTGATCAAATAAATTGTGCATAAGGTTGATACCTTAACTCTTAATAAGCCCACATATCGACTAAAATGTAAACACAAATTTTAGAGTTAGGACGCTAAAGTACTTACTATGGAAACCCTATAATCCTAACTTAGGTTGGGAGGTGAGACGAGTTGGGGAATAATAAAAAAATTAAATTATATGTATTAAGTGTTGATTGTATTACATAATAGACCAATAGCTGCATAAGTTGATTAAGAGTCATAATCTACAATTATAGACCTTCATGGCTTATCAGACTGACACTAGTGATCATACTGGAGACGTAGCTCCACGATATATCGACGTGAGTAATTTTCTAGCCTTAACACGAAGGGTTGAGTCTCAGGATCGTCGACTGGATAAATTTTATCTATTCTCAAGCGGCAGACAACACAGTCACTATCACTGTCTACATCTATAGCGAGTCCGACACATGAAGTGAATGCGTCCACACTTCAAGCGAAGTCTATGTGTACGGCACCAGCGGCACCAGTTACCCCTATCGTCTATATGTTACTCGAGTCATCAGCAGTAGCAGTAGTGGCACCGATTGAAAGAGGTACTGCCTTTGATTTGACTCCTAACACCATATTAACTAAGGAGTACGAGAGGTGCAAGCTGAAGAGATTCAATGGATAATCAAGTGTGTTGGAGGCAAAGAAGTTTATCAAAATTCATTAGAAAAATCATAGACTCTTGAGGTTGGATGACAATAAGAAGCTTGGTTTGGCAGTTTTTTCCTTCCCGGGAGATGTAAACACCTGGTGGACTAAACAGGGAGAGCCGGAGACATGGGAAATCTTTAAGAAGTTGTTCAATTAGAAGTTCCTCTGGCCCTTAATGACAATCGCCAAGAGGTTGGAATTCATACATATTAGATAGAGGATGGCAAAGTTTGAGCTTTAGTATATAAGTAGATTTCAGCAGTTGTTGCAATTTAGTGATGGCGTACCAAGACCTAAGGATTTATCTGACATGGGCACCCGTTGAAAGTCCTTCGCTCTACTAACTGAACTAAGGTCGGACCACTCCACCAGTTACCTGCAACAATAGTCGGAACCTCATTATACATTAAATCACAGACTCTCCCAACCTTTGTCTAATATGCATGAATTATGATCTCGTGGCAATCGTCACTGAGGCCAGAAAGAACTTATGATTGAAAATTTTCTTAAAGTATGTTCATATCTTCAACTTTCACTATGAGGCTACTAGGTTAGTCCACTAGGTGTTTGTATCTCCCGAGAAGGGAAAAAAGGCCAAACCATTCTTCTTACTGTTATCCATCCTCAAGAGTCTATAAATATTCTCTTAAGGTTTGATGAACTTCTCTACCTCCAACACATTAGAGTCTCCACTGACTTTCTTCGACTTGTACCTTTTGTACTCACTAGTCAATCTAGCCTCATGAGTTAAGTCAAAGCCAGTACATCTTTTAGTCGGGCTACAACTCTAGTGTTCTTGACTCGTGTAGTATAAGGACTATGGCAGTAACTGATGCTGCTGGTACTATAAATATAAGTGGTGATGAAGTTGCCTAAAGTATGGGCGGACTCACGTCAAGTGTCGAAGTCGTTAGAAGTGTAGACAGTGATGATGACTGCGTCGTTTGCCCCTTGAGAATAGAGAAAGTCTCGTACAGTAGACGATCCTGAGACAACAACAACAACATAGCCTCATTCCCAAATTAACTGGGGTCAGCTACATGGATCAAACTTTTCCATTGTGCTCGATTAAGTGTCATTGATGGTGAGCTTTACAAACCATTCAAATCCCTCTTAATTAATGCATCCCATGTTAACTTTGGTCTGCCCCTACCTCGTCGAATTTCTACAGTTTCTATTGAGTCAAGTTTTCTAGTTGGGGCATTTGTAGGCCATCTTTACAGGTGACCAAATCATCGCAACCGCCCTTCCCTAATCTTTGTATCAATTGGTGCTACTCCTAGTTATCTTTGAATTTATGTATTCCTTATTCTATCTTTACGAGTTTTACCACACATCCACCTAAGCATCCTCATTTCCGCTACGATCACTTTATGTAATTGTTGTTGTTTTACCGCCCAACATTCACTTCTATAGAGCATAGCTGGCCTAATTGCATTCATATATGATTTTCCTTTTAACTTAGTAGGAACATTTCGATCATAAATCACCCCTGTTGCACTCCGCCATTTCTTCCATCCAGCTTGAATTCTATGTATGACATCATTCTTAATGTTACCATCATTTTGTATGATTGATCCTAGATATCTAAAGTGGTTTACCTTAGGAACTTCTACTTCCCCTAATTTTACCACACCATCATCTCGACGACTAGTGTTTCCAAATTCACAGTGCATGTATTCGGTTTTCGTCCTACTCAACTTAAAGCCTTTCGATTCTAATGTATTCCTCCAGAGTTCTAATTTCCTATTTACTTCATCTTTAGTTTCATCCACTAAGATAATATCATCTACAAATAGCATACACCATAGTATATCCTCTTGAATATGTCTAGTTATTTCATCCATAACTAAAGTAAATAGATATGGGCTTAAAGCCGATCATTGATGTAGTCCTATCGTAATGGGAAATTCTTTTGTAGCTCCTCCAAATGTCTTTATACTCGTTATTACTCCATCATACATATCTTTAATAGTGTCTATGTATCTAGCATGCACTTTCTTTCTTTCTAGAACGCACCAAAGAACATCTCTACGGACCCTATCATATGCTTTTTCTAAATCTACGAATACCATATGAAGATCTTTTTTCTTTTCTCTATATTTTTCTAACAATTGTCTTACAAGGAAAATCGCCTCCATAGTTGACCTCCCAAGCATGAAACCAAATTGGTTCTCTGATATTGTTGTTTCTCTCCTTAGCCTATTGTCAATTATCCTCTCCCAAAGTTTCATAGTGTGACTCATAAGTTTAATTCCTCGGTAGTTTGAGCAACTTTGAATGTCTCCTTTGTTTTCGAAGATTGGCACAAGCGTGCTTCTTCTCCAATCCATTGGCATCAGTTTTGATTTTAAAATTTTATTAAAAAGTTTTATTAACCAAGTCAATCTAATTTCTCCTAAGCATTTCCAAACTTCTATGGGTATTTCATCTGGGCCTCATGCTTTTCCTATTTTCATTCTTTTCAATGCCTCTTTAACTTCTACAATTCTAATATTGCGTGTATAGTTTACATTTCTTTCTTGGTGTGGGTTTTCATCTATTATAGTATCAACTTGGCCATCATTAAATAGACTATCGAAGTAACTTCTCCATCTCTCCTAATATCCTCCTCGCGTTTTAAAACATTTTGATTTTCGTCCTTAATACATCTTACATGACTTAAGTCTTGTTTTTTTTATCTCTTAATTTGGCTAGCCTATATATATATATATATATGCCATCTCTATTACTTAACCTTGTATATAGATCTTCCATGAAATTTGTTTTAACTTGACTAACTACTTTTTTAGCTTGTTTTCTAGCTTCTTTATATTGATTGTACACATCTTCATCTTGACACTTAGGTATTTTCCTATACATCTCTCTTTTAGTCTTAATTGCTTGTTGGGCATCCTCGTTCCACCACCATGTTTCCTTTTTGGAGGTCCTAAGCCCTTAGATATACCTAATACGTTTGATCTCACTCTCCTTATGTAACTACTCATTTCTAGCCACATTGTACTAGCATTTAAGTCAAGATTCCTGAGACAACAAGGGAAAAAAACACTCACGTCAATATATTGAGGAGTTGTGTCTCCAGTATGATCAACGGTGTTGGGCTTATCGGCTATGGCAGTTTACAATTGTAGATTAAGACTCTTAATCAGCTTATGTAGCTATAGATATATTATGTAATAAAATCAACACTTAATACATATAATTTAATTTTCTATTATCCCCCACCTCACCTCACTTCCCAACAAAGGCTCTAAGTTAGGATCACAGAGTTTCTACACTAAATTCTTTGGCATCCTAACTTGAAAATTAATCTTTAATCTTAGTCAAGATGTGGGCTTATTAAGAGTTAAGGTATCGAACTTGCACAAAATTTATTTGATCACAAGGTTCATTTAACCTACGCTTTAATACCAACTGTGATGACCTCAACCCTACAAATTAGGCATCGCTTAGCACTAAGCCTCCATTAACCCCTAGTAAACCAGTGCGGAGTTAATAAAGGCTTAGTCACCCTCATAAATCGGCTTTTTGTACCTTATAGTTCACATAACAAAGTATATATATATATATAATCATATGCAGCTAAATTGAAATGCGGTGAAAACTCGATTACAAGTAAATTAAACATACAACAAGTTCTAGTTGTGGAAGCTAGAATGCGTAAACCCTGTACAACGGATATAATGTACAAATTATAGTGAAATAGGGAAATACATGTACCTCTATACCAATTTATAAAGATATAATAAAAGTAATATAGATACATCAAATGACCTTGGTATGCCACATCAATGTTTTTTAGCTCAGATATTAGACCTGCAATTGTCACCATATAGGAGAAAATTATTGTAAGTAAACCAAAAAGAAATTCAATATTAATTCTTTTCGTTTCCTTACATATTTTGATGAAATGATACTTATTGTTGGATTCTACTTCCCTACCGAGAGACCTACGGTTTGAGTGGTCAAATTGAGTCATTACTTACTCATGGGTCGAGCATCCGAGTCACGCTCGTGGCTCCCCAACGAGACTTAATCCTTCGAGTGACCATCCGCAGTCATTATGGCTCTTCGTAAGACTTCAAGGATTCCACTATGGTTGAGCATCTGATTGCTACTGTAGCTCCCTTTAGAATTTACATGGGTTACAGCTTAAGTGAGCTGGTAGTGCCAAAGGGTTTAGGTATGGATGAGGCAAACTTAGTCTCGCCTTACTAGTGTTTGACACTTACCCATAGTCAAGCAGCTTTAAGCCCAGTGTTGAGTGTCTAAGCCACTTAGGCGCTTATCCATTTCTTCCGGGTCACTTGGTCTCTATCGTTGACCATTATAGTATGTATATCGTGCACTTTTTTATTCATTTCGGCTTTATTTCTTTCCTGCATGATTTATAAACTTGTTTATTATTTAATCTGAATTACTATTGAACTTCTTCCGGATATAATCACTGAAATTATCTCCTATTTGGTGACAATCGCAAGTCTAATCTCCGAGCTCAAGAACATTGATGTGAGACATACTTTAGTCATTTGATTTATCCAAATTACCTTTATTATATCATTATAAATTGATATTTGGCTTGGGAGATACATGTATTTCCCCTCGTCACTATAATTAGTACATTGTATCCGTTGTTTAGGGTTCACATTCTAGCTTTCACACCTAGAACTCAATGTGTGTTTAATTTACTTGTTATTAGGTTTTTACTGCATTTAAACTTTTCTGCGTATGATTTCATATATATACTATATTGGTGGACTATCAGGTACTGAAGATCGGTTTGTGAGGCTGACTAGGCTTTTATTAACTCTGTAATGGTTTATAGGGGGTTAATGGAGGCCTAATGCCAGGCGGTGCCTAATTTGTAGAGTTGGGGTCGTCACAAACTTTGATCCCTCATTTCTCGTTCTAAGCTCATAATAAGTGGGCCCTCTCACGATGAACCTAGAATCATTCTATGAGTTCAATGCATGCTACCTGGAGTCAACGTTACCTGGCTTAGACGTGTGCAGAACGTTTAGTCTGGAGTGGAGCACTTCACACTCTTAAGACCAAAGTAGGGAAACTCTATCCAGATGCCATGTATGCATGACTAATCAAGAATGTGAAATGCAATGCAAACTCAACAAAAATTCAAGTACACAAACAAATTCCATAAAAAGTAAAGACCACTGTAAGGTTTACTTACAACCAACCAAATTTAAGCTAAATTCTCGTGGTTCTTAGAACATTGGATCACCTTGAAAGTGATTACAATAGCTTCCCTATATACCCAATAATAATAGGGGTTAATCTTCAAGTGAAACTAAATAATGAAACCCCATCAAAACTATGGACGAAGCATGCTCGATAATTGTTTCCAAAATAATTATTTATAACAACTTAAATTAGCTTTCAACTAGCTAACTCGTGGTAACTTTCTAACCTTTAAAACATCACTATCTCTCATATTGACCAAAAAAGGACTTTTATAGCTCAGTTCGTACTATAGCTCAGTTTGTACTTTTCATTGACTCTAAAAACACTTAAATCAGATCATAAATGGAGAAGTTATGAATTTTCCAATCCAACATGTTTATTAGGAAAACTTTTAAATTTAGAACTAACGAAGCTTTTTCAAATCAATATTTTTGCAATCAAATCTTCAAAACTCAACACCAAACATTAGGAAACTCACTCAATAGCACATTCAAAATATCTTCACAGCTCGTGGAGTCAATTTGGACAAAAACCAATAATCCAATTTGTGCATAACCTCAATATAAATTAATTTAAACTATAAAAACAACTTCAAAATAGTTATCAGCTAAGTCACATCAGTTCAATTCACTGAAACCCTAACCCATGTTGGTGGGACTTATTTCAAATCAATGCACATTAACCTAATACACTAATTCTCAATAATTCCTACCAATTCATATCAAAACCTCAAATTGAATCATGGAAAAGGCTCTCAGTTGAGAATTTGCTGAATTTAGAGCTAAATCCCTTATTTCCACCTTAAAAACTTAGTTCGAACTAACCATCTCGCAATGCACTGGGATTTTATAGAGAGAAACCAAATGAAAATGAGACGTTGAGAGATCACTGAGTGAAAGAGTATTCGGATAGGGTTTAGGAACAAACCAAACTATTTTGTTCTGTCCAAATCAAAGCATTGTTTTGATTTTATGTATGTATATATATGTACATATATATATAAACCCATATGGCCTGTTTGGTTCGTGGGATTAGCCCTGATTAGCTACACTGGACTAGTTAATCCGCTGTTTGGTTGGAGGATTAACTAGGCCAGTGGATTAGTTAAGAGGCATAGGAGTGGATTAAATAATACCACTATTTTTTGTTGGATTAGCTAATCCATTGTAAGTGAAAGAGGAGATTACCACTTTACCCCTCACATTAACACACCACCAAATCACAATTCCCTGATCTCTTCTCTCTTCATCTTCTTCCTTGCCCCTACCTCGCCTCCCTTCATTTTGTTTTTCTTCTACCTAACGCTCACCTCCCTCTTTTCTCTGTTTTCTCTTCTCCTTCCTCCTCTCGCCATTAATGGCCGCGGCAGCAGCTCTACTGCTATTTTTTTAAAACTGTTTGATTGTTGTTCGTGTTGTTAATCAACTCTCCCTCTCTCTTATTTTCGATTTCACAATCCCCATACCATTTTAATATAAAATCAAATCGAAATTCGATGCTCACCTTTGATCGATGTACCCCTAAGAGTCTCGATTTTGCTCTTTTTCGTTCTCCAGACCAAACGAGCGAGAGAGACAAGAGACCACAAACACGAGAGAGATATGATTGAGAGAGATGAGAGTGTGAGACAATTGGGAGAGAGACAAGCAGCGGTCTTCATTGGAGGAGATGAGAAATGTGTGAAATGGGGGGATTTTTGGTATTACGCCAATCTAAGGGTATTTTGATAAATGTACATGTACAACCTCACTTAATCCCAACCTTAAAACTACCAACCAAACAAAATAAACAAATGAGACTAAACTATCTAAACCCATGTGTTAGTCCCATCACTAATTAATCCCATGTGTTAGGATTCACTAAAATGTGAACCAAACAGGCTATTAGCTGCTTGTCAGCAGCTTAATTTCTTTCTATTTATTAGTTCTTGAAATCCATATTTTGATGTATCTTGACTTTTGATGGTCATTTTAGATCCAATTTCTCACTAAATTGAACCAAAATCTTGATGAAATAGTCCTACTCCATAAAAAGTGCATAACACTGATTTTGGTCACGCTAAAACCCCTAAAATCTTAACTTTGTTCACGACATACCAAAATCTTACGGACAAATTATGTTGTCATACTTAACCAAACTTGCACCAATTTTACCCAATCTCAACCTCGACCACTGCCAACTAACACGTAAACGAGGTGAAGACTTATACCAACTTTGCTTTCATTTTTCATTACCACCAATCCTAATTTGCACGTAAATCGAGGATACACCTCAACATACCCCGACTTCACAACGAAATACCATATAATATAAACATTAGGCATTCATCAATGAAAAATAATATTTTACTTTATGATATTTGGTCTGTAATGCATGGGTCCCACCTCTAATACCTAATTCCAATTAAAATCTAAAAATACTAAATTAGTCATCTAATAAATTTTACGAAGTTCTCAAGTTTCACAAAACCATTAAATGTGAATAAGTTTTCAAGATTAAACATAATTCTAAAGGCAATATCAAACGATCTAAAGCTAGACTTGTAGACTTCGAATTACACCAAATGAATGTAAAGACTGATTCTGAGTAGGAGTTTAAATAAAAAAGTTTATATGAATCAATATAAGTGAATTCATAGTATAAAGAAATGAACAACTAATCTGCAAACTTAAGAAATAAATATATAGATTAAAACAAGCACTCGTCAATGGTATATTAAGTTAACAATACCATAACATTCTTCAAACTTAAGTAAGATATCATCAATCGATGCATATAAAGGTCGGTAGGAGCAAGTTCATCATATTTTGATTTTTTAAATTGATGATACTTTGCTTAACAATAGCCATCTCGGTATGCTCTATGAGATCAAAACATTTCTCTATTAGAACTTTGAAACGGATGATATACCAAACTGAATTTCAATTTTGCTATTGGCATGTTGGGATGTTACCAAAGTAACTCTTACATAGACCATTAGTGTAACAGCCAGCTCTAATTAATCTTAATTAAATTATTAATTACAAATTAGGGCTTGTAATTTGGACCCACGTGGACACCGCCGACAAGTCTAGGGCACGCCAACCAAGGTATAAATAGTTATTTTTGTGTGATGTGTGTTGAATTTTTGTATTATTATTCAATAATTCGCGTCGCACTATTTACTGTTTTCATTGGTCGAGTTGCGAGCGTGTAATGACAAGATTGTAGGACGTCGCGGGGTGCATGTAATGTCAGTGTATGGTGTACTCTAGGGTTTATAGGTCCCATAACCATTCACATCACATCACCCATCAAATCACCCATACCCACCCCTTACTTTTCTCTCTCCTTACTATTCTCACTCATCTCCAAAAAACCCATAACACCCATCTCCCTCTCCAACAACCTTCTTCCTCATCATAACCACTCTCATTTTCTCCCTCACCATGCTCTCCTTATACCCACACTCTCAAGATTTTGGTCGCCTCTCTCGCGAAGTCTTTCCCTTTTGGCGACTCCCGCCAACAGCCTTCATAGACTAAGGTGAGTGGTAATTATTATTGTTACATTTTATAGAAACTTGAGAGATTTAATGGTATTTTTTTGGCTTTATTATTGAGATTGTTATTATTTTTGTTAAATTATTTGAAAAGAAAATCAAAAAAATTAAAAAAAAAAATTTGTTTCAATTCAATTAAGGTAGGGGTAGCTAGGCCTGACACGCCTGGCTACCCCGAGGGAGCCGACTCAGGCCAACCTAAGCTCGGGTGGGCTGGGTCTAATCCAGCCGAGTTCGGTAGGCCAGGTAAGACCGACCCAGGTCGGGAGGACCGGGTCGAGCCGACCTTGGTCCAAGTGGTTGGGCCTAACTAGACCGATTTTAACTGGTCCCAGTTCACGCCTAACCCATTAAACAATTTAAAATTAAATAAAAATAATTTACATAAAAATAGATGGGAATTATGGAAAACTCCTTAAAAATCAAAAAAATATGAAAAAATAGAAATAGCTAGGAAAATGAATTTCGTAGCTTTTTCGGGCGTTTGGCACCTCGGTATAACTTGAAAAGTGTGCCAAACTAAGTATTTTCGAATAAAATCTCAAATTTTAGGTCCTACATTATAAACTCACTTAATGTGAATATAAAATAATTGGTGTAATTGGACACCTCGGAATTAGGAGACTATAGTCAGTTGTTAGGTGTGCATCTCAATGCGTGAGCTGGACATTTTGGAGGGTTATTTGTGATTTCTTGAGGTTACTAAACCTACGAGAAAATTAGTTAGAACTCATTTATATGACTTGATTCATTTTAAATTTTAATTATTCTATCATGGTATTTATTGCTATCTACTTATTTCTCATCCACTCCCATGTGTATATGTGTGTCTATCAACTAGATCGGGCTTGGCACAGACTCACAACTTGGGGCTAGCTACCCCATTTTTTCGAGTAGTTGCCTATATCGAGGCCATGCAGTAACTATTTCTTACAAGATCCGTTAGGTTAAGAAATGTTTTACAGGGAGCTAAGTCTCCATCATGGGTTCCTCTCGAGAGATGTTCGAATGGTGTTTCTTACATTAATGGGTTCCTCTTATTCGATTGTGAGATGTTTGGCGAGATGATCATCGTGGGTTTCTCTCGGTTTAGCTAATTCAACTCCCGGATGTCGGCCAGGACTTCGGTCACATTACACTCATGTACAATTTTGACTTCTCTATGACTTATTTTCATGCGATTACCTTATTTTTTGAACCTTATTTAAATTGTATGAATTGCAGTCGTTTTATTGAATTTCATAAATAGTGGCTAACTTTCTCTAGGATTTACTAATTGGGATTTGTCATTTTTTTCAGTGAAAAATCACATATCATACAAGCCGGGGAAAGTCTTAAGTGACTACCTTTGAGCTAGGAGAGCTGTTGGGGCATATACCCTAGGTCAATCTACAAACATTGTTTATCTTATAAATCTAGTTAATAAAATCGAGGTTTTCATTTGTTGTTTTATTACAAGCGATTGCATGTTTACCTTATAATAAGATCCATGTGTATTTATTGAAATATCTTAATGTCCCTAGTCGATCATTATAATAGGAACTATAATGAATTAAGACTAGTGTGACTCTTGATTGATGATCATGTGATGATCATGTGTATATGGATGTGAATCGAGATCATAAGTATTTGTTAGGGAACAAGGTACTGGACAGAGCCATTATGAGAACACCAAATAGATTAAGTCATAGGTATTACTCATGATAGGGTATATCATTAGTCCTTCAAATTAAGATTACCATAGACTTCGATATTAAGAGCATGGTAATTTGACATAATCAAACATTATCTTTAATCGAACAATTATAAAGATTGTGATTGGTTGCCATGTGAATAATATATGAAGGTGAATAATCAAGATATAATTTGTTTCTCATATAGAGATAGATATTAATGGATCCCTCGATATGATAGACTGATAATCGCCAACTCTATATGAATTGATATGATCAATGTCACTTAGATATTTTTAGTTTACCTAAATATCGAGACTAGTACAATTAAACATTAAGGGTGACTTTCCATGCCTTATGTTTAATCAAAGGATATCGCACGGTAAAATGATATGATATATGTTATTCATTAGATCGTATCGATTTTGATATTTATGCTACTTGGGTAGTCATAATGCCTTGCTAGAGACCGCTTATGACTTATGTACTAAAATGATTTTGATTCACTGTCAATGTCACATGAGACTATTAGGTCGCACATAAAGAATGTTTTTGCGTAATTTCAATCGATCCAGAGTAATGAATTTTATATGATGAAAAATCATGAGATAAAGCCCTTATAATTTGTTATACGATAACTATTAATAAGGGCGTATGTTTAATTTGCTTAAACTGCTTAAATATAATAGTTGTATTACGAATAGGTTTTTTAAAAGAGCTTATCCGAACATATAAATAGAGGTTAGAACTCTAAAAACGAATAAGATTTTCGTTCTTGCAAATTTCGAGTTCTCTGAATTTAGGGAGAGAAAGAAAAACGTTTTCAATATTTATTGGGGCTACAACTCCAAATTGTGGTCATAGTTTATGCGTGGATTTCTGATAGAAGAAGCACTCTTAAATGTCTTGGAAATTGAATAATCAGAGAAACAAAATACGGATTAAGGTACGGTTTTCTTTTTGTAGATCTAGTTTAATGAAACTTATTTTTGTTCTTGTAGGGGTTTTTCAAAAAATTGTTTTGAATTTTTCACTGCGCTTGAACCCCAAAAACTGATAAGAACTCCATCAGCTTTTTGCGTAGGTGTTTGTATATACTTATTTACTGCTTTTAGGGGATCTTTGGGAGGATTAGTATACATGATACATGTGTATGACCATCTTTTGTACTTTTCTCGCTTTTTGATATACATGGCATCTCATGTCTGGTTTCCACACTATAGGTTCATTTATTAATGCAAACTTTTGATTTTTTTTTTACAATATTTGCACGATTTAAAGACTTCCACATAATTACTCAACTCATAATTATTTAATAACTCGTAAACAACTTAACTTAGTTAACCTATTGCAAAAACTCATAAATATATGATAAATACTTAGTTAATGCGAATAAGATACATACAAATGTTTAGGTCACGCGCTATCAAGGATAAGTGTACGGTGACGTGCAGGCATGCATGGTGACGGGTCCAGCGACGCTATGTTACATAGTTTGCCTCGGAGTTTAGGGCCCTCACAATTGGTATCAAAGCCTAGGTTCGAGCAAACTTAGGGAAATTATAATGAAACTGAATAAGACTTAATAAAAGAAACTTAGACGTGGAAATCCAAAGATCTTGACTTAGAACTTTAGTTGGGAAGCGAACGTGAGGCGGGTAGTACCATGGCTTATACATTATATATTTTGATTGTAATAGTATATAGCCGTATATGAGCAAGATACGAACAAATCTTTGCCATTATAGGTACAACATAGATGGACGTCGAATCCACCTATAGAGGATGAAAGACAAATGAGTGGTACCACACCTGCTGCGACCGATCAGAGTGTACCCGATCAGATCGTGGCACACGATCAACAATATGAGCAGATGATGGCCCTACTCTGTGCCTAGATAGCGGTTATTCTGACGCTTAACACTGTTATTACATCGAGTGTCGCTGAGACGGCAGTCACTCCGATTGTACGGAGTACCGTAGGGACTACGGTAATGGCAGAGACCCATGCCAGCCACAATTTTATAGATTTTTACTGAGGTTACCACACCAGTGTCTACGTCCGCGACAACACTCATACCGACCTCACGGGACATCACATTCGAGACCACCTTGTCAGCTGAGGCTAAGCTAACTAAGGAATTTGTAAGATTTTAGTCGAGATATTTTACTTGAGGCGGAGACCCAAAGGTAGCCGCGATATGGGTTCTCGCACATGAGAAGCTCTATAACCTTCTAAGGATTCATAATAGTATTCGACCTAAGATAACTGGTTATATGCTTCGAGGAAAGGCCTCAGTTTGGTAGACCCCCCATACCGAGACCCATAGAGAGTCGACTACTTGAGTCGATTTTAGAAAGATCTTCTATGACCAGTGCATACCGAGGGAGATACAGTTGCGCTTAAGACATGAGTTTTTATGTTTTAAGTAGGGTACCTACATAGTTGTTCAGTATTTGGAAAGGTGCCACTACTTGTTATAGTTCGCTGGGGAGTTTGTTCGTACAAACCGCGATAAGGTTCATTACTTTGAAGCGGGACTTGGAGATGAGATAGCGAGTGTAGTAGTATTAGGCGGAGCTCATACACTACAGGAAATCTATGAAAAAGTCGTTCGAGCACGGCACTAGGTTTGACGGGAAGAGGAAGAGGATTATAGATCATAGAGATAGACAGGGACAAAGACCTTATGATGACCACCAGATAGTCAATTCCTATGTTATAGTACCCGCATAGCCAGCTTAGACATCAGGTGGTGGTTATACATAGTAGCAGGGACATAGATCGACTTAAGACTAGGGAAGTAGGGACCTAGGACAGTTGGTCAGGGTCAGGGCCAAAGGTCAGGTAGTGGTCAAGTGTGTAAACATTGGCATGTTATTTGTTTCAAATGCAGATAGCCTAGACACATTAAGAAGGATTGCTCGAGAGCTTCAGTAGCACCGATTTTAAAGCCGCTAGTTCGGACTAGGGAGCAGGCATACGCGGTAGCACAGCGAGACCACAATGCCACCAGACAGCTTTTCGAGGGTATAATTTCATTTTTTGGTCTTTTATTCATACACTTATTGACTCTAGTTCCACCATATCATTTATTTATAGATACATGGTAGGAGAGTTAAGGTTAACACCTATTAGAGTTAATACACTCCTGATTCTCAACATGCCAGTTGGGGAGAAGTTTTACCCTAACATGATTTGTAAGGGTTGCACAATAGATATCTACGAACACTAGCTCCCTATCGACCTACGCGTTCTCGAGTACTTAAAGTTCGAAGAACTTTTTGGCATGGATTGACTAGCAGCATATCACTTCAATGTGGACTATTTCTCTAAGACAATGACTTTTCAGGTCCCCGACATGCTAGAGTTTAGTTTTACTGGCAATGTGAGTATACTAACTATCACTATGGGTATATTGGCTACAACCCAGAAGATGGATATGTTTGCAAGGACAGTAAAGTCAATCGAGACCATAAATGTTAGATTTGGAGATGTACCTATTGTTAGTTAGTTTCTTGATGTATTTTTAGAAGATTTACTAAGATTACCCCTACATAGAGAGATTGAATTCGTTATTGAGTTAGTGCCTAGCACACAACTGATAGCTAGCGGACCTTACCAGATGGCATGAAATGAGGAAGGATAGTAGCTTGAGGATGTGCATTGACTATAGAAAGTCGAACTAGATGATAGTATGAAATAGTTACCATTTGCTCAAGATAGACGATGTATTTGACTAGTTGTCCATAGCCCGTTTCTTCTCAAAGATAGACTTGAGATCTGGTTATCATCAGCTTAGGATTCGAAAGGTGGACTTACCAAGATAGCATTCGACACTAGATATGGGTTATTTGAGTTTACAATGATGTCATTCAGACTGACGAATTCGTCAACCATATTTATGGACTTGATGCATAGAGTATTAAAGCCGTACATAAATGGATTTGTCATGGTATTCATAAATGACATATTGATCTACAGCAAGACTCATAGGATCATGGGCAGCATCTCAAGTAGATATTAATAACTTTGAGAGAACACATATTGTATGGTAAGTTCAGTAAGTGTGAGTTTTGACTATTAAAGGTCAAGTTTTTAAGACATGTGATCAGTGATAGAGGTATCTCAGTGGACCCGAGTTAGATTCATGCAGTCATGGATTGGGCGACATTGGAGACAATTATCGATATTAGGCTACCTAGGGTTGGCAAGATATTATCGACGATTTGTGAAGGACTTCTCGAAGATCGCTGCACCGATGACCAGATTAACCAATAAGGACGTACCTCCTGATTGGTTATGAGGATGCCTTTGCATAGTTAAAGAAAAGGCTTACTACCGCACCATTACTATTATTACCAAAATTAGGCAAGGGATTGGCGGTACATGTTGATGTTTTTTTACAAAGGGTTGGGTTATGTACTGATGTATAGAGATAGCATTATCCCCTACCTATCTTGACAGGTGAGGACTCATAAGAGGAATTATCTAGTGTACAACTTGGAGCTTATAACAGTTGTATTTGCACTAAAGGTATAGAGACATTACCTATATGATGAAAGGTTAACATTGTTTACAGATCATAAAAGTTTAAAGTATCTATTCACTCAGAAGGATCTGAACATGAGACAGTGACGTTTTCTAGACACGCGTTCAGTTTGACACACGTTCTTACTACAGCAGACACGCAAATTTATGGACAGATTGAGGTACTATCTATTTCTATTCCGCGAGTGTAAGAGTGTTAGTGGGTTGACGAGATGCACTCAATGTTCAGCGAGATGGCACACAATCCCGATCATCCAAATTGGAGCGAGTCTATGGATCTGTATTTAAGGCACAGAGGAATGTTATGGACTCCAGTAGTGGCAGACATACACGATGGTATAGTCTATGAGGCTCAGAAGTCCCAATATAAAGTGTATCCCAACAGGATTAAGATGTACCACGATATGAGACGATTATTTTGGTGGACAAGAAAGAAGGCTGATGTTAACGCCTATGTTATGGGTTATGAGGTATGTCAACGGGTTAAGGCTAAGCATGGGAGGCCCGAAGGGTTATTGTAGCCACTACCCATCCCTCAGTGGAAGTGGGAACATACTATGATGGACTTTTTTGTGGATTACCATAGACTTCCCAGAAACACTATGCGATATGGGTGATTGTGGATAGGTTGATGAAATCAGCTCATTTCTTACCAATTTTTATGAAATATACCTTCACACAGTTGAGCAGATTATTCGAGAGAGAGATTGTACGACTGCACAAAGTACTGATTTTGATAGTTTCATACTAGGAAAATCACCTTAAATTATCATTATCTCAGGTTATGCAAGAGTTGTTTGGTACTGGGTGACAGTTTAGCACTGCATTCAATCCTGATACAGACGGATAGTCATAGAGATTAATACATAAATTCGAGAATATGCTCAAGGCCTATGTGTTACAGTTTGATGGGTCTTGCGAGGAGTATTTGTCATTCTGTGCGTTTGTCTCCAACAATAGTTATCAGGCCAGTATTAGGATGCCACCATTTAAGGCGATGTATGGTATACCATGAAGATCACCAGCTTGTTTGGGTAGAGCCCGAGGATACAACAGCCGTTGGACCTAAAATTGTTGTGGATCTTAAGAGAAGGTGAGACTGATTCGTCAATGGTACCAGGCTGCCCGACATAGACAGAAGAAATATTTGGATAAGTAACGCGATTGGATAAGCTACAAGGTAGATGATTGGGTCTAATTGAAGGTTTTTCTGTTGAAGATACATCAAAGATTCAGGATCAATGGGTGACTAATATCACAATTTATTAGGTCGTTTCAGATTGAGAAACGAGTTTGGGAGGCTGCCTATCAGTTAAGATTGTTAAGCCGATTTGTAGGGGTTCATAATGTTTTTCATATTTCAATGTTATGGTTGGCTAAATCAGTTTCAAGACTAATGGTTGATATGACTAGGATCGAGGTTTGACTAGATGTGACGTATGAGGAACACCTTATTGAGATAGTACTCGTTCGGTGGCAATATCATAAGAACGAATGACTTATTTGGGAGCGAGAGTCTACCACGTGGGAGCGATACCCCTAGTTATTTCAAGGTAAAGTTTTTACTTAAGTATGAATTTTGGGATGAAATTCCTTTTAGTCAGGAAAATTGTAATGACCCGCTCAAATTAATCTTAATTAAATTATTAATTATATATTAGGACCCATAGCTCAAACCCATGTGGACACCGCCGCTAGTCTAGGGCACGCCAACCAAGATATAAATATCTATTTTTATGTGATGTGTATTAAGTTTTTATATTATTATTCAATAATTTGCGTCGCACTAGCTTAAGTTTTCATTGGTCGCGTTGTATGAATGTAGCGACTAGAGTGTAGGGCATCACGGGGTACACGTAAGTGGGTGTATGGAATAGTCGGAGATTTAGGTCATATCACTAATCACATCACATCACCCATCAAGTCACCCATACCCACCCCTTAGTTTTCTCTCTCCTACTTTTCTCTCTCATTTCTAAACAAAACCCATAACACCTTTATCCCTCTCCAACAACCTTCTTTCTCATCACACCACCTCTTATTTTCTCCCACACCAAGCTCTCCTTACACCTTCATTCTCAAGATTTTTGTTGCCTCTCTCGTGAAGTCTTTCCCCATGAGCGGCTCTCGCAAGAGACCTTCGTAGACCAAGGCGAATGGTGATTATTGTCAGACCCCACCTAATTAGGACTTCTGACCAGCCTAGATTACCTTAACTCCTTGAAAATCTAGCAGCCTTCACCTCTTCATCACTATATAATTTATAATAAGATCTTATTATTGTCAATTCTAAAATATTATCAACTACTAAGGATTCTAAAGTGAGTCTTAAACCTCAAAGTTCTGTAAAAAAGAATTCGACAGCTCCTCTATTTTTCAGCCTAAATCGAAAAACTCGGCCTTCAAAAATATTCAACAAATCCCGCTCAGCTTTGGTGGAAATGTCGAATGACTCACAATCCACCACATAACAATATATATTACATTAACAAAAATTATTTATTCATTCTAACCTATTTCAGATTTTCAAAATCCTTAAATCATTTATCTTAGTTCCATAGCATTCCATTCCTTCCCAACACAGTTCCAGCCATTGCAAAATAGATGATAAACACGCTCGAACCCAAAAACCGATTTATACAACAATATATTATATTCAAAATAATGCATACATAGAGATAAATGAACTATCACATCATAAATAATTAGAAAGTTTTCCCTTTCCCTTATCGCCACTAGAACCTGTCATTATCCAATTATAAAAATTCGATAATGTCAGACAAGTAAATCTTACCCTATTTAATACACCTGTAATATTCAAATGCTTAATAATCTAAAGAATTTAAGCGAATGATATAATCCAAGGAATCTAAATATAATCATGAATCCATCCCTTTTTTTGTTATCCGACATAATCAGATAACGTTCTCCGAAAGTGGTAAATAAACAATAATAATGACTCATGCGTGGGAGAATAACCAAATTAGTCTCGTTCCTCCAGACTTTAGGAGTATGATTTGGCTCTACGTGATCTCATGATAACCACGGGATGCAAAGTATCAATAATTCCAGCCCCTCAAGCATAATTTAGTGTTCTATAACCACGGTATAGTCTACACTATAAGGAGACTCGTAACGCCTTATCCTCCCAAATCGTGTATGCAAGTACAACAAAATGCAATTTCAAGGATTAATGCAATTTATACAAAATTATAATCATACAATGTAAATGTTACTATGGAATTTACTTAACCTTAAAGACGCGATATCACAACTTCCTTGCGCTCCGAGTCTTGTAAGCCTTCACAACAACTTCATCATTTTTTCAATTATTTATAATTTAAACCCAATCGCATCCCGAAACCTTTCAAATCCTTCCAAAATAAATTCCCTAATGTTCAGACTTCATTTTTAACTCAAAATTATTGTTCGACATCAAAAATTACAATGTTTAGGCTTAAATATTATTTTTTTCAATTTTTTATATATTTATCTGTCGTACTCGACCTGTAAACCCCGAAATCCCTCCAAATCCACTACTCGGCTATCCAGATCACAATTTTGACTCCAAATTATAATTTGGAATCAAAAAGTACTTTTGACTAGGCTTTAAAATAATTTTTCGAATTTTTTACATTTTCGAGTATCGTAGCATGTTTTACAAGAAAAACACCTCGTATAAAATCCTCGATAAAATCTCAAAATCCTCGTTTTCATAAAAACCCCCCAATTTTCATTAATTTAGCCAAAATTCTACTATATGATTTTTCACTAATTTTTATGGATTTTGTTTAATTGGTTTCTTATTTTTTAAAACCATATATTTATATTATTTTTTTTATTTCTATAAGGGGATGGGGGGTTCTCCCCCTCCTCCTTCCCTGCCCAACAAATAATTTTTTTAATTTTTTTTTATTTTTCTAATTTTCGATTGGGGTTGGTTTCAACCCAACCCCAAATCATGTTTAAGCAAGGAACTCACCCCCTCACAGTTTCTCATTCCTCTATGATCTACCATTAACAAACCTCACAACCACAACATCGACGACAACAACTTACAACAACACAACAATACACACACTCACCTTGTGACGAGACCTCTCTTTCGATATCTCTCTCGATCATTTCTTCTCCCGATTTCGATCCACTCTCTCTTTCTCTATTTTTTTTTCCTTTCTTCTTCATCCTCTGGTTCACTCGAATGAGAATGTGGAGATAAGTTTATGTTTCATTTCCAAACAAATATATTAAATTCCCTCGAGATTTGCATGCGAATCTCGAGACAAATCTAATGTTTACATTACATAATATAAATTTGATCTTCTTCGATATGTGTACCACTTATATCGAGGTCAATCTTTGGCTCAAAACAATATTGATGAGGCGGTGATGGTTTGAGGAAATATATTAGGATTTCTTCAAGATACGCATCGCATGAATCTCGAGGCAAATCTAATAATTCATTTATTTTATATATTGTCTTCATCGAGATTGGACAGCACGCGTCTCAATGCATGTAACACCTCACCAATAATAATCGAGTCATCCAATCATTTCAACTCCTCGACACTCATGGTACGCATATCTCGAGGTGCATCCAATGTATATTTTTTATTTAATTCAAACTATAGTATTGAATTACATATTTATATATATAAACTATATTATATATAAATATATGTATACAACTATATATTCGCGTCTTTAAGTTCACCACGCTCGCCAACGACTAACCTCAAGCGTGCACACTATAATACACGACATGCTTGTCACTCTCGACCATGCGTGTCACTAGATACCTACCAATTTATTTATTATTTTATTTAATTTCGTGACTGTTCAGTTTATGTTCAAATAAATCCCCGAAAAATAACCAATGGCGCCAAAAGTTGGAGAATTTACCAAAGCACTCCAAAACATCCAAACAATAAGTTTCACATGCGAACCAAGGTGTAGGGCCCACGTCGGCTCATTAAGTTCATTTAAAGTTCAAAATTCAAATTTTCAAATTTACTCATAAATATTTTTCATGAAATTCGAAACAATTGCTCAACTCTACATTTGAACTTCCATAAAACTCGTGTCGACACGTATCTCGAGACAATGCCCTAAAACTACCAAAATTTAAAAAAATTCTCCAACATGCTTCGGACCTCACGGACATCTATACACTCTACTTGACCCTATTTCACGTCGAAATAGTGTATAATACATCAAATAGGCAAACAGCAAACAAAAATAATATTTAAAATTTATGATCTTTGATCCGTAACGCGTGGGTCTCACTTCGAATACTTAAATCTCCAATTAAATCTTAAAATACTTAATTAGCCGTCTAATCAAGTTTATAAAATTCTCGAATGTCACAATCTTCTGAACTAATAAAAGATTTCATCCTCGAAATTTAAACTTGCAGGTAATTGAACTAAAAGAGATATGAGAAAATAGTTCTTCATATATAACTCTTTTAACCCAAACCTATAAAATCATTTCCAAGGTGAACCGTTAGTTGGACCCAATCACTTTCGTTGTATCCAACAACTCGATGATAGAGATCATAAACACTTCAACTTTTCATTTCCAAATCCTTGGTTTAATGAAAAGTTATCTCCATTACCTTGCCAATCTAGGCAATTTATGAATTTCTTACGAGTTAAACAATCAACTTTGTGGAATAGTCGATAACCTTACTTCATTTCTCATCTCATACCTTGAATCACATTCAAGTATTAATACATAGCAAAATCTAACCTATCTTGTTTTTCATAACATAATTCTCATTCTGATCTGAATACTATTCCACAAATCGTTGATAATTCTTTCCATATCAACTTAACCTCTAGTACACATCCTAGTTTACTTTCTCATCACTAACCATCCCTTTTTATTTCAATTATCAACCGATTAATTCTTAGACTATCATCACTCTAAAATTACATATTAATGCAAATAATATTTGACGATAACATTAGATACTAAGTAGAGTCACTTGTCTATATGATCCACCACCATTCTAGCATTTCCCACTAGAAACTTGGAATTACATGAGTTATCCCATGACTATAGATCTCATAAACATCTGCATCCCATGACAAGAGATCTCAATATCCCTATCCGATCAAAAATAGAAACCAGATACATCGTGCAACTCTCACTTATTCTCTAAATGTCTACTCGCATATAGTGGACTGGAAAGCAATTACCAATGCCAACTTGTCAACCAATTCACTTAACTTATTCTTTTGATTGGTTAGAAAATCATCGACTTTTCTAACTTTGCCATATTATTCTCTAATGATGAGCTAATTAAGAACATCATTCCTTTCACTTAACTGACACCTCCCACAAACCCAAGTCTTAATCACTTACTATTTGCTAACTTCTCTCATTGCCTTAATAGAGACAGTTATCCTTAACTTGAGTAGATATACATTCTAAACAGAGATATCAACATATTCGATGATTATACTCTCATAGTATAACTTTTAAACGTGTATTTCATATAAATTTATAAATATGTTGTCTTTTTTGCATTTTAACTCAATTACGGTTGAAGAATATTCAATTCTTCAAACATATCAAGTCAAATGCATTGTACTCTATTTAATATTTCCAACCTAACAGATAATAAAACTAATTGATTGAGTTGTAAGTCACACATTTCTCTTCATTTCATTTATATTTTCACTAACAAACAAGCATCTTACATCATTTCCAATTTACAATAACTAGTGTTTTAAACTTCACCATAGACTAATCAGGAGGTGTAGTACTATAATTGAACCAATGTACAACATATTCACTAATATTAATTGTATATTACTTTGGTTCAAAACTTCATCATTCGGAGTTTGACTCCTCCTAAAATCTTTGTAAATATACATTAGGTTTTATCAAACTCATAGTTTGATACTCCAAGTCTTATCGGGACTCGTTCACCTGAAACTTCCATTTTCCATACTCATATGAGAATTTATTAACCATTTGTTAACCTATACTTAAGCTTCCAATTGACTTCAAAAAAATTGTACAGACTCTTTTATTTCAATTATCATCAATTCATTCGATTATTTAAAGAAAGGTGAGCACCACACACCAGTCTTCTACACTGTGAATGAATTGTGATTATGAAACAGAGTTACTTAGACTTTTAGTAATGCACAACACTTCAGCGCCTTACCTTGACTAATGGAGTACGTCCATGTCACTTCCAGCAGTCACAAGTCATCTCAACATCTCATTTTACTTTATGCATTGAGTCTATTCTGTTGAGTTTTTGTCAATCTTAACAATTCTCACATTTATCTCAATTTTTGTCTCTTTATAAACTTACCACGACTTTTGCTCAACAACCAGGCCACTTACAGATCCTTAATCTTGATTTAGAAAAACAATTTATATTTTTTTTTTTTTCGAAAATATAGCTAATTATGGATGGTACGACTTCTTATTATCATTTAATGAATTTTAGTATTTTTTAGCTAATCTTAATTCAAAGAAATCTTATGACTCAAACAGTTAAATTGTATGTTATTGCATTGCGTTATTTCCACTAATCTTAAATATCTCGACTTTTCTTGTTCTCAAAAAAAAATTTGGTACTTTTCAAGAGACTGTGCAAGATAATTTTGTATCTTATTATTTATCAAATTACTTTTGATGAATTCACCTTTTCAATAGAAATTTTTAAATTTCCAGACTTTGATTAACTTAATGACTAATCAAATTCTTAAAGGATGCTATTTCAATCCTTTAAGTTTTATCAAATAAAATATTAACAATATAAGATCTCATACTAATGTCCTATACAAATCACTTGTTGATTCTCGATCAGTACATCTATCTCTTCTTTTATTATATTTTAGGCTGTAGTGATAGACATCATTACTTAATTTGATTATAAGTGACTATTGGGTACTTTAAATCTCAAATCACAATCACTTTGTTAATGTTTAATAGCTAACCCAAGCTATTATTATATTATTTTCCCTAACACCTTAACTTTTAACACGTTGATCTTATCATTACATTTTTTCATTTTCAAGTTAGAAATTTCACTGAAATTTGTTTCATAACAACAACTAATTCGGTGTTAACAAAGATTACATCTAACTTGTATATTTTCATTCATTTTATCAGTAATTTGTTCGATTCATAGAACCACTATACTTAACGTCACTTATGGAGAAGTAACTTGAGATTAGATTTTTCGTTGCTTCTTTTTAGAAGTCGTTTGATTGTTTTACAATATGGGTATGTTCCATTTCTAACTTGACATTTTGTTTTGAAAAAGTGATAATACTTTATTTCAAAGTATTTTATTTTTATAGAAATTGACTTAGACAACTTGACTTATCATGTCATGATCTCATTGAGATTCTAAGTCAAGATTTAATTTGTCTAATTAATTTCTATTTTACGTTTTCGATAACCACATGTCTCATTTATCTTTTCATTTGAGACTCGTTCGAAAGCAACTATTAGTTAATTAAGAATCAAACCAATATTTTGTAGAATAGGTCTTCCCGAGTTAACCATGCAATCAGTACTAACCTTATTCTAAAACTCGAGATAATCCATATCTTGTGTTTCCCATAAGTCGTAACTTCATATTACGTTTTCCAAACGATCCTCAACTGCTTGAGATTTAATTTAAGTCTATTTTAATATTTTCTCGAGCATTTAAAAATTGCATTAGTTCGATACTTTCAATTTTAAAGGAATCCATGTTCAGTACTTACATACATGAATCATTCGGACTTCCCTTTCAACCAATTTCCTATTGGTTTCATAAGTGATACTTTCATCAGTTATATCAGTACCAAACTCTTTACAACACCTTTGTGAATTCAAACTTCATAAGTCTATTTCACATCCAAACACACTCAGTTTTGTTTCATAAGTTTATTCTCTCTTTTAATTATCCTTTTTTAAACTTACTCATCCTATCTTACGATTTAAGTATCGAAAGGACAAGAAAAATAAACTTCCTATCGCATATCTGGTGATAATACATATACATAACATAAATATAACATAATAATAAAGTTTTTAAACTTTTCAACCCTATTCCATCGCGTTACTTCCCAACTAATCGCGCTCAATCACCCTTTGCTTCTCAACCAAAGTTTTATCCTCAATTGAGCCAAACCAATTATCTAAAACCAACATTGTTAGACCCCACCTAATTAGGCATCTGACCAACTTAGATTGCCTTAACTCCTTGATAATCTAGCAGCCTTCACCTCTTCATCAATATACAATTAATGATATGATCTTATTGTCATCAATTATAAAATATTATTAACCACTAAGGATTCTAAAGTGAATCTTAAACCTCAAAGTTTCATAAAAAAATTTCGACAACACCTCCTTTATTTTTAATCATAAACTGGAAAACTCGGCCTTCAGAAATCTTCAACAAATCTTGCCCAGCTTTGGTGAAAATGCCAAAAGACTTGCAATCCACCACATAACAATATATTGCATTAATAAAAATTATTTATTCATTCTAACCTATTTCAGATTTTCAAAATCCTCAAACCCTTTATCTTAGTTCCACAGCATTCTATTTTGTCCCAACACAGTTTCAGCCATTTAAAAATAGATCCTAATCACACTCGAACCCAAAACCCCATTTATACAATATATTTATTCAAAATAATGCATACAGAGAGATAAATGAACTATCATATCACAGACAGTCACAGAGTTTTCCCTATCCCTTGTCACCACTAGAAACTGTCATTATCCAATTATAAAATTTGATAATGTCATATAAGTAAATCTCACACTATCTAGTACACATGTAATAATCAAATGCATAATAATCTAAAGAATTTAAAAGAATGATATAAGCCAAGGAATTCAAATGCAACCGTGAATCCATCTCATTTTTGTTATCTGACCACAATCAAATAACGTTCTATGAAAGTAGTAAGTAAACAATAATAAGGACTCATGCACGGGAGAATAACCAAGCGAGACTCGTTCCTCTAGACTCTAAGAGTATGAGATGGTTCAACGTGATCTCATGATAACCACGTGATGCACAGTATCAGTGACTCCACCCTCAAGCATAATATAGTGTTCTATAATCATGGTATAGTCAATACTATAAGGCAACTCATAACGCCTTATCCTCCCAAACAGTGTATGAATGTACAACAAAAATGCAATTTCAAGGACCAATGCAATTTATATGAAATTATAATCATATAATGTAAAGGTTACTATGAGATTTACTTAACCTTGCAAACGTGATATCGCAACTCCCTTGCGCTCCGAGTAGTTAAACTAGTCCATACGGGGCTTCAATCGAAGTCCTACAATTCATTAATACTTCCTATAAGCCTTCACAACAACTTCACCTTCTTTCTAATTATTTGCAATTTAAACTCAATCGCGTCTCAAAACCCTTCAAATCCTTCCAAAATAAATACTCCAATGCCCAAACTTCATTTTTTAACTTAAAATTATTGTTCGGCATCGAAAATTACTTTGTCTAGGCTTAAATATTATTTTTTTTTATTTTTTATATATTTATCGGTTGTACTTGACCTAAAAACCGCAGAATCCCTCCAAATCCATTCCTCGAATGTCCGGATCACAATTTTGACAATGAATTATGATTCGAAATCAAAAATTACCCTTGACTAAACTTTAAAATAATTTTCCAAATTTCTGACATTTTCAAGTATTGTGCACACTTTACGAGAAAAAACACTTGGTATAAATCCTTAACAAAATCTTAAAATCTTCATTTTTCATAAAAACCCCCCAATTTCCATTAATTTATCCAAAATTCTATTTTTATGATTTTTCCCTAATTTTTATTGATTTTATTTAATTATTTTCCTATTTTAAAACTATATATACATATATATTATTTTTTAATTTAAATAAAGGGAAAGGGGGTCATCCTCTTCCTCCCTCCCTACCCTTTAAATAAATATTTTTATTTTTTTAAAATTTTCGATTGTCATTGGTTTAAACCCAACCGCAAATCACGTTTGGGCAGGGAACTCACCCCCTCACAAATCCTCATTTTTCAATGATATGCCATTAATAAACCTCACAACAACAACATCGACACCAACAACTTACAACAACACAACAAATACACACACTCACCATGTGTTGGGACCTCTCCCTCGGTCTCTCTCTCGATCCCTCCTTCTCCTGTTTTCGATCCATTCTCTCTCTCTCTCTCTCTCTCTCTCTCTCTCTCTCTCTCTTTATTTTTTTTCTTCTTCATCCTCTGGTTTGCTCGAAATGAAAGTGGGAGGATGGTTCTATTTGGTTTGCAAACAAATATATTAGATTTCGTCGAGTCTCGAGACAAATCTAATGGTTATATTACATGATATAAATATCGATGTTTGAAAATGAATATATTAGATTTTGTCGATATTCACATTACGCGAGTCTCGAGACAAATCTAATGGTTTCATTACATAATATATATTAAGATTTTCTCGATATTCGCATCGCATGAATTCTGAGGCAAATCTAATAATTTATTTATTTTATATATTGTCTTCCTACATATTGGAAAGCACGCATCTCGATGCATGTAACACCTCACCAACAACAACCGAATCATCCAACCATTTCAACTCCTTAACACTCAAGCTATGCGTATCTCGAGTCGCATTCAATGTCTATTTTTTATTAAATTCAAACTATAGGGTTGATTGATATATTTATATATATACTATATTATATAAATATATATATATATATACACCTACACATTCGCAGCTATAAATTCGTCGTACGCACCAACGACCAACCTCAGGTATGCACACTATTGTACACTCCGTTTGTGTCACTCTCGACCCCACGTGTCACCATATGTCTACTAATTTATTTATTATTTTATTTAATTTCCTAATTATCTTTTCAATTAATGTTTAAATAAATCCCCCAAAAATACCCCAATGTCGCTAAAATTTGGAGAATTTATCAAAGCACTCCAAAACTTCCAAACAATTGGCATCACATGCAAATCAAGGTGTAGGGCCCACATCAGCTCGTTAAGTCCATTTAAAGTACAAAATTCAAGTTTTTAAATTTACTTATAAATACTTTTTGCGAAATTCGAAGCAGTATCTCGGGTTGACATTTGGACTTCCATGGATCTCGTGTCGATATGTATCTTAAGACAATACCCCAAAATTATCAAAATTGGAGAAAATATTTTAACGTGCTCTAGAACTCACTGACATCACGTATACACTCAACTTGACCCTATTTCATGTCGAAATAATGTATAATACATCAAATAGGCATACATCGCACAAAAATAATATTTAAAATTTATGATCTTTGATCCGTAACGTGTGGATCCAGCCTTGAAAATTTAAATCTCAAATTAAATTTGAAAATACTTAATTAGCCACCTAATCAAGTTTATAAAATTCTCAGATGTCACAATTATTGTTGACATATTTTCAGAGAAATTTGGAAGATTTAATGGTAATTTGGTTAATCTTATTGTTAAGATAGTTATTGTTGTTGTTATATTGTTTAAAAAGAAAAGAAAAAATTTTAAAAAAAACTTTGTTGTTCCAATCCGCCTCAATAAAATAGAGACGAATTGGGGGGAGGGGTAGCAAGCTAGGTCGGGCCGATCCTAATCCAAGTGGGTGGGCCTAACCGAGCCCAACTGAATCGAGCCGAGTTCAGGCCCAACCCATTAAACAATTTAAAATTTAATTTAAAATTAAATAAAAATGAAATAAATTAAATTACATAAAAAGATAAAAATAAACAAAAATCGGAAAAAATTCTTGAAAAATCAGAAAAAAATTAAAAAATTAGAAAAAGCTAGGAAAATAAGTTTCGAGGCTTTTTCAAGCGTTTGGCACCTCGGTATAACCCGAAAAATGTACCGAAACTAAACTTTTTGAAGTAAGATTTCAAATTTTTGGTCTCTCATTATAAACTCATTTAATATGACTCTAAAATAATTAAAGTCATATAATTGGACATGAGGGACTTAGGAGACTAAAGTCGGGTGTTGGATGCATATCTCGAGGTGTGAGCGAGATATTTTGGAGGGTTATTCGTGATTACTTGAAGTAAGCAAACCCATGAGAAAATTTGTTAGAATTTATTTATAGCACTTGATTTATTTTAAATCTCAATTGTTCTATCGTGTTGTTTATTGTTATCCACTTATTACTCATGCACTCCCATATGTGTATTTGTGTTTGTCAACGGGGTCGCGCATAGTACAGACTCACACCTGGGGCTAACTACCTTGCAATGTTCGAGTAGTTGCCCATGTCGGGGCTATGCAGTGACTATTTCTCATGAGACCCGTTAGGCTGAGAGATGTTTGACAGGGACCTAAGTTATCACAACCTAAGAATTTATAATCCCATTTTAATCCGTAATTAGGATCACCAACCCGTGACGTGGGACCTACATCGTGATACACACACTAATTGAGGTACATTTTTTAAGTATATTTTTATATTTATGTGATGATTATCGCATGTATGTAGACTACTAAGTCACCTCTACTTGTTATTTATAGGTGTCGATACATGAGTGAGGACACGCTTCGAGATACGTGCAGTCATGGGTTCGGGTAGAAAGTGATATGGTAAACTAACATTAAGTTAATTTGGCTTAATTAGTTAAATTTGATGTGGCTATAGTTTGATTTAAATAAATGTAACCTAAGTTAGCACAACAAAACAATAGCCATTGATGTTCCTTGAGATACTTATGGACACATCACAATGCAAAATGAGTTTGGTATTGATGTTATCAAGTGTGAGTTTATGGAGGGTTACTAGAAGTTCAATCAAGATGTAAACCATTAGATTAGCCTCGATATAGGTATATACATTAAGATCATGGGCCGTAGTTAAACCATATATATGGCCATGCAAATCATCTAGATTCATTATAAGAGGAAACTTTGAGATTTTAGTTGCTGGAGTTCTCTAAGGATTTGTAGGATAATGATCAAATTCATCATCAAATTGAAGAAATCAAGCAAGGAATAAAGCAACAACTTAGGTAATGAAGTTCATCATCTCTACATGCCTTAATTTTATGTGCATAGGGTCTTGAATTAGGAAGTTATGACCAAAATGAATTTAGAAACCTTTTTCACTGATTTTATGAGCTAAATGAAGCATCAAGTGAGTCTTTGAACCTTATTTTTTGAAATTACAAGTTGTTGGTAAAACTAGAAATGTTAGTTTAGTTATGGTTTTTGAGTAATTTCATAGGGTAAATGATATTATTTCAAAATTGGTTTACATATTTGAATTCTTCATTTTGAGTTGATAATCCGGCTATTAAGAAGTTCCCAATTTGGGTTTAAAACCAAAAAGTTATGAATTTGTTATGTTTTATGCTCTTCAGTAAATGTTCTCAAATGCAAGTTTAAATTGATGAATTTGATGAATTATATGATGTCTGGTGTATATTTGGTGGAGGATGTTACGAATCCCTGGTGGTGGAGAACGCGGATCCAGGGCTTTGGAGGAAGCCATTCTCAAACGGAAATCTAGAATTCAGGTTACATAATTCTGGGTTCCAGAGCACATAGTGCGCTGGATTTCCTAGTACGGTAGGGGTTATAGCAGCACAAAATATGCACTTTCTCAAAACACACTTAACATATCTAGCCTAGCTTAATACCCAAACAAAAAGCCTAAGCACACTTTAATACATACTAAATAATATTAAGAGCCTAAGGAAGAGTCTCGAGAGTCCAGGTACGAGTTTTAAGGTGTCTGGAGGCCAGTTAAGCTAGGGAATACATTAAGTGACTTGTAAATAATCTTGTCGAGATTCTTGTTTACATTTTATTCCAATTATGCTCTGTTTTACAATCTATTTGACTATGAAATGCCTTGAAATCTAATATCATGAACTTGTTTCATATTCTACTCATTATAGGGGTGTTCTTTTTCATGATATCATTTGCTTATGGATTCATTGGCTCTATTCTCGTGTTCTATGTCTTTCTTACGTTTTTTTATGAAAGTGTGATTGAGAATAGCATGATATTAAGATTAGAGTAATGAAACTGGAGTGTATATAGATTTATATTCTATGATTATTGGCTTCGAAGCATATTGTCATGTCTTGAAATCCTTGATGTGAGTGTTTCTTAAAATTACAAAGTAGTGATAGAATCTTAGATCCATTGCACGATATGAGATGCACGGCACATGGGGTCACTAAACTACCGGGGTTGTCGGCACTCACCACTACACTTGCGCGACACATGGGTTAATGAGACTCAGGGTAGTCAACAAGAATATAAAAATGAGTGATTGTGGAGGCATAGAGCTCAGCTTCGACCTTCGATAGAGGTGTAGAGCATAAATCCACCTTGAGATAACGGAATAAAGGCATATATGATAGGGCTCATGATCGATCGAACCTATATCATTACTACTTAGCCTGTGTCAATCTCATTTTGTTAACTGTGGAGTTTTCTAGCATAGTTCCATTTTAGCATTTCTTTGCTATATTTATGCTTTTAAATACAAGTCGATTATGTTTGGAAATGTACATAAGGATTTTCGAGAATTATTTATTATATATTGTACTTACTGTCTTTTTTATGATGGTGGCTGCAGATATGTCGAGCAGCAAGCCAGGCAAGGAGAAGATCGGTGACTGTCTTTAAGCATTCGGTGATTCTTTTACTCCTTATCTTGAAGGTCTCAACCTTTGATGTATTATTTACTTTATGTATTTTATATACATTTTGGGTTGTATAATGGGTTGAGCGGTTAGTTCCCCTACTTATAACTTGACTAGCTCACTATATTACCACCCTTTTGATATTTACATGCATGTGACGTTATTTTCTGATTTCCACACTTATGATTTATTATATTGCTTCTGCATAACTGTTATAACTTCCACTAAACTTAATAAACTATAAAAAGTTTTAGTTTACTTTGAGATTCCATAGTAATGTGACACGTGTATTACTTATCATGAACGCATTTTAGAAGAAGAATATGATAAAAAAAGGTTGACTAATATGTAGTTAAGTACTACATGGTTGAGATTAGGTCTTACTTACGGGATTAAGCTGGGTGGTGCCCTATTTTAAAGAAGGGGTCGTCACAATTGGTATCAAAGCATCCCTTTGGTTCCCGATAAGTGTACCATAAATTTGAATAAAACAAAAATCTTAGATGTAGCAATCAGACGATCCTTGCCTAGAAACTATTAGTTAGGAAGTGAGCGAAAGTAAGCTGCGGATTTACATTATGTACACGTTTATTTCTAAAAGTATATATATACGCATTATGCCACATAATAGATGATTCGCGTTCGTTATCCACTTGCAGACTTTGATGACTAATACGCGAAAGGGATGAGATATAGAGGCCAGTGGCAGTCAGCCTCCTACTACTACGAAGGATCTCCAGAGGTTGTCTGATCGAGTGACAATTTAGGGCCAGCAACTGTTCGACTTCATCGATATGATGACAGCCTGATTTGTTCCACCGGCATCGACCCGCACTACTACTATGCATATGTTACCAGCGCCAGAGACTCCCGCAGCACCAGCAATTCCAATGGTACTAGTTTTGCCAGTAGTGATAGTACCCTGAGAGACAACTAAGATAACACCGTCTCCTACACCCACATCTTCGAGCTTATTAGTTGAGGTTCGGTTAAAAAAGGGTTTCATTGGGCTGAAGCCAACATATTTTGATGGGACGAGAGACTTCAAGAAGATTGAGAAGCGGATGTTATTCGAAGAGAAGCATCATAATATTCTAAAGATTAAGGATAAACTTCGGGTCAAGCCATCATCTTACACACTGGAGAGAGATGTCAACGTTTGATGGCATGCTATGATAGCTACTCATGGAGATTTTGAGACTTGGGAGTCTTTCGAGAAGAGTTTCTGTCAGCAGTACCTCCTACCTACGATTACGAAAGATTTTATGAACTTGAGACAATGAGCAGATAAATAAGTAATGAGCTACATAGACGGATACGGGTATCTGAGCAGTTTGATGAGGACTTAATGAGAGAGGATTTTGAGGATATATATCCTTTTGGTGATGGACTGAGGCCCAACATTAAATATCACGTGGTTAGTACAAACGTCAAGACACTTGGTGAAATATACGAGTGTGCACTATCACACAAGACATACTATTTGGGCGGAGTTATCGACAGAACAATATTATTCAGCCTTATCAGTAAAACAACCTGCCGAGTATAAGACGAGGAGACAAAAGAGCAAAGGACAAATGAGATAGAACATGAGTTCTCAAGGGACGGGGACGGCCACATCTTATACACCGGCCATACCCTAGACATAATATGATATCCCAGCTTAGGGTTCAAGAGATAGACCACCCTTGCCACCTCTGATCATGCCGGCATTACCAGCTCCCGACAGATTTGCACTTCCTGCACCCTCAACTCCATAAGCACCACGACAGCACCAGTAGGGTGGTCGAGGTCGAGGCAGAGGTAGAGGTAGTGGCAGAGGCTGAGATGGATCTAGATAGGGACAGAGATTCACTTAGGGTCAGGCACAGGGTCAGTGGAGGCCGATTACATGTTATAGATGTGGACAAGCAGGAAACATTATGAGAGATTGTTCGCGGCCAGCAGTAGTGTATCCATAGCAAGGTTAAGATGGAGCCCACATGGTTCCACAGTCAGACGCCAACGCAACACGAGTTCTCATATAGGGTATGGTTTTTATTTATAGTAGAGATGCTCATATTTTATTTGATTATGGGTCTACTGTATTATTCATTTTTTGTCGCATGATAGGCATCTTAGAGTTATCACCTATTAGGATTAAAGTACACCTGGTTTTTAGCACTACAGCTGGGATAGGGTTTATCCTAATAGCTTATATATGGGATGTTCGGTAAATATTAGAGTCCTCGATATGTTAAAGTCCAACGCACTACTAGTAGCAATATATACAATGGCAGAGAGTAAGGAACTGCCGGCATTAGTAGCAATATATACAGTGGCAGAGAGTAAGGAACCTAAACCTGAGGAGATTTTAGTTGTTTGTTAGTTTCCATATGTTTTTCCAGAGGATCTACAAGGATTGCCACTATCGTGAGAAGTGGACTTCATCATTAAATTAATACCGGGCGCCAGACCTATTTCTATGCAGCCATATCGCATGGCTCTAAAATAGTTGGAGAATTTGAAGGCCCAGCTTTAGGATTTAGGACGTAAGGGATTCATCACACTTTCTATGTCGCCATGGAGAGCACTCGTCATTTTTGTGAAAAGGGATAGTAGTTTGAGATCGTGTATCGACTACCAGCAGCTGAACAAGGTCAAAGTAGGGAACAGTATCCACTACCGTAAATTGACGAGATCAGGGTATGATCAGCTGAGATCAGGGTATCATTAGCTTGGGATCAGGGAAGAGATAGGTCCAATACGGCTTTCTGCATGAGATATGGACAATATCAGTTTATAGTCATGCCATTTGGGATGACCAACACCCTCATAGTGTTTACGGATATGATTTATCTGGTTTTTAGACTGTTTCATTACTACTTCATGATAGTCTCCATCGATGACATATTGATGTATTCGAGGACACGATAGGATGACGAGCAGCACCTCTCGGAGACTTTACAGATTTGAGGGAGCACTGAATTTTTGCCAAGTTCAGCAAGTGTGGATTTTAACTTTTGGAGGTTCAATTTGTAGTTCATGTTTTTAGGGAAGCAGGTATTGTAGTGGATCCCGCCAAGATTCAGGCTATTATGGATTAGTCGGCACCGACATCAACTGTAACATCCCCTAACCCGATTAGAACGATACCCAACCTGAAACCCTAATTAAGCCTCATTAACTCGCTAGACTTAACTAGAACCAAAAACCTCTCATTTATCTCTTGATAAATATTGTCGTATATTGAATATCGATGTAAAACAAATATTGAACGCATCGAAAACTAAAAGCTTTTTCGATTATAATTATAATATACAGTACCAAATCAAATCGGAATAAACCTCGGTTATATAAAATCTCTCATCCCTTGTGATATTACTCAATTGTAATTCAATATAAATATATAAGATAATGGAAGATTTAATACATCGTAGAGAAGATCAAAACTCCTTAATCTTCTCTATCCCGTAATCGTAGCACTCGTCGGTCTTCCTGAAATGTTAATTTGGGGTGAATGCTCCAACTTTCTCGATAAGTAGGGATTTACATAGCCATCAACATTCCATATAATAATCAAGAACATTATGCACTAACAATATGCACCATTATGCACTAACAATATGCACCAATGTTAACTAACAAGAATATGGAAAGCATATAATTCAATAAATAATGGATGCAAATCAAACTGTTAATGGCTATTACAATTTATTTATAAAAATAGGGTTGATTACCCATTGATGATATTAATGCGATTGCTATACCAACGCATTGGCCAATGTGCTGTCTAGACAATCCATTAATACCCAATGGTTTTATCCAAAACCCTCTAGTGAGTATGTAATCTACGCGACTTATTTAACTGAGTAGGAAGTTACATATAGGCCAGGAAGGTAACTCATCTCCTATATAACCTGGTTTCAATCTCAGGAACTTACTCTCGTGAATCACAGTAAATAACATTTTTCATTTATTAAAACCATCACAGTGTACATAGCCCCGCATTCAGTCTATAAACTACACGAACTATAAATACTAGGACAGCCAAACAACATTGATAAATAAGCGAGTCCATACTTACTTTGGTTTAGGTTTTCATTTCCCAACTTCCTAGGTTTTTGGTCACTCATGCTTTTCATGTGTTCTACAACCTATCATGAATCATTTGTGATTAATATAAACCTAGTTCCCTGTGTTTAGAACCCCTAAGTCAGTTACTAAGACCTCATGAAATTCTAAGTAAAACACAGCACAGTTGTTGTTTTTAAGGTATGAGGGTGCTTCCTCACATGGTAGGGCACAATCCATCAACTGAGATCATCTCAAATGATGAAGGGAGCATGCGTTCTTTTGCTAGATGGAGTGTGCTCTACCCTGTATTGTCTCGATAGTAAACAGGGCAGCACCCACTGTCCTATCCACAAACCATCATAACATCCTCAAATACTCTCCTAAATCATCAGGGAGGACCTCTAGTGAGGTAACAACTCATTCTCAATCAATAACAACAACAATTCACAAAGAAATCATCACCTACCTATGAATTTAACTTAAAAACTCAAAAACCAAACTCACCCATCGTGATGATCTCTGATCTACAACTGTTTAAGCTCCTCAATTCATGGTGAAACAACTCTCTCGATCAATCCCTTGAGATCCAAAACCCTCAGATTCTTATCTCTCACTCTCTCAAAAGATCGAATTGAATTGAGGATAAGTTTGATGATTTTAGATTTATATATATATATATGGATCTTTCTTGAAATATGCATCGTGCTATCTCGTGGCCGATCAAGTGATTGATGTGTTAAAATGACACTCCCTAGAGTGACACACATTTTGGCACCATCAACCGTTGCGCTCATCTCGAGGTTGATCAAATTATCCATATAATTCAAACCAAACTTTATAGTTTTTAATATATATTTATATATCAAATATATACAAATATATATACTTTGCGTATTTTCTCACCAATAAATTCACCGAACATGCTCATTAGTATTCTCGAGTGTGCACATTCATTTCACGAACCTCTTGTCGCACTTGGTGTACCGGCTATTTATTGTTTAATTATTTATTTTTCGTTTATAGGATTGTATATAAATTCTATTTTATACCACAATCTATAAAATTCATAAACATTCACATAAACACAAATCATCACATAAATCCATACACACGCTAATCGAGATACGTCGGACTTAACCACAAGCCTAACTCGAATTAATTATGATTTGGATTAACACTAATCAGCAGCTTAAGGTAATAGGTCGTTAAAGTCTCCCCAATTTAAAGCAATTTCTTCCTCAAAATAAAAGTAAATGTAAAATTACATGTAGTTTCGAAGAAAAATGGAAACTATTATTTCATATAATATTCCTACTCCAAGGTTAATTTTTCATTTCCATGAAACTGCCATTTCACTTTAACCAAAGGAATCCCTTTGATTCTCGGCCTTTGAGTCTTACGATCAAATATCTAAATCGACTGCTCGTCGTAAGATAAGTCTTCCCAAAGATTAAATTCATTCCAATCAATCTTTGGAGCGAACTGAGACTTCGTTTTGCGAAGCATAAATATATGGAAGACATTATGAATTCTAGTTAATTGAGAAGGCAACTCTAACCAGTAAGTAACAAGACCAATCCTTTCTTATACTCTGAATGACCCAATGTACCTTGGAGCTAGCTTACCTCGTAATCCAAACCGGTATAGTTTTTTCTTAGGTAAGGCTTTCAACAGAACGAGATCCTCTTTTGAAAACTCCAACAACCTATTATGTTTATCGGCATATCTCTTTTGTCTTAGCTATGTAGTAGTTAAATATTGGCAAATCTACAACATTCACTTTGTATAGTTCTGAATCAACTCACATAGAGAAAAGTATTTCTTCCAGTAACCACTTAACTCCAAGACACAAGCTTGAAGCATCTCTTCTAGCACCAAAACCAACCGCTTTGACTGCTCATCACTCTGCGGATGGTATACCGTACTGAGGTTAATAGCATTTCTCAGTTGTCTCTACAATTCATTCTACTGTCTGGACATAAATCTCGGATCTATAACTAAAGTAATTTACATTGGAACTCCATCAAATCTCAACACCTCACGTGTTAGGTTTTGTGGTTCATAATCATTGAAATATTCAAAATGATTCTTGAAAAACCCCAATAGGATCGAACATAGGTTCTATTAAAGTAGATCCAAAAAAGTAAACCATACCTTAATCCGTATTTTTCTTTTATGATTGTTCAAGCTCCAAGACGTTCAACCACACATCCTCTATCGAAAATCCACACACGAATGGTAACCACAATTTAGAGTGCTAGCCCCAAGAGAGATCGAGAATGTTTTTCTTTTTCTCCCAAAATCCATAGAACTCAAAATTTGCGAAAATGAAAATCTTATTTCTTTTTAGGGTTTCACCATCTATTTATATGTATAGATAATCCCTCACTTAAAATCCTATTCATAATACAACTATTTTATTTAGACAGTTTAAGAAAATTACACATGTGCTTTATTAATAAGTTATCATATAACAAATCGTAAGGGCTTTTATGTCATGAATTTTATCATATAAAATTCATTACTCTAGACCAATTGAAATTGCATAAAGTCATTCTTTGTATGCGACCCAATAGGTTCATGCGACGTTGGCAATGAACCAAAACTATTTTGGTACACGAGTCATAAGCGGTCACTAGCAAGGCATTATGACTACCCAAGTAGCATGAATATCAAATTCAATACAACCTAATGAATAACATATATCATATCTTTTTGTCGGGCGATATCCTTTTACTAAACATAAGGCATGGAAAGTCACCCTTAATGTTCAATCTTACTAGTTTCAATCTTTAGGTAAAATAAAAAACATCTAAGTGACATAGATCATATCAATTTACATGGACTTGACCATTATCAGTCTATCATATCGAGGGATCCACTAATAACTCTCTCTATACGAGAGTGAAGAATTATATCTTAATTACACGCCTTCACATATTATTCATATGGTAACAAATCGCAATCTTTATAGTCGTCAAGTTAAAGAAAATGTTTGATTGTGTCAAATTACCATTCTCTTAATATTGAAGTCTATGATAATCTTAAGTCGAAAAGGACTAAATGATAGACCTATCATGAGTAACTCTTATGACTTGATCGATGTGGTGTTCTCATAGTGGGTTGGTTTAGTACCTTATTCCCTAACAAGTACTCATGATCCCGATTTGCGTCCCTATACACATGATTATCACATGACCATCAATCAAGGTTCACACTAGTTTTAACTCATTATAGTTCCTAATATAATGATCAAATATGAATATTTATGATATTTCAACAAATACCCATGGATCTTACTATAAGGTAAACATGCAATCACTTATAATAAAACGAAAAATGAAAACCTCAATTTTATTAACTAAAATATAAGATAAACGATGTTTGTAGATTGACCTAAGGCACATGCCCTAACATCGCATACATACACCTTGCATGATTAGTCAAGAGGATCTCGCATGAAACTGGCAAGAAATGCGCAGACTTCGTTAACCTGTCAAACTACAACTCATATAACATCGTGTTTACGTTTACTCAGAGGTAGACTGAAAATAAAATCAATCAATATATACTCCCATTTCCACTCAGGAATAGGCAACGAAAGCAATAACCCTCCAGGTTTTCTATGTTCAGCCTTAACTTGCTGACATATCTCACATCTCTTTATAAACTCAATAATATTTGCTTTCATCCCAGACAACCAATAAATACGCTTTATTTTGTCAAGCATCTTATTGTTACCTGGATGAATAAAATAAATAGATCTATGAGATTCTTGTAGCAACTCCTAGCTCAACAAATCTGGAGCTAGAATCCATAATTTATCCCTAAACCTTAACGCACCATCATCAGAAACTGACTAATCAGGATGATCCACACTAATCACTAATTTCTGACTCATTATGTAATCCTGATTAGCTTTTTGATAACCAATCAATCACTAAATGATCTTCAATTCAGTCTGAATCCGAGCTTTGAAAAACATATTAGTAGCTTTAAAACTATCTCTCTCAATTGATAATGTGTCAGCTAAACTTACACGAATCATCATCATAGATACCTCCTCAAAAAGTCTACACTGAGAAGCTCTGGTCATAGCTACATTTCTCTATTTGTTCTTCTCCTACTCAAAACATTCTCAACCACATTCTTTCCATTTATTTTGAGTTGTAATTGCGTAGTGACAATTTGTTAACACATTTCTGTGTAGTTTTAAATTGCTCAGGCTCAAATTAACTTGTATCATTACTTTTTGTCCCACACCAATTGACAACGAAGTAAAGCATACAAATTTTTAAGGAAAACATCTTAACATTACATATATAGCCTGATAATATCAATATCATAAAACTCACATAGTAAATATTTCTTCCAGTATGTAACATCTTCCAAGTCACAAGCTCGGAAATAATATTTTTCTGAACTAAGATCAGCTGTAGATATATTATGTTAATATTGAGTATAACGCCTCAAATTTTCCAAAATGAAAATTAACCCTAGTAACATGGAATTTGGTAAATATATAAGGCATTGGTGTGTTGTTGTGCTAATGTGTACTATATGTTATCACGCTGTGACTCGAATTAATTAAATTAGGTGCGCGCACCACCACGAGACTAAAAATTATAAAATTGGTTAATTTGGCTGAGTGAGGCCAAGACAAAAGTTTGTGTTAAATGTGGAGTCAAACTTAATGTTATAAAGCAAGTAGGGTCCTAACCCTAATCCCAGCACAAACCATATAAATGGTAAGCAAACCCTAATTTATTCTCAAAAAAAACAAAACAAAACAAAAGGGTTTCCAACCTTATTTTCGTTCTCCACACGAAGCACAAAAAAACAGACAAAACGCAAGGAGAGGCGGACACGCACAAGGAGGCGCGGACCACTGGCGGCGGCGGACGGCTCCCCCGACGGCGGCGGACGGCTCCCCCGACGGCGGCGGCGGACTGCTATCCCGGAGAGCGTTTGGCGCTCCAGCACGACGACGATGGCGCTGCGTCCGACGGCGCAGCGGCGGCTTGCGAATTGGCAGAACAGTGGCGCGTCTCCGATCAGCGACTCCGGCATCGTAGTGGGTGACGCAGTCAGCAAGGACGACTCCGGTGAGGACAACACGGATGGATGGATGGAGCGAGCCATGGAGGAGGCGCGGACCTGTGGCTGCATAGTTCTGGCGAGGCGCGAATTGCAGAGACGGCACGCGAAAAAAGGAGAAAGGACGACAGCGCGGTCACGCTGGCGCGGCTTACACACCAGCAACTATGGCGAGACGATGATGGTGGTGGTGTTTTGTTCGCGAAGAAGAAGGAACACAGAGATCATGCCTTGAATTTGTAGGAAGTGAAACCACACTAGATTCGGAGTCGAAGAACTCCATTGAAGGCGTGGTGAGGCTCTTAACCATATCTAAAATTCAAACTCAAATTAGACTTATAAATCTCTCGTAGTTGTTGATGATTCCTATATGGTTTAGATTGAAGGATTTAGTTCTTGCGTTCCTTAAAATGGTTTTGCTCTGTCGATTATTTCGAAAGCTTAATGGAATTTGATTGAAGAATCATTTTAGTTTTGAAAAGGGGATTTCTAATGGTCGATTCACATGATAATGAGTTGTATTGATGAATTAATCTATTTGTTATGGTCTGGTACAATCTGTGAAAAGGGTATTTCTATGTTGTTGATGATTTGAGCTTTGTTTTCAAAGATTTCATACTTGTAAATGATGTTTGGGAACTAATGCACTCTATGTGTTTGATGAAATTATCGAAAGAGTTATCCTATTGTATTTTAAACAATGGATGGACATGAGTTCTAAGTCTTGTAGGTTATTTATCAAATGTTGTTTCTAATTGACTTCCATAGATTTCTTTGGCTAATAGATGAGTTGTAGGATTCAAATAGAGTTCTATGAACTCAAGTTTTGGTTTAAACACATGGTTTTCTAGTCAATGAGATTTATTTCTTGAAAAATGAACTACTTTGATTAAGTTATGAGTTTTTGACAAAAATTGGTGAATTGTGGATTTTGAGTCGAACTTGACTCTTTTGTGATGATTTATGTCTCTTGAGTTGTGATTAGTCGATCGCATTCTATTAAGTTGGAAAATCAAGTATTATGGGATTTTCTTATTTTACTTCATCACATTCTTTATTACACTCGAATCATTGGTTTTGATTTGAAAGAATGGTTTAAAAGGTTGAGAATGACTTAAGTAACTTAATTGAAAATAAAAATGAGTCCTAAATGGCCTAAGCTACTCTAAATTGTAGATATGCGACGAGGACTTGACTAGGCAATTCGGCCTAGGAATCGGCTTAGGTAAATGCGGCAAGTGAGGTTTGCTCTATTATCAATCATGTCATGCTATTAGTTATGCTAGGATTCTCTTTAGTAAATTGTTTATGTTTTACTTGGAATCATCTTTACATTTCTTCATTGAAATCTGCTTCATGTTATGCCATTTTATCTGTCTATTCTTTTGAATGTCAATGGAACTAATATACACTGAATAAATATACTTGGTACCATGGTTGTGAGGGTTGGAGGCCATCGATCCCTCCACCGTTATGACTCTATGGAGTATTAGACTTGTGAACTCCAGTATGTTGGCCCACAGTGCTGGGGGAAGGATAAGCTAAGCAAGGACAATAAGTCTTTAGACTTGTGAACCTCAAGTAGTCTAAACCGCTACATAAAGGGAAGGATAAGCTAAGGTTTATTGGCGGATCGGACGATTGGTACTTAGACTTGCGAACCGCTTACTAAACTACAACATTACGGGAAGGATAAGCTAGTACCCACTGTCTAGTTGGAAATATCAGTTGCTACTTTTATTGACTCTAAAGGCATTCAGTATCATCGTTATCCTTGTTTGATATTCGAGTTAAGCATTGTTGTTCTTGTTATCTTGCTATATTATTATGCTTGATTATATATTTCTTTAATGCTCGGAAAATGGAAATGGATCTTATGATCTGAACTGTTGAAATCTAGTTTAACTTTATAGTAGATATTACTTGGATGATTAATGGTAGAGTAGGCTTTTGCTTTATTGAGTCCATTGATATATTTTGCTCACCCCACTACTTCCTCCCCCCCCCACAGGTACCTCAGCTGTCGCGATAGGTTGCGAAAGGGAAGGCGTAAAAAATGTTCGCAAAGCCTTCTCAATCGCGTATGAAATGGTTGTATTTATATTTGTTTATTTTGAACTAAAAAATGTATACCACATGGGAAATGACTCGGGTAGATAATAATAGAACCAAATATTAGTATTATAAATTATGCATGTAGGTGAATGGATCATATTTCATATGTATATGTTGTGCACAGCTTCTGGAATTAATTTGCAGGTATTTGAGACTTTTGGGTAGCTCAAAATACGAAGGAGATTTTGTCGAAATTTCGTTAGAAATATTGAGTTAGATTATTTGAAGTTATCAAGTTGACTTTATAGGCCTAACACTAATTCCGCAATAAATTTGAGTTGGCTTAAAAAAATAGTTGGTCAATATTGGTATTTATTCTACAAGTTAAGGCTGACAAGATCATCGCTTGACTCGTCGGGTTATCTTGAGGGGTTTTGTGTTGGTTTAGGTCGAGCAGTTGAGGCCATTGGGGTTCGGGTCGTCTCGTTGAGAAAGCCCCCCCCCCCCCCCCCCCCCCCACCCATTATACATTTCTTCCCCCACTGGGAAGCAAACTTTCAATTCCTTATCGAAATAATAATCTTAGTTCTTCATAACTCAACTCTTTTTACACATATTTTGTTTACTTTTATGCAAGAATTAAACTACAGTACTAGCAAAAAATTTCATAATTTATTAGTTCTACAACTAAAACATTAATAACCTTCAGTTGTCATCACAACTTAAGTTAATACATCATAAATTTAACCCTCCAAGTTAATATCACTCATATTTCGCTTGCTAATGTGTCTATTATTTTTTTATAAAATTGACATTGTCGATTTTTATTCCAAGTCACCAATAACTCATTCTTATCACAATAATTTTTTGGATTTCATTTGAATGATTCTTTTATAGAAAACATGAAATTTTCATATTATTATTGCCTTACTTCATTATTTGAATTCAAAGAACTTTCTTTACATACTTAGTATTTTGATATAAGGTTATCTATATCAAATATCAATAACTAGTAGTCAAACTTTGACATATAAGATAATCTCAATCAATTTCTTTGTAATTCATCATTCAATTAATTATCAATAGCTCAGCTCTAATCAGGGCTTCAAAGAACAGACTTGTAGTTACCAATACAGATAACTCAAATATTGATGTGTCTGCATGGGACTTCAATTGTTCATCATTACATATCTCATTTAAGAGATATTATTGAGCAACTTGAATCATAACTACAGCCACTGTCTTTTTATTCAATACAATCACTTTAATAAGTAATGTGTCAGAGTGAATTCCTAACATTTAGAAAATTCATGGTATCGATCTCACTTTCTATTTTTATCACTCTGACAATTTCACTTTTCAAACTTCCATAGTTAAACCAATCCACTAGTTTTTGTACATCATAATTGTTTTTTTAATGATTCTTCTAAGATTCTCAATAATCTCTAAGAGTGGTTAAAAGGTTCTCAACCATCTTTACTCTTATGGCATGTTTGGTTCACATTTTAGTGAATCCTAACACATGGGATTAATTAGTGATGGGACTAACACATGGGTTTAGATAGTTTAGTCTCATTTGTGTATCTTGTTTGGTTGTGAGTTTTAAGGTTGGCATTAAATGAGGTTGTACATGTACATTTACCGAAATACCCTTAGATAAATAACACCAAAAGTCCCCCCATTTCACACATTTCTCATCTCCTGCTGCTTGAATCGGCCTGCGTCCATGAATCGCACCTCACCTTCGTCCAATTCAAGAGTGACCTTCGACTTTGGATTTGATTCGACGGCGAGCCCACGCTTCCTTCGCTGGTAGAGATGGAGTGGTCGGTCGCTATAGACCCAGCAGTAGCCCTAGAAAATTTGGGCGATTTTTTCTCATCATCTTGGTTTTTGCCTCCACTTATCATTCCTATTTTGAAATCGGCACCAAACGCGCCCTAGGTTTTGAGATTTGGACGAACCCAGAAAGGATAAAAACTTGGAATTCATAGAGGTGATTGTTTACGGAATTAGAGAATTCTCTGTTTTTTTTCTTGGTGGGTAGTTTCTGGGGTTAACGTCGGTCTGGAACCGGAACGGAACGGAACTGATTTTCATATTGCCAAATCGGAATCCTAATGAACTGATAAACTCGAAAAAAAAAAAAAAAAAAAAAAAAAAACAGTCGCGAGAAAGAAGAAGAAGAGCAAAACAGGGACGTGGAGAGTTTTAGAGAATTGTGTTTTGGTTAATGTGAGGGCTAAAGTGGTAATCTCCACTTTCAGTTACAATGGATTAGTTAATCCCACCAAAAATGGTGGTATTGTTTAATCCACTACCATGCCTCTTAACTAATCTGCTAGCCTAGTTAATCCTCCAAGCAAACAGCGGATTAACTAGTCCGGTGTAGCTAATCCGGGCTAATCCCACGAACCAAACATGCCATTAGTGATGTCTTTGATATTTAGTAAAATTACCAAATTAGTTATCTCGAGATTATCAATTTTCTGTAGTTCTTCTCACAGATCTTGAACTATATTTAGAAGTATAACAATTTTGCTTTATTGTGTCGACACACATTCTTACATAAATAATAAGTCTTAAGATGAACCATTAACGTTTTCTACAATGTAAGTATCATCAAGCAAACATTGTAGTCAAACTATACTTCAACTTTCTTAAAGGCATCATTGTATCTAATTTCAATTTACATCAATCTCATACATGAGTTAACTGAATAAACGACACAACAATACTATAAATCTCTAGATCAATCGTTTGTAATATTCAATTATTTTATGCTTATTTTTCTCTTTTAACTTTGTGTTGAATATTTGACAATTTCATATTGTCTCAATTCCAATCAAGTCCCTGGATTTGATGTTAATATTCAACACTCATATAAGTAATTTTACCTTTCAAACTTAGTACTTGCACTTGTAAAATTCGGCATGAACCAATTTACTGTCACAATTTGTAATTATATACGGTAATGCTTGTGCATCTTCTAAGTTTTCAAAGATTTCATTCTTGTTATTATTGATAACACAATAACAACTTGATTGCAATAGGGTTTCTATACTTGACACCCTTTTATTTATGAATATATAATGAGTTTTAGTAAGTTTTAATGGCTTCCACCATCCATTTAAAATGATGCAGCAACCTCCTGAAATCATCTTTAAATATATCCTTAATTTTGATATATAACTGTGACAACTAGATCTCAACTAACTCTTGAGTACAACTGATTTCACGTTATTGCTAAAATGAGTTGTCAATTCCGGGCAATGAATATTCATTCCCACTACTATACATTATTCTTTGGAATCCTAAAATCCTCAGATTCATTGACCACTCATTCTCCCCAATTTAGACTATAGAAGTCTAAAACATCATACTAGAATATCTTACCAACTCACTATTATGCTATGAGTTAAACTATTATCTAGTTTTTAAATTCTCAACTTTCACCTTTCATTACTCAATTTGTTTGTCATTCCAATATGGATTTACACCATAACTGGAATTTGTACTTCGTAACAACTTATGAAGTATAAATACATTAGTGGTTTTCTAACCTCAAATAGGCTTTTATCATTAACCACTAATTTATTTACTAAGTAACTTCCATTATCTCTCTACTTATCACAATACTAGTATTAAATCATATCTCAAAGTGGCTTGCCATCTTTGAGTTCCACTTAAAGTCATTCGGTATTCCATTGCTTCATAAATTATATTCTCCTAATATACGTCTCAATGTTTACATACAATAGATACTTCTTCGTAGATTATTATTTGTCAAATAATATCTGTAAGAACAAAGATCATTGACAACAGCTAATAGGAGATGAGTTTAATTTCATCTTTATAAGTTTTCATTATGTTTGTCCTTCTCAATTTTCTCGAGGATAAGATTCTCCTGAACTCTTACCTCTACAACTTCATCATATCATGAGAAATTGACGGACTTCAACCATCTTATCATCATTTAGAAAAGACATAACTCTGATATCTACCAGGTAGATATAATAAGTCATTACAAATAACATATCTCGGTCTTTTATTTTTTTTACCCCCAAAATCAAGATAAAACCATTTATTACATCCTAATTTTTTCATAACTCGAGATAACTCTCAGAGTTAGTAAGCTTAGGGTATGGTACCAAGTTATATCAAAAGCAATAACATTAAACTTCGATACCAAATTGTATCCGAGTTGTCACTTGTTTCCAAGTAATAAGGTTATTCTCTTAAGTAAACTCTAATACCATACTGTATCAAACTTAATTACCTTAAACTTTTGAGTAGGCTCTGACCGGTATCCGATACCAAGCTATATCATAGTTATTAAATGTAACTAAGCCCTTAAACTCAGTCTATGATACCAAGTTGTATCAGAGTTACCACTTAATTTGAAAGTGATAAAACTTAGGAGTGATAAACCTTGGGCTATGATACCAAGCTGTAACATCCCCTAACCTGATTAGACCGATACTCGACCTGAAACCTTAATTAAGCGTCATTAATCTGCTAGACTTAAATAGAGCCGGTAGCCTCTCCTTCTATCTCCTTATAAACTCTACTGTGTATTGAATATCGATGTAAAACAAATATTGAACGCAATGGATATTTAAATCTTTTTCGATAATAATTACGATATATAGTACCAAATCAAATTGGAATAAACCTCGGTTATATAAAATTTTCTATCTTTTGTGATATTATAAAACTGTAATTCAATACAAATATATAAGATAAGGGAAGATTCAATACATCTTAGAGAATATCAAAACTCCTTAATCTTCTCCATCACGTAGTCGTAGCACTCGTCGATTTTCCTGAAATGTTAATTTAGGGTGAATGTTTTAACTTGCTCAATAAGTAGGGATTCACATAGCCATCGACATTACATATAATAATCAAGAATATTATGCACTAACAATATGCATCAATGTTAACTAACAAGAATATGGAAATCATCTAATTCAATAAATAATATAGGCAAATCAAACTGTCAATGACTATTACACTGTGGTTCCCATTTTACTTATAAAACTAGGGTCGATTACCTATTGATGCCATTAAGGCGATTATTTCCAATCGTTCTATTTAAAACCCTATAGTGAGTATGTAATCCACGCAACCTATTTAACTGAGTAAGAAGTTACATATAGGCCGAGAAGGTAACCCATCTCCTATATAACCTAGTCTCAATCTTATGAACTTACTCTCGTGAATCACAGTAAACACCGTTTTCCATTTATTAAAACCATCATAGTGCACATAGTCCACATTCAGTCTATAAACTACATGAACTATATATACTAGGATAGTCAGACAACATTGATAAATAAGCGAATCCATACTTACCTCAGTTTAGGTTTTCGTTTTCCAACTTCCTAGGTTTTTGGATCACTCGTGCTTTTTTGTGTTCCACATCCTATCACAAATCATTTGTAATTAATATATACCTAATTCCATGTTTTTAGAACCACTAAGCTAGTCCCTAAGACCTACAAAAATTTTAAGTAAAACACAACATAGTTGTTGTTTTTAGGGGTGGGAACGCGCTTCCTCACTTGGTGGGGTGCGCTCCATCAACTGAGTTCACCCCAACTGATGAAGGAAGCGCGCCATCTGCTAGGTGGAGTGTGCTCTACTTGTCTTGACAGTAAAGTGGGCGGTAGCCGCTATCCAATCCACAAACCATCATAACATCCTCAAGTACTCTCTCAAATCATCAAGGAGGACCTCTAGTGAGGTAACTACCCATTCTCAATCAATAACAACAACAATTCATAGAGAAATCATCACCTACCTATGAATTCAACTTAAAACCTCAAAAACCAAACTTGCCCATAGTGATGATCTCTGATCTACAAGTGTTTAAGCTCCTCAATTCATGCTGAAACAATTTCTTAGATCAATCCATTAATATCCAAAACCCTCAGCTGCTTGTCTCTCACTTTCTCAAAAAATCGAATTAAATTGAGCATAAGTTTGATGATTTTGGGTTAATACATTTGATTTTTCTCGAGATACGCATCACGCTATCTCGAGACTGGTAAAGTGATTGATGTGTTAAAATAACACTCCCTAAAGTGGCACACATTTTTACACCATCAACCTTTGTGCTCATCCCAAGGCTGATCAAATGGTCAATATAATTCAAACCAAACTTTATGTATACTATATATAATGTCAATCCTCCCTTACAGTCAATTAAAGGTAAAATAGCTTTATTGACAAAAGTGTCCTCAAATGCTTATATCTCATTGGTTCAAATAATCTTCAAATATAAAAATAGATGTAATTTGGTAAAGTTGGGATTAACTAACTAAAACCTTTTTGGTTGAGAGGAGTAGTTTCTAAAACCGTCCCCACCTTTCCATCCTCACATTAATTACTCTTTTCACATCTCCATGTTTATCCTTTTAAAAAAAATAAAAATTACCCCTACTATGAGGTCATTTTCTCATATTTTTCTTATACATTCTTTTCATGCAGTACAACAATATTTCAATAATTTTGTTGCATAATGTGAAAGTGACAAAGCAACTAAAATAAGGAGAGAAAGCGTATCAATTGAAAATGGAAAAAGAATTGATTAACATATATTGTTGAACGACAACACGAAGCTTGCGAGGATAGGATTATGAACATCACTTCGCTACATAGTTTTTTTGTTCAAATAAATGTGTGCATCACGTGTAGAGTGCGGGCCCGTCCACTAGTAGTTTTTAATATATATTTATATATCAAATATATACAAATATATATATATATACTTTATGTATTTTCTAACCAATAAATTCACCGGACATGCCTACGAGTATTCTCGAGTGAGCACATTTATTTAACGACCCCCTCGTCGCACTTGGTGTACCGACTATTTATAGTTTATGTGACGGCCCCAATTTTCCACACATTGGGCCCCGCGTGGACCCCCGAGCCAGTCTCGCAAGGTTAACGAGAGCCTAGTCAGCCTTCAAATCCTTCATTATACGTACATTCACCATTTTTAAGTTGAGTTATTAATATTTTTCGAGTTTTACAATTTTAAACATTTAGCGGAAGCGGCTAATGCATTAAATAACTCAATAAAAAGATTATGGAGTTAGGTAACCTAATTGTGGAACCCAGTAAATATCATCAGATGAGAGAAATTATAAAATATACAAAAGCTCACCTAGCTATGAAGCTTTCCTTCTGCTACGCGTCTGCGGCTCTGCACTCAGTCTAAATAAAAATGACGAGCCCATGTAAGTAAATCCAGTAGGATATGTACACAACATTTCACAATATCCAAAACGACAGTTCACGATATTCAAAACAGTCGAATTCATGCAAATAGAACGAAATGAATAATGAACACATGAATATACAAGACTGTAAACAATCCATCAATGAGTGATACTCCCAAGGTAAATGTATATGGCTCCCCAATTACTCAGAAAGACATATACATCTTCTATGTTTCCCCCATATGTGCATGCGAGCGAGTTAACCCCAGCGAACTACACATATAGGCATAGTACTTTCACTCCCAAGGTAGATTTATATGTCTCCCCAATTACTCTGAAGGACATATACATCTTCTATGTTTCCCCCATATGTGCGTGCGAGCGAGTTAACCCCAGCGAACTACACATATGGGCATAGTACTTTCACTCCCAAGGTAGATGTATGTGCCTCCCCAATTACTCTGAAAGACGTATACATCTTCTATGTTTCCCCCATATTTGCGTGCGAGCGAGTTAACCCAGCGAACTACACATATGGGCATAGTACTTTCACTCCCAAGGTAGATGTATATGCCTCCCCAATTACTCTGAAAGACATATACATCTTCTATGTTTCCCCCATATGTGCGTGCGAGCGAGTTAACCCCAGCGAACTACACATATGGGCATAGTACTTTTCACTCCCAATGTAGATGTATATGCCTCCCCAATTACTCTGAAAAACATATACATCTTCTATGTTTCCCCCATATGTGCGTGCGAGCGAGTTAACCCCAGCGAACTACACATATGGGCATAGTACTTTCAGTCAACAACAATAACTTATCACAAAACAAATAATTAACAACAGTTAATGGATAAACATGAAATACTGTATAGGTCCCTAGCTGGTTTACTTACCTCGAGAAATCGCGAATCTCAAAATGTCTCGTTCGCGTCTCGATTTGCGCACCGACACCCGACTCCTAGTCCCTGGTGTCCATTTAAACATTTGATGGCTTATTTTACTAAAATCATTCAAATCCCACTAACATTAGGCGAAATAAACATCACCTCATTCGCGTCGTCGCGATTTCATCGAAATCGCACAACCAACCGGTCGACAACGCGCCACTGCGCCGTTCGTCGCGTCGCCGCTGCTACCGTGTCGTTGCCGCTGCCACGCCGGCGCGCCGCTAGCCGCTCCCGGCCCTCAAACTCTCTCCGCGTTGCGTCGCGTCGCCGCGTTCGCACGCCATCACTGTCGATCTGAGCCGCTGCTGCGTCAGAGTCGCTGCCGGCTCACCGGCGTTGCTGCCGAGCGCCGCCTCGAGTCGTCGCGCCAGCTGGCCGTTCTCTCCGCCGATCCGCCACACCTCGCTGCATCTCTGCACTTCGCAGCCAAGCCGCTGCCACTGCAAGCATGCCGCCGCCGCCGTCCATCTACCGACAAGTCCGCCGGCGTCCGCGTCCAGCTCCCGGAGCCGCGCCGACCCGTTGCTGCACCGCCGCCAGCTTCCCGCGTAGCCACCGCCACCTGCTGGTCCGCCCCTGCTCATCTCTCGCGGCCTCCGCGTGAACCACCACCGTGACTACGCCGATCCGCCGCGCCGGGAGCCGCCGTCGCCGACGTCGTCCCTCCGCGCCGGCGCTCTCCGCCATCTCTCTCCCGGTCGTCTCTCTCGTCTGTTCCTTCTCTTCCTCACGCGTTCTCCTCCCTTGTTTCTCTCACTCTCTGTTGTTTCTTTCTCTTTTTTTTATCATTATCTCCTTCTTTATCTATATATATATATATATATATATATATATATATATATATATATACATTTTCTTTTTATTTTTAAATCAAACGTGTCCTCAAGATTCGTGCAACGCGCACCTCGAGGCAAACTCAACAACCGAGCAGCGCGCATCTCGAGGCATCAACCCGCCCCATTTCAAAATCTTGAAAATCGTGCTACACGCATCACGGTGCATATCCATTGTACATTTTAAAATCACTTAAAACCATTATATCGGTCTTACTTTGGCACGCGACTCGAGGCGCGTCCTCGTTAATGTTTCGACTCACCGAACTCCTCGCATAATTAGCATTTTCATCTTAAATTTGATTCGGACATACATATTTCGACGAGTGGGTCCCACAAACGACCTTGACTTGACACGTGACACAAGTCAAATTTTTCGGGCCGTTACAGTCTTCCCAACGAATTAAGAATTTTGTCCTCGAAATTGAAACAAATCTCACAGAACAATGGTGTTTTAATGAAGACCCAAGGCCATACCCGTCCAAGGCCATACTCGCCCAAGGCCATACTCGCCCAAGGCCATACCCCCATCTTACTCTGTAGGGCTGGGCTCCTCCGCGACAAGCTGGGCTCCTCCGCGACTTCGAAGCAAAGAACGCACCATCTGTCCTCCTCTCATCAATATATGCCAAGGCAACATCCTCGCAACATATATTGGAAAACAAATGAATACAAACGAACATTTAATTTCATGATCCACCGTGACTAACATACGTACATCCGCTGTATATCCACCAGAATGTAAATCAGTCTCTCTCATCGAGTGAGTCTCAACCCAACTCGTACATTTTCTCAAATACGATGGATAGTAGTCGGACTTGACGTGACAATATCACGAGTTTGTTCCTGGCTGTCCACACGCCCATACAGGTACGTGAAATCTCGCTCTAACTGGAACATGTCCATATCCTTGTCCCTGTGCATGACTAGATCGATGTCCCTGTCTGTGCACTCGACCGGATCTCTGACCCTGTCTCTAGCCACTACCTCTGCCATGAACCCTCTGATCACTAACTGATTCCATTTAATTTCTATCCAATTAATCATTTCCATAGTCACGATTCCTCGAATCCATCCATCTATAGTCCACATATACGCAAGGGGTACCAGCCCACCTCGAAACGTATATGAGACAAAAAAAACATATACCATTTGCCAACTCTCCTCACTTCCCAACGAAGACTCAAGTCAGGATCATAAGGTTCCACTCTAAGTTCAACCATTCCTAACTTCCGCTTGTTTTGTGTCTTAATTTCAAGAGTCGAGTTCCTTAAAACATCGGCTATGATACCAACTATGACGGCCCCAATTTTCCACACATTGGGCCCCGCCCAGCCTAAGCCCACGTGGACCCCTGAGCCAGTCTCGCAAGGTCAACGAGAGCCTAGTCAGCTTTCAAATCCTTCATTATACGTACATTCGCCATTTTTAAGTTAAGTTATTAATATTTTTCAAGTTTTACAATTTTAAACATTTAGCAGAAGTAGCTAATGCATTAAATAACTCAATAAAAAGATCAGGGAGTTAGGCGACCTAATTGTGGAACCCAGTAAATATCATCAGAGAAGAGAAATTATAAAATATACAAAAGTTCACCTAGCTATGAAGCTTTCCCTCTGCTACGCGTCTGCGGCTCTTCACTCAGTCAAAATAAAAATGACGAGCCCAGGTAAGTAAATCCAATAGGATATGTACACGACATTTCACAATATCCAAAACAACAGTTCACGATATTCAAAACAGTCGAATTCATGCAAATAGAACGAAATGAATAATGAACACATGAATATACAAGACCGTAAACAATCCATCAATGAGTGATACTCCCAAGGTAGATGTATATGCCTCCCCAATTACTCTGAAAGACATATACATCTTCTATGTTTCCCCCATATGTGCGTGCGAGCGAGTTAACCCCAGCAAACTACACATATGGGCATAGTACTTTCACTCCCAAGGTAGATGTATATGCCTCCCTAATTACTCTGAAAGACATATACATCTTCTATGTTTCCCCTATATGTGCGTGCGAGCGAGTTAACCCCAGCGAACTACACATATGGGCATAGTACTTTCACTCCCAATGTAGATGTATATGCCTCCCCAATTACTCTGAAAGACATATACATCTTCTATGTTTCCCCCATATGTGCGTGCGAGCGAGTTAACCCCAGCAAACTACACATATGGGCATAGTACTTTCATCGAACAACAATAAGTTATCACAAAACAGTAATTAACAACAGTTAATGGATAAACATGAAATATTGTATAGGTCCCTAGCTGGTTTACTTACCTCGAGAAATCGCGAATCTCAAAATGTCTCGTTCGCGTCTCGATTTGCGCACCGACACCCGACTCCTTGTCCCTGGTATCCGTTTAAACATTTGATGGCTTATTTTACTAAAATCATTCAAATCCCACTAACGTTAGGCGAAATAAACATCACCTCATTCGCGTCGTCCCGATTTCGTCGAAATCGCGCAACCGACCGGTCGACAACGCGCCACCGCGCCATTCGTCGCGTCGCCCGTGCCTCTGCGTCGTTGCTGCTGTTGCCATTGCTGCCGCGCCGCGCGCCGCCGTCGGCCCCCTTAAACTCTCTCCGCGTTGCGTCGCGTCGCCGCGTTCGCACGCCATCGCTGCCGATCGGAGCCATTGCTGCGTAAGAGTCGATGCCTGCTCACCGGCGTTGCTGCCGAGCGCCGCCTCAAGCTGTCGCGCCAGCCGGCCGTTGTCTCCGTCGATCCGCCACACCTCGCTGCATCTCTGCACTTCGCAGCCGAGCCGCTGCCACTGCAAGCATGCCCGCTCCCGGAGCCGGGCCGACCCGTTGCTGCACCGCCGCCAGCTTCCCCCGTAGCCACTGCCACCTGCTGGTCCGCCCCTGCTCATCTCTCGCGGCCTCCGCGTGAACCACCACCGTGACTACGCCGATCCCGCCGCGCCGAGAGCCGCCGTCGCCGACACCGTCCCCCCGCACCGGCGCTCTCCGCCATCTCTCTCCTGGTCGTCTCTCTCGTCTGTTCCTTCTCTTCCTCACGCGTTCTCCTCCCCTGTTTCTCTCACTCTCTGTTGTTTCTTTCTCTTTTTTTATCATTATCTCCTTCTTTATATATATATATATATATATATATATATATATATATACATTTTATTTTTATTTTTAAATCAAACGTGTCCTCGAGATTCATGCAACGCGCATCTCGATGCAAACTCAACAACCGAGCAGCGCGCATCTCGAGGCATCAACCCGCCCCATTTCAAAATCTCAAAAATCGTGCTACACACATCACGGTGCATATCCATTGTACATTTTAAAATCAGTTAAAACCACTATATCAGTCTTACTTCGGCACGCGACTCGAGGCTTGTCATCGTTAATGTTTTGGCCCACCAAATTCCTCGCATAATTAGCATTTTCATCTTAAATTTGATTCAGACATACATATTTGGACGAGTGGGTCCCACAAACGACCTTGACTTGACACGTGACACAAGTCAAATTTTTCGGGCCGTTACAGTTTAATCACTTATTTTTCGTTTATAGGCTTGTATATAAATTTCATTTTATACTACAACCTATAAGATTTATAAACATTCCATAAAAAACACGAATCATCACACAAATCCACGTACATGCTAATCGAGCTATACCGGACTTAACTACGAGCCTAACTCGGGTTAATTAAGATTTGGATTAGCAATAATCACCAGCTTAAGGTAACAGGTCGTTACATCGATGACACAAATTATGAGCTTTTTGGGTTTTGGAAGGGTATTACCCCCCGATTTGTAAAGGATTTCTCAAAGATCGCTTCACCAATTACCAGATTGACACAGAAAGACGCACTTTTAAGTGGACAGAGGCTTATGAGCAGGCATTTGCATAGTTGAAGAGATTGTTTACTACTGCGCCAATGTTGGTGTTGTTAGATGCTAGACATGAATTTCTTGTATATACAGATGCTTCTTATACGGGCTTAGGCTGTGTAATGATGCAAGGCATTGGAGTTGTTGCTTACGCCTCCAAATAGCTGAAGATACATAAGAAGAACTATCTCAAATACGATTTGGATTTGGCAGCGATTGTGTTTTCACTGAAGGTGTGGAGACATCATCTATATAGAGAGAAACTCACAAACTTTACTGATCACAAAAGTCTGAAGTTTCTCTTCATACAAAATGAGCTGAATATAAGACATCGTAGATGGTTGGAGTTTCTGAAGGACTTTGACTTTTCCTTTTCCTTGGAGCATCACCTAGGAAAAGCAAACGTAGTTGCAGACGTACTGAGCACAGAGTACTCGAAGCAGGAAACGAACTAGAGTTGTCGAGATTGTCAAATGTCATGTGATGTATAAGTATGGATTACTCGAAGCAATGGCGACAACGAGTGAATTAGATGTTCCTATCGATACCTAGGTTATGATTTGCTCACATATGAGATTACAGATCGTGTCTACACAAAAAGTGTATAAGGGTCAGAGGAATGACAAGTTATACTCGAGATTCAATTAGTTAGCACAGAGTACAGAGTGTATAGACTGAGTAGAGACTGCATATCAGTGTTTGAGATACAGGGGCAGATTATGGGTACCAGAGGTATCGAAGCTAAGAGATGAGATTCTTTAGGATTCACACCACTCCTATTTCATCATTCATCCATGTAGAACCAAGATGTATCACGACATGTAGAGGCATTTTTGGTGGCTTGGGATGAAGGCGAACGTATCTGAGTTCATCAAGAACTGTGGGATCTATCAGTATTTGAAGGTTGAGCATCACAAACTTAGAGGATTTTTATAACCTCTTCCTATTCCACGATGAAAGTAGGAAGAAATCTATATGGATTTTTTAGAGGACTGTCAAGGACTACCATGAGACATGATTCGATATGGGTGATAGTTAATAGACCGATAAAGTCTGCTCATTTCCTACCAGTAGTAGCGCATTACACGACTGTTTGAGAGAGATATTATCAAGTTCATAGGATACCATTGACTATCACGACAGACAGATATGTTATGTATATATTCCTGATGTGGTGGATTATGTATGAGCAGTATGATATGCGCCTACAGTTCAGTACAACTTTGATCCGCAAACTAACAAGTATATCGAGAGGTGAATCCAGGTCCTAGAGGACATGTTTCGGGCTTATGTATTAGAGTTTGACAGATCTTGGGAAGAATACATACCATTATGTAAGTTTGCTTACAATAACACTTACCGGGCCAGTATTGAGATGACGCCATTTGAGGCTTTATATGGCAGATGTTTCTCATCATCGTGTTGGGCTGAGCTAGAGGGTTGGGAGATTATGGGGCCTGAGATTGTTGTAACCCTATGGAGAAGGTCAAATTGATCCATCAGAGACTCAAAGGTGCCCAATAAAGATATAAGAAGTATGCAGATAAGTATCGTAGTGATCTCACGTATGCCGAGGGAGCCTTTGCCTATTTAAAGGTTTCCCTTCGTAAGAGTCTTAAGAGGTTTGTGGTGAAAGAAAAGTTTGCACCAAGATTCATCGGGCCTTTCAGGATTAAGAAATACGAGTTTGAGCTACCTTCACAGATGTCAGGGATTCATCTGATTTTCCATATATCAATGCTACGACTAGCTGAGTCGAGGGTAGGAGTGCGACTGATAGTTGACTTGAGTCAGATTGACCTAAGTGAGGATATTAATTATGAGGAGCAGCATATTCAGATCATGGATGGAATGGTACAGAAGTTAAGAAGCAAGCTTGTCTCGAAAGTACTCGTCAAGTGGCAGTTCCATGACGACATGAAACTCACTTGAAAGCGAGAAGACTATATGATGGACAGATTCCTGTATCTTTTCTAGTCAAGTATAAACTTAACTTGAATTTTAGTTTTGATGACTAAATTTATATTAGTTGGGAAGAATTTTCAAGGCCTAAAAATTTCTAATCACATTTTAGTCCGTAATCAATATCATTGATTCGTGACGTGAGCCCACATCGTGATACACACACTAACTGAGGCATATGACCGAGGTATATTTTATAGTTGTGTGATGGTTTCCTAAACCATTAGATTAGCTTCGAGATAAGTGTAGACATTAAGATCTAGGGTCATAGTTAAACCTTATCTACATATATAGGTGTTGCTGAATGGTCATGAAAATCATTTAGATTCATTAAGAGATGAAATTTTGAGATTTTAGTTGTTGGAGTTCTTTAAGGATTTATGGGAGAGAGATCAAATTCATCATCAAATTGAAGAAATCAAGATAGGAATCAAGCAACAACTTAGGTAATGAAGTCAACACCTCTACATGCCTTAATTTTATGAGCATAACGGGTCTTTAATTGGGAAGTTTTGATCAAAATGAATTTGAAAATCTTTTTTCACTGATTTTATGAGCTAAATGAAATATCAAGTGAGTCATTGAACCTTGATTTTTTTAAATTAAAGGTTGTTAGTAAAACTAGATATGTTAGTTCAGTTCTGATTTTTATGTAATTTCATAGGGTAAATGATATCATTTTGAAATTGGTTTGCATTTTTGAATTCCTCGTTTTGAGCTGATAGTCCAGCTATTAAGAAGTTCCCAATTTGGATTTAAAACCAAAAAGTTATGAATTTTTTATGTTTTATGTTCTTTAGTAAATGTTCTGAAATGCATGTTTAATTTGATGAATTTGATAAATTATATGAAGTGTGTGGTGTATATTTGATGAAGGAGGATGTTACGGTTCTCTGGTAGCGGAGAACGCGAATTCGGGGTTTTGGAGGATGTCATTCCTGATAGAAAATCCATAATTATGGTTGTAGAATTATGGGTAAACACCTAGCGCGCTAAGGGTTATGGGCAACATAAAATCTTCACTTTCTCAAAACACACTTAACCTATTTAGCCTAGCCTAAACACACTCTAATACATACTAAATGATGTCGGGAACATAGGGAAGAGTTTTGGGAGTTTGGGTAGGAGATTTGGGGTGTCGAGATGCCGGTTAAGCTAGGGAATACATAAGCAACTTGTAAGTAATCTTGTCGAGGTTCTTGTTTACATTTCATTCCAATTATGCTCTGTTTTACAATCTATTTAACTACGAAATGCCTTGACATATGATATCATGAACTTGTTTCATATTCTACTCATTATATGGGTATTTTTTTCATGATATCATTTGCTTATGGATTAGTTGACTCTATTCCCATGTTCTATGTCTTTCTTATGGTTTTAATGAAAGTGTCATCGAGAATATCATGATATTTGAAGTGGAGCAATGAAACTGGAGTGTATATGGATATGCATTCTATGATTGTTGGCTTCGAAGCATATTGCCATGTCTTGAAATCCTTGATGCGAGTCTTTCTTGAAATTACAAAGTAATGGTAGAATTTAGGATTCGTTGCACGATATAATGTATTATTTACCTTATATCTTTTTTATACATTTTGGGTTATATATAGGTTGAGCAGCTAGTTCCCCGACTTGTCACTTAACTAACTCACTGTATTAATACCTTTTTGATATTTATATGCATATGATGTTATTTCCTAGTTTTCATACTTAGGATTTATTATATTTGCTTCTGCATAACTGTTAAGACTTCCGCTAAACTCAATAAACTATAAAAAAATTAGTTAACTTTGAGATTTCATAATAACGTGACATGTGTTTTATTTATCCTGAACGCGTTAACAAGGAGAATAGGAAAAAAAGGCTGACTAATACGCAGTTAAGTCCTACATGGCTGAGATTAGAGGCTTAATTACGCGACTAGGCTAGGCAATGCCCTATTTTAAAAAGGGGACGTCGTATAAGTCTCCGTCTTGGGTTCCTTTCGAGAGATTTTTAGATGGGGTTTCTTTCGTTCCACTACAAAAAAATAGCAAATCAGAAACGAAATTTTCTGTCTCTGATTTGCATAAATTCCGTCTCTAATTGAAATCAGAATCGGAACAGAAACGGAATCAATTTCGTCTCTAAAATCGTCGTCGCTGATTCAATCAGAAACGGAAATTTGATTCCGTTTCTAATTAGAGACGGATTAGAGACGAAAAAATTATGTTTCTGATTAGAGACGGATTTAGAAACGGAAATTAGAAACGGAACAGAGACGGAACAGAAATGGAATTTTTTTCAAAATGGTACATTTTTAATTGCATTCCTTCTCTGATTCTGTTTCTAATCAGAAACATAATCAGATACGGAAATAATAAATTCATGAATTTCGTCTCTGATTCCGTTTCTGATTAGCAACGGAATCAGAGACGGAATCAGAGATAGAATTTTTGAATTCCGTTTCTGATTCCGTTGCTGATTCATGATATATTCCTGAAAAATTAGAGACGGAATAGCAACGGAATGTCTGAATTCCGTTGCTAATTCCGTCTCTGAATTCAAATCCATCTGAATTATATATATATATATATATATATATATATATATATATGTCTCAATCCAAGCACATTTAACCTGCCAATATATAATAAAAATTATAGCTAAATAATATATTGATATTGCACAATTTATATAAACTTAACATATCCTTAACATTAACTTTTCTCAATGTACTGTACACGAAACAACAAAAACAATCTACAAAGTTTCTATATCGTATCTTTCTACAAAAGTAAAAGCAAAAATTGATCTAAATGAAAAAATAAAATAAAAAATGAAGTGTTCCGAGATTATATGAAGTTGATTGTGCTTCAAATAATACTTGACTTCGTACAAAACACCTGAAAAAAGATCAAAAAGAAAAAAATCACTAAATTATACAAACAATAATAAGAATATAAACAATGTTATGGGAGAACTACGTATCATCGCAAGCACAAGTGTATGAGCCAAACACATCATAAATAAAGTAATAAAGAAAAAGAAATTCATCATTATCCAGAAGGAATATGGTGTTAATTAGCAAATTATCTCTCACTCCAAACAGACTAATGGAAAAAGGAAAATGGCATTCTCATCATCTCAAACTAAGTCTACGTCCCCGATATATCTTTAGAAATGCTTCATATGGCTAAGCTCATAAATGCCATCCTATTCATTACTTAGTTGATGCACTACTATTGAATAGCAAAACTCAGTTAAGAAGAAAAAAATCTATAAGCACCAATCATTAGCATTTTCAATTGCTACTAAAAAGAAAGGCAACTTTAAACATGAACGAGCATTTTGCATTCTCATCTAGATAGTACTTGTTATATTGAGCAATGCCAGAACAAAAGATATGCAATCACAAGAATCAAATACATATAACCAAATATTGAATCCCCACCTTAGTGCACAAAACATCAGTTATGCAAGAAAAAACTGAAAATGCATCTCACAAGGTGCAACCTTACGCAAATATGCGAAAGAAATTAACAAGAATACATCGGTCAAGGCACTCAATTGAATCTGAAGTAAAAGCAATACTTACACTCAATCTCTCAAAGATAACTTTTTTTTTTTTTTTTTTTTTGAGCAAACCTCGAATAACTAATGCATCGGAAAATGTTGACTCACATCCAAGTATGCAACAACTTGTTCCATCAAAGTTACAAAAGAAGTACAAACAAAAATATTCTAATACGAAAACGCAAAGAAAAATGTCTTTGAGTAAGCATTTACATAAGTAGTAAAGGATTATGATAAGAAAAAAAGTTTACTGAAGAAGCGACATAGTTTTGTTTATTTATTTATTTATTTTTATGAGAGTTTGTTTTTAATTTCTACTTTACTGGATTGCCAAACAATTAAATCAAGAATCTAAACATACAAATTATCATCCAATGAATGTTTACTATCTTCATCAAACACGATGATATCCCATGATATGTAGAATAGCTACTCCCACGTGTGACTAAATCATACCTAATGATTTAAGTTACAAGCCTATAGGCCGAGCATTGATAAATGAGCAAAAAAATGCAGAAGAAAATAGAGTAAACCAGCAAAGAAAATGCAGAAAAAAGAAAAAAGGAAACAAAAGTGACCTGGGAAGGATGATAAGGAACAATGCATAATTGAGAAGAACCTTCTATATTTCACTCGTCTCCGAACTTCACTAAATTACCAGAGCTCCACACAAACTGAAAAAAGCACAAACAAAACAGCTTACATTACTTAAGCAAAGAAAAATGAAGAAGAAAATAGAGTAAACCAGCTGCACATTTTAAAGATGTTTACATCACAATGTAGTTAGGTAACATCTTCCTCGCAAAGATAGAAAAGGACTAATGAAAATTGATTTTCCAATTCCCCAAGTGAAGCCACAAGTGCACTGACTGCAGCTGCTCTACAGCACATTTGCGACCACATATTCACTGTTACAAGTTAAACCCTGGAAGTAAATACCTATATAACATTCTAGAGCCCTGGTTACGGAACCATCTGCACTTAATCCAGAAGTAACTCTCCCCCAAAAGTTCTTTCCTTGCTGAGTAAGTTCCAACTTAGACGTAACAATCTTGTTGCAGTAGTAAAATAGAAGAAAAAAAAAACCAAAAAACCAATTAAAGGATGAAATAAAATAAGATTCAATAAAATATATATTGACTTGAGAAGGAATAGCATGTCATTAACCATCCAAGTAATCCATCTTTTTTTGGTTCATAAATCAATCTATATTTAAGACAATGCATTACTCATAGGATGTGCGTTGAGCAATATAAATTAATAAACATACCAACGGATTGTGGTACTTCAAAATTTAATAGTTTCCAAATTGTAGTATCTAATTGTGCTTATTTTAGAGAATCTTGAAAGAAACATGACATGAAAGCTTTGTTTGAATAAATAATCACATTAAAGTTATATAAGCATGTTATTATACTTCCAAAACATTTAAATTCCTGAAATTACAATCTCGAATGTCAATAACCAATGTTTTCCAAACAAAACCTGTTCCAAGTAAATGATTTGTTTCTACAATAAGTATTGTATGTCAGTGCTATCATGTAGTCCAAAAAGTTTTTACTATTAAGTACACAAGAAGAGAGTTGTTTACTTCATCAAAGAGGTCTCAAGAATCCTAATTTGATTGGACTGCCTCAAAAAAAAAATCTTTGAATAACAAAGAGTCTTAGTGTACAATGTACGAGCTATCCTTCTATATAATTTACCACACCTACTAGAAATGTGTCAACTAGAATGAAAATATCAGACTGGGATACAATAGAAACAATGTGTAAGTTTTATACATGTATTTGCAAGCGATTTATAACATGCTTGTTAGTTGTTAGTTCAGATTAATATACATGATTGTCATCAGAACATAATAGTAATAGGGAGAAGCCTAGAAGGAAATGACATACCTTCGACCAGAGATGTCCATGAGTCTTATTGCAATAGCTATACAGGGAAGCATCAACGAGGTCGTAACAACGCTAATAAGGATCGATGTGGAATCCGAACTAAGACCAATGTTTGTACAAACCCCAGCATCAACAAAACCTCTAACAAATTTCAAGGTTCGACATTCAACCTAACATCTATCCAAACAACCTAATCGCATGAACAATCAAACAACACAGACGATCGGAAACGCTAGAAATTGAAACCCAAAAAAAAGGCACAAACAACTAGCTAGGGCATCGACAGCAATCTCGATAGAAGCATCGATTGAAGATGCTTACCAGAAATTTCATCGACGCGAAGGTTCGAGACGAATCGGAAACTGAATCCCTGGACGAAGAGAGGAATTTGAGACGGAGAGAGTGAGAGCCAAGTTAAGCGAGGCGCGGACTGAATGAGAGCACAATGAGAGAGCAGAGAGGTCGAAGAGGGGACTGAATGAGAGCACGATGTGAGAGCCGAGAGGAGCAGAGGCGCGGACTGAAAAAGTGCAAGACTGGAGCGGATCAACGCGTTGACGACCAAAGCAGGGCAGCGCTACCAGGGGAGCAATGGAGTGCGAGGACGACTTGTTGGGGGTTGGGGATTTGGGGCGGTGACCGGAGAGAGACGGAGAGACCAGAGAGACCAGAGACACCGGAGTGATTGGTTGAGCAAGAGACGGAGAGACCAGAGAGAGAGAGAGTTGAGAGCAAGAGACCGAGACGAGAGATTTGTTGGGGGTTGGAGATTTGGGAGGCGGTGACCGGAGAGATGGAGAGACCAGAGTCTAGAGGAGAGACGAGAGTATAGAAGAGAGACGACGAAGGACGCTGTGGGATTTAGGGATTTCGGTGGTGGGGAGGACGAGGAGGGGTGTTGGAGGGGGCTCATCAAAATCTCGAGATTTGATGCACAAATCTCGAGATTTGATGAACGGGTATAACAAAATAAAGTTTTGGTGGGAATGTTGGCGCCATTTTTTAGAGACGGAATTTAATTCCGTCTCTAATTCCATCTCTAATTCCGTCTTTGATCCGTCTCAATTCCGTCTCTGAATTTGTTCGTCTCAATTCCGTCGCTAACTTCTTTTTTTAGCAACGGAACTTACTTTCGTTTCTAATTCCGTTTCTAAATTTCATTTTTCTTGTAGTGTTCATTGGTTCATTTCATTCGACCGTTAGATGTTTGGCGAGATGATCATTATGGGTTCCTCTCGGTTTAACTAAGTCGATTCTCAGATGTTGACCAGAACTTATGTCGCGTTGCACTCATGTCTAATTTCAACTTCTCTGCGACTTATTTTCATGCGATTACATTATTTTCTATTCCTTACATAAATTGTATGAATTGTAACCATTTTATTGAATTTTATGAATATTAGCTAACTTTCTCTAGGATTTACTCATTTAGATTTGTCATTGTTTTCAGTGACAAATTGCAGATCCTACGATGAACCGGGGCAAGAAGGTATTAGGCTACCTCCGAGCTAGGAGAGCCCCATCAGTTTTTTGTTTAGGTGTTTGTATATACTTATTTACTGCTTTTAGGGAGTCTTTGGGATGACTTGTTACCTAATACATGTATATGACCATCTTTTGTACTTTTGTCACTTTTTGATATACATGGTATCTCATGCCGGGTTTCCATACTATAGGGTTATTTATTAATGCAAGCTTTTGATTTTTTTCTTAACTTATAAATACTTAACCTAGTGAAATTATTATTATTATTCATGTGAATAAGATACATGCGAAAGTTCAGATTGCGAGTCGTCAAGGACAAATATGCGGTGATGTGGCATACTTGGTGGCATGTCCGATGACGTGGCAGTACCCGATTTACCTCGAAGTTTGGGGCTGTCACAATTAGCAAGCAGCAAAGAAGGTCTTACAGTATTTATAATGGACAAAAGATTACATGCTAACTTATTGAAAGTTTGATAATACAAAAATTATTGGTTTTTCAGACACACACTTCGATGGTTGTCATTGACACTACAAAGTCTACTACTTTGGATATGTTTTTCTTTTTACTTTTAGAGAAATCTCTAAAGAGTGTTAAAACAAACAATTATGACTACTTTTACTATAAAAGCTGATTTCATAGTTTAGGTGTACAAATCAAGGATTATAGTTAAGGAACTTCATTTAAGGGCTTACTACTGTTAACTTAGTTTTCAAGCCATTAACGATTTAATATGACAATTTTGCTTAAATAAGAAATTTAATAAAAAAAAATGTCAACGAAACATTTTAGCAAAGATTTTATAATTGCAAATCTCTTAGCAAAAGAATTACCATCAAAGGCATTAAGAACTTGCCGACAAAATGTACCTTAATTGTAATTCTTAATGACTTTTTAATTTGGGATTTGATTATCTTTATGTTTATTTTATTAGATCTCATTTACCATGTTAATTCTATTAATATATATGCACAATTATGATTAATGATGTTTATCAGTGAATTTAGTCTTTGACAAAAATATTATGTTTTATGAATCATATAAAATAAATTAGTAATGCTCGTAGTACATGGAAGAGAATATATCATATTTCGATGTATAACCGCTATCACTCGCATTGTTATTTTATTTTATAATGATCTAACGATACCAAATATTTATGCGCGCTAATGGAAAATTTATATAATGTTTGGTTGTAATGTTGGTTAAGTAGGAGAACCATTAAACTATATGTGATCCACATTATTGAAATATATGATACTATGAGACAAGTAGGAAAATGTAAGGTCATAATGTGTCTCATAACATTCTATTAATTTATGCAATGAATAAAAATTATGTAATTTATTAACCTAAAAACTTTTAAGCTCCCATTATTGTTATTGATTTGATGAAAATTGGTGTTAATGTAGGAAGCTCAATTATTCTCCCTCAAGCATATAAAATGATATTTGAACTGTCAACAATGACATAAATGCTTGAGATATATGAAAGTGATAAGGTTTTGATAATTTTAGGAGACTAAAAGCTTCTGCAGGTAATTCTCTAAGTGATTTATATTTCGTATGATAAAAGAATGATTCCGATATTTTCTTTATTAAAATATTAAAGTGAGAAACTGCATTTCAAAAATGTGCCACCTAACGTTTTCATAAAAAAAAATAGGAAACAAAATTGCTTCTCTATATGAGTGGGGGTGTTTATCAAGTACTAGCATTTTCCAAGCAACTGTAGTAAGGGGTTCAAGGGGGTTTATTAGAACCCCTATGTATAAACTCCCCATACCAAATGAAAAGGGAGGGTATACTAATTTTGAGGCGTTTGCATCTGTGCAAACGGCCCAAAATCCAACCCAGCAGCAGCAGATGCTGCTATGGACCCGGATGCTATTTTTTATTAATTTTTTTCTTGCTTTAACATTTGTACTATTTATTCGCTTCACTTTTGCTACTAACATTTGTACTATCCGTTTCACTATTGCTACTTTGGCACTTTTTTTTTTCGTAGGAATTTTTTTTTTTTTTGAAACTTATTGGTTGGGCAATTTTCTTGTGTGAATAAAAAATCTATTAATTTCACACACATTATAAATAACCAACACACACTACTAATTTCTTCACTTCTCCGTCAATACTCTCATATCTCTACTGCATACACTCTCATTTTCATAGTTTTTGTGAGTTATTAGGTATAAGTTTTTTTGGAATATGGATGTTAATCATAATCATTCGTCTTCTTAAACTCCTCCAAATTCTCAAAATTCTCAAATGCTTTTCAAATTTTCAAGATTTTTTGCCTCAATTTTTTTCACCTAATGTACAAAATTATCAAAATCCCCAACTCTGTCAAAACCCACAATATTTTCAAAACCACCAAAATCCTCAATATTTGCAAAATTCTCAACATTCATACAATGTGCCAAACTTTTCATATCATTTGCTCCCATCAAACATGCCTAACCTCTCATTTATTTTTGATCCTACAAATTTTCAAAATGTTTATCACCATTTGAAAAGTGCTTCTCGTACTGATCAAGATAACGCAACTAAAACAGGTTCATTATCCGAGTGTCAAGTTCCTCTTTATTCTACTCAACCCTTTATTCTACTCAACCGAGAGTCGAGAACGCTGTGGTAGAAGAGCAACAAAGTAAACAAGTATTAGAAAAACGTGTCCCATGAAAAATTGAAGATGACAAGTTGTTTGCTAGTGTGTGGCTCACAATCTCCACCGACAGCATTGTAGGCACTAATCAAAGAGAAAGAGCATTTTGGAAGTGAATCGTCGACTATTTCAATGTAAATAGGAAGCCTACTCGTCCAGCAAGAAAGCCCAACAGTGTCAAACAACATTGACATTCCATTTATAAGCAAGTCAACAAGTTCAATGAATTATACAACAGAATAGTAGGGAAACATAACAGTGGTCGGAACGAAGAATTAGTGAAGAATTGTGCTCGTATATTATTTCAGGAAACTTACAACGGACATTTCACGTTAGAGCACGTATGGATCATGTTGAAGGACGACCCCAAATGGAAGTTCCAAGAATTGTGCTCGTAATTAATCGTAATTTTTATCTATGAACAAATTTTTAGCTTGTTCATGTTGTTATAATACTAATTTATACGTAAAAGATATTATATAGGATAATTGTACATTTGAATTATTTGTGTAATTGAATAAATAAATGTAATAAAGTAATGTAAAACTAATTGTTTAGAAAATAATGCAGAAAAATATTGATTGACTTTTAATAAAAAAAAATTAATTTTAAATTAGAATGTGTGATTTGATTGTAGGTCTTATTTGAATTTAAAAAAAATTTAAACTATTATAAAAAATAAAAAAAATAAAAAAAGAGGGTATAAGAAATTGATAATATGACATGTTATTAGTTCATTTGTTTTAGTAACTATAATGCCCTTTGAGATAATGAGAGAAAGAGAAGCCACGTGGCACTGATGATGAGTCAGTGTCTTTTGGATACGGACTCAGCTTAGGAGCACCCGAAAAGACCGCGGAGAATGGAAGTGACCGTCGGTATCTTCGGGGCAAGTGGGCCCCACTTACCCTCTCCATAACACCGTAACGTGCCCGCCGCCGTGGCAGGGTAAGGCCCTCATTCAGATCATATGTACCAAATTGTACAAATTTATCATCTTTATTTTTTTTTTACAACTACAATATACAAAAAATAATCAAAATTTTTTCTTCAATAAATATATTAGTGCATGTGTGTATTTTTTTTAGAGTTACATGTGTGTATATATATTGCACACATATATTGATTCATATATAAATACTACGTGCAGTCCCATCTTCCTTGATTTTGCCCAATTTGAATCTCTACTCTCAGTCAGTGCTTCATCTCTTTCTTCTTTTTCTCCTCTCCTCTCATGTCTTCTCCTACTCCATCTTCGTCATCATCATCGTCTGGTTCTTCATCGGACGGTAGCGATAGTACTGGCGGTGGAACTCGAGAAGAGTTCGAACGGCCCTCCTCGTCCCGCCAAAGATGGGACGACGGAGTGTGGCCCGAGCCATTCATCGAAGCCCTCGCTTATCAGGTCGCCATGGACGCCGCTCGCACACTCGGCAGACTAGCTGCTGGCCCAGCCATTGCTACTGTGTTTCAGGTACCATTATTCTCACAACCACCTCATCGATCACTATTATTATGATTATTAACTATTCCTTTAAGTGAACTCTAAGATCATTATTAATTTTGATGCGAACGAGGCCTTAATATATCATTAAGTTTTGAATTATTTTATGTAGATGAGTAACGCATATATACAATTCACGATGTTCGTAAGTGTTTGATTTTAAATGGGAGTAGTAGATGACTAGATGGCTTTTACCATTCAAAAAGGTTGAGATTGTCTGGGGTGTTCTTTTGGTCTATAGGTTATTATTCGGTTATTAAAACGGAGTCTCTCTTTTTTGACTGATGAACAACTTTCTAAGGTGTTGCTATACTTGTGCTAGCTGCTACTTTCTTTCTTTGCATGAAAATGTGGGAAGGAAGGCACACTTGGCACATGCCCTCAACTTTCTTTTTAACGTTATGATGGCCAAAAGCTGCGCTTATGTAGATTCCATTTCACTATTTATGGTTTATTTTCAAGTACATGATATATATATATATATATATATATATATATTTATATAAATACAATACTCGAATATACAAGACATGAGACAAGACTAGACATGCTGGTGCACTGTTCAATATTGCAGCTCAGAGACCAACCACAGCAAGTACTCTTGTTCAAACATACTAGCAAGCTAGGCTATATTAGGGTTCTGGACTCCAGTGCACGGTTTTATTTTTTATTATTTTTTTCGTTCTAATCATTTTCTGGTTGTCTTTTAGTATTTCACTTCACAAACATATTCCTTACAATAAAAACCATTAATAAAATAGAACTTTATGAGCGCCCTTTGATATAAATTGAGTCGACCATTTGGAGATTTTTTTTTTTGTAATAAATGATTGGGTTATATGACACTAAAATAAGTAAAAATTAGAGCAATAACTACTACAACAACAATAATATAGCCTCAGTTCCAAATTAATTGAGGTCCGCTACATCGAACAAACTTTTCCATTGTGCTCGATTAAGTGCAATAGATGGTGAGCTTTGCAAATCATTCAAATCCCTCTTAATTAATGCATCTCATGTTAACTTTGGTCTGCTCCTACCTCGTTGAATTTCTACAGTTTCTATTGAGTCAAGTTTTCTAGTTGTGACATTTGTAGGCCGTCTTTGCAGGTGACCAAACCATTGCAACCGCCCTTCCCTAATCTTTGTATCAATTGGTGCTACTCCTACTTGTCTTTGAATTTAATATTTTTTATTCTATTTTTACGAGTTTTACCACACACCCACCTAAGCATCCTCATTTCTGCTACGTTTACTTTATGTAATTATTGTTGCTTTACCGCCCAACAATCACTTCCATAAAGCATAACTGGCCTAATTGCGGTCTTATAAAATTTTCTTTTTAAATTAGTAGGAAAATGTCGATCATAAATCACCCATGTTGCACTCCTATGATCACAAATTAGAGCAATAACTATTGTCTCAAATTTTAAAAATGACTTATAAATTTGAAAGTGTTTTTATTAAAATGTACTTCATTCGGACCACAATAAGTGTTTTTTTAGTCATTTTAAAATATTTTGCAATATGTGTCATTTGATAGTTTCAATACATATTAATTACTTAATTGACTTTATAACCCTCATAAAAAAAAGTTTAATAATTACACATTAATAACAAGTGAACGTAAAAGTGGCAAGGTTAAGAGAGATAAAAGGGTATTTAGTTATTTATTTGCCACTTTCTCTTCAATCAAAATAATTAAGTGATTTTTTTTAAAAATATGAACAACGACTTATAAATGGATCAGGATGGAGTAGTAATTAAAACTTGAAGTGTTTGCGGATGAAATTTTTTGGACACAGTTCATAACGCATAGCTGATCATTTATTTCAATGCAAAATTTAAAGTACCATGGCATCTTCAACTCAACAACTCAACAACACTAAGATAAAATAATGTAATACTAACATTATTTATATCTATTTTGGTGAAAACAATAACACTAATGCTATTCATGTTTCTAACCATCAATATTATTTTTTACATTATTTTATTTCTTATTATTATTTAATTTTATTTTTAATTTAAAAGTAATAAAATTATAAAAAAATTGATGAATACCGAAAGATTTGGTACTGTTTACTCAATGCCAGCAGCAAAAGCTTAGGGCTGGTTGCAGAAGCTATAACAATTAGTGTGTCGAGTGGAAGTGTCTAACTATCTCGCTCAACTATTTTTTAAATTTAATAATATATATTAATTTTTTGTGTATGTGTGATGTTATGCGCTTGCTTTGGAAATGAAAATAAGAGGTGACAAGTAGGGTTTCATTTCGAAACTTGGGTAATACAGTATATACTTGCTTTAAGCTCGCAATCTTTTCCTATGTACTAGTGTAGGGAATCTCAATGTCTATCTACGTGTGCAAGGGAAAAGTGTAGATATGTATCTGTGAGAATCTCTGCGGTGAAAAGGAGTGTTGCAATTGAAGCCATAGAAAGTTAGAGACTTCCAAGATTTCTCTGGTGTCTGCGTTGGATTTGTATGTGTTCTCAGGGTGGGTAGCTATAGAAGATGGAGTCGTTAGACTACGAATTGTCTTTTTCCAAGCTGTCTCTCTCTAGCCTCAGTTCTACTTCTGCATTGCTTTGTGTTCTTGTCTTTACTTGCCTTGCCTTTCTGCTTTACGTGCCTATTTGTGTAATCTAACTGAGTCAAACTTATGTACTTTATATGTATCAGTAGCTCTCTGAACCTATGTCTGCTTCATTGACCTCCACCTCAAAAGGAAAAAAATTGTGATCGCAAACTGAAGATGACTCTATCAGGCCATTTAAAGTTTTTGGCCTCCATCACCACCATCCCATGTAAAAGCTAGCTTGAACCATTCAAATCATGCCCGTGAAAATGACTGTATCGATCCACTGCACATGCAGTAGTCTTTATCAAATACTATATATCATCTCAAGTGCTCATGGTCAATCCCTTTGACCTGCCTTGTACTGCCAGTACCCTAGCTTTATCTGTTTTGATATTTGTTTAGTTTGGTTTTCACGAGCAGTTTTGGTTCATGTACGCAGGTGTGTTCCACGTGGGCCGCCATCTCGAGATCCGAGCATCTATGGGAGCGTCTGGTCCGTGAGATATGGGCCAGGGATATCCTGATCCACGTCACGTGGCATGACGAGTACATCTTCCGCCACGTCACCGCTTCTAACTTCCAAACCGGCCGAGCCGAGCACACTCTTCTCCATTACGCAGTTAATGGTAACGGCGGAGATGCTGCCAACATTAACAACGACCGTCTAATCTGCCGATGTGTCGCTCTCTCAGACTTCCACGTGGGATGCGGTTTCGAAGACGGAACAGTTCGTCTATTCGACCTCGCCACGCGTGTCCACGTCAGCACTTTCCACCCCCTCCCACGCCCCCGCTTGGGCCCACGATCCCAAGCTGTCTCCGGCATAATCCTCGTCGACGGGGCCGTCGTCTTTGCCTCTATCATCGGCGACGTCCATGTAGCATTTGTCCACGGCGACGGAGTGCGGCGCGCCCAATTAGGCAACGTCTTCAACGACGGCGCATTGGTCAGCTTCTCCGGCTGCCGGCGGTGGTGGGTCGGCTTGTTCGCCGGGGCTCAGGGGAGGTCAATCCACGTGTGGGATGGTCAAACAGAGAATTTAGTGTTTGACGGGCGGTCGTTGACCGACTCGGACGCGCTGCAGGGTTGGCGCGCGTTGGTTCAGTTTGAGTCGGTTGGGCGAGTCAGGGTGAGTAGCGGACTCGGCGCGCTGCTGGCCCACACTAGCGTACGCGTCATGTTGTTGGACTTAGACCGCATGGAGCCGATTTTGGTCGAGCGTGAGTTGCAGACCCGGGTGACGGTCGAGTCGGTGGACTTGGTGGGTGAGTTGTTTTTAGTGGTGGACTCGCGCGGGGTAGGACGAGTCAGGCGAGTCGACTCGTTAGGGAGGGTCAGTCGGTTCAGGGTGAGGGGAGTGGATGAGGGGGAGGAACCGTTGATTGCGTGTATGAATGGTGGGTGTGTGTTTGTGTGGGCCCGGAGTGAGATAAGAGTGTGGAGCGTGGAGCACGGAGCACGGTTGTACAGTTTGGAGGAGAGGGTAGATGAGGCGACAGCGTTGGCGGCGGATGAGCGCCACCTGGTGGCATGTTCAAGTGATGGGTCGATTCATCTTTGGGATTTTGGGGCTTTCTGATGCTCTCGATGAAGGAGTTGATTGATATTTTTTTATTTGAAATTCGTGTTGATTGATATTGTGTACCAATTAGGGTTGCAAGTGAGGCAGGAGCGATCGTAATTATTGTTTTCGTCCTTGCGGAGTGCGGAGCAGGGATTTATTCTCGCAAATGTTCCGTTGGGCGAACTTTGTCGCTCTTGCGGGGATCCTCGCAGGGTAGGGAATTCTTGTAGTGCTTCATCGATTTTGTAAAGAATATTTATTTCGATTTTCATTCATTGGTTATTTTGGCACTTAATTACTATTTTCTCAATTTTTTTTAAAAAATATTTTTTTTTTCAAATTGAAGGACTAATGTAGATTTATTTTGTTGATTGAGTTACAAGTTATCATATTTAATTAATTATATAAGATTTTCAAATCTAATGTGATAAATATGTTTCAATGATGTTTCAAATATAATTTTATATATCTTTATGATATAATATATATTATGGAATTAATTTAATGATAGAAATAAATTTTATTGTTAAAGATTTGAGTTTTATTTCATATATTACATATGTTTTAAGTAAAAAAGTTATAATTTTTTTTTTTTTTTTTTTTTTTTTTTTATAAAAACATGAAAAATGAAGAATTATATGCAAGGGATGCCAGGCGGGGAATTTTCACAGGGCGAAAATAATTATCGTCCTCAGCTTGTCGTGAGTGGCGGGGCAAGATTTTGTCTCATGCCTCGCCCCACTTGCAACCTTAGTACCAATTTATGATGACAATATAACATTAATGGTTTTTTTCTTTTTTATAGTAGTGTATGATTTTAAATTTATAAATGAAAATGAGGTGATAACCACAGTTCCATATAGGAAAGCAAGACATAATGGAAAATGTTGGGGTAACACTATTGGTCATCGAGGTGCAACACCGAGTCCATATGGTGCTTAGCAGGTGCTGGTGTTGGCGTGCGGGTCCCACTTTTTTTGCTCTTATGAGCACACAAACTTTCGACCGAAAAAAGAAAAAGAAATTCAGTCGGTTGTACAGACTGACACTGACGCAAGTGTGGTTGACAGTTAATTGTTTGCTCATTGTAGTAAAGATTTTGAAATTCCCTCCAAAATCTTGAGAGCCCTAATACCCTTCATTTCTTTCCATCGTTTTTATTGAACTCTGAAGTAAAATCAAAACGAAAAATACACAATGCAGCCTTCCCCTGTTCTTCATCCTCTCCATTTACAAAAGGTTATTTTTGGGCGAGTTGGACTCGTCGAGTTGCACAACTAAAAGAGGAGGGAAGCTTGAAGGTAAGGTTTAGGAGTCGTCAAAAAGGGTTTGAGAAGGTCAAGGGTACTCCCAATTTTAAAATTTGTTTTGAGTTTATTTAGGCACTTTAAACCCTGAGGATGTGTTTGATAGTAAAAATAACTTTCAATGAGAAAAAAACTATTTTCTGTAAATAATTCTTTAAGAGAATTATTTGAAAATAATTTTCTTGGAGGCATTTGATTGTAATAGTGAAGATCTTCTTAAAATAATGCATGTGTACTTTCAATTACTCTCTTGTAAGAAATCATGATACAACCATGAAAAAAATCTTCAATTTGAAGGTGAAGTTGATAAAAAATAAATATTCAAATTCTATTCTGGAAAACTTGCACAGTTTGAATGACGATGATGATACAACTATAAGAAAAATGCATGAAGTGACTACATATATGTTAATGGGAGATGCTTGATTTGATGGGAGATATATGGAGTTGGAGAGAGTAGTTCGCTAGATAGAGATGGAGTTGGAAAGAGTTAGAAAGATTTGTTCGCTAGAGATAGAGCAATAAAGCGAGGCTCGGTGTTCAGAGTGGTGGTCTATGTGGAATCCAACATCAGCTACGACAACATGAGCAAGCACATTGTGGCCCTAGCATACAACATCTAGAACGTCAAGCAAGGCGTCTACGTCATTACCTTTTTGTCTTCCTTGGCTTCGTCCCAGCGCGCACTTGCAATCACTTCTATTGCTTCGCCTCCCAACTCTCTTATGAATTTAATTGAGTTTCTTACTTCATTTATCGTACATGTGCTATGTGTCTTCAAATTTTGCAAGTTTTTTTAGGGGTTTCATAAATTGAGTTTTATTGTTACCTTTTAGAGTGGAATTGATTGATTTGAGATGAGATTGAGTTTAGTGTCTTTCAATTGTGGAGTTGATATATATATATAGACACATAGAGAGAGACAAAGAGAAATCCATTCTCTTGAGAGAATATGTCATTTGCTCGAGCACTCGTTACGTCAATTGAGAAAGAGAAAATCGATTTTTCTCGTCCAAATATAAGAAAATAAATGAGAAAAATTGGAAGGTATGATTTTTTTCCTTTCTACAATTACAAACCTTTCAAACAATGGAAAAAAGCAGTTACATAAAAAAAAGTAGACAAAGTTTCATGATTTTTTTCATTTTCTTTACTATCAAACACACCCAAAATGTCGAAGTGGTGTTTTGGTATTTTATTGGAATTAGTGGTAGATATTTTCGAGCTTGTACAATAAATTACTCACATTTTATTATACTTCTAATTTGTAGTAGTGGTTAGTGGGATCGTCTCCATGACACGTGTCGAGCGTACACAATAATTTTTTGTATTTTATTATTAATGTGTAATTGTGGTAAATGTGATATCGTCTCCACAAAGATTTTACAAACTTAAAGGAAAATATTTTTCTAATTTTTATTAATTTAGTTAATCTAATTAGTCGGGAATTAAAATATTAAATAATTAAAAACTATGATTACTAATTTAAATAACCAAACTAACTAAACTAATTTAAAAAATTCAAATGCAAACAATATTTAAATTCAATTCAATATAAATAAACAAATATCTAAAGAAACCCTAACTAAACAATATAATATATTTGAATTGCATTCAAAAACTAAAATATACCATCATTTCATATCATAGCTATAATCATAACACACGTGGAATCTTGGAATCATTAAATCATACTTCATAATAGGTTGATAGCCTTTAGCTAGCCACCAATTTTCTTAAATTCAATGAAAATGCCACAATCGTATCATTGTAAATCTACCTATTGGATAAAACGCAACACCGTTGATCATGTGTTGTGCGTGTTAAATATAATCCGCAATCGAGTTAACAACCACAAGGGTGTAATAGTGGTAAATACGGGGTCGAATCCACATGACTTCAGCTTTACTCCAAGTTAACTTAAATGGGGGTTTTCAGAAAGTTCAATGAAATAATTAACTACACTAGCACAAATAAGAAAATTCGTAAAAATAATATCAATGAGAAGAAATCACTTAAGTCTATGGTTCCACAAGCAAGAATTGAGATTCAATGGCATTTAATGGTCATCAATCATCCCAAAAAATATTAATTTAATTTCTCCTAGATTAGCTATGGAAAATCGACATCCGCCAGAAAATCCTAATTCCCCTAATATCGATAGTCAGGACATTCGCCATTAACTATTTACCTAATTAATGTATAACCCTAGACATCCGCCAATCGGGTTTTACACACTAACCACAGTAATATGGATATGTGGAAACACTAATCCTAAATAATCGGGTCGCACCTGCTCCCAATTTAACCTAGATTCAATTGTTGCACACTTAAGAACCGAAAAGGGTTTGACGGCAAACGGGTGAGTGTTTGTCACTTTATTGGTCCACAACACAATTACACGGATACTAATAGTCCAAATAACTATAGATTGTCCACCTAAATGCATGTATTGACCATATACATGTTGGACTAAGTGGTTAGTAAACAAGAAGAGCAAACACACTCAAAATCAATAGATCTACAAGGTAGAAATCATATTTTTGTGAAGAAATAAGGGAGATCTCAAGTACGTTCTTTAGCTCACATATCCAAAGCACATTTGAGGCTTTCAAAAGGAGTTCAATAATCACTCCGTAGCTGATCTCTTCTCGTCATTCTTCTCGGTTGTAAGAAATTTCTAGATCTACAAATCTTACTTGTGCTTAATCTATATATTTTGAGTAGTTGATTTGAAAATCATTTTGGTATGTGTGTTTGAACATATTCTCTCGAGTTTTTGTACTTAAAATTTATACTCTCAAACTCTGAGATTCATTTGAACAAAAGTGTTGCACCTAAACTTGATTCTTGTCAAACTTTTGTTCTTAGCCTTGAAATCGGTTTTCATACAAATATATTAAGTTTTTGAAACGATTTCAAATTTGGAATTTGTAACAACATCTTCTCTGAGTTTTTGTACTTAAATTTATCTTATTAAACTCTGAGATTGATTTGAACAAAAGTATTGCACTTAAACTTGATTCTTGCTAAACTTTTGTTCTTATACTCGAAATCGGTTTCACACATATATATTAAGTTTTTGAAACGATTTCTGATTTGGAATTTGCATTAACATCAGTAACATATTTTGCATATTCCATTTATACTCACACTTGCATGCATAAGAGTTAGGCTCTAGGTGGCTTGCTTGTGTTTGAATTTGATACCACTTTTGTTGTAAAGTGTATCTTTGTATTTCCAGCAGAATTGTTGTAATCGAATGATTGTAAGACTTAGTGGGATCTAAGTCGAAAGGGAAAATCCTAGTTGCGGCTAGGTGAGAAAAATCCTAGTGGAGTCTAGGTGGGAAAAATCCTAGTTGCGGCTAGGTGAGAAAAATCCTAGTGGAGTCTAGGTGGGGAAAATCCTAGTTGCGGCTAGGTGAGGAAAATCCTAGAGGAGTCTAGGTGGGAAAATCCTAGTTGCGGCTAGGTGGGAAAAATCCTAGTTGAGGCTAGGTGAGGAAAATCCTAGAGGAGTCTAGGTGGGAAAATCCTAGTTGCGGCTAGGTGGGAAAATCCTAGGTGATGCTTAGGTTGTAACACTTATTGGTAATATAAGTGGGTTGAAATCCTAACTGAGGAGGTTAGGTAGTGGATGTAGATCGTTGGATCGAACCACTATAAATCACGTGTTATTTTATATTTCCGCATTTTCTTTTACTTGCATAGCTTATATATACATCATTGTTGTAAATTACGCACAAAGTTTTTAAAAGGGCAAAAACTACTCGGTAACCCAATTCACCCCCCCTCTTGGGTGACCTTCAATTGGTATCAGAGCGGGTTATTGCTCAAAGTGTTACTAACGTATCTTTGAGTGTTTTTGTGCAAGGATGCAAACTTTAGATCCAAATTTCTCGCCTTCGGAAGGCACCACTTCGAGTAGGCCTCCATATTTTGATGGAACCAATTATGCTCATTGGAAAGTAAGAATGAAATTTTACATTCGAGCACAAAATAGATTTTTATGGGACGCAATTGAAAATGGCTACACTCCACCGGATAAGCCATTGAAAGAATATACCACAGAGGAGATAAAGCTTGAGCTTTCAAATGATCAAGCCGTAAATCACTTATTTTGTGCATTAAGTGAAAATGAATTTAACAGAGTAAGTGCTTGTCAAACGGCAAGGGAAGTATGGGAAAAGCTTGAGGTACATTATGAAGGTACCATGCAAGTAAAGAAGACCAAGTTGAGAATACTTGAGGAACATTATGAAACTTTCCGAGTTGGGGCTGATGAAGACATAGCCACCGCTATCACTAGATTCACAAAGCTATTAAATGAGATCAAGAATCTAGGCAAGAATTATGATCAAGAAACTTCAGTATATAAATTCCTTAGAGGCTTGCCTAAGGAATGGGATGCCAAGAAATACGCTATCCAATCAGCTCAAAATCTTGGAGATTATACATTCGATGCATTATGCGGAGAGCTAACAGTTCATGAATTTGAACTAAAAGACAGAGCAAGATTGGAAGCACTAAGTGGAGGGACTAAAAGCTCAAGAAAAGAAATCGCTTTAAAGGCAAGTAGCTCCCCAAGTGCATCAGTAGAGGTCATCGAAAATGAGGAATCATATGATGAAAATGATCTTGAGAAAGAAGTAGCTATGATCTCAAGAAAGCTAAATAAGGCTGTGTACAAACGAGATAAGTACAAGAAGAAGCTGCGAAATGGAAGCAAGGAAGGAAAACCAAACGAAATAATATGCTACGGTTGCGGCAAACCGGGTCACGTCAAAACGGAGTGCAAAGCCAAGAAGGTATTTGACAAAGGAAAGAAGAGTTTCAAAGCAACTTGGGATGACTCATCATCATCAAGTTCGGACTCCGAATCAGAAAGTGAGAAAGCAATATTTTGTCTCACAGCACAAGGCGAGGTAAACCCTAATGCTTTAAATTTTGATAATGTTAATGATTTTCCAAATATTGATGAGCTTAGAAAAGAATTGAAAAAGGAGGTCAAAAACACTAAACAACTTAAAAAGAGTTTGACCATTGCAATTAGTGAATTAGAGTCACAAAATGAGTTTATTGATGATCTCCAAAATGACTTAAATGAAGTCATAAAAGAAAGAGATGCTTTAGTCAAGGAAGTAGAGGACTTGACTAGCACAGTGCACAAGTTTACAAATGGTAAACAAATGTTTGATATGATGTTAGGAGCACAACGACGTGCACTTAATAAAAGAGGCATAGGTTATGGAGCAAACTTGTTAAGCTACAAGAAATTATTAAATGATGATCGTAGATGCTCTAAATGTAATAAGACTCACATGGTTGGGAAATGTTCATTGCAAAAGGTAAAAATGGGTAAACTAGCATGGGTAGCTAAAAATGTTTATGACACTAACACTCTCGGACCCAAAGGTGTTTGGGTACCAAAAACTAGTGTGTTTCCCATAGTATAGGATGCGAGGAGAAGCACCCCATGGTACTTGGACAGTGGGTGCTCAAGTCACATGACCGAAGATGCACATCAAGTTATTAAACTAAAGCGGCATGATGGTAGAAAGGTTGCAGTTGGAGACAACATCAAAGGAAGAGTTATTGGTCTCGGAACTGTCGGTAACAATTTATTTTCTATTTCTAATATTTATCTTGTTGATGGTTTGAAACTTAATTTGCTAAGTGTTAGTCAATTGTGTGACAACGGATTTCATGTTATGTTTAAATCATCAGAATGCATTGTTAGAAATGAATACGTTTATGCCATTAATTTTGATGAGATAAATATGCAAAATGGTTCATGTTTAAATGCACAAAGTAATTGTGATGCATGATTGTGGCACAATAGATTAGACACCATTCTTTGTGTGATCACATCCAAAAAGGGGAAATGTTAAAACGTATCCATGTGCCAACAGAGGATCAATTGGCCGATATATTCACTAAGCCTTTGCCTAGAGAGCAATTTTCAAGAATTCGGCGTGAGTTAGGCATGTCTCGAAAAATGGACCTTTTACATATGTTTTAGCCATTCCAAACCTTTTTTATATGGTGTTAGTGAAGTGTCCATGAAGTTTGAGAAGAATCGGAGCTAAATTGCAAAAGTTCAAATTTTTTGTCAAAAAAATTCCAGAGAGGAATTAGCGCGCTAATAGCGCAAATTAGCGCGCTAACAGCCCTGCGACCGAAAAATTCCAGAGAGGAATTAGCACGCTAACAAACCTTATTAGCGCGCTAATGTCGATCGGCCAGGGTTTTATAACCTAATTTTTTCATCAAACACTCACCTCAAACAGAATTTTCTTCTCTCCTCTTGCCAAATCCACTCTCCGTGTGCAATCTCCACCGTGATCTCTACTCTTCTAAGGTACAAATCTTCTCCATTCTTTGTCGATTCCTTCCATTTTCTTTCCAAAATGTCAATTCGTCGTATTGAGAGTCAACGGCTTCCAGCTCGGCCCGCGCGAGATGATCACGCTTCTAGTTCTGACCATCCACCACCATCGTCTAGAAGAAGCGTTTAGATACACCTCGATGAGCATTAGGCTCCCATATGTTAGTCTTAGGTGTTCTAATTTGTCAAACTCATGTTAAGCCACAACAATGTTCTCATCACTTTTTGCTATTTATATCATGATTTTTGCGTATCTCTGAGTTTTCTTTATGGCTATTTTGTGCTTCACTATGTTTTCTAGTCTATGCATGTGTATCGCTTACGTATGTTCTTTATTGATTTGCATAAAGTAAGGGGGAGAATGGTTTTATTCTGGTATATTGTTTATTGATATGCATACAGTAAGGGGGAGAAGTTTATTTCTCTCGTATTTGTTTAAATCGTGTCTATCTTTGTTTGATACTTGACCCCATTGTTTAATAATATCGAACTGGGAGAAAAGGTTGAACTTGATATTGTAACATGGTGATATCTTTGATATTGGGACATTTTTTGAAAGGATGATATGAAAGGGTGTTCTTTTCATTGGTATATATTGGTATCGGGTTAATAATTCTCATTTTTACTGGTATCAGGTTGATACGTTAATATTATTGATTTTTGTAACGATATCAAGTTGATAATTTTAACCTCCATATATTGGTATACTTGAAAAAGTTGTTGGTTTTTTATTGGTATACTTGAAAGGGGGAGAAAAATTGTGGATGCTTAAACCCGCTTTTTGATAATATCAAAAGGGGGAGAAAAATGTGGTGAACTTGAAAGGTTTGAAGTTTGAAAAATGTGGTGTTGAACTTGAAAGGTTTTTGAAAGGTATTTGTCTTTGGTATATTTGAAACGGTTGTTGGTTTTGAACTTGCATATTTGAAGTTAAATGTGGTTAAACTTGAAAAGATTGATGTGTTGAATGTGATATACATTTAGATTGTGTTTTCACACCTTTAAAGTTCACATTGTTTGTTATCATCAAAAAGGGGGAGATTGTTGGACTAAGTGGTTAGTCATTCACATTCCTACCGAGATTTTGATGGAAACAAACAAAGTGAAAATGTACTAATCATGTATTTCAGTTTGTGTCAAAGGATGCAATACAACACATCAGGGATATTCAAGAAATATGAAGAAATTGTTGGAATAAATGATGCAATACAAGACTACAAGAGCATTCAAGAAATACAAGTTCAAGACTCGGCACAAATGAAGAAATGAAGAAGAAAAGTTCAAACCGCAATTTGTAAAACCAATGTAAGGTATACAAATTCTTTCACGCAAGCCAAATGCATTAGTTCATGCATACATCAAGTTTTCGAAATCATTTCTCAAAGTCATAAGTTGATTTCAAAGTTTAAAAGTGGATTTTAAACACCTAAATAGGTAAATGAAGTTAAACAATGTGAAATCATGTGTGAATGGTCATTTACATATTAGAAGATCATTATAAATGTTTTTGAAAAAGGAAAACTTGTTTTTGAAATGTATTTAAAAAGAAAGCTGAAAATTTGCAGGAAAGCCCCTAATAAGTTGTGAAACTTTGAATTTCCGTTTCGGGGTTTGTAAAATTATCCGGACCACCCAAGTAAGCTTAATGACTCATAATAAACATGTATAACATGTTATATAAGGGTTGGTTAGGTCCCGGACAAGTTTAAGGGTCGCTAACACAAAGGGACAGAATAATTATTCTGAAGTCCCTGCGGTTAGCGCGCTAATAATGTCATTAGCGCGCTAAGACAGTGTTAGCGCGCTAACTCAAAGTATTAGCGCGCTAATTGCACTCTGCCTGCAATTTTTGACTTTTGGAAATCAAGCTTGAAATTTGAATTTTTGATTTCCTGGATTCCTAGAACGGTCATAAACGGCTATATTGGAATTCCTACCACTATAAAACCACCACAAACTTGGTTTTAAACAAGAAGAGCAAACACACTCAAAATCAATAGATCTACAAGGTAGAAATCATATTTTTGTGAAGAAATAAGGGAGATCTCAAATGTCGTTCTTTAGCTCACATATCCAAGACATTTGAGGCTTTCAAAAGGAGTTCAATAATCACTCCAGGTGATCTCTTCTCATTCTTCTCGGTTGTAAGAAATTTCTAGATCTACAAATCTTACTTGTGCTTAATCTATATATTTTGAGTAGTTGATTTGAAAATCATTTTGGTATGTGTGTTTGAACATATTCTCTGAGTTTTTGTACTTAAAATTTATACTCTCAAACTCTGAGATTCATTTGAACAAAAGTGTTGCACCTAAACTTGATTCTTGTCAAACTTTTGTTCTTAGCCTTGAAATCGGTTTTCATACAAATATATTAAGTTTTTGAAACGATTTCAAATTTGGAATTTGTAACAACATCTTCTCTGAGTTTTTGTACTTAAATTTATCTTATTAAACTCTGAGATTGATTTGAACAAAAGTATTGCACTTAAACTTGATTCTTGCTAAACTTTTGTTCTTATACTCGAAATCGGTTTCACACATATATATTAAGTTTTTGAAACGATTTCGATTTGGAATTTGCATTAACATCGGTAACATATTTTGCATATTCCATTTATACTCACACTTGCATGCATAAGAGTTAGGCTCTAGGTGGCTTGCTTGTGTTTGAATTTGATACCACTTTTGTTGTAAAGTGTATCTTTGTATTTCCAAAGAGAATTGTTGTAATCGAATGATTGTAAGACTTAGTGGGATCTAAGTCGAAAGGGAAAATCCTAGTTGCGGCTAGGTGAGAAAAATCCTAGTGGAGTCTAGGTGGGAAAAATCCTAGTTGCGGCTAGGTGAGAAAAATCCTAGTGGAGTCTAGGTGGGGAAAATCCTAGTTGCGGCTAGGTGAGGAAAATCCTAGAGGAGTCTAGGTGGGAAAATCCTAGTTGCGGCTAGGTGGGAAAAATCCTAGTTGAGGCTAGGTGAGGAAAATCCTAGAGGAGTCTAGGTGGGAAAATCCTAGTTGCGGCTAGGTGGGAAAATCCTAGGTGATGCTTAGGTTGTAACACTTATTGGTAATATAAGTGGGTTGAAATCCTAACAACCCAATTCACCCCCTCTTGGGTGACCTTCACCTTAGATCTAAACCATATTCATTAAAATCAACAACAATGAAATAGAAGAAATTAAATTAAATTATATAATAATCATAGATCTCACATAATATGTCATGATTCCATAATCCCGACTTGCTTCCCCTTCGACCTAGGCACTGACTCAACTAATCTTATACCCGACCCAAAATTCATGGAGTTCCTTTGGTTTACTAGCCACCAAATTAACAAGTAACTCAGAAAATCTCAGAGTAATGATATGTCAAGACTCGCAACCCAAACACAATTAAGATCCTATTTTCAAGACAAAAACTCGGTCAAAACAAAGGCCGTCAACTACTCGCAAGTTTTCTTGGTCTATACATTCAAGCACGCGAGTTCAAATTTCACTTAATCTAGTGAAAGCACTCGAACTAAATATTTTATTTGAGGAGTTTCACAACTTTCGCCTTTATTTTATTTATTTATATTTTCTTTTCACATTTTTGCTTCAATTAACACGATCCCTGCTCCATTTTCTGTGGACCGATTTTCTCACTTTTTCCCACCACAAATTTCCCTGCTCCATTTCCTGTGGAAACTTGTAGGACTCTCTACTTATTATTATTATTATTATTATTATTATTATTATTATTATTATTATTATTATTATTATTATTATTATTATTATTATTATTTTATTATTATTTAGAAAAACTCTTGTTAGCCCTTCTCACTTTCACAATAATTAAGCAAATGCCCCAATGTGGGCTAAAATAATATCACTTGTACAAATTTGACTGGCTACTCATTTTTGTTATCTAGCACAAAGTTTAACTATCATCTAAGTCCTTAATCATGAAATCATAAAAATGCTGAGCTACGAACTCAATTGAGTGTTTCTCATAATTTTCCTTAATTTCAAATAAAAAAGGCAACTATAAATTACTCATCCACTACCAAAGACATGAATAAAGTTTTGGGTGACTCTAAATAACTAATAAAAAAAATAAAAATATACTAAATAATATATGAAAGTGTATCAAATCCTACTGAAATGAGAAAATAATATTAATGGATAAGAAATGAAAGAAACGAAAGAAATGATATAAAACACCACCATCACCATCCGATATGCGCATATAACCGCATTTAAAAAAAACGATCTCACCAGCGGTCTTTCGCAAAAGAATCAATCCAAAGCAATCAACAATCCCTAAAACACCCCCAAACTTATTTTGAACCTTGTCCTCAAGGTTCATAACAAGTCAAGACATCCTTATAACAAAAAGAAAAAGACGGTGGTGAAGAAAAACATGGATAAAAAATGATACAAATGCACGCATGACAAAAAGTCTCTAAAAACCAATGAACGCACAAAATCTCTCATGTGTAGGTGACTAAGAAACTATAAAAGAACAACCATAACAAGAGCAAGAACTAGTAAAAATAGGAGTTAACTGAAAAAATCCCAATTAAATCTTGCGAGCCTGAAGTCTTTCAACTAAGGGTGAAATTAACAAGATGAAGTAATGAAGTTTATGGTTTTGGATCTACTTAAAAACCAGCTACTAATGCGGCGATTTAAGTTGGATATATCCCAACTAAGTCTCAAAACACCTAAAATCCTAAAAACATGTTAATTCAAAAAACAATGCTCAAATTATGCTTAAAATATAATCCAAAGTCAAGCCTATAAAACTCAGCGCTCCAATCCTCTAGTGAATGTCAAACGTAACATTTCACCTATAAAAATAAAGAGACAAAATTAGAGTGTTATTAAATATAAATAAAAACTAAAACTAAACTAAAACTAAAATAAATGCAAGAAATAAATAAAATAAAAAAAAAATGAAATTGGGCCGCCTCCCAACGAGCCGCCTTTCTTTTAAGTCTTTGGCTAGATTTGACATGATTGTTCATGTGATGCCCTATCCTTTAGAGATGTCAACAACAAATGAAGCATCAACGTATTTGGACAATGAAGCATGCGCGTCCTCTTTCAGATTTAAAAGCTCATTCGGGACTTCCAACACGAAAGAATCTATCGCATCAGGATTGTCCAACATAAAGGTGTCGGCATTATAGAAGATCTGCGAACGCTCCTTTACTTCCACCCCCTTATAAGGTGTACCAAATGTGCATGGGTAGGTGGGTGGTTGCACCAACACTAGAGGTTGGTCTTCCTCGCTCTCTATTTGCGGCTTCTCCGGCTTGTCTGAAATGACATCAATTTTCATATCATTTTCCCCCTCATTTAGTGCAATGACAATTTTTGGCTCAATTTGAAAGACTTCACGTTCTTCCGATGTTTCTTTCAAATAGTCTTCCACCTGTGTAACCTCATTCACCTCAAAATTTCTCAACATATCAACAGTCACATCCTCCTCTGGGTTAAAAATTGGTTGTGCACTGCACAACTCTTCTTCATCAGTCATATTCTAAAACATGTCATTATATTGCATTAATTTAGTGTTCAATTCCTTCAAGCCTGGAATCTTTAAATCAATTTGTCGGATCCCGTCAAAAAGTTGTCGAAACTGTTGGTATTATCTATCAATTGCTTCATCATATTTTCCAAGGAGGTGCGTTGATGAAATTGTTGATTTCCTTCATGTTGAGGAACCTCTGGGTTTGACATGAGCCCATAGAAGTCGGGTTGTGGCGATGCATAGCTAGAATAATGATAATTCTTATACAGTGGATAATAGGGACAATTATGTGATGAGAATAATCTCCACAATTTTTGCAAACCTCAACCTGTTGCACAAAAAATTGCAAGTTAAGAATTGATATCCATTATGTGACATACCTACCCCATTCACATTATAATAATGTGAGTCTTCAGATCGATCATAATTATGAGGGTAGGAGGAGTCCATCGCGGGGTTACCTACATACATGTTAAGAGTAAGGGACTAGATAGACAAGATAAAAATAAAAATAAAAATAAAAAATAAAAAAACCAAAGAAAGAAAAATACCAATCCTTGGCAACGACGCCAAAAATTTGATCGCGTGTCGTGCGTGCCAAATATAACCAACAATCGAGTTACCAACCACAAAGGTGTAGAAGTGGTAAATACGACGTCGAATTCACAGGACTTGAGTTTTACTCCAAGTTAAGTAAAATGGGGGTTTTCAGAAAGTTCAATGAGATAATTAATTACACTAGCACAAATAAGAGAACTCGCAAAAATAATATCAATGAGAAGAAATCACCTAAGTCTACGGTTCCACAAGCAAGAATCAAGACTCAATGACATTTAATGGTCATCAATCATCCCAAAAAGTATTAATTCAATTTCTCTTAGACTAGCTATGAAAAATTGACATCCGCCAGAAATTTCTAATTCCCCTAATCTCGATAGTCAGGATGTCCAACACTAACTATTTGCCTAATTATTGTATAACCCTAGACATCCGCCAATCGGGTTTAACACACTAACTGTAGTTATATGGATCCGTGGGAACACTAATCCTAAATAACCGCGTCGCATCCGCTCCCGATTTAACCTAGATTCAATTGTTGCACACTCAAGAACCGAAAGGGTTTGACGACAAACGGGTGAGTGTTTGTCACTTTATTGGTCCAAAAGCACAATTACACGGATACTAATAGTCCAAATAACTATAGATTGTCCACCAAATGCATGCATTGACCATATACACACATTAGATCTAGCCATATTCATTAAAACCAACAACAATGAAATAAGAGAAATTAAATTAAATTAAATAATAATCATAGATCTCACATAATATGTCATGAATCCACAATCCCGACTTGCTTCCCCTTCGACCTAAGCAAAGAGTTAATTAGCCGAACATCATCGTCGAAAAAAGTCGATACTAAAATAATAATAGTCGGTATTCTTTTCAATAATACCTAAGTTCCTAATATATAAACTACTAAAAATTAGTCTTGGAAGGTTAGAGAAACTAATTTTGGGGGTTAGGGAGGTGACTCGTGCATCGAGGAGCATCTTAGGGCTATTTTTTGCTTGAAAATAGGTTTCTGCCATGTGTCCGCATGCTATTGGTTCATTTCCTGCCGTCGATGATGCGCTGGGCATGGGTGAGAGAGCCACATGGCACGTTCTGATTGACCGAATGAAAATGTTATGACGCGCCGTGCTGATGTGTGAGCGCCACGTGGCACGCATGGAGGCGGAGGAAAATCGAGCGAATCGGCTGAAAATTTGGGTGTCTATCGAATACGCATCCCGAGGTAGACCGAATAGCGGTTGAACCGAGGAGAAGAGGTGCGGTGTGACGTGGCCTGTGTGATGTTGACGCGACAGCCTGTGATTGGTGGAACCGATTTGTTGATTGCAAGCCGACGATTTTGATGCTACGTGGCTCTTTCCCATTGGTTGAACCGACTATGATGACGTGCTTGGAGAGGGTGAAAACGCGCCACGTGTCAGCTGCTGTGATGAGAACCGCTGACGTGGCGACTCCTAATTGGTTGAAATATGTTGTCTCCAATTCTACCCACCGCACAATGCGTAATTCAAGACAAACTGTTCAGCATCCGATCACTGCATGTAAATACTCCATTTTGATTATTGTTTTGCCACGAATTCAACTGCGCACTCCGTTTCACCTAAAAACAAAAAAAATATAATTAAATATATATTTTATCTAAAATAAACTATTAAATATATACAAATACTGACTTATCAAATATAGAATTACGATAACATTACACTCAGTGAAGATCATTCCTAATCTAACCCAATATTAACCGAAATCGTATAATAAATAACTTATAACACAATCACCTAGAACATTCACTCGGAAAATACCTTGTAGATTAATCCTAATTAATACTTCTATAATTGTTGTCAATAACTATAGACATAGATTCAGAATCATAATACCACAATAAATATTTGCAACCATGCATGCAATACGAATATTCTTTAGTTGTAATACACAAAAACAACTTGTTAAATCCGTGATTGACGTGTATGAGTAGGTTTAAAGCATTAAGTTCATAATTCCTCAATTATAACCATCTAGCAATCCAAAATGTATTACATGTCTAGGGTTTGTTTAGATTGATAGATTACTCACTCATACTGAAAATAAACAATGAATAAATATAATTAAAAGACATAATGAATAAATAAATACCTTGATATAAATCAAAGCTCCAATGTATATTCAAAATCAACTAAAATAGACAATAAAAATAATGTAGAGCAAAAGGAAAGCCAAAGGAGAGTTATTTTGAAGCTCTTTAGCCTTTTTTATAGTCTCCTTACGTTACATATCTTAGATAAACTCAAGTTCTTCATATTAATCTAAAAAACCCATGACCGACTTCAATGATCAGTTAGCGATTCCTAACTTATACACAAATCACTGAGCAAATCAATGAGTTTGGCTCTTGGTGCTCCACTGATTCAGCTAACAATTTCTAGTTCATTATCTAATTCACTGTAGATTCTCTGGCCTTTTCCTGCAACCAATTTAGGTGGCGATTCTTAGCGTTATTTCAAATCGTTGGCTAATTGTTGGGCTTCTTTTCCAATTGACTATTTTGCTCTTCTTGATTTTTTTCTTCCATTTCTTTATTTTCCTTTTTAAAACCTGAAATCACAAAATAAGAGAATGCATAGTGTAATATAATCATTTATATATACAAACTAACCTAAATTACATTATATAATGCTTTTAATTATTGGCTTATCAAATACCCCCAAACTCAGCACTTTATCGTCCCTCACAAATGAATACTCTCAATCGTATTCTCTTTTTTATTCTTTACATACTGATTTCAATCTAATTAATCTTAACTTTAAATAATGGAGATTTTAAAATAGAAGTGATTTTCAAATGAAAACATATTACCCACGAGTAAATGAAAGTTATGATAGAATAGAATGGTTAAGACAAAATGAAACATCCATTAATAATAACTCAATCATCTAATGTAACACTCTCTAGAACTTAATGTACATTACTAAGGTCAATACACAACATAACTTTTCTCAATCTCTACTGACAAGCATCAAGATTACGATAACTAATATAAAATCTCAAAACACAAAAACCATTAGATTAATTTCAATGCTAGAAAATATTTTATAATAGTACCACAATCAAAATCAATAAAAATTTCGCCAAGATACCAATGAATATATCTTTTAAAACTTGTTAGATTAAAAAAAAAATACTTCATTCAACTCTAGCTTCAAGTACTCGAGTTAAATCTTTTATTTGAAGAGTTTAAAAACATCCATCTTTTTCATCTCTTATTTTCTTTTTACTTCATTCTAATTGTTCATTTTTAACATATTTCTTTTACTTTTGTTTTTGAGTCCTTACTCCATTTCCTTTGGAGATTTTCACATTTTTCCCACTATAGATCCCCTACTCCATTTCTTTTGAAATCTATAGGACTCTATATATTTATATACTCTTGTAAACACTTATCACTATTCGCTAAAGTTAAAAAAATATTCTTTTTAACTTATAGAACTTCATTGGTTTCTAACCCATTTTTTCTTTTAATTGTGGTATAATGACTTTCTATCTGTACTATAAAATACTTAATCAATAACCTTTTGTATCACAAGATTCTTAGAAATTTGTCTTGTTTATCTTACACTATTGCTTCGATCTTCTGCCTATTATTATGACTAACACAAGAAATTCGATTTAGTGTATACATCAACTAGTAAAGTTCATCAAAAAGAGTATAAAAATTGATTCATTTTATCATAAAATTCATTTAGGTAATAAAAATATTACTTCAGTTCAAAATTTATTATATATTCATTATCGTTCTTATTAAAATAAAGTAAAATGAAAACCATACTTCCTTGAACTTGGAAGAAGTTTGAAAAACTTCATCAACTTGAATATCAGATTAAAAGTAATTTTGAATTTTTCTTCTACCTTTCTTTCCATTCATTGCCATGAACATTATACTTCACCTAAATACCCTCAAATTCATTCTAAAACTGTCCTCAAGGTTTTAAAATGAAGTTTGATTTTCAACATAATAAACATACCACGCGAAGTATAAAAGAATTGATATAATCATAAATGTGATAATCAAGAAATTAATAAAGTTAATTTAAAATTATCATAACACAGAGCGCATGAAAATGTAATGAATAAACATCACCATTATATATCAAGTGTATTAAATATCAAACCAAAGCATTGAATTAAATGTAACACATAATATACCACCATAAACACAAAGTATATTACCACTACCGGAATCACATAAAGGAGCTCTCATAATATCACTCGAAGATAGAAAATAAAGATAATAAGAGAATCAATATCGACGTCCGGAAGTCGCGTCGTCATCATCCTCTACTGGATTAATCCTCTAGGACTAGTAGCTCATGCTCGGGTCATAGAGGTGGTATTCCTGACTTGGCAATGTCGCAAAATTAAGATTACTGGTAAGTGGTAATTTCATCTATGTATATGGTATAGGAACCTCTACATCTCCTCGATGTTTGTTTCTCCTAGACATTGTACGCTCCATTATGTGGATGTTCCTTACTAAGGCTCTCTAGTTCTCAAATACCAATTTTTGATTATGGAGAGTGGTCATCTGATTATGCGAAATTACACCTATGAAACCCAACTCCAACTCATCCATGTATAACCCATCGTAATCCCTAATAGGCTGTTCCACGTTCAAGTTATTTCTAGTTTTTGACATCTCCTTCAAAATTCTCCTTGTGTCATCTCTGATTTTTTTTCTCTGTTCAATTTTTCTTCTGGCTATCTCGACCCTTTCTCTCTCACCCTCTATGTCTTGATAACCATTCATTCTTCTATATCTCTCTATAATCTCATCAGTGATGGTCTTCTCCGGTAAAACATCCATGTCAAGCCTTGCCATGTTCACTTGAACATGTTGTAATCATCAAAGGGAAATGTAGTCCATCATTTTTTCTCGTGGTGATGAAACTCCTAATCGACTCATAAATGATTTTGTCAACATCCGAGTATCCTAATCCTATGACAATGTGGTAAAGTAGGGCAGCTTTGTAGTTCACTATCTCGTAATTGTAAGCTAGCGTTGATGAAATAACACCAGGCTTTAGGGTCTTCCTGAGAAATTTGGTAGTTATGTGCTTGGGGTACCCTTCCATATAAAAATAAATCTATCTCCATAGATTTCCTTTAAAGCTCCCCTTATTGTCTCTATGGTGTAATAATGTTTAATTCAATATTCGGGTTTGGGGTACTCATTGTTTTATTTTGGATGAAAAACCGGTAATCCAAAATACCGATTTATTCTTATATTGGAATAACCCATTGTCCTCCTTCAAACTTAGGACTAGGTCTTACTCACATTTCCATATGCGTTGGCATAAAACTCTCTCACCAAGACATGAGAACCCTATTGACTAGAAACATCCTCTAAGTCTAGGTGATTATAATCCCTAGTCGATAGTCCCTAGTTCCTGGTCTCAATGATATCTATGATTCTAGGCCTATACTTCACTTCATTTCTTCACATTAAATCTCCTCTCCAAGATCAACTTTCTATCCTTAATTATATCATTCCTAAATTTTCCATACGCCTTCTCATTGACAAAACTCTCTTTCCTTAGTTCATAGTTTTTCTCCCTCATTGGTATCTCTTGATCAACTTCCTCTATGTCATCCTCTTCCACATAATCATCCTCGATATTGAAACTGAATGAAGAGGGTGGAGTAGGTTTTTTTATGGTCTAATCCTAGGTATGTTGAAAGATATTGATGCGGGTTGGATTTGAGAAATCTTTGATTAAGTTCTTGGCTTCTCTACTAACTATTCCCTTCTTTTCTCCTCTTTTGAACCTCAACCCTTTTCACATATGGCAATTTGGAATAGTGCAAGTAAAAAAATGAACTTGTAAAACCATTTAAAACGAAATTTATCGAGAAAGCGTTTGGTAAAACTCAACTTATCTATCGAGAATGAGAAATCATTGGAAAAATCATTTAGAAATTGAAAATTTGAAATTTATATGAAAATTGTTGATAAAACATCATTGGGAAAAATAAACTTTGTATGTAATTCAAATAAATGGATAAATATTCACAAAAAAACTCCCCGAACTCATTTGAGACTGTCTTGAATTAGCTTGCGTATAAAATTTGATTCGTTCGTCATATGTGAAAAATAGTTCAAAAATTCAAAATTGATAAACGAATCATCACATCATTCCCATAATCGCTTTATAATAGAAATCATTCGATATTAAAACCATTTTATAGTAAAATTTTTGAAATTGAGCTCCTAACCTAATAATCAATCGAAATTCAATAAAAAATCAAAATCTTAATCCATATGAGGTTGGGGTTTTCGTTGATTACCTCATTGAAAGTGATTCTTTCAAGTATGAGACTCAAAACGTTTCTCTATAACACTCCTTCAAGATCCAATCTAAACTCCCTTCCTTAAGTCTTAGGTGGCTCTACACTCCCAAAACTCTCCACATTTTGGTTTGAATGTGTGAAAATTGAGGTGGGAATTACTTTAATACATTAAAATTAAGCTTTGGAAGGAATCTAGTTGAGAATTGGTCTTTTGATCAAAAAGTTGCAATGATTTGTGAATGTGAAAGATTAAATGTGGCGATTTAAGATTTCTATTTTTAAAAACCAAAATTCGTTCTTAGCGAATTAAGTTTTAAGTGGATTCACTGAGGAATCGCTGACAAAATCGTTGTAAATGAGCCTTAGTGGCTCAACGATTTGTCCAACAAATTCTAGTTATAACCTTCATTTGGTGAGAAATCGCTGACTCAAATTTACACTAAAAACTTTATGTAGTGCCGCTAATGTTCTCAACAACTTTGAGTACAAACTAAAATTGCTAGGAAATCACCAACCTATATTTGCTATTTTTCTAATTAAATTGATTGTCCAATTTAATCATTATATATATTCAATAAAGGTAAAAATATTCAAAATTTTCAAAATTTAACTATGATATGTATTAAATTATCTATTTCATTATCATAAATAGCTAATTAACATAAAAACAAATGCATTAAACAATATAGTAAGGAAATAAATTGGCTCGATCAACTCCCCTTACATGAAACTATTCCAGAATTGAATTCTTAAAATATTCTCATTATAAGAGTCAAAAGTTGAGAGAATATAAAAACAACTAACTAATCCTAATACTAAAATTGAAAATAAAGATATAGTATGTGTCACCTCCCATAAAGCACTTTTGTTTACTGTCGTTAGCTCGACTGAACCACACAGTTCTAAAATGGTTCTATAAACTTAATTGTAGGATTGTCCGCTCTTGTGCCATTCCAAAAAAGTGATTGATTGACCATGCACTTGAAAAGTGATTTTCTTGTTTAGAATATCCATGAAAGCTTGCGAAGTGGCTAAGAAGGGTTGTCCTAAGATTAATAAAGGATCTTTATTGATGAAGTGTGGCATAACTTAAAAGTCCGTGGTGATAATATACTTGTCAATTTGAACTGGAACATTAGTAACCACACCTATTAGTTTTACTGAATAACTGTTTGGTAGAGTAACCTTTTTGGAAGCCAGTACATCCAGTTCCAATTGAGTGTGGAGGAAAAAATGAATTGACATGTATTTTGCTCTAAAATCTGTATCAAAGATAGCTTTAAAGTACCAAGCTTATTTGACCTTTATGTTTATATATGTATCTCCTGGATCATCGAGCTTGACAATTGCTAGATTTTTCTTTTTCTTCTTATTTTTCGTAGATTTAAATTCCTCCATGTTATTATTTTTAACATTTTCGATAGCTCAACCCTCCATTTACTTGTTATTGCTTTTTGATTTGAGATATCTTCACCTTGCTTGTTTGTTGTCTTAACATTTCCATCTTCCATTGTTACTAGATTAATAGCATATATTTTTAGCTTCAAGATGATTTAATTCTAAAGACTCATTATCTTTAGTACATTCATTATCAAAATCTCCACAGGTATCTTCATCATTCAAATGAAAAATGACAATTTTATTTTCAAATTGCAAAGACATTATACCTTCAAAGATGTCTAGTTTTGTTTTAGCTGTTTTAAGGAATGGCCTTCCTAAATTATACATTAGGACTTAGCTGAAATTGAGTCTCCCATTTTCGTGACGTTGAAGTTAGCGAGAAATACTAAGTCATTTACTTTGACTAAGACATTTTCTAGTAAATCATATGGTTTAATAATGGTGTTATATGCTAAAGTAAGATTAATAGGTGTATTAGTCAATGAAACTATTTTCAATGACTTATACAACTTGAGTGACATAATGTTTATTGATGCTCCAAGATCATACATAGCAAAATATATTAAATGAGTCCCTATTGTGATAAGAATTCCAAACATTCCTAGGTCAAAATATTTCTCAAGTATTTTCTTTTTAATTAAAGCATACACTTTTTATCCTAAGTCTTCTTAGAAGTTTTAGATTGGCTTGAAGACTAATACTTTCTCTAAAATGCCACACCACCATCCGACGCCGTTCCCATATGATGGCGACGTCACCGATGATACTAAATTCATAGAGTAGAAGTTTTGTAATTTTTAGAAGATGTTTATTTCTTAAGCTTTCCTATTGTTGTACCCAGGCTCAGCTATATAAAGGAGGGACCTTTATGAACAAAAACGCATTATGATTCTAAGTGATTTAGGAGTAGAGTAAGGTAGAGTAGCCATGTCTAACTAGATTTTTTAATACCTAGTTCGGGGATGAAGCTCTCTAACCAGTAGTAGGTTTATTTTCATGTCTTGTTGAGGTTTTCTTTAAGAATAGTGTTTCGTTTCAGTTCTCTATCTTTATGTTATGGCTTTTAATTATGTCTTAATGGTAGTTTAGAGTTTGCAAGTCTTTGCAAATCTCTAGATGTAAATTCATTGATCTCAATCAGGTTGAGTCTGTAACATCAACCGGGTTGAGAAGTGGTAATAACATATAACAAGAAACCTGACACACTTGTTTTTTAGAAGTAAGTATATCCAACTCCAGTTGAGTATGAAGAAAGAAGTGAATTGAAATGTAGTTTACTTTAGAACGTTTATCACAAATATATATCACTTGGATAATCGAGTTCGACAATTACTAGATTCTTCTTATTTTTTGTAGCTTTAAACTCCTCCATTTTAAGATCATTTTAAACATTATTCTATTGCTTTACCCTCCATTCTTGAGTTATTATGTTTTGATTTGAAATATCTTCTACTCGCTCATTCTTTGCCATAACATTTTTGTTTTCTATTGTTACTACATTACTAACGTACACTTTAGCTTTTAAATTATAATATAATTATAAAGATTCATTATCATTAGTTTATTTATTATTGGATTCATCAGAATTATCGTAGACATCTCTATCACTAAAATGAACAGTGACAATTTTTTTCAAATTCCAAAGACACTGTTCCTACAAAGATATCTAACTTTGTTTTAACGTTTTTAAGAAATGGTCTTCCTAAAAGTATAGGTGAAGATTTAGGTAATACTGAATCTCCCATTTCCATGGCATAGAAGTCATTTGGAAATACTAAGTCATTTACTTTTACTAAAATATCTTTTAGTAAACCATAAGGTTTAATAACTGTGTTGTCAGCTAAGGTTAGACTAATAGGTGTATTAGTCGATGAACCAATTTCAATGACTCGTATAGTTTAAGTGACGTAACATTAATTGATGATCCATGATCATACATAACAAAATCTATAAAAGAAGTTCCTAATGTAATATATATTCCAAACATTCATAGATTAGAACATTTATCAGGTATTATCTTTTTGATTAAAGCAAACACGTTTTGGCCTAAGCTTTATTTAGATTCTTCTAAAAATTTATTTATAGATTTAGAGAATTCTTCCAAAACTTCATTATAATTAGAAAATTTTATAATTGATTCCATAAATGGTTTATTGATTTCTATTTTTCTAAATGCTTCAAGTATGCTTTCATTGTTTTCTTCCTTACTAGCATCATTTAATCGTTGTGAAACGGTAGAATATGAATGCATAATCTCACTCAAATTATTAGAAATCTTATCATTTTTATCCTCATAAATTATTTTAGACTTTTATAAGCATTTTTCATATGCTTCAATTCTGGCTAAATACTATAGGTATAGCCTTTCATGAAAAGGTGTATATTTTAATTGCTCAGCCATCCGTTCACTAGTAGGAATGACATTAGCCATAATTTCTTCTTTTTCCTATTCTTTAATAGTTTTATGTGATTTCTTTTTATTAACTTGTTTAAGTATCTTTCCAGTTACAGGTAAGTCTTTCTCATCACTTAATAGAGCATTAACTTGTGCTTGATTAATAGGAGCAACAACAGCTTGAGTAGGTGCTTTAGCTTGATTACTATGTTGAGTACTTAACCTATTTATTTGTAAATTCGTTTGATTTAACTGATTTCTTAGTTTATTAATAGTAGTATCAGTCTTAATCTGGTTTAGAGTAATTCGTGTAAAGTTTAGATGACTTTGGTTCATAAAATTATGCAAAATCTGCTTTAAATTTAGATTCGTAGTTTAAGCATTTTATTGAGGTTACTAATTAGGTGCAGATTGTATATGAGCTATTGGTCTATAAGTATTATAATTTTGATTTTGAGGTCATAACTGAGATTTGGGTGGTGTCTTCTAAAATAATAACTATTGTTATCATATTGATTTCTTAGAGGAAAAGAAAATTGGTTCATCATTGCGTTAACCTCTTCAACATTCTCTTTATGTAGAATATGACACACATCTGTATGATGTGTAACCTCATTACCGAATCCACAAGGTTTAACTTTATTATATCTATATTTAATTAACAGGTTAACCATATTAGATAATTCATCAATTTTATCATTAGACGTATTATTTCTTCTATTATCAACTTCATAAAGCTTCTTTCTTGAAGAATCAATCTTTTCACCTTATCGCTTAGATTGTTTAGCTATTTTATTAATTTCTTTCTTTACTAAAGTAGGTGTTGTTTCAAATAGACATCCACCACATACTATGTCTAATAACCTTTGTTTAAAGTGACCGAGTCATTCATAAAAATATTATCATAAAGCTCTTTGACTATATCCATGTTGTGGACAAGAAGAAATTAATCTTTAGAATCTATCCAAATTTCATTAAAATTCTCGTCATCTTTCATCTTTGCAACAGTTATTTGCTTTCTATAGGAACTAATTTTTATGGCAGGCATATATTCATATAGGAAAGCTTCTAATATTTTAGTCCATTATGTTATTGAATCTTAGGGGAAATAGGCCAATCAGTCTTGTGCTTAATCTTTCAATGCAAAAGGAAAAATTTTAAGTTTGACTTGTTCTAGGGTACCTTCTTTCGGTTTCATCCCTTTAACTTTATGTTGATGCTCCCTTATGAATTTTTATAGGTCTTCATTATCTTTACATAGAAGTTAGATAAGACACTAATAAATCCAGATCCAAGCTCAAATTCAGGAAATCCATTAGGGTATGCTATGCATATAGGCTCATATGCTGCAACATTTTGACTTACTTATCTAAAAGTGAGTTCTCTATTATTGTCGTTATCATTATTGATAACTCTATCATCATTATTACTTTTAATGACATAGTCATTATTATTATTGTTTTTATCCTCCATCCTATTAACTAAGTTTCTCCTAAGTTGATGTTGTCTTAAACTCTGATTAAAAGCTCTATATATTTTAGGATCAAACGAATGTAAAGATCCTGTAGAATTTGAGCGACGAAGTGTGTAGACCATACAATGTCTAAAATCTTAAGAAATTATTTGTAAATCTCCAGGAATTGAAATACTAAATAACTAAAAACTATGACTATAACTTAATTAACCAAACTAACTAAACTAATTCAAACAATTCAATGCAAACTTAATTAAAAAAAACTCAAATTTAATATAATTTAAATATATAAAAAAACTTCAAAACAAACCCATACTAAACAATGTAATATATTTGGGTTGCATTTAAACACTAGAATACAACATCACCTCATAACCTAGTTATAATTATATCACATGAAATTTTGGAATCATTAAATCTAATTCATAATAAGTTGATAGCCTTTAGCAAACCATTGATTTTAATATATTGAACAAAAATAAGTCATATCCTTATTATTGTAAATCTACCTATTAAATAACCCTAATAAAAAATTTACCTATTGGATAAAATGCAATAAAATAGAAATTACGATATCATTAACACTTAACTAAAATTATGCCTAATTTAAAGCAAATATTAATCAAAATATGCCAATCAACAAATAACTTAGGACACAATCACCTAGAACAGCCACTCAGGTAATATAACCCTATAGATTAATCATAATTACTACTTCTATAGTTGTTGTCAATAATTATAGACATAGAATCATAATCAAAATATCATATACATATTTGCAACTATGCATACAAGATCAATCTTCATTAGTTGTAATATACAAAAATAACTTATTAAAATTGTAATTGTTATGCGGGATTAGATTTAAAGCTTCCAGTACACGATTAATTAATTATAGCTATACAGCAATCCGAAGTATATACATGTCCAGAGTTTTTTTAGCTTAATAAATTACTCACACATGCTAGAAATAAACAATGCAATAATATATTTTAAAGACATAATTAAATTAATACCTCTTAGTGAAATAAACAAAGATTCAATGTAGCTTAATGCATAAACTCAATAAAAACTAACATAGGGCTAATAGAGGGCTAAAAGAGAATGCTTCCATAGAGAGCTAATCTTGAAGCCCTAGGGTGCTAGTTATAGTTTCCAAAGTATACAAATTATAGATAAACCCAAATTCTCTGTTCATATCTAAAAAAATCATAAACAACCTCAATGATTTGTTGGCAATTTCTTTTTGTTCACAAATCACAGAGTTAATCACTGAACTAGCTCTTTGTACTCCACCGATTTATCTGGAGATTCCTAGTGTAAACTCTAATTCATTGATGATTCGTTGGTTTTTCTCTGCCGCAGATTTAGAGAGTGATTCCTAAGTATTTTCATATCATTAAGAAATCACTGGAATTGTTCTCTAGTTGACTATTTTGCTATTCTTCTTTTTTCTTCCATTTCTTCATTTTTTCTAATTAAATCTTGAAATCACAAAACAAGAGAATTCCTAGTGTAATATAATCATTTATATCTAAAATCGACCTAAATCACACTATAAAACATGTCTAATTATTTACTTATCAAATACCCCTAAACTCAGCACTTTGCTGTCCCGAGCAAAGGAATATCTAAATCATATTCGCTTTTCATTCGTTATAAACAAATTTCAATATAATTCATGTTATCTTTAAATAATAAATTTTTTTAAATAGAAGTGATATTCAAATAGAAGCGTATTACCCACAAGTAATTAGAAGTTATGATATAATATAATGATTCGAAAAAAAAAACGAACCATCCTTTAATGATAAGTCATCTATCCAATGTAATACCCCTTAGAACTTAAAGTTCAATACCAAGGCCCGTACACAATATAAGTTTTCTCAATCTCCACTAAGACGCATCAAGCTTACGATGACTCGTATAGAATATAAAAAAAAACCACAAGATTAATCTTAACTTTCGAAAACACTTTATAATAACACCACAATCAAAATCAACAGTAATATTGCCAAGATACCAATGAACATATCTTTTAATACATGTTAGATTAAGAAATACTTCACTCAACTCTAGCTTCAACCACCTGAGCTAAATCTATTTTTGAAGAGTTCAAGAACATCCACCTTTTCATCTCTCATTTTTTCTACTTCATTATTTTTCATTCGAATTTTGACTTTTGAGTCCCTGTTCCATTTCCTATTGGCATTCTCATATTTTCCCACCATAGATTCTTTGCTCCATTTCCTATGAAATCTATAGGAATTTATATCTATCACGAGATTCTTAGAAATCTATCTTGTTCATCTTATACTATTGTGATCTTCTACCCATTCTCATGACTAACACAAGGCAATAAATTTAGTGTATACATCAACTAGTAAAGTTAATCAAAAGATGTATAAGAACTGATTCCTTCTATCATAGAATTCACTTGGGTAATAAAAATATCATTTCCATTCAAAATTCTATTATATATTAATTATATCTTATTACTAACTAAAAATAAAGTAAAATGAAATTCAAACTTACTTGAATTCAGAAGAAATTTATAAAATTTCATCAAACACTTGAATTAAAAATTTGAACTTTGCATCAATTCTAAACTTGTCTTCTATCTTTTTTTTTCATTTCTTGCTTTCTTTTCTATCTTTACTATCCTTGTCATACTTCACCTAAAATACCCCCAAACTCATTCCAAATCTTGTCTTCAAGGTTTAAGAAATTAAGTCGTGTTTCCAACAAAACAAATATACCTTGTGAAGTATAAACGAATCGATATAATCATAAATTGGATAATACATATATAAATAAAGTATATAAGTTTTTATCAAATAGAGTGCGTTAAAAATGTGAATAATTATAACTAGTGTAACAAATGTAGCATCATCATCACTATTAAATGTAACACCACAGTACTATATCAAATGTATCCCATCACCAAGCACATATTACATATAGTATATCAAAACCAAAAATCACATACTATCATCACTAGAGTTACATGAAAGACCTCACACATTATCACTCAGAGAAAAAGAAGATAAAGTAGAGTAAAGAAATTAATGTTGTTGTCCTAAAGTCGCATCATCATCCTCTACTGGATCAATCCTCTAGAATTGGTAACTTTGAATGATATCATAGATGACCTTGACGTAGTTAATCATAAAAAATACCATAAGATGGTATCCTCATTTATGTAGATGGTATTGGAACCTCTGCGCCTCCTTGTCTTCTATGTCTTCTAGACATTTTCTTCTCTATCCTGTGAATGCGCATGTCTAAAGCCTTTAGTTATTGAACACTAGTTCTTGATTCAATAAAGTTCTCATTTGATTGCACAAGATTGCACCCATAAAGGCCAATTCTTACTCCTCCATGTAAAATCCATCATTGTCCCTAGCAGGCTGCTCCACAATCGGATTGTTTATAGCTCTTGACTATTCTTTTAAAACTATCCTTGTATCATCTCTAATTTCTCATCTTTGCTCTATATCTCTTTTGGCTATCTCGGCCTTATCCTTCTCATATTAGTCTTCATATCCATCCATTTCTCCATATCTTTCTATTACTTTATATGTGATGGTCTTTTTGGTAAAACATCCATCTTAAGTCCTGCTATGTTTACTCGATTTGCTTTACAAAAAGCCGGGATCATCAAAGAAAATGGTTATTCGTCATTATTCTTTGTTGTGATGGCACTTCATATTGACTCATAGATAATATTGCCAACATCCAAATATCCCAATCCCATCACAATGTGGTAAAGAAAGGCGGTGTTATAGTTCATGATCTCGTAATATTGCAGGTTTGGTTGTAAGCTGGTGTTGATGAAATAACACCATGCTTTCGTGATATTCTTAAAAAAATTGGTAATGATGTGCTTCAGATATCTCTCTATGTCTAAAATGAATCCGTCACCATCGATTGCCTCTAATCCTCCCTTAATTTCCTTAGTAAGTAATGTTACTTAATCGAATATTTATGGTTTGGGTACTCACCTTGTTCTTTTTAGTGAACTTCTGGTAATTCAAAATACCGTTGTATTCTTGCTGTGAAATAATCGACTGTTCTTCTTTTAACTCATGACTCTGTATTGTTGTCACTTCCATAGGCATTCGCATAAACATCTCTCACCAACATGTCATAACCCTTCTTACTAGGAACATCTTCAAGCCAAAAAGGTTATAGCCCTTAGTCAATAACTCCCAGCTTCTTGCATTAATGATATCTAGGATCCTAGGCCTATATTTCAACTCATTTTTCACATTGAATCCCCTATCTGGGATCAACTTCCTTTCTCTCACTATATAATTCTTAATCTTACCAAATGCCTTATCATTGATAATATTTTCCTTCTTAAGAACATACATCTTCACCCCCGTCAGTATCTATTGTTCCACTTCCTCCTCATTCATATATTGTTCCTTAAAATTATAGGTAAACAATAAAGGCAGAGTAGGCTCTATTTGGTCTAATCTTGGTGTATTGAAAGAAATTTTCTTGGGTCAAATTAGGGAAACTTTGGATTTATCCTTAATTTTTTATCCTTGGTTTTCTCTACTAACTTTCAATTTTCTTTATCCTCTCTCGAATTTCTAACTCTTCTACTATTGGCCATTTCAATAGGTGCAAGCAAAATAATAAGCTTGTAAAACCCTTTAAAGCCAAATTATCGGAAAAGTGTTTTGTAAAATTCAACTTATCTATCTAATAAGGAGAAACTCATTGAAAAAAGTTGTTTATAACTCGAGAGTTTGAGATTCATATGAAATTTATCAATAAAACATCATTGATAAAAATTATCATTCGTAAGTATATCACACTATTTCGTCTCAATTTAGTTTGCGTGTAAAATGTAATCTATTCGTCGTATACTAAAAATAGTTCAAAAATTTGATCACAATAAATAAATTATCACACTATTTCCATATTAGTATTATAATTAAAGATATTCGTCATCCAAACAAATTTAGAGTAGAATTTTCAAAATTTAACTTCTAACCAAAATACAAATCCAAAAATCCATGAACAATTGAAAATATAATCAATAAAAGGCTAGGTTTCTCATTATTACCTTCTTAAAAGTGATTCTTTAATGATTGAGACTCTAAAACTTCTCTAGAACACTCATCCAGGCTCCAACTTTGAATTCCCCTTGCTCAAGCCCTAATTGGCTCCACACTATCAAAACTCACCAAAATATAGGTTGAATGTGTAAAGATTGAGGTGGGAATCACTTAAGTACACTAAAATCTAGTTTTAAAAAGTTGAATCTAATCGAAAATTTGATTTCTAGATCGAAAAGCTGTAATGGTTTGTATGTGAAGTGCATAAATGTTGTGATTTTGGGTTTTTATTTTTAAAAACGAGTATTCATTCTCTGCGAATAAGGGTTTAAGTGGATTCGTTGGGAATCGCTGCCTAAATCGTTGAAAATGAGCTTTGCTGGCTCAACGATTAGTTTAGCGAATCCTAGATATAAATGTGATTTGGTGACAAATCTCTGACCTAAAATAACACTAAAAATTTTGCAAACTATTGCCGATTTTCTTAGTGATTTCCCTTACAAATAGAAATCACTGGTAACTCGTAGTCCTATTTTAACTATTTTTTCAATATAATTGCTTTTCTCATATATTTATCACATATATGCCCAATAAAAAAAATAGAATTATTCAAAATTATCAAAATTTGATATGATTTGTACTTAACAATAAATTCATTACTATAAATAACTTACTAACATAAAAACTAACGCATAAAAATAATACAATATAGAAAGAAATTGGCTCTAACCATACTTACATCAAATTATTTCGAAATTAAATTCTTAAAATATCCTCATTATAAGAGTCAAAAGTTAAGAGAATATAAAACAACTAACTAATCCTAACACTTAAACTAAAAGTACAAATAGGGTATAGGCTGCCTCTCATAGAGCGCTTTTGGTTACTATCATTGGCTCGACTAAACCACGAAGTTCTAAACTGGTTTTATAAACTTAAATGTAAGATTTTCTACTCTAGTTCCATTCCAGAAAGTGATTGCTCAACCATACATCCTAAAAGTGAGTGTCTTGTTTAAAGTATCCACGACAGCTTGCGAATTAGCTAAGAAAGGTCGTCCTAAGATTAATGGATGATCTTTATTGATGAAATGTGGCATAACCAAAAAGTTTGCGGGAATAATGTACTTGTCAACTTGAACTGATACATTAGTAACCACTCCTATTGGTTTCATTGAATAACCATTTGTTAGAGTAATTTTTCAGAAAAAAGTGCATCTAACTCTAGTAGAGTATGAAGAAAAAAATGAATTGGCTTGTAGTTTGCATTTGAACATGTATCTCAAATAATTTTAAAATACCAATCTCATTTGGATTTTATGTTTATGCATATATTTCTTAGATCATTGAGCTTGACAATTTCTAGATTCATCTTTTTGTTCTTATTATTTGTAGCTTTAAACTCTTCTATTTCAAGTTCATTCTCAACATTATTCGGTTGCTTAACCCCTCAATTCTCGAGTTATTATCTTTTGACTTAAAATATCTTCAACTCGCTCATTCATTGTCATATCATTTTCGTCTTGCAATGTTATTGCATTAATAATGTATACTTCAGCTTTTAAATTATAATTTAATTCTAAAGATTCATTATCGTTAGTTTTTTCATGATTATATTCATCAGAATTATCATAGACATCTTCATCATTAGAATGAAAAGTGACAATTTTGTTTTCAAATTGCATAGACATTGTTCCTTCAAGGATATCTAACGTTTTTTTAGTTGTTTTAAGAAATGGTCTTCCTCAAAGTATAGACATAGATTTAGATGATATTCAGTCTCTCATTTCCATGACATAGAAGTCAGCTAGAAATACTAAGACATTTTCTAGTAACGATAAAGTTCTATAATTGTGTTTTCAACTAAGGTAAGATTAATAGGTGTATTAGCCAATAAACCTATTTTCAATGACTCATATAGTTTAATTGACATAGCATTAATTGATGCTCCATGATCGCACATAACAAAATCAATAAAAAAGCTCATAATGTAATAGGTAATCCAAACATTCATGGATCATATCATTTCTTAGGTTTTTTTTAAGTTAAAGCAAACAACTTTTGTCCTAAGTTTTCTTTGGATTCCATCAATAGTTTATTATTTCTATTTTCCTAAATGCTTTAAGTATACCTTCATTGTTTTCTTCCTCCCTAGCATAAGCTAATCGTTGTGGAACGTGGAATATGAATGCATATCTTCATTCAAATTAATAAAAATCTTAACATTTTCATCATTATAATAATTTTAACTTTTGTAAAGATTTTCTCTATGCTTCAACTTTAGCTAAATACCATGGGTATAGCCTTTCAAGAAAATGTGTATATTCGAATTGTTTAGCCATCTATTCTCTAGTAGGAATGACATTAGCCATCATTTCTTATTCTTCTTTAATAGTTTTTTTTGTTTTCTTTTTATTACCTTGTTTATGTGTCCTTCCAGTTATAGATGTGTCATTCTCATCACTAAATAGAGCATTAACTTAAGCCTGATTAATAAGAGCAACAACAGCTTGAGTAGGTACATTGGCTTGATTACTCTGTTGAGTACTTAACCTATTTATTTGTAAATTCATTTGACTTAACTTATTTTTAGTTCATTAATATTACTATCACTCTTAATCTTATTTTGAGAAATATGTGTAAGGTTTTGATGACTTTGGTTCATCAAATTATGTAAGATTTAGTCTAAATTTAGACTCGTAGATTAAGCATTTTGTTGAAGTTGCCGATTAGGTGCATATTGTATATAAGCTCTTGGTCTATAAATATTATTAATTTGATTTTGAGGACTATAACTGAGATTTGAGTTTTTTCTTACAAGATAATAATTATTGTTATTGTATTGATTTCTTGGAGGACTAGAAAATTGGTTCATCATTGAGTTAACCTCTGTTGTATTCTCTTCAGGTAGAGTAGGACATACTGACGCGTGTTCATTGTTTCTTGCTGACTCGGTGCCACGTGGCGTCCATTGATTGGCTGGACCACGTCAACGAGTTACGCTGGACCAATAGGTGATCACAACGTGGCATCCACGTGGCTTAGAAAGTTGCGCAGGAGACTACCGAAAAACTGGGAGTCTGTGCGAGCACGGATCTCGAGGTAGATCGATGGAACTTGAAACATGATGAATGTCTTGCGGGTGACGTGGCAATGCGTTTGGTGACGTGGCAACACGTGGCGACACGGGATTGGCTGCTGGAACTGGGTCTGTTGACATGGCGACACCCGATTGGTTGAAATCGGTGTGTTGACGGACTTGTTGGTTATAACGCCATGTGGCAGCGTCTGATTGGTCCGGAGTGGCTTTTCTCGCTGACGTGGCATGCTATGATTGGCTAAAACACCCTGTCCGCTATTCGACCCACCGCACAACGCGTATTTCGAGGCAACTGTCCGACATCCGATCACTGCAAGTAAATACTCCATTTTGAGTATTTTCCGCCAAGAATTCAACTGCGCACTCCGTTTCACCTAAAAATGACCGAAAAACATAATTAAATATATATTTTAAATACTTTTAATAATTAAATATACTAAAATAGACTATTAAATATATAAAAATACTAACTTATCAAATACCCCCAAACTTAGGACTTTGCAGGTCCCGAGCAAAGGTGTAAATGACAACACAAATAAGCTAGACTTCTAATATAATAATACCGACTCAACTAATCCTATACCCGACCCAAATTCATGGAGTTCATTTGGTTTACATAGTCACCAAATTAATAAGTAACTCAGAAAATTTCGGAGTTATGATATGTCAAGTCTCGCAAGTCAAACACAATTAAAATCTCACTTTCAAAACATAGAATCGGTCAATACAAAGGCTATCAACTAATCACAAGTTTTATTGGTCTATACAATTAAACCACATAAGTTGAAATTACACTTAATATAGTGAAAGCACTCGAACTAAATCTTTTATTTGAGGAGTTTCACAACTTCCGCCTTTATTCGTTTTTTTCATTTTTATTTTATTTATTTTTCTTCTCCAAATCTTTTTTTTTTTCAATTAATACGGTCCCTGCTCCATTTCCTATGGATCGATTTTCTCACTTTTTTCACCACAAGTTTCCCTGCTCCATTTTCTGCGGTAACCTGTGGGACGCTCTACACTAAGAATACTCCTATTAGTACTTCTCACTTTCACTATAATTAAGCAAATCCCCCAATGTGGGTTAACATAATATAACTTGCATAAATTTGACCGTTTACTCATTTTCGTTATCTAGCACTAAGTTTAACCATAATCTAAGTCTCTATTCATGAAATCATAAAAAAGCTGAGCTACGAACTTGATTGAGTGTTTCTCCTAATTTTCTCTAAGTTTCAAGTCAAAAAGGCAACTGTAATTTACTCATCCACAACCAAAGGCATGAACAAAGTTTCGGGTGACTCTAAATAACTATATATATATTAAATGCATATATATATATACATGAAAGTGTATCAATTCCTAATGAATGAGAAAGGAATATGAATAGAAATGAAATGAAATGAAAGAAATGGAAGAAATGATATAAAACACCACCTACCATCCAATATCCGCATATAACTGCATAATAAAAAAAATTAAACTATCTTACCTGCGGTCTTTCACAAAGATCCATCCAAAATAATCCACAATCCCTAAAACACCCCCAAACTTATTCTGAACCTTGTCCTCAAGGTTCAAAACAAGTTAAGGCATCCATATGACGAAAAGAAAAAGATAGTGGTGAAGAAGAACAGGGATTAGAAAATGATACAAATGCATGCATAACAAAAAGTCTCTAAAAACTAGTGAATGCACAAAATCTCTCATGTGTGGGTGACTAAGGAGACTTTAAAAGAATAATCATAACAAGAGCAAGAACTAGTAAACATAGGAGTTAACTAAAAAAATTCCAATCAAGTCTTGCGAGCCCGAAGTCTGTTAACTAAGGGTGAAATCAACAAGATGATGGAATGAAGTTTAGGGTTTTGGGTTTACTCAAAAACCTGCCACAAATGCGACGACTTAAGTTTAGTATATCCTAACCAAGTCTCAAAACACCTAAAATCCTATAAACATGTTAATTCCTAAAAAATAATAATGCTCAAATTATGTTAAAAATGTAATTCAAAGTCAAACCTACAAAATTTAGTGCTCCAATCCTCTATCACCTGTAAAAATAAAGGAACCAAATTAGAGTGCTATTAAAAATAATAATAAATAATAAAAAAAAACGAAAACAAAAATAAATGCAATAAATAAATAAAATAAAATAAAAATAAAGTTGGGCTGCCTCCCAACGAGCCGCATTTCTTTTAAGTCTTTGGCTAGACTTAGCATGGTTGATCACGTAATGCCCTCTCCTTTAGAGATGTCGACAACGAACGACGCATCTACATATTTGGGCAATGAAGCATGCATGCCGTCTTTCAGATTTAGGAGCTCATCCGGAACTTCCAACACAAAATAATCTATCGTATCAGGATCGTCCAACACAAAGGTGTCCGCAGTGTAGAAGATTTGCAAACGCTCCCTTACTTCCACCCCCTTGTAAGATGTACCAAATGTGCATGGGAGGGTGGGTGGTTGTACCAACACCAGAAGTTGGTCTTCCTCGCTCTCTATTTGGGGCATTTCCGGCTTGTCTGAATTGACATCAATGTTCATCTCATCTTCTCCCTCATTTAGTGCAATGACAATCTCTGGCTCAATTTGAAAGACTTCATATTCTTTGGATGTTTCTATCAAATAGTCTTCCACCTGTGTATCCTCTTTCACCTCAAGATTCGTCAACATATCAAAGCACACATCCTCCTCTGGGTTAAAAGTTGGTTGTGTACTACACAACTCTGCTTCATCAATTTTTCTTTGACGACTGGCAATATATTGATCTAAGTCAGTTACCAAGTCCTTCGAGCCTGGGCAACTAAAATCAAGTTTTCGAATCTCATTGGAAATTTGCCAGCATTCTGGCACAGTTTCCATCACTTGCATCACCATATCTTCCAAGGAGAGGCTTTGATGAAACTGTTGATTTCCTTCATGTTGAGGAACCTGTGCGTGTGACATGAATCTAGAGAAGTCAGGTTGTGGCGATGTATAGTTAGAATAGTGATAATTCTCATACAGTGGTTGATATGGATAATTATGTAAGGAATGAGAATAGTCTCCACAAATTTCGCAAACCTCGACCTGTTGCACAAAAGAATTCATGTTAAAATATTGATATCTATTATGTGGCATGCCTACCCCTTTCACATTATAATAATGCGAGTTTTCATATCGACCATAATTATGGGAGTAGGAGGAGTCCATCGTGGGGTTGACTTGCACTTCACTAGAGGAGAGGAGATGTTCCATCATGGAGATTATTCGGTCAAGTTTCTGGTCAGTGGAACTCGAGATATTGCCTGGATACATGTTAAGAGCAAGGAACTAGATAGACAAAAAAAATAAAAATAAAAATAAAAATAACAGTAAACCAAAGAAAGAAATATACCAATCCCCGGCAACGGCGCCAAAAATTGATGCGCGTTCGTTGTTTCTTGCTGATTCGGCGCCACGTGGCGTCCATTGATTGGCTGGACCACATCAACGAGTTACGCTGGACCAATGGGTGATCGCCACGTGGCATCCACGTGGCTCAGAAAGTTTCGCAAGAGACGATCGAAAAACTGGGAGTCTGTGCGAGCACGGATCTCGAGGCAGATCGATGGAACCTGAAACGTGATGAACGTTTTGCGGGTGATGTGGCAATGCGTTGGGTGACGTGGCAACACGTGGCGACACGGGATTGGCTGCTGGAACTGGATTTGTTGACATGGCGACACCCGATTGGTTGAAATCGGCGTGTTGACGTACTTGTTGGTTAGAACTCTATGTGGCAGCGTCTGATTAGTCCAGAGTGGCTTTTCTCGCTGATGTGGCGTGCTATGATTGGCTGGAACACCCTGTCCGCTATTCGACCCACCGCGCAACGCGTATTTTGAGGCAACTGTCCGGCATTCGATCACTGCAAGTAAATACTCCATTTTGAGTATTTTTCCGCCACGAATTCAACTGCGCACTCCGTTTCACCTAAAAATGACCAAAAAACATAATTAAATATATATTTTAAATACTTTTAATAATTAAATATACTAAAATAGACTATTAAATATATAAAAATACTAACTTATCACATACATCCCTATGATTTGTAACCTCATTACAAAATCTACAAGCTCAAACTTGATTAGATCTATTTTTAACTAAAAACTCAACCATATTGGATAATTCATCAATTTTATCATCAGATGTATTATTTCTTCTTTTATCAACTTTATAAAGTTTCTTTCTTAAGGATTCAATCTTTTTACGATATTACTTAGATTGTTTATCCATTTTATTAATTGCTTCCTTTGCTAAAGTATGTGTTGTTTCAAATAAAGATCCACCACTTATTGTGTCTAATAAACTTTGTCAAAGTAAATGAGTTCTTCAATAAAATATTCTAATAAAGCTCTTTAATTATATCCATGTTGTAGACAAGATGAAATTAATCAATGAAATCTATCCCAAAATTTATTAGAACTTTCACCATCTTCATCTTTGCAACTTTGATTTACTTTCTATAGGAACTAATTTTTCTAGTTGGCATGTATTAATTTAGGAAAGCTTTAACTTTTGAGTCCATGTAGTTATTGAATCTTGGGAGGGAGATAGAACAACCAAACGTGTGTTTGATCTTTCAATGCAAAAGGAAAAATATTAAGTTTGACTTGTTCTAGAGTACCTTATTTTAGTTTCATCTGGTTAACTTTATGTTGATATTCCTTTATGAATTTATCTGGGTCTTCATTGTCTTTACCATAGAAGTTAAGTAATGCACTAATAAATCCATATCTAAGTTTAAATTTAAGAAATCCATCGGGGTACACTATGGACATAGGCTCATATACTGTAACATTTTGATTTCTTTGTCTAAAAATGAGTTCTCTATTATTGTTATTATTATTATTATTATTATTATTATTATTATTATTATTATTATTATTATTATTATTATTATTATTATTATTATTATTATTATTATTATTATTATTATTATTATTATTATTATTATTATTACAACTACTATTATTATCAATGACATTGTCATTGTTATTATTGTTGTTATCCTCTATCCTATCAACAAAATTTTTCTTAAGTAGATGTTGTCTTTGTTGGGGTATGTGCCCTAAGCCAATTCTATAAACGTTATTTAACTATTATAAGTAACTGCATGTTTCTTTTATAATAGTATCAATGGATAATTATCGTATTATTTAAATTGTTCCTAGTCAGTTATTATTGTGGGAACAATAATAAATTAAGACTAGTATGAGTCTAGATTGATAATCATGTGATGATTATGCGTATACGGATACAAATCAAGATAATGGGTATATGTTGGGAACAGATGCTGGATCGACCCGCTATGAGAACACTACATGGTCAATGTCATAAGTAATTCTCATGAGAGTTATATCATTTAGTCATTTGAGTTGAGATCACTAGAGACTCCAACATTAGGAGCACAATGATTTGATACAATCAAACGTTGTCTTTAACCAGATGATTATAAAGATTGTGATTGGTCACTGTTCAACTAATGCGTGGATGTTGTGTGATCAAGATAGAATTTGTCCATATCTTTTAGAGAGAGATATCTATTGGGCCCCTCGATATATTAGACTGATAAATGCCTATGTCTAGTGAATTGATTGGATCTATGTTACTTGAAAACTTTAGTTTTCTTAGAGATCGAGACTAGTAGATTGAACTATAAGGGTGACATTCCATGTCTTATGTTCAATCAAAAGATATTGCGTGACAAAGGGATATGATATACACTTTCTATTAGGTTGTATCGATTTATTGATCTTCATGCTACTTGGGTAGTCATAACGCCTTCCTAGAGACCACTTATGACTTGTATACCAAATGATTTTTGGTTCACTACCAACATTGTATGAACCTATTGGGTCGCACACAAAGAACAGATTTGCATGATTTAATATTGTCTAGGTCAATGAATTGTATTCGATAAAATTCATTTTGAAGATTTGCATTAAATATCCTAGTTTGACTAGGATTCAAGATTCTCATACATTTCTAATGTGACTAGAAATCTTGTCTCTTAGTAAATCCTATTTTGAATGAGACTCTAATTGGATAGTATCACTTTAATTGTTATTTGAATTTTAGATAAATTACAACTCTTATTGGATTAGTAATTGTAGATTATCTATGACTCTATCCTTTTTAGAGTTGGACTTTATCTATGACTCTATTTGGAGTGTGACTAGGAGATGAAGTTCTTTTACAACTCGACCTAATGTACTATAAATAAGACATTAGGGTCACAGTTATTGTAGATAATTCCCGAGAGAATTTTCCTAGAGAGTTTTTGTGAGAATTTTTGTCCTAGGATTTTTGGGGCTAGCACTCGGGATTGTTATCGTCCATTTGTATGTTGATTTCTAACAGAGGACGTTCGTCTCTGGCAGCGTCTTAAAGGAATCGATCAATACGAAACAAGGCAGACATGAAGTTATTCTTGCAAATATATGATTTTTTATTGGCACATCAATTTAATGGAATCAATAGGATCTTGGTTCGGGGATGTTCGAAAAAGGTTTCGAAAACTTTCGTTGCACATGATTCCCGAAACCCAACAGTCTTTAACTCCAATTAAAAGTTATATCATTTCATGATCAAATGGATGTAAAGATCCTATAGAATTTGAGCGACGAGGTGTGTAGACCATATACCATCTAAAATCTTAAAAATTATTTGAAAAATCTCCGATAACGATGCCAAAAATTGATATGTGTTGAGCGTGCATAATAGTTTCCCATGTTTTCCTATTATTTGTTGTAGTGGTAAATGGGATACCATCTCCATAAGGATTTTGCAAACTTCTAAAGAAAAGTACTTTTTTTGTTTAGTTTTTCTAAATTTCGTTAATCTAATTAAATGGGAATTCAAATACTAAATAACTAAAAACTATAACTTCTAACTTAATTAACAAAACTAACTAAATTAATTCAAACAATTCAATGCAAACTTAGTCAAACAAAATTCAAATTCAATATAATATAAATATCTAAATAAACATCTAAAAAAACCCCACTAAACAATGTAATATACTTGGATTGCATTCAAAGACTAGAACATTACATTACCTCGTAAATTAGTTGTAATTATATAACATGGAATCTTGGAATCATTGAATTCTAATTCATAATATGTTGATCGACTTTAGCAAACCATCGATTTTCCTATATTCAATGGAAAATAAGTCATATCCTTATCATTATAAATCTACATATTGGATATGACACAACAAAATATAAATTACGATAGAATTAACACTTAATGAAAACCATGCCTAATCTAAATCAAATATTAATCAGAATATGTCAATCAATAAATAACTTAGAACATAATCACCTAGAACATCCACTCGGGTAATATGACCCTGTAGATTAATCCTAGTTACTACTTTTATAATTGTTGTCAATAATCATAGACATAGAATCAAAATAATAATATCATAATACATATTTGCAACTATGCATGCAATATCAATTTTTATTAGTTGCAATACACAAAAATAACCTATTAAAACCGTGACCGTTGTGTATGGTTAGACTTAAAGCATTAAGTATTGATTCCTTTATTTTCAATATATAGCAATCCAAAGTATATTCATGTCTAGAGTTTGTTCAGATTAATAAACTACTCACTCTTGCTAGAACTAAACAATGCAATAATATAATTGAAATACTTAATTAAATAAATACTTATTAATGAAATAAACAAAGCTCCAATGTAGCTTCAAACATAAACTCAATAAAAACTAACTTACGACTAATAGAGGGCTATGAGAAAGTGATTCTAAAGATAAAGCTTATATCAAAGCCTTAAGGTTCTATTTATAGTTTTTTAGTTATACAAATTATTGTTAAACTCAAATTTCTTGTTCTTATCTAAAAAGCTTGTATCTGACCTTAAAGATTTGTCAGTGATTCCATTTTGTTCGCAAATCGCTGAGTTAATCACTAGAAATAGCTCTTTGTGTTCCACCGACTCATTTTGCGATTCCTAGTGTAAAATTCAATTCGCTAATTATTAGCTAGCTATTCTTTGTTGCTGATTTAGATAGTGATTTTGTGTATTTTTATATCACTAAAAATTGTTGGCAATGTTCACTAGTTGACTATTTTGCTCTTCTTCAGTTTTTCTTTCCTTTCTTTATTTTTCCTAATTAAATCCTAAAATCACAAAAACAAGAGAATACATAGTGTAACATCATCATTTATATCTAAAACCGACTTAAATTATATTATAAAACATGTCTAATTATTGACTTGTTAGCATCATCATCATCATATGCATCATCAGCTCCAACATAGGATGGTGTCAAAGTACGCTTCACCCTTCTTCTCTACTCTACATTTGGATCAAACACATATTTCAGTGTTGCTGGAAAGCCAAAAGACCTATCACTAGTTCTCATTTGTTTGCACTTTTCACATCTAGCTACGTCCCCCTGATGATCTACAAATAAATTTAAGTTCCGCTGCCCATTCAATGGGTTATGCTCATATCTCACCAAGGCCTCTTGATACTGAGCCCTGTCCTCTCTATACTATCACATCATCTCACTAATCCACAGCCTCTGCTTCCTTGTACCCAAATACTTTAGTGGTGGTACTGGTTCCTGTGGTGGAAAAACCTCTAGACCATCCAAGTCATGTTCTTCTAGAGTGGTGGTACTGGTCTACAAACTTGTATCCCACAGTGAATCCTTCCTTGTGATCTTCGTCCTCTTCATATCTTTTTTCTTGCAACTCTTGGGCTAACTCCACTATCGCTGCTGCTGCTACTATCGCTACTGCATGATCTTCTTGCTACTTAGCCAACAATTTGACCTTAAGTCTCTTTCCCTCGGCTCTCTCCCTATCATCCTTGGAGTTTTAGTAACCAGTTGGTGATTTTAGTGTGAGCACAAACTCTTCATTTATGGCTAGTTGGGCCTCAATATTAAACTCTTCATTCTAAAGTAATCGCACTCTTGCCTTCAAGCACATCAAAGTAATCAAAATTGGAAACAACAGTTTGTTGTCTCTCTTTGACATAATGGAATCCCTCAAGTTTTGTTTAGATGATCTCGCTGACGTTGATATTCCCATACTTTATAATCTCAAACAAACAAGGTGCCTTTGGTTTATTGATCTTGCTCTGTTGTGTGGTCGGGTATAATGAAACAACAAGAAAGTATTGCCACATTCTATAGAGTTTCCTCACGTTCTCCTTCTTAATGTGCTTTGACACATTCTCAGTTCCTATTACCCATCCTTGTTGTCTTTGGACAACCAACGCTCGCTTTGTGGCTTTAAAAAGGTATAGGTTATAAGATTTCTCATATAAATTATCCGAGAAACTATATTCGGCTTCAATCCTACTTATATGCTCTAACCCATAGATACTATTAATTTCTCGCTCATTAAAGGGAACAAACACCCCACTCACCTTTACTAAATCACATTTCTTAGTAAACTTTGCATTGGCGTAAAATTCGTACACAATTTCACTTACTCCTTCAACCTTGTTCTCCCTATAGTCTTGAGTGAATTACGCCTAACCTTGTTGCCTAATGAAGTTGTTGAATCTTTTGTCATACTTCACTAGCAAATTAATTCCTCTTTTGCAAATGAACTCTTTATGCTCAATGACGTCATATCTATCTTTAGCATTTCTACTAATGTAGACTTAAATGGTCTAGGTTTCTCCTCATTGGGATCTCTTGAGGATGATGCCTTAAAATCATCTGCTCATACATCACTAACTTGACTTGCTTGCCTTCTTGTTCTTGGCATTTTTTTCTCAAAATATCACACAATACCACAACTAACAACACTGGTCTTCAAATTACCTAAAATCAAAATTTTATGTTATAAGGATTATTCACATGCTAAATAATGCAAAAGACATATAGTTGGTCTCCATAAGTCACATTGATTCTCAAAATTCACACAAATTGAAACTCCTATCCAACAACCTTATATCCAAAATTCATGCAATTTCATTAAAATCTCTCAACATTTCAAAGAATAACTAATGAAACTCTAAATTTCCCTTAATGCCAGACTATTTTCTAGTTTAGAATACTTCTCCAAGCCTTTATCAATCCAAGCCCCATCACTTTGCTCACAAACTAAAACTCTAGTCCTCATTTGAATCAAATCCTTAAATCAATGCCCTAGCTCTCATTTTGTGCAAATATAAAATGCACTCTCTCTTTTCACTTTAAATCACTAAGAACTCTATTTTCTTAGTTAGAAATGATCAATCTTGGGTTCTAGAGGGATGTATGCTTGGTTGGTTGTGTATGAAATAGGTTACAAGCATCCAAGATGTAGTGAAATGGGGTTTAAAACCCCTCTCTTCGACACTAGTGACATCCCTTATAGGGCATAACATCGTAACAACATTAGGCATGCCATGAGGCATTGTGCTCATAGCTTGGAGCACTGCTGGCGCCGTACCTTATACCCCAACGCGCCAACCTGTCTGTCCAAGTTATTTTGCATTTTTTTTCATTAATTCCTATGTGGCGCTCTCTCAAATTTCTATATTATAACACAATGTATCGTGACTGCGTGAAATCCATGTATATATAAAAAAATTCATAAAAACTTACCCGTGACTTGCCCATATACCTTACCTTTATTGCTATAACTCCTTTGCTCGTTTAGGCTATTTATTGACTTAATCGAGACTTGTCCATTCCAATGAATCGTCACCCGCCAAATGGTCTTTCCTGTACATTTATCATAAATTTTCAAAATCTAGAAAACTAAAGCATTTGGATTGTCCTTAACTGAATTAAATAACTACTTAACTTAAATATTGAAACTTGAAATTTTGAAAAAAAACCAGGGCTGCCTCCCGGTATTAGTTTAATGTCATTAGCTCGACGCCTTATCACTCATTTAGTCCGAGTCTAAATCGAGATACTCCATTTGTAGATTGGAGATAATTATATCATTCCCATTTAGATGTACTTCTTACTCATCAACAAATATAATCTTCTCGGCATCATTATTCCCTTCAAAACTTATTGTGATTTTTTATTCCTTGTATACAATGCTACATTGGCAATGTTCAAGAATGGTCGCCTAAGTATTATAGATTTATCATCATCCATATTGTGATCCATAACCTTAAAATCCGTGACGAATGTGAATCTACCCACTTTCGCATGCACATTCAAGACTCCCAATGGTTGGTACAAAGTTGCCTTCAACTACTTACAAATTTATTGTGTAGGGACAATTGATCTTCAAATCGACATTTAACATGTCCATTATTGGCATGACATTGACTGAGGCTCTCGTATCATATAAGACATTTCTAAACTGAAGCCCATCAATGCTTATTGGTATGCATGTCTTCAAGATCTTTCTCTTGATTGGCTGAAGTCTCTATATGAACTTGACCTTTTGTTCCGACCTCCTTGGAGCCACCTTGATACTATTTCCTTTTAGTTGTTCTTCAAAAGGTCTTTCATCTTATTGCTTAGCTCACCATTATTTCTTCCGCTTCTTGTAATTTTTCAGGCAATGATCTGTTATTGCTTGAATCCTTCGAGTTCATCTTGCTTGACTTCCATTCCATTCTCATACATCACTTCATACTTCCTCGTAATTGAAGTATTGATTCTTTCTGGCTTGTACATTACTTGCTCTCCTCTTGCCCCATTCATTTATTAAGTGTTCATCATGTGAATAACACTAACATTCTCTTTGGGATTTGTGACAATGTTACTCAAAACTTTCCTTCCTTCCCTGAATTCAAGGCAATGGCTAACCAACCAATATGTCTCTCCAGGTTTTTGATGGATTGTGATCTCTCATCGTCTATTTTCTTCATAGCTTGCTTCACATTTTCCATATCTTTCTCATGTTTCTCATGGCATTCCCTATTAATTATATCTATAACGTGCAAGAGTTTCTCAATTGACTTCAATAAAATCATCTCTTCGCTTTGCCCTAGCTTCCCTTATTGGACTTATTGATCGAAGCCTGGAGGTAACTCCAACGGTTAGTAGGATTTCCATATGAGAAGTTGGGGTTGTTATTGAATCCTTAATAAAACCTTTAAGGAGTCATTCCATTCGGCCTTAAGTTGTTTAGCCTTGGTTCTTCATGAAGTTGATGTCCCCATACTCCATTCCTTGTTGCTTTTCCATTTGATTAACCACCATGGCTTGATGATTAATGGGTTGCTGTATAGCTAGCACTTGTGGACCTTGTTGTCCCATTTGATGTTTTGCCATTTGATTGCTCAGGTTGGATAGTTATGCCATGATCACAGCTTGCAAATCAATCTCATATATGCCTGCTGGTTTCCAAACTATGGAATGATTACCGATTGAGAGTTATAAGACATAAGATCTAGGAGATCCAATGCTCCATCCTCATCCTTGATTAGTAGATAAGCACCTTGTGCAACAACCACTAGTGTTCAGGTGATGTGGTTCATCCCTTAGTAGAAAATTTGAAGTTATGCCCATTTCATGCATCCATGTCTTGGAAATCTCCTCAGCATCTCCTTGAATCTTTCCCAAGCCTCGCTAATAGACTTGGTATCTTCCTGCTTGAATTGATTAATTTCCAGTTTACTTTCACTAACCTTCACTGGGGGAAAGAACTTGTTTATGAATATTTCAATAATTTATACTCATTAGCTCATACTCCTTGCATCCAGTCCTTGGAACTAGGATTTGGTTTTTCCACCCTATGAGAATGGAAAATGTCTCATCATGATAACTTTTTTCGTAACTCCGATAATTGCACAATGTCGCACTTCTCTAAGAACTTTTCTATATTTGAAATTGGATATTCATTGGCTAGCATGTTGAACAAACTATTTTACACTATGTTGATTAGAAACGGTATTAGCTCAAACTCGGTGGTGTTGGCTGGAAGTAGTCACGAAGGCATCTTAGTCCTCGCACTTTGTCCTACATTACTAGATCACCTTTAGACTGGTTATTCCCTCGGCCCTATTGTTGGTTTCGTGCTTGATCCTTCGTCATCTTGATTTCCTTCTTTTTCTTTCCTTTGTTAGTTTTATCAATCTCAAGGTCATAAGGTACTGGGTCCTTCTTTCCTTTTCTGCGCATGCCCTAATTATCCCTGAAAAGAAAACACAAAAGATTAAATGCAGATGTTAGACTTGAGACTTAAATCTTTTATTTTTTATCTTTTTATTTTCATAAACTCAAAAGTAAATTACTTAAAATAAAACTTAGCAATTTCTCAAACTAAGTCTCAGTGGCTACTTATCCCCCACAATGATGCTAAAAACTTGATCATGGCCAGAAGTATAATGGTTCGATTGTAGTAATAGTGTTAGCAACTTACATTGATTAAAGATATCGTCCTTAGAGAAAGTTGTATGCACTAAGTATTACCTAGTCAAATTACTTTATTTCTAAGAAAATCCTTTTAATTTGATTTATAACTAGCCTACTATATTCTAACAAATCAATGTAAATTACTTTTAAAGTCTTATATTAAGAATATCTTAGTTAACAACTTCACCTAAGTAATGAAATATTATGCAGTTCAACTCACTTTATTCATATTTAGTATACGTGTACAATGGCTAATTAAAATAGATAGATTTCTTTAAATCCACTCCAACCCACTGTCGTGATGGAAAAGATCCTAATGTGCACACTAGAACTCCACCTATCGATGAATAATGTAAGCTCTACATTGCTTTGAGTTCCGGATCCTTAGATTCATAACCAATTAAGTTTACTATCCATGCCTCCCTAATCAATAATTATTTATCGATGTTTTGTATTTTACGGTTGTACCGTCCATATTCGGTTTAAAAGCTTCAATGGCAATGATAACTTTTAAAACCTAATATCAACAAACATGTAATCAGGATGTTCATGGCATTATGCTCAGAATTAATATAAATTCTAACCATTGCACTTTTCAACTTTAAAATCTATTCATATTTATAGCATAACATTCATACCATAGGATCCATTGATCCCTAAGATTAATGAACTGCTCACACTTCATTGAAACAAACATGCCCATAGTGGTATTCATTGCAATCAAAAATATAATCAAATAACTTTAATTAAATCAATAAAAGCAATACCTGAATCACCATAAGTAATTCTTCAACGTCTTCTCTTCCATAAATCTTCATAATACTCAAAAATAAAGTAAACCTATGCTAATTTACGATAATGGTTGCTAATATGTGGTAATGTATATGTTTACCACGTTCTAATACCTATCTATACTCTTATGACACTTTAGAAAACAATTAGAAACCCTAATAAATCTTACACGAAATAGAACTATAACTTTCTATTTTCTTTTTTCTCGGTGCTGTCATTTATGATCCGACGTTGTGTATGTAATGCGATGATGTCGTGAAAGCTTCAACCACTTTATGTGCTTTTTCCTGATTCGGTAGACTCGGCACCCTGCATATCTTATTTCGGCGCCGTCCTTTATCACCTACTGCGTCGGCCATCATGACTCGTTTTTCTCCTTACCTCAGTCTCCCATGTTGTGCATTCATCTCCCCATGCTTTCTAACCTCTTAGCGACGGCGTCAACCTCACTTTCATATATTTTAGCCTCATTTCTTCACGTATTCAATCATTTGTCTCCTTTATGCCTTGTATACCTAAAAATACATTAATACCATCAATTAGAGCTCATTTTGGGATATTTAGGCTAATTATACTACTAAACTAATACTATATATATTGGTCTAAATAATCACTTATCAGCCCCACGACGACATGCTCTGGTGAATTAACCTGTTTATTAATCAACCTCTCCTACTATTTCTACAATTCCTACCATTCTTTTGGAGCCATTCCAAAGGAGGAATAAATATTGGTTTAGTTCCAGAAACCAAATCAATCATAAAATCAATCTCTTTTGGAGGTGGGACTCCAGGTAAATCATCAAGAAACATATCTAGGAATTGACAAACAAAAAGAATTTCCTATAGTTTAATTTCAAGTCTTGCCTCAATACTAATAGTTATGGTAAGAGTTTCCACTTCATTTCTAGTAGCTAGCATACTTCTCGTCAAAGGTAATTTAGATGATGTTCTAGTGTACATAAATACCAAACAACTCAGAATATAAAAAAATCACTACCTTATGGAAACAATCCAAGTGTGCATGATAAGCTGCTAACCAATCTATTCCTAACAACACATCAAACTTAAAAAACTCGAACATAAGTAGATCAATAGCCATCTCGTGTCTGGAGATCTCAATAATACACTAAAGTGGGGATTCAACTTATTCCTTTTTCTAAAACTTTAGGTCAAAGAGGGATTGAGATCTTTGCTCGCCCTCAGAAGTCCTGACTCTACAATATCTTGATATCTTCGCAATTCACGCTAAAAAGTATATGAAGTCACATAAGCTCTGGCCCAATCTCGAACCTCTCGTAGTGTGTTTGATTTAGTTGTCGATATGGTAGTACCAAGTTCTTTTAGTAATCCATACATGTACTTGCACTTCTTCTCATTTTTCAGTCATTTATGACTTCCCAATAATCCTCAAAATATAATTAAACTGAGCATCGTACTAAGCCATTGACATGTCTCCCTAAACTAGATGATCAAAATTTAGTTTCTTCTGCAAAATCATGCTTTCACTAAAGTATTGCTTTGTAAAGTCCTTAAGAAAGTCAGCCCAAGTCTCAAATATAGGATGCCCATCATGTAAAGATCTCCACCGTATCTCAACATTGCCATGATGATAATACGAAGATATCAAAGCTCTTAAATGGTCATCAATACGTAACATACTATGAAGCTTCTCATGATTGAGAACCTAGGTCTCTAAAGTCCTCAATTCGAACTCACCATAAAAGTACATAGGATCGTACTTCTTAAACTCTCTCCTATGCCTTTCCTCCCGAGACAATGGATGGATCAGCATGAAACAGAATTGCAACAACTAGTTCACCTTTATAGCAAACTATAAAGGTAGCTTGCCCCTCATAAGCGGTAGGAGTAGCACTAGGAACTACCTGAGCAACATAAACCATAGATAATTAGGCTACCACCTGCGCTCATCAGATATTCAACCTTGACATCTGTTCCTACCGGTATCTGAAACATAGTTGAATCTAAATGTTGCATATCCCTATTTCCCTTGCCAGATCCTTTACCCGGCTCTTGCCGTCCACTCTTAGTTTTCTACAACAAAAATTATAAGAAAAGTGGTTCGGCATAGCTGTATCCATTTATATCTCGATAATATTAAACACACATAACACATCATAAAGTTTTTTAAACATTTTAACCTCATTCAATTGTACTATTTTCTAACTTATCACTCACTTACCTCAGTCAAAAAAACCTTCTCACTTTGGTGAAAATGTCGAATGACTCATAATCCACCACATAAAAATATATATTGTATCAACTAAGTATATATTCATTCTAACCTAATTTAAAGTATATAAAAATACTTAAACCAACATTATCTTAGCTCTACAACATTCCAACGCATCCAAAAACTGTTACAACCATTTATAAGAAGATCCTAAACACAAACGAACCGAATAACCCATTATACAATATATTATGTTCAAAGAGAATACATACATGGAGAGAAAAGAACTAATTAAGTCACATAAAATCTGATAGCTTTCCCTTTCCTTTGGCACTAATCAAACTAGTCATTACTCAATTATAAAATTTTGATAATGTCAAATAAGTAAATCCTACAATATCCAGTACACTAGTAATAATCAAATGCATGATAATTTAAGAGATTAAACGAACAATATAATCCTAGGAATTTAAATACAACCGTGAATCCATTTCGTTTATGTTATCCGACCATAATTAGATAACATTCTCCGAAAGTGGTAAGTAAATATCAATAAAGACTCATGCACAAAGAGGATAGCCAAAAGAGTCTCGTTCCTCTAGACTATGGGAGTATGATTTGGTTCAATGTGATCTCATAATAACCACGTGATGCAAAGTATCAGTGACTCCAACCCCTCAAGCATAATATAGTGTTCTCCCTATAACCATGGTATAATAATCACTATAAAGAGACTCGAATCGACCTTATCCTCCCCTTTGTGTGCATGTACAACAAATAATGTAATATCAAGGATCAATGCAATTTATACGAAATTATAATCATTCAATGTAAAGGTAACTATGAGATTTACTTAACCTTACAAATATGACACCATAACTCATTGTGCTCTGAGTCTGTAAATTAGTCCACTCGTGGTACCAATTGTGGTCCTACAATTCATTTATAAGTCCGACAAGATTCCATAACACTCCACATTTTTCCAATTTAACATGTATTTATTTTTCATTCCTCAACCTGAATACCTCGAAATCACTCCAAATTAACTCTTTTAATGTCTGAATCACAATTTCGACTCCAAATTGTGGTTCAACATCAAAAATTAACTTTGACTAGGCTTTTGAAATAATTTTACCAATTTTGAACATTTTCAGTGTTGTCACATGCATTACGAGGCAAAACCTTGATATAAATCCTCGAGAGCATCCTAAAATCCTTATTTTTTCATAAGAATCCCCTATTTCTATTAATTTGTTCAAAAATCTCATTTTTCAGAATTTTCCCACTTTTCAAGGATTTTTATTTGAATCTTTTGAATTAAAAACACATTTTTTTAATGAGGAGGGGTTTGACCCCGGAATCGGGTCGGTCCAGCTCAGTTGAACCGAACCTAGTTCGATCGGTCTGAGGGATCAAATCCCCCATCTTCTTCCTTACGCTTAATAGAACCTTTATTCTGATCAAATTTTGTTTATTTTTTTTATTCATTCGATTTGAATGTTGGGGGTATGAGATTGGTTTACCCTTGCCCATACCCCCCCTATGGCTGAGTATTATTTAGGTCCTTCTCCTCATATTTTCTCTCCATCACAATATCAACATCCTATAACCACCTTTCTCTTTCAACTCAAAACCAAAGAAAAATAGTTATTTAAAACCAAAAATCGGATTTTCCGTTGAACTTACCTCAACGCTATCATCGTCACAATAGTCATATTTTTCTCTCTCGATTTCAATTCAAAATCGTGAAGACAGAGACATAGGTTATACCAAAGATATATGTGAGGGAGCCAACACCGTAGGATGAGACAATGGAGGACAATGGTCAAGGGAGAAGATGAAAGACAATGAGGTAGATTAAAGATGAAAAACACACCCACCCTCTATTTTGATTTCATTCAATTAAAAGGGAGGTAACAAATTACCAGTTTGCCCTCTCTTTTTATCTCCTTTAGGTAATTTTCATCTTTTATATTATTTTCATATTTATCCCCTCGATTTTCGTCCAAATTATACCTCGAAAAATACCCCAATTCGACAAAAGAATTAGAGGATTTACCAATGTGATCAGAAATTCTCGGACAACATATATCATACGCGATTTGAGGCGTGGGACCCACATCCGCACGTTCAATCCAATTAACATTCGAAACTCGAATTTTAAACTTAAATACAATTATTTTTGCAAAATTTGAAACGATAGTTCGGTCAACATTTTAACTCTCTTAAAACTCATTTCGACACGTATCTTGAGATAAAATCCCGTGAAATAATGAATCTACTCGGTTAACTTGAATTTCACAAAATAACATAATTTATAGTACACAACTTTAGGCACACATCACACAATAATAAAATTACTTATAATTCTTATTTCACCGGTCCTCAACTCTTGACTCTTGGCCTAAACCATAATTAGGATCAATTAATCCCTGATTAACGATAATTATCGATTTAAAAATTTTAGGATTCGACATCACTCATATCAGTTGTGTATTACTTTGGTTCAAAATCTCAACTTTTGGAGTTTGATTCTTTGTAAGATCCTTGTGAAGATATATAAAGTCCCTCAAACTTATAGTTTGACATCGTAAGTCTTATCAGGACTCGTTGACCTGAAATTATCATTTTTTGCGTATGTGATGATTTTTTTTGACCATTTATTTGCCTTTACTTAAGCTTCCAATTAATTCCAACGAAACTTCATAGACTCTTATATCGAACCTCACCAACTCATTCGATTATTTAAATGCTAGTGTCACGATTTATTAGTCATCTACGCTATGAATGAATTGTGATTATGATACATAGTCTACGTGGTTCCATTTTTTCAATCGTAGCTATTCTCACATTATCTTGTTTTTAGTCCCTTTACAAATTCATCACGCCTTCGTTCAATACTCAAACCACTTACAACTTCTTTATCTTAACTTAGAAAGGAAATTTATATATCTTTTCTCTTTTCGAAAATATAGCTAAGGATTATATGGCTTCTTATGATCATTAAATCAATTGAAGTCTTTCATAACTATTTTTAATTCGAAACTGAGAAATTTTACATCACAAACAATTTTACAGTTTGATATTACCTTAAGTTGTTTACACTAATCTCAAACTTCCCGACTTTTCTTTTTCTTTAAAAAAATTTGGTACTTTTCAAGAGAATTTGTAAGATAATTAAATATCTTACTGATCATCAATTTACTTTTTAATGATTTTACTTGTTTGCTGTTGTTCAATTGAAGAGATAAAGGTATTTTGAATTTCCATGACCTCGACCAACTTTATTACTAATAAACTCTTAAATGATGTTATTTCAATCCTTAAAGCCATATAAATGGAATTCTCACTATATAGGAGTTCATATCAACTTCCTTTACAAACTACTTATACTTAATTAATACATCTATCTCTTCTTTTGTTAAGTTTTAAGTCGTAGTGAGAGACATCATAACTTAATTTTGTTAGAAGTGACTATTCGGTACTTTGAACTTCAAAACACTACTTGTGTTTCATTTAATAGCTAATCGCTTCTATTCTCATACCATTTTCACCAATCTTAACTTCTAACACATTGATCTTATCACTACACCATTCATTTTTTTTTAAGTTAGAACTTTTGCCGATCTTTTTTTCGTAACAACACCTAAGCCGGTGTTAAAAAAGACTACTTCTAACTCATATATTTACATTTATTTTATCATTTCCTTATTCAACTCATAGAACCACTATACTCAAAGCCGCTTATAATTAACAACTGTAGTAAAAATTTAGCATTTCTTTTTAGAAGTTATTTGATTCTTTTCAACTGTGGTTCTTTTGCTATTTCACTTTTTTTCCAGAAAAGAGACAATACTTTTCTTCAAAGTATTTTTTTTTTCAACAGAAACCAACTTAGACTACTTGACTAATCATATCACAATCCAATTGTGGTTTTCCAAATCGAAATTCAATTTGTCAAATCAATTTCTATTTTCGAAACCACGTGTCTCCTTTTACTTTTTATTGAAACAATTTTCGAAAGCAACTCTCAATTGATTATGAATTAAATCAATACTTCGTAGAATAGGTATTACCGAGTTACTAGGTCAACCGGTACTAACCTTATTTTAAAATTCAAGATTTTAAAATCTTAGCTTCCTACAAGTCTCAATTTCATTTTCAAGTTTCTCCAATGATTTTCAATCTTTTGAGACTTGATTTAAGCCTATTATGAGAATTTCTGGTGCATCTCACAATTGTAATAATTCGATACTTTCAATTTTAAAGGAGTCCATATTCAGTAATTATATACCTAAATTATTTAGAATTCCCTTTCAACCAATCTTTCATTAGTTTCATAACTTATAACTTTCATCAATTATATTAGTACCAAACTACTTACAACACATTTGTGAATTCGAACTTTACAAATCTATTTCACCTCCATTTATGCTTAGTTTTGTTTCACAAATCTATTCTTTTTTTATTTGTCTGTTCCGAAACTCCCTCGTCATATCTCGCGAGTTATGTATTGCACAGACTATGAGAATAAACTTACTACCATATATTTAGCGATAATACACACTATACAACAAACATATTACAATAAAAAAGTATCCTAATTCACAATCGCTTTCCAACTAATCGCGCTCAATAACACTTCTGCTTCCAACAAAAATTTATCCTCAATTGAGCCAAACCTAAGCTCTAATACCAATTTGTTAGGGCTCGTTCCACTAATTCCCGACTTAGGTTAATTTCCTTAATTAAGCACCTAAACCATACAATCTACTTTTAACCTCAAAATATTATTCATGTTAATCCTTATTATCCTCCAATATAAAATTTAGATCATCAATGAAACTCAATTCCTATTTTACTTGATTGGAGCAAATTAGGAAATCATACGAATTATCCTTCATATTTTGATAAAAATCTCAACAGAACCTACCCTAAATATGGCCTGCTAAAAAACTTTCACCAATTAGGCATCATATTGGGAAAGGCCTAAAAGGATGCACAACTCCCCGCAATTCACAATATATATCAAATTGATATGTATGAACTAACTTAAAGACTCCGATGCATTAGTTACAAGTTTTCAATTCCAAATAAACGAAAATTGGAATATAAACCTCCTAACTTAAACAAATTCAAGAGACTCTCATAACTTATTAGAGAGCATTTCACGACCTATGTTCACCTCGGAACCCGAAAAAGTAATTTATAACATGATTATAATGAGAATTGAACTTTTAAAATTGAAAACATTCAACATGATCTTCGAGTCTTATCCGTTCTTCCTTGTCTTCACTGAAAATCTGACATCATCAAAAACAACTCCAATATGTTAGGTAAGTAAACTCCTACATTGCTTTGTACTCATGTAAATGTTAGTCTAAATACATGGAGACATATAATTGCATTTCCAAAAAACAATAAATTTATATAACAACGTGGATACCTCATTTCCTGTTCGAAGCTCATAACAAGCAGGCACACTCACGATGAAACTGGAATAGTCCGATAAGTTCAATGCATGCTACCCCTGAGTTGACAATGCCGCCTTAGACGCCTGCTGCACGTCTAGTCTAGAGTAGAGCACCTCACACTCTTATGATCGAAGCAAGGGAGCCTTTATCCTGATGTCATATATGCATGACCAAAAATGATGTGAAATACAATGCAGACTAAACATAAATGCAGGTACTTAGATAAAATTCCATAAATCGTAAATACCATTGTAGGGTTTACTTACTGTCCAACCAACTTGAAATTATTAATGAAACCTCACTCGTGCGTTCCCTGACTTTCACGTATTTCTGTAAGTCCTATTAAACCAAAAAACTCACATTTAAGAGTTAAACCTTTATCTTAATACTTTAAAACTATTTTTTAAGTTGCAATGAAATTAAAGTCTCAATTTTCAAGTCATAACGGAGTTCATGTTGCTTAATCACTCTAACTCCTCTTTTTAAAACTCATTTCCATGTTTTTGAACTCCTCTTTTTAAAACTCATTTCCATGTTTTTGAACTCCCAATAAGTCCTAAACCATTTATTATACTTCAAAAAGGGTTTTAAATACCTATTTAGCTTCACAATAACCAATAACTTGGTTATGCATTTCCCATTCGAGTCTTAAAACTCAATTTACAATTCATAAGCTTTGCCTATTTCAAAGCTTGATTAAAAACCTTCATGAGTCTCAGTTTGACTCATTCCAACAAGATGCAGTGTCATTCATCTCATTTGATTTCCATATCAAATTCATAAAAAATTATTAACAATCAATTAGTAAGATACTAACATCAATTAAATCACAATATTTCTAAACTAGCTTCAATTTCAAACTTATCAGAACCTATAAAATCCCATTGATTTCCACTATTAATCCTAACAAAACTCAATCGATTAATCACTTTAAGTGCCCCAAGGGTTGGCCTGAGGCATTGCCCAGGCCTTCCCTTGTCAAGGTTATGCCCTGTAATGCATTGCCCAGGCCTTCCCTTGTTAAGGTCATGCCCTGCAATGCAGGGCATGCTTTGCCCTTGCATAGTCATGGCTGAAATGGGGAAAAAACAACAATTCACATTAACCACAACTTGTCATCTATCCAATGTAATTCACCTCCCTCATTCAATCGAGACCAAAAAAATTAAAGATATAGCTACCCCCAATTACTCCGATGTTTCATTTCATTATCAACCGATCCCTATTAACACCATAATTCATCATCAGTAACTATCTTCCTAAGTACCATCCCAAACAAAACAAACCACAATAAAACAACAATAACAACAGTAACAATAGCCCTCCCTCCTCTCATTAGCCTTCCTTCATATCCTATCCAACCACAACAACAACAACAACAATAATACATCAGTCATTCTTTCAGTACCTCAATCAATCCCCCTCTAAAACGATCTCAACAATAGCAACCCCAATAATCATATCCCCCACTTAATCGATAGAAACAACAAATTAATCAATTCACAAGCTTACCTCAAACAATGGTTCAATCCACTTCTCCTCATCACTGTGTTCACTAACCGAGACCGAGAGAGAAAGGACACCGAAAGAGAAGAGCTAAGAGGGAAAATAGAGAGGGAGACGAGAGTGGAGAAACCGTGAAGGAGAGGTCGAAACATTGAGAGAGAGATAGAGAGAAGACAATATTTTGCAGAAGGTGGGAAAAGGATCGATTCATTGAGAAGATGAGTGAAAGTGTTCGAAACAGTGAGTTTAATTGAGAGCTCCCACCTCCCCACTTTCTATTGAGGGCCGCTAAGGGCACCCCACCATTTAATGAAGGCACCCAAAGTTTTCGTAAAAAATTCGGCAAAAGTGGAAAAGACTATTTTGCCCTTGTATATATAGTGATTCAAACCCTACAAATCATTTTGACAAAGAAAAAAAGGCACCCCACCACAAGGTTGAACCTTAAAGCCACATTGCATTTGGCGAGCGTTGATCGATTATTGCGGATTGTCATCATCCGACAGTGAGGTAACAATGTTTGATAACCATATGATGGTTTGGAGGAACTGATTTTTGTCAAGGTAGGGTTTCTCAAATTTTTAGATGTTTTTTCACGGACGCGATTGATTCGGCCTCGCAGGACCGAGATTTCTGCACACTTCTCGGTCACCATCCACCGAGAATCGAATAACGGTCTCGGTAATGGACAACCGAGAGCTATTCTACATTCTCGGTTGGACATCACCGACAGGACAAACTATACACTTCGACTTACTCTCGTGAAGTGGTGACCGAGACAACAATAAAAGTCTCGGTTATGGACAACCGAGAGCTATTCTACATTCTCGGTCATGCGTGGCCGAGACCGTAAACAAAATCTCTGGCCTGTGTGGCCGAGAACCACGAACGCCCAATAAATGAACCATTGAATGCACCGCCACACAAACATAACAACTACTCTATCAAATGCAACTTAATTAGACTACCAACGCACATTCAAACGATCGATTTCAACACTATCGATGTGTGAACGAAAAACTTGAACCGAGCCCTAATTTGGATATGAAATCGACCAAAACTCAGAGTCTTCAAACTCGAAAAACGTCCTACAACAGAGGAGAGAGACATAGAGGAACGAATACAACTTAGATTCGGGATTGCTAGGTGGTTCGTTCACGAGAAATGGAGAAAGTCGAGCAAGAGGACGGTGGTGGGGTGCCTCTGTTTTGCAGGAGGTTTTTTGGTGCCCTAGGTAAATTGGTTAGAGGGGTATTTTGGGTATTTCGATTTTAATTTTTTGGTGCCCCAGGTAAATTGGTTAGTGCCCACATTAACTGGGTGCCTTCATGAAACGGTGGGGTGCCCTTAGCGGCCCTCTTTCTATTTCACATTAGAAAAAGAGGTTTGGGTAGCCAAAAGATTTATATGCCCTTCACTTAATATTCTTAACTTAACACTTCAACTACCCTTTTAGGTAATTTACCATTTTATTTAAATTTCAAGTTTATCTCTTATATTTTTAGCCCAAATTAAACCCTGAAAAAATACCCTAATTTTGTAAAAAAAAATGAAATTTCCCAACGCTCTTCGATACACGCGGACACCGCGTCTATGCCTCAAGTTGACTTTATTTCGTGACAAATAGAATATATTACATCAACTATGCACACTGTTCACAAAAATAATATTTAACTTATGGTCTCTAGACCATAATGCATAGGTCCCGCCTTTGATACTTAAACTTCAAATAAAATCCAAAAATACTTAATTAGTCATCTAATCAAGTTTATAAAATTCTTGGATTTCACATTTCCGATCACCTGGAGGCGCTGAGCCTATCTCGAGCTTTTCGACTAGATTTTTTTTATGGAAATCACTTCTTTTTATCCAATAGCCTGTATTTACCGTAAAAATACAAAAACAAAGGTTTTAGAATATAAATGGAAATAAAAGTCTTAAAATTCATAGTAATATCACACATAAAATATAGCACAATTGGCGACTTATGAAATACCCCCAAACTTTAGCGATTACTCATCCTGGGCGATGAAGTATAAGACATTCAAATTGCATTCATAAGATACATTCTAGCTTCACTAATATCCAACTCAAACTTAAATGGTTTCCTATAGTTTTTCACAAACTTGCTAAATGGAAACAACAATATTTAAGCAAAGTAGGTTACTTCAAGTTAATATATTTCGGCTACTTTTGGAAAGAATACTCCGCAAAACACTAGGTTTCATCAAGACTAAAATCATCAATTAATCACGAGTTACCTCAGAACTTTGAACAAGCCAAAAACTTGCAATCTCTAAATAGAACATTGAATACTAAGATTCCACAAATAGACCTTATACAACCACTCCACTAACAAGTTCAAAATATTGATTGAAGTCAATAGGACTTTCTTTTAGGCTTATATAGGTTGGGTTGGTTGATAAGGAAAAGTAATTCATGGATTCGAAATTTTGGAAAACTTTAGACTTAGACTTGTCAAAGGATTGTAAGAGAAAATGAATTTGATTTACACTGCACCTTACTTAATTTTTCATCTTTCGCAGTCCTCACTTTTTTCATATCATTTGGCTCCCTGCTCCATTTCCTGCAGATATTGCTTCAGATGGGACACTCATTTTTCTAACCACACGACTCCTTGATCTATTTCCTCTGGATACCCTTTTCATGTGGAACACTTATTTTTCAAAACACACGCCTCCCTGATCCATTTCTTGTAGATACCATTTTATGTGAAACTTTCTAATTATGACTTGATTGATTGGATTTTCATGAAGATCAATTCCCCTTTTTATTTTGAGTGTGTAAAAAATATTTTGCTCTTATATTTTCTTTCTTTCTTTTCTCCTTTTTTCATGTCTCTTTTTCTTGATTTCAAATCTAAGAAAAGCTTTCAACTAGGTAAAGGATTATAGGCTAATTGTTTGGAGGGTTCATGAAGGGTGAAAAAAGAGTTAGGTTGTGTTGGTTCAACTGGTTTAATTAAGGATGAATCAACAGGTGGATTAAAGGCTAACGAATTTTGACAAACATGGCCAATATGTTTTCACCAAACTTATTCTTTAGTTATTACTTAGTTATAAATGGATTTCAAACCTATCTTGGAATCTATAAAGATTTAGTTGAGTTTTTTCCTTGACTCTACACTAGCACTCTTTGGTGTAGAATCGGTTTAATAGACCAATCACAAGAATAAAATTATCACCTAAACTCTACTTAAGCTCTTGTCTATTCATGGTTACATCAATCCATATTTGAATTTTAAATTGTCCACCATTATCCTAAGCTAGAATTTGAGCATTTATTTAAGCTCAAAATAACGGATGGAAAAAACAAAATGAAAGAATTCACAAGTAAGGAAGTGTGTATCCAAACTACCAAAACATCAATCTCTAAAATGAAAAGAAACCATATTACATGTATTTCGCAAGAGATTTTGAAAAAATCCTGAAAATTGAGAAATTTTACCACAGTCCTTCAAGGTTCATTTATTACGTTCCAGCATTACAATAATCTTTAACAGTTCATTTATTATATTCCACTCAACGTGCATACCTGAACACCCTCAAACTTATTCGGAACCTTGTTCACAAGCGTGACGACCCAAACCCCGGTTGGCCTAGTGTGGCGACCCTCGCTGCCCCGGGGTGACGTGTCTCCATGTACTCCTAACCTGTTGGCCCAACTACACGTGTACGACACCTGCCCCTCCTTACCCTGTCTTGAAATGTATCCACTTGTTTGTACAATGTGTAAATAACATATTAAGCGGAAGACGTGTTTAAATGCAAAAAATTTCATAAATCAATTAAACAAATCCTAGTGTGGAAAAACCCTGAAAAGTATGAGGTAAATAACTGTAGCATATATAACTAAGCATGTACAAAGTCGTATCACTCCCCAGTTCCCAAAAGAATCAAAATATCAAAATAATCACACGTACAAGTACTCCTCAAAGGTAGGCAATCAGAGGTCGTTGACTAAAGTCTTGCCTTTACTTGTACTCGGATCTGCACTCAATCATCACAGAAGAAAATGGATGACAAGTCCAGTCAGTAAAACCCCAAGGAACTCCTCCGAGCATTCATATAAACAACTGGAAGTCAATAAATACTGTTAAATAAACATGCGAAATGTAAACATGCAACTGTAAGTAGGGCATCTCATGCATAAATAACAATAAAGATCAAATATGTGCGCTTGTTCCAGTCAGACTAAACCATACTTCGGGATTTCCTTCCAGGATCCCACTAGCGGGCGCACCCAACTAGCTATCATCTAATCCCTCTCGGTGGCCGGCGTAGACCTACAATTCACCGACACATGCATCAGTTCCATAGCTCGGGTCGTTATCCACCGAGAACACCTGATACACATGTTATGGTCTAGAATGCATAGACACACAACAGAACATCCGGTGGGAGTAACTCAACTAACTGTCCAAAAGATGACAAGATATGAATGTAATTAAAAGCACAAGGAATACTGGAAACGAATGGAAATACGAAACAAAATAAATACTCGAGAGTTTTTCCTTTGGGTTTTACAAACCTCACAACGTGCTCCACTACCCCGTAATCAATCCCCGAGTCCAAGTCCACTGATTCCTTGGTCGCCAATTGATCACCATGTTAACCTATGTCCATTTATTAATAATTTAAGTTAGCATGCTAATTTACAACAAACTTCTACGATTTTTAGGCCAATTTGCCCATTTCACATTTTTCGAGGCAAAATCTCGCAAAAAGTCACGTCCGACATTCCCACGTATTTTGTTTTCATAGAATTTTATCAATTTCTATGTATTTGATTGAAATATATATATATTTTTTTTCAGAATTTTCCCAATTTTTCTGGAATTTTCCCAAATTTTCTTTCATTTTTCTTTTCTTTTTAAATTTTTACTGTTTGGTCTAGGTCAGGTGGACCCAGACGGGTCGGACCCGACCCGACCCATGGGCCGAGCCTAGCCCATTCTGGGCCCTGCCCGCGTCGCGCGTCATCTCCTTCCTCCCGATCGACTGGTTCGATCGGGAGCAATGAAATTTTTTTTTCTCCTCTCCTCCTCTCCGGTGATGGGTTAGGGTGGCTTTCCACCCAAACCCCAGTGGAGCCGATGGCAGGGGAGGCACCCTTGCCATCACCACCGCGGCCATGGGGTTCGGCCATGGAGGCCGAACCCCCACTCTTGGCCACCCACTGCCAACACCCAAACAACAACCACAAAGACTCACCTCGATCCTTCCCGGCGCGTCACCTCTCCTTCTCTCCTTTTCTTCTTCTACTCTTTCCTCTGTCTCTCAGCTGTGTGTCAGTTGTGGTGAATAGTGTGTGTGCATGAGTGTATGTGTGATGTAAATGGAAATCGGTGGACAGACACGTGGTGAAGGAAAATGGCCAAATGTGACTTGGGTGAGGACAAGTGTGACACCTGTTCGTGACACCACTAGGACACTCGCCCGTGTTTTCGGGCATTTCGACGCCCTGTTTCGCGTCCGAAACCGTGTTATTCGCACACCGCCGCGTTGTTTGTAACCCAATATATATTCCATATTCGTTACGTGACAAACTTTTATTTAATTTGAGTGTATTCATTTTCCCGACCCAATAATCGGTCCCGTCGACTTCCCGAAGCAAATACCGTTCACACCCTCACATGTATTAATTTGCAACATACACACATGTGATGTATTTAAATAAATTACACCGCAAATAAGCAACCAACACACCAAAAACATCCATACCTAAGTCCCCGTGTGTCCCAGCCTACCGGGGCGTCCACGTCTATAAATTTGATAACAATTACTAAAATGGGCCGTTACAGCTCTTCCCAACTGATTAATCTTGTCCCAAAATTTAACTGTAACTAAAGTCCCATACTAGAGAATAGTAGAGGGTATCACATCCTCATTGTCGACTTGAGCTCCCAGTTAAGTCCCTCTGTCTTATGATGCTGCCACTGAACTAGAACCTTCGTGAGTTCCCTATTTCGGAGAATCTGTACTCGACAGTTAACGATCTCTTTCAGTCTCTCCTCATAAGTCTCGTCAAGCTGTATCTCTACCTGTCCCAACTCAATCGTCGGTCTCGGTCCTGACCTAGCGAGTCTCAACATGGAAATGTGAAAAATAAGATGAACTTCGACTAACTTGGTAGGTAACTCTAACCGATATGCAACATGGCCTACTCTCTGTGCAATTCGGTATGTCCCAATGTATCTCAGTGCTAGTTTCCTTTTAATCTCAAATCTTTGTTGACCTTTCCAAGGAGAAACCTTCAAATACACCATATCAACCTCGTCATAGCTCAGACCTTCGCGATACCTATCAGTGTATTTATTTGTCGATCTTGTGCAGCTCGTAGTTTTTGACGAATTTGTCGAATTTTCTCTGTGTAGTCAACAACTATCTCAAGCCCTAGGTGTATACTGAGACCGATGTGCATCTTCCAGAATCTCATCCCATATTTCCTGATCCGCAAGTATCCACAATCTCCCTCGGTATCTCAAACACCAATCCGTGGTTTCTGCCCCATCAGTGCATTCCGGATTCCGTGACAGATCACCGACCGCTCATAGAGCCCATCAGCCCTCTGACACTCGACAACCCATTCAATCGATACGGTCAGTGTCCTTATTTGACAATAAATATGATGTTCCGCCGTAGTCGACAACTCGGCCATACACATAACTGATGTTGCCTATAATAAACCACGCTCATGTGTCATCTGTTGCAAAACAGTCTGAATGTCGATTCCACTCCTGCTCAATGCATCTCCTACGACGTTTGCTTTGCCAGAGTGATACTCAATAGCGGCATCGTAGTCCTTCAACAACTCCAGCCATCTCCTCTGGCGCATATTCAGATCCCTTTGAGAGAAAATGTATTGTAAACTCTGGTAATATGTATACAACATGAATCGCTCTCCATAGAGATAGTGCCTCAATACCTTCAGTGCAAAGACGACCGTTGCAAGCTCCTAGTTGTGCACTGGATAAATAAATCGATAAAATCCCGAACCATCAGAACGTCTTCAATCCGAACCTCCGTTCGAACTTCCGGCTAAATTATCGCCGCAAACGCCTCCATCTCTTGCACCGTAGCTATTCGACCTCTCGTGATGGGTAAGTCAGTTGCCGATCCAAATAATACGAACTCCGGTATTTCAGGAATATGAAACTCTATCGTCTTATCATAACAATCTATCCGTGCATGATAGGATGCTAACCAATCCATCCCGAGCAGTGTGTCAAACTTCAAATACTCCAATACTCGGAGATCTACTAGTAGCTGATGTCCATCTACTTCTATCATCACGTCTTGACATATGCGGTTAGGGTATATCTTATCCCCAACAGCTGTACTGAGAACAAGATGTGACTCTAGTGTTTGTGTAACTAACCATAACAATCCAACAATACGTCCATCAAGAAACAATAAAATACTACCAGAATCAAACATAGCATGCATATGGCGACCAAATATAAGTAATGTACCTTCAACGAGTTGCCTAATCGTTATGCTATCTGGCTATGCTAACGCATGTACTCTATCTCTGGCCTTGTCTGATGCTCGTCGTGGCGATGGTGGTGTCCAACAGTCAGCCCTCAAGTATCCCTTTTGGCCACACTGGTGGCATCTACGACTCTCCAGTCTATCCGTCTGTCCATCTCCAGATCTCAGACACTAGCCCTAGTCTTCTTGACCTCTGTCATGTCCCCTCTGATCTCGACCCTAACGGTACTCCTGTGGTTATGCCCTCTGTCGATCCACTGGTGCTGAGGTGATAGCATGAACTGGATGTGACTCCTCATATCGGAACTGACTGCCCTGAAAATCGTCCCGGCCGCCCCTCTCCTGTCTATCATCTCTCCAACATCTATCCGGATGCTCCATCGGTCTTTTCTGCCTCTGATTCGATTCAGAACTATGCCCTGACAGTAGCTCCCTGCCAGTCAAACTTCTACCAGCCCTTCGTAGTATATACGTCTCATGAGCCAATGCCCTATCAAAAATCTCCAGCAGTGTCGTGGCTCCGGTCAAGACAACTGCTGATGCAATCCTGTCATCAACCCCTCTGGTGTAATAATAAATCTGCAAGCGCTCTGTCCCGACAACATCTAGAGAGAACTGGAGCAAATGTCGGAACCTCTCCATATACTGCATCAAAGTCCGATTCCCCTGTCGGAGGGCCAAGAACTCCTCCCTTATTCTCAACCTAACCTCTATCGGTATGTACTGATCGTATAATAGCTCCTTAAACGTAGCCCATGTCATCGATTCCGGATGAGTATCTGTATATGTCATCCACCAGACTGCCGCATTCCCTCTTAAACAGGCTCCCGAAAGTCGCGCTTGTATTGTCTCATCGTTCCTCATCAACTTATGGAAATGCTGATGGGACACCATCCATCTCCCTGCAGCCTCGGGATCACTGCTACCGTAAAAAAATACAGGCTGTAGAAACTCTCTCAATAGCTTCGCCTCTGGTGCTAGGACGAATGTTGATGTCAAAGAAGTATCCGCAGCGGGGGTGGCAGTAACTTGGTCTGTCGTCGTGTGCGGAGGCGCAAGAGTCGACGTCCCCAAAGGAATAACTACGGTAGCTGTATCTATGGGTGCCTCTGCCGCTACCCCCCGAACTGGTGTCTGTGGTATCCCCTGAACATCAGCTGTCTCCTGAGCCGAAAGTCTATCCTCCACACTCGCCCTAATCGGGACATCCCCGGTCGCATCGCTAGCCCGTACAGTCTTAAACGACGTACCAGACTGTCCGTCCATAATCTCCATCGAGAATATGCTATGGATCAAACGTATATCATATAGTAACATGAAAATATAACACATATATAAGTTCGAACTCTACCCGCTTCACATCACTTCCCAACTAAAGTTCTAAGGCAATTACTTCGCGTTTCCACATCTAAATTCATTAATTATGTTTTATGTCTTATGACTTCTTCTTTACTCTAATACCAACTGTGGCGATGGTGTCACAATATCTTAAGCTAACCATGTCTCAGATACCAGCTGTGGCGGCCATTGACGCCCCGGGGTGATGTGTCTCCATGTACTCCTTCCCTGCTAGCCCAACTACACGTGTACGGCACCTGCCCATCCTTACTCTGTCTCGAAATGTATCCACTTGTGTGTACAATGTGTAAATAACATATTCGGCGGAAGACGTATTTAAATGCAAAAATCTTCATAAATCAATTAAACAAATCCTAGAGTGGAAAAACCCTGAAAAGTACGAGGCAAATAACTGTACCATATAAAACTAAGCATGTACAAGGTCATGTCACTCCTCAGTTCCCAAAAGAATAAAAATATCAAAATAATCACACGTAGAAGTACTCCTCAAAGCTAGGCAATCAGAGGTAGTCATATAATTTCTTGCCTATACTTGTACTCGGATCTACACTCAATCATCACAGAAGAAAATGGATGACGAGTCCAGACATTAAAATCCCAAGGAACTCCTCCGAGCATTCATATAAACAAGTGGAAGTCAATAAATACTGTTAAATAAACATGCGAAATGTAAACATGCAACTGTAAGTAGGGCATCGCATGTATAAATAACAATAAAGCTCAAATATGCGTGCGTGTTCCAGTCAGACTAAACCATACTTTGGGATTTCCTTCCAGGATCCCATTAGTGGGCGCACCCAACTAGCTATCGCCTAATCCCTCTCGGTGGCCGGCGTAGACCTACGACGCACTGACACATGTATCAGTTCCATAGCTCGGGTCGTTATCCACCGAGAACTCCTGATACACATGCTATGGTCTAGAATGCATAGACACACAACAAAACATCCGGTGGGAGTAACTCAATCAACCGTCCAAAAGATGACAAAATATGAATGTAATTAAAAGCACAAGAAATACTAGAAGCGAATGGAAATACGAAACAAAATAAATAAACGAGAGTTTTTTCTTTGGGTTTACAAACCTCACAACGCGCTCCACTACCCCGTAATCAATCCCTGGGTCCGAGTCCACTGAGTCCTTGGTCGCCAATTGATCACCGTGTCAACCTATGTCCATTTATTAATAATTTAAGTTAGCATGCTAATTTACAACAAATTTCTACGATTTTTAGGTCAATTTGCCCATTTCGCATTTTTCGAGGGAAAACCCCGCAAAAAAGTCACGTCCGACATTCCCACGTTTTTTGTTTTCATAGAATTTTATCAATTTCTATTTATTTGATTGAAATATATATTTTTTTTTAGAATTTTCCCAAATTCTCTGGAATTTTCCTAAATTTTCTTTCATTTTTTTTTTTTTTTTTTTTTTTTTTTTCTTGTTTGGCCTGGGTCGGGTCGACCAGACGGGTCGGACCCGACCCGGCCCATGGGTCAAGCCTGGCCCATTCTGAGCCCTGCACGCGTCGCACGTCATCTCCTTCCTCCCGATCGACTAGTTCGATTGGGTGCAACGAAATTGTTTTTCTCCTCTCATCCTCTCTGGTGATGGGTTGGGGTGGCTCTCCACCCCGACCCCAGTGGAGCCGATGGCAGGGGAGGCACCCCTGGCATCACTACCGCGACCATGGGATTCGGCCATGGAGGCCGAACCCCCACTCTTGGCCGCCCTTTGCAAACGCCCCAACAACAACAACCACAACGACTCACCTCGATCCTTCCCGATGCGTCACCTCTCCTCCTCCTCTTCCTCCTCTCATTTTCTTCTTCTTCTCCTTCCTCTGCCTTTCAGCTTTGTGTTTGTTGTGGTGAACAATGTGTGTGCATGAATGTGTGTGTGATGTAAATGGAAATTGATGGACGGACACGTAGTGAAGGAAAATGGCCAAATATGTCTTGGGTGAGGACAAGTGTGACACCTGTTCGTGACACCGGTAGGACACTCGCCCGTGTTTCCGGGCGTTTCGACGCTAGGTTTCACGTCCGAACCGTGTTATCCGCGCACCGCCGCGTCCTTTGTAACCCAATATATATTCCGTATTCGTTACGTGACGAATGTTTATTTAATTTGTGTGTTTTCATTTTCCCGACCCAATAGTAGGTCCCGTCGACTACCCGATACTCGTGTCGACACGTATATCGAGGCAAATACCGTTCACACCCTCACACGTATTAATTTGCAACATACACACATGCGATGTATTTAAATAAATTACACCGCAAATAAGCAACCAACACACCACAAACATCTATACCTAAGTCCCCGTTTGTAAATTTGATAAAAATTACTAAAGTGGGTCGTTACACCTAGAACACCAAATCTAAACCATTATCGAAACCCTTGAGATAACCCTACAAGTCGAGCGATGACCTAGTAAGCCTTAACCTACGAAAAAGAAACTAATACATTCTACAAAATACAACTAAGGCTAAAAAGTGCGGAAATAAAAGCCTTTTAAAGTCTAATAATTGCGATATTAATAGTAGAAGTCTTACTAACAAACTTAACGGATAAACTAAAATAGTTATGTAGGTTTAAACATCTACCCCAATGAAACCCCCTATTTATTACGTAAAATATCTTGAAAACCAAATAGATAATATAATACTCAACTCAATGCACATGAAAGACTTTTCCTATGCTACGACCTTGCTCTTTCATTTTTCCTAAGCAACAACTGACGTACTTGGGGGAAATAGTTAGGTGTTCAATATTTCAATGGGCTCAGTAAAACAGAAGCATGCTCTACCATTAATCATCCAAGTAATACCTATTATATTTAGATCTAGATTTCCATATTTCAGGTTATAAAACCCATTATCATTTTGCAAGCATTAAAGAATAATGTAACTAAACTTGATAATATATAGCATGATAAATAAACAATAATGCCTAACATGATAAATTTGAAACAAGCTTGCTCAATAAAGATTTATTAATGCCCTAAAGTCAAAAGAAGTGGAAACTTTATAATTCAATAAATGTGAGTCAAACAACTACATAACACATCAAGGGATAATCTCGAACAGGTAACAAGGACATCAATGCATCACTTATGATATTTGAACATCCATGCACATCAAGATATCATAAAATAGTGGAGGGAGGCCACCGGTGGCCACCGACCCTCCTCTCTGAGGCACTAATTACAATAATTCAAGTCATATCAGTTGCACAAGCATTCAAACAACAAAGAGTTTAAAAGGCACACGATCAGAAATATTCAATAAAAAGATACCATCGTGGATTCCAAGTAAAACATCAATCATTACTAAAATCAATCCTAACATATCTACTTGCATGACATGATTGATAATAGAGCAAACCCCGCTTACCTTAAAATGTTGCTATCCTATCTAATCCTCACTTGGAAGTTCCTATCTAGTCTTCATCGTGTGTACATTTGTATAGGTTCATGTATGTGCTATTAACATGTTTGGTTTGAGGTAAGTTCACTTAATTTGTATTAATATCTTTAAAATGATATAAAACCTCTTTCGAATTTTCGTAGCGACAAAGGTTTTCGGGGTATGCCTCGATCCTCGTCTCGACATTATATCTCGGTAAAACTTAATAATTTTTAGAAAACAAATCGTCGATTTAACTATATAAAAACCTTTGTGACGTCCCAGAGCTGTTGGTTTACCACACAAAGCGTTGGGGTGAAATCGTTAACTTCAAATCAAAAACTTTAAAATAGGTCAAGCAATCTGCGAGTGTTGTGCGTTGTATGCCATGGTGCTGAGGGATTGCAGGATCGACTTCTTCGAATGCCCAAGCAACACTGTGGCCAACGCCCTACCGCTTTTAGGCGTGGCGCTGACACAACACTAGGCATGAATTTAAAATTTCAAGATTGAAACATAATTCCAAAATCCCTAACGACTCACGCCCACCCCCAATGGTTGAAATTCGATCAAAATAGTAAAGAACTATTCATTTGAACCCACAAGATCATTCAAATTCAATCAAATAATGTATTCGAAACACAAATCCACCATTGTCACATAGATCTTGCAATTTTTTAAATAAACCAAAAAAGATGAGATGGAGATGTCTAAAATCATAATCAAATCATAATGGTTCATCTCCCATCTTAAAACATTAAGAGAACTAATGCGGGCCTCAAGTATAATAGCTTGACTATAGTAATAGTGTGACCATCTTACATTGATTACAAATATCATCCTTAAAGAAAGGTGTATTGCACTTAGTATTACATAATCAGAATTACACTATTGCTAAGGAAATACCTTTTTTAAACTGGTTTTATAACCAAAATAACATATTCTATTCTATCAAAACATTGTAAATTATTTTTAAATTCTTATATTAAGAATATCTTAGTTCACAACTTCACCTAAGTAATGAATAACTATGCTTTTCAATTCACTTCCTCATCTTTATTTTTTGTCTGCAATGCCTAATTAAAATAAACATAATTCATTCAAATCCACTTCAACCCCGTGTTGTGAGAGAAAAGATTCTAAATTGCAAACTACACCTCTACATATAAGTGTGAATAACGTAAGCTCCACATTGCTTTAAGTTCCAAAACTTAGATTCATAACCAATTAAGTTTATTATCTTTGCCTCCCTAATTAATAACTATCATCGATGTTCTGTATTTTACGGTTGTACCGTCCATATTCGACTTAAAGGCTTCAATTGCCATGATAACTTCTAAAACCCAATATCAACAAATACGCGATCAAGATGCTCGTAGCATTACGCTCAAAATCAATACAAATTCAAACCATTACACTTTTTAACTTTATAATACATTTATACTACTTTATCATATCATTCATACCATAGGATCTATTGATCATTAAGATTAATTTAATACTTACATTTCATTGAAATAAACATGCACATAATGAAATTTATTGCTATCAAACATATAATTAAATAACTTCAATTAAATAAATAAAAATAATACCCGAAGCATCACACGTGAGCTTTCAATGTTTTCTCTTCTACAAATCATATTAATACTCAAGAATAAAGTTAAACTATGCTAATTAGTTCTAAAACCTATTTATACTCCAAGACATTTTCAGAAAACAATTAGAGATCCTAATAGACAATTCCACCAAAAATAGAACTTTAACTTTCTATTTTCGTTTGTCACGATGTTGTCTATAAGTGATCTGACACTGTGTGTGTAATGTTATGGCATTACGACATCTTTGGCTAGTTTGTGTGCTTATTCTCCCATTTAGTAGACTCGAAGCCCTGCACTTGTCTCCCCAAGGCACTCCCTTAAGACCCTCGGCGCCGCCACTGCGTTGGCCATGCTGACTCATTTTTATTCTCTTCTTGGTCTCCCACGCAATGCCCTTACTGTCCACCTTTTTCCCACAACTTCAACATTCCTAGCCACATCGTTAAACCCACTTTTGTGACTTTTGCCTCATTTCTTCACAAAATCACTCATTTATCTTTTTTATACCTTGTATACCTGAGAATACATAAATTCAGTCAATTTAAGCTCATTATAGGATATTTTTACTAAATATAATACTAAACTAATGCGATATATAAGTCTAAGTTATCACATATCAAAAACCATGATTTCCATTCAAAATTAAATATACTAAATTCCTTTAATCCAAATAAGTTCTAGTAGATAGTCCACTCAAAAGCTTTTCTTTGCATTTCAAAACATGTAGCCTTAACAACAAATACAATTCACTTTTGAAACACCAAGTAGCCAAAACCATCACTACTCACAAGTTTTTTTTACCTCGACACTCATATAGCAAGTGTACAATCTCATAATTTCTCATAAGGCTCAGGAACTTACAAAGAAGCATAGATCATACTAGCTTTGTAGACTTTAGCACTTCAAGATTCCATAGGATTAATATAGTTAGAAGGAAAACTTAACTTAATCAAGCTACATGTACTCGATCAAAATCTTTTATTTGAAGAGTTTTAATTTAACTTTCTCCTTTACTTTCTTTATTTTTATCTCTTTACTTTATTTTCTCCTTATATATTTTAGTTGCACGGTCCCTCCTCTTTTTCCTCACTTTTTCCAAACATCAAGTTCTCTGCCCCCGTTCCTGTAGAACTAGTGGGATTTTTTTTTATTTATCTTTTAAAACTCTTGTTAGCACTTCTCACTTTCACTCTATCAAGAAAGTTTTAACTCCAATTTTTTCATTAAACATCATGCCTATTACTTCATTTCTTAGTACTAAGCCTTTATTTACTTTTTCATACTCAAGTAAGATTCATACTTATTATAGAATTTCTTAGAGATCTAAATTTTTTCATAAAAAGTGTGTTCTAATATTCTTCTTGCTTTTGTTTCAAGTTTATGGTCTTCCCGAGATTTAGGTTTCTAATAATGAAATCATAGCATTATTGCTACATTTCTCATATTCTTCAAAAACTTAAAAACGCTCACTTGAGTTTCATATCATCAAGACACTTGTATTCTTACTCATCCTTAATTAAAGGCACGAACATTACGAATGAATACTTATTTATTACATTTTTCTATATATAACCTAAAATATGCTACCTAAACATATTCAAATAATAAGTAACTAGGAAAAAATAATACACTACCATGTTTTCCTCTTAAACTACTTCATAAATTAAATTTTATGATCATACCTGCAGTGCTCATCCTTATTTCATCCTTTCTTACCACTTCCCATAGTGTAGTGCTAATGCCCCCAAACTTAAACCAAACCTTGTCCTTAAGGTTTAAACATAAGCTTGAAACATGTGCAACAGTAAATAGAAACATAATAGCAATACAACAAGATAATAATAATGCATAAAATCTTAAAAAACTAAATAAATGAAAAAATATCCCAAATGTAAAGTTAAAAAGTATAAATGTATCTCACTTCTCCCTAATGTCTAAAGAAATTCTAAGACTCTGACATCAGGACTGTGCATCGTCGTCGTCGTCGTCATCATCATCATCATCATCGTCATCATCATCATCATCATCATCATCATCATCATCATCATCATCATCATCATCATCATCATCATCATCATCATAATCATCATCATCATTATCAGCTCCCACAAAGGATGGTGTTAAAGGATGCTCCACCTTTTTGCTCTACATTACATCCGAATCAAACACATAGTTTGGTGCTACTAGGAATCCAATAGACCAATCAGAAGATCTCATCCATCTGCTCCTCTCATATTTAGCTACGTCCCTTTGATGATCTAGCAATAACATGAAGTTTCGCTGCTCTTTTAGTTTGTCTTGCTCATATATCACCAAGGCATCACGATTGAGCCCTATCCTCCCAGTACTATCTCCTCATCTCAGCAATCAAAGCCTCTGCTACCATAGAGTCAAGTCCTCTGGTGATGGTACTGGTGCTTATGGTAGGGGAGGTAGTGGAAAAACTTCAAGACCATCTAAGCCTGTTGTCCTATAAGTGGGTCTTAAAACTCATAGCCCTTAATGAATCCCTAATGATGATCTTTTTTTTCTCCATATCCTTCATTTTCCACCTCTTGGGATAACTCCGTTACTGTTGTTACTACTGCCGTTGCGTGATCCTCTTGCTCTTTTGCCAACAACTTGGCCTCAAGTTTGTTTACCTCAGCTCTCTCCCTCTCATCCTTGGAGTCTAAATAACCAATTGGTGATTTCAGTGTGAGCATAATCTCCTCATATATGGTTGGTGGAGCCTCAATACCAAACTCTTCATCCTGAAGCAATCGCACTACAACCTTTAAGCACATCTGACTAATTAAAATCGGAAATAATAGTTTGGTGTCTTTCTTCGACATTATAGAATCACCCAGGTTCTTGTAGATGATCTCACCGATTTTGATATCCTCATACTTTGTAATCTCATACAAACAAGCCACCATTGGCTCGTTAATCTCGCCTTGCTAAGTGGTTGGGTATAATGAAGCAACCAGAATGTGTTGCAACATTCTATATACTTTTTGCATGCTCCCCTTTTTAATGTGCTTCAGTATATTCTCAACTCCCATTACCCATCCTTGTTGTCCTCGGACAACCAATGTTCTCTCTATAGCTTTAAAAAGGCATAGCTCATCTGACTTCTCATATAGATTATCCAGGAAACTTTAAGCAGCTTCAATCCTACTCATATGCACTAATCCATATAAGCTATTAATTTCACGCTCATTAAAGAGGACGAACACCTGTCTCACCTTCACTGGATCAATCTTCTTAGTAAACTTTGCATTTGCATGAAATTCTTATGCAATTTCACTTACTCCTTTAACTTTTTTCCCTATAGTCTTGAGTGAATTGCTCCTAACCTTGTTGCCTAATGAAGTTGTTTACTCTTTCGTCATACTTAGCTGGAAAATTAATTCCTCTTTTGCAAATGAACTCCCTATGCCCAATGACATTGTACCTATCCTTAGCCTCTCTACTAATGTAGTACTTAGACTTAAATGGCCTAGGTTCCTCCTCTTTAGGATCTCTTGAGGATGATGCCTCATGGTCATTTGTTCTCACTTCACTAATTTGACTTGCTTGCCTTCTTATTCTTGGCATTTTCTTAATATATCACACAACACCACAACTAACAACACGGGTCTTCAAATCACCTAAAATCAAAACTTTCACGCACAAGGATCATTCACATGCCAAATAATGCGACAGACATAAACTAGGTCTCCACAAGCCATATTGATGCTCAAATTCACACAACTGAATTTCCTATCCAACAACCTCATATCCACTATTTATGCAATTTCATCAATAATTTCAAAAATCTCAAAGCATAACTAATGAAATTGTAAATTTACCTAAATGCCAGACTATTTTTCGTTGTAGAATACTCCTCCAAGCCTTTATCAATCCAAATTCTCTCACTTTTCTCTCAAACTCAAATTCTAATGCTCTTTTGAATTAAATCCCCAAATAAATGGCCTATATCTCTTCTTTGTTCTAATCCACAATGAAATCTCTCATTTTAATCTAAGAAACTAGGAACTCTCTTTTCTCACATATAAATGATCAATCTTGAATTTTAGAGAGATGCATGCTTGGTTGGTTGTGTATGAAATAGGTTGCAAGTGTGCAAGATATTGTTGAAATGAGGTTTAAAACCCCTCTTTTCGATGCTAGAGCCATCCTTTATGGGCATGATGCCGCTACTGCACCATGATAGCGTTTGGTTTGGTGTGAGCCTTTGTTGATCATAGCTCAACATCGTTTATTTACACACATAGTATCAACCTATCAGTTCATGTTATTTTGCATATTTTGTTTTGTTAATTCTCTATTTGGCGCTATCCCGACTTTGTATATTACTACACAAAGCATTGTGACTGCTTGAAATCCATGTATATATACAAATTCCATACAAACTTACTTGTGATTTGCCTATGTACTTGACCTTTAACATTTGAACCCCTTCACTCTTTTAGCACAAATTTTCAAAAGTTTGAAACTAAAACGTTTCTATTGTCCATAACTAAACTAACTAAATAACTACTTGACTGAAATTCAAAAACTTGAAATTTAAAAACCCTTAGGCTGCCTCCCAGTAGCGCTTAGTTTAATGTCATTAGCCCAACACATTTTCTCTCATTTAGTCCAAGTTTAAACCAAGATACTCCAATTGTAAGTCTGAGATAATGCTATCTCTCTTGCTCGGATGTACTTTTTGCCCTTCAACAAAGACAATCTTCTCGGTATCCTCCTCTTCCTCAATACTCATTGTGATCATTTTCGTCCTTATGTGCAAGACTGCATTAGCAGTGTTCAAGAATGGCCATCCATATATCATAGTTACATCAAGGTCTATCTCATGATCCATAACCTCAAAATCCACGATGAACGTGAACCTACCCACTTTTACATGCACATTCAAGACTTTCCCGATTATTGGTACTAAATTACCCTTAACTACTTGCAAATTTGTTTTATCGAGACAATTAATCTTCAAATTGGCTTGTAACATATCCTTTATAGGCATCACTGACGCGTGTCGAACGTGTCAATAAAATGTAATTCCTTAAACCAACTATTTGTAGACAGCGACAAATGGTCAATCCTATAAAAATTGCTAATCTTTTTAAGGTTCTAAAGGAAAGGGAAAATGGGGGTTTGATAGTGAATGTTGAAAGAATTTTAAAAGACATGGGATTAGAAATAATTTGTAATGAAAATAATAAAAAAACAACCTAGACCCTTGGTATCTCAAACTTCCTCAACTAGCATATTCAAACTTTATGGTCATTTATCTACATAAAGTTTGCAATTCAAAGGTATTCTATAGTAGCTATAGAAGCAAGCGTGCACCCGGTTCCTTGTTTTCCTCTAATTGATAGCCAAGGTACGGCCGTTGACTACTCCTCTAATCAAACGTATAACCTTATACTCAAGTGAATTGGGTTTAACATGATGACCACGCTGTTGTTTGTGGAAACACTAAACCTAGACAACCAGGTCACAAGTGCGTTCGATTTTGCCTAGATCCCTAAGGTACTTGAACAGTAATCAATTGAAATGGTCAATTGCAAGTTATATGGTCTTCTTGTATAAGTGCAGATGCTTATGACTCACTAGCAATAAATCATAGTTTAAATTAAGGTTTAACCATAATTAATCAAGCGATATAAAAAATAAAACGCAAAAGAAAAGCAATCAAATTAAATTAAATTAGATCTTACATATGTTTGATGCCAAAAGAATTACTTGATCCACTTCCAGTCTAGATTGATGGAGATTAGCCAGATAAGATGATGAAAAACCTGAAAATCTTTAAGTGTTTTTTTTTTATTATTATAAATAAAGGATGGGAACCATGATTCCCCTAGTTGATATTTATATAAAACCTAAAAAATCAATTCCAAAATGAAATTTAAAAAAATCTCGACTAAAAATAAGGTTTCCTGTTCTAGGCCGCGGGTCATGTCGTGGGCAGAAATCTTAAAACGTGAGCCACGACCTAGAATTCTGGTGCCTATCGATATGCACTAAACGGGGCCATGAAGGCTTGGAATCTAGGTCGTGGCATTGGACTTAAAATATGACAGGCAGCCTAAAACTCTATTACTCCTATGTTCTCCTTTCATTTCGTGCCATGAGTGCATAATTCGATGTTTTGGCCTTGTGTATAAAGCATGAGTGGTGACATAGATCACTATTTTCTTCTTTCCTTTAACTGCCTCAACCAATTCTTCTTGTACTCGAATTCTTCATTTTGATTCTTAACACCAGTAAATCACACAAATGAGAGATTATTACCACTATATAGAGATTTATGGTTTAAAATCATACTAATCACTATATATTATAATGTTTAATTGTACGATTTTCACTCACATTGATTGAGGCTCATGTATCACATAAGATGTTTCTAAACCGGTGCCTATCAATGCTTAATGGTAAACATATATCTTTAGGATCTCTCTTCTTGATTAGTTGAAATCTCAGTGTGAACTTGAATTTTGGTTCCGACTTTTTCGAAAAACCTTGAAACTATTTCCTTCCGGTGCTTCTTCAGAAGGTCTTTGTTCTTATTTATTAGCTCTCCAATGTTTCTTCCCTTTCTTTCGATTTTTCAAGGCATTGATCCTTTGTTGCTTGAATCCTTCAAGTTCATCTCGCTTACTTATGTTCCATTCTCATGCATCACTTCATACTTCCTCAAAGTCAAAGTGTTGACTCTTTTTGGCCTGTACATCACTTGCTCTTATCTTAGCTCATTCGTTATCATAGTGCTCATCATGTAAATAGCACTAAAATTCTCCTTGGGATTTGTGATAGTGTTACTTGGAAAATGTCATTCCTTCCTTGAATTCAAGGCAATGGCCAATTGACGAATCTGTCTCTCTAGGTTCTTGATGGATTGTGTTCTCTCATCGTCCATCCTTTTCATAGCTTGCTTCACATTTTCCATATCTTTCTCATGTTTCTTATGGCGTTCCCTATTGCTCATGTCTATGGCATGCAAGAATTTCTCAATTGACTTCACTGAAGTCATCTCTTCACTCTGCCCTAGGTTCCCTTGTTGGACTTGTCGATCGAAGCTTGGAGGTAACTTTAATGTGTTATCATGATTTCCATATGAGAAGTTGGAGTTGTTATTGTATCCTTGATAAAACCTTTGAGGAGCCATTTCTCTTGGCTTGAAGTTGTTTCCATAACTTTATTTGTTCATGAAGCTAATCTCATCAAGCTCCATTCCTTGCAGCATGTCCCTTAGATTAACCAATAAAGCTTAGTGATTAATGGGTTGTTGTATTGCTTGCACTTATGGACCTTCTTGTACAATTTAAAGTTTCATTTTTTGATTGCTCAGGTTGGATAGTTGTGCCATGATTGCAGCTTACGAATCAATCTCATAAACACTTGCTAGTTTCCTCACTATGGAACTAGTACCGACTGTAGTGTTCTGAGACATAAGATTTAAGAAACTCAATGCTCCATCCTTATCCCTAGTTGGTAGAAAACTACCTGCTGTAGCGTCTACTAGTGTTCTAGTGCTTTGATTCACACCACAGTGAAAATTTGAAGTTATGCCTATTTAACGTATCCATGTCATGAACATCTCCTCAACATCTCCTCAAATCTTCCCAAAGCCTCGCCAAGAGACTCGACATCTCCTGCTTGAATTGATTGATTTCCAAGTTCCTTTCACTGTCCTTTAATAGGGGAAAGAACTTATCTAGAAATCTTTCATTGATTTTAACCTATGAAGTCATACTCTCTGTGTTCAAACCTTGGAACTAAGATTTTGCTTTTCCACTAAGTGAAAATAGGAAAAGTCTCATTCTGATAATTTCCTTCATAACTTCGGTAATGTGTAGGGTGTCACACTTCTCGAAGAAATTCTCCACATGTGTAACTGGATCTTCATTCATTGGCCCATTGAACAAAATATTCCGCACCATGTTGATTAGAGACGACCTCGGCTCGAACTCAGAGTTATTAGCTGGAAGCCTCATCACTCCGTTGTAAGTCTCTTGAACTTTTAGCTTGAAGTACTCACGAAAGACATCTTTATCCCTGCACTCTGTATTGTACTACCAGATCACCTTCGAGTTGGTTATTTCCTCAGCACTTTTGTTGGTCTCACGCTTGATCCTTATCCATCTTGATTCCTTTCTTTTTCTTTCCTATATTGGTTTTATCAATCTCAGAATTGTAAGGCACTAAGTTTTTCTCTCCTTTGCTACGCATGCGCTAATTCTCACTAAAAAGAAAACACAAAAGATTAAGTGCAGAAGTCAAACTTGAAACTTAAACCATTTTTATGTTTTTGTTTTTATAAACTTGAAAGTAAAGTACTTCAAATAAAACTTCACAAATTTTTTTTTGAAGCTAAATAAGTCTAAGTGGCTACCTATCCTCAACAACGACGCCAAAAACTTGATACGGGTTGCAAGTGTAACAGTTTGATTGTAGTAATAGTGTGTTGAAACATGCCATAAGTATAACGGACAACTTGTAGTAATAGTGCAATCAACTTACGTAGATCGCAAATATCGTCTTCAGGGAAAGGTGATTGCACTAGTTGTATAGAACCTACTTGAACTATTGCTTAGGGATTCACTTTTAATTGATTTTTTTATCTAAACTAAACTATTATAACAAATCACTTTAAACTTTCATTGAACTCTTATATTAAGGATATATTTGTTCACAAATTCACCTAGGTAATTTAATACGATGCTTTGTATTCATATGTACATTTCAATATGTTATGTGAAATGGCTAATTAGAATAGACATATTTCCTTCAAATCCACTTCAATCTACTGTCATGATGGAGAAGATTCTAATGTGCAAACTAAAACTCCACTTATTGGTGGAATAACGTAAGTTCCACATTGCTTTAAGTCTCAAATCACTGGATTCATAACCAATTTAGTTTACTATTCGTGCCTCCTTAATCAACATCTATCTATCGATGTTGTGTATTTTACGGATGTATCGTTCATGTCTAGATTATAAGCTTCAATGGCCATGATAAATCTAAAGACTTAGTTCATTAAATATATGATCAAGATGTCTAAAACATTACGCTCAGAATTAATACAAATTATAACTATTCAACTTTTTATTGTCATTTTTTATTCCTATTTCAAAACATAGAAATTCATTCCATATGATCCATTAATCCTTAACATAAATAGACTAATCCCACATCATTGAAACACACATATCATGATTCAATATAGAATTCATTGCAAACAAAAGATTATTATAGATATTACCTTGAATTACTCAATGAAACCAAATATTAGTTGCAAACGTGAAGTCTTCAACGTCCAACAAAAACTTATTAGTACTCAAACTCAATCTAAGTTACTTTAATGAGGGCTAATCCCCTTTTATGTGGTTGGCTCTCTCTTGTTTACCACGTCCTAATACCTATTTATACTCCTTAATAACAATTAGAAACCCTAAATTCTAATTTAACCCAAATTTAAGCTTCACTTTCTAATTTCTCGAGAAGTTGGCGCTGTCACTAATGCCTTGGCACCGTGTGTGTTGTCAAAACGTCGCCACTACGCCACTACTTCATTGTGTGATTTTGTGCTCTTGGAGCCTTAGCACTGTTCCATGTGTGTCCCGGCACTGTCCCTTGTGAGCCATGGTGCGCCGGACCATCAAAGTTGGTTTTCTTCATTTCTTCTTCTCTCCTGTGCCATGCCTTGCATCCCCAAGCCACGCCTTGTCCTCCCACAATGTCAATACATGCTCCCTCAGTGCCAACCCTCATTTTGTGGGCTTTTGCTTCGTTTCTTCTAGTTTTTTCTTGATTTCTTTCAATATACATCAATTCCTTGAAAATGTAATAATACCATGAATTAGCACTCATTTGAGGATATTTATACTAACTATACTACTAAATTTATACATATAAATAATCACTTATCAAATACCCCCAAACTTAAAGTTTTGCGCGTCCCGAGAAAATGTGTATTCAACTAAGTCTCAAATAACTAATTCTTATTTGATTCACATTGTTCTTAGAGTATCATTTAATTTATTATGTCTCAAGTTAACAATCCACTCAAGAGTTTTCCTTTTTGAAAACTTATATTTTATAGACGTGTAGCTTTAACAACTCATATAACTTCACTTTCTAAACACTAAAGTAGATCTGAACCAAAAATCATCACTACTTACAAGTTTGTTTCATTCCAACGCTCAAGTAGCAAGTATACAATCTCATGATTTCTCATTAAGCCTAGGAATTCACAAAAAAACATAGATCAAACTCATCTTTGATAGACTTTAGCACTTCAAAAGTCTATATGGCTTTTACATAGTTGGAATGGAAACTTAACTTAACTAGTTACTCGCACTCGAGCTAAATCTTTTATTTGAAGAGTTTTAGTTTACTTTCACTTTTTTTTCTCTATTTTCTTTATCATGATTTTCTTCTTCTTTTCATTTTTATTTAACATCCCCTGCTAATTTTCCTATGGACTTATTCTTCCTCACATTTTTCAACCATTAAGTTCTCTGCTCCATTTCCTATAGAACTTATAAGATTCTCTTATTTTTTCTCTTTATTTCTAAAACTCTGGTTAGAACTTGTAACTTTCAATACATCAAGTAAGTTAACACCAACTGTTACTACACAATACATATTTCTTCCCCTCTTTGCACTTAGTCTTTCTATGCTTTGTATTATCAAGTAAAACTCACACTTATTATAGAATCCTTAAATATCTAACTTTTTCCACAATAAATGTTCTAGTTTCTTGCTTTTGTTTCAAGTTCAAGGTCTTCCATAATCCTAGGTTTCTAATCATGAAATCACATTATTGTTTGCTACATTTCATTGTTTATTTTTCTTCAAAAGTTCAAATTATTCTCTCTTGATTTTCATATCAAGAAGATACTTGTAATTTACTCATTCACAATTAAAGGCATGAACATGCAAATGAATTACTTAGTCATTACATATTACTATATATAACCTAATGTATATTACTTAAACATTCAAATAATAAGTAAAACAAAAAGTTAATATACTACCATACTTTCCACCTTAACTGCTTCAAATTAAAACTTAAAACAATCATACCTATAGTGTTTATCCTTATTTCTCAGTCTATTTTACCCCTTCCCATAGTGTGGTGTAGCGTCGATGCCTTCAAACTCAAACCAAACCTTATCCTTAAGGTTTAAAGTAAGCCTAAAATATGAAGACACTAAAACACACAAACATATGTAATAAAACAAGTTATAATAAACTAAATTAAACATTAAAATTGAATTAATTAAGTAGTTGTCAAAATATCCTAAATATTAAAAATATATGAATGGTATCAAAAGCATTCTAAACTCCTCAGGTCTAAAGGAATCATAGAACACGGACTTTAGGACTGTGCGTCATAATCCTCATCTATATCATCAACTTCGGCCTGCAATGGTGTCAATAGACACTCCACCGTCCTGATTTACACCAAATCCGAATCAAGCACATATGCTGGTGCCACTGGAAAGCCTAATGATCTATAAGTAAGTTTTAACTGTCTGCTCCTTTCATATCTAGCTATGACTCTGTGATGATCAACAAACAACATGAAATTTTGTTGATTGTTTCGTTTATGTTGCTATCTCCTCTCCGTATCCTGCTCGGATCTTAGCATGGCTGCTAGGTATTTGCCATGTCTTCCTAGTATTGTCTCCTCATTTCTGCTATTCACAACCTCTGCTTTCATGGAATCGAATCCCCATGTAGTTGTGTAGGTGCCTATGGTGGAGGAGGTGGTGGAAAGACTTCAGGATCGTCCAAGTCTTGCTCTATAATCTTTGGATCTACAAACTCATAACCCTCAATAAATCTCTGCTATTGTTGCTCCTCCGCTTCGTTATTCTCCTTATCTTCTAGCTCTTGGGCTAGTTCTACAGCTACTGCTTATGTTGTTGCTTGACTTTCTTGCATTTTCGCCCATAACTTAGCCTCACATCTAGCTCGCTCAACCCTGTCTCTCTTTGTCCTCCTCAGAGTCATGGTAACTACGTGGTGATTTAAAAGTAAGCATGAAAGCTTCATCCATGGTTTGTTAGGCATTTATATCAAATTTTTCATTATCTTTCATTCTCACTTCGGCCTTTAAGGACATGTAAATAATCAAAATTGGAAACAAAGAATTGTTATCCCTTTCCTACATTATGGACTCCCTCAGATTGGTGTGTATGATCTCCCCGAACTTCATAATATAATAAAGACAAGCCGCCTTTTGGTTGTTGATCTCGCCCTGTAGAGAAATAAAGAATAATGAAGCAACAAGAAAATGTTTCCACATTCAGTACACTTTCCTAACGCTCCCCTTCATAATGTGTTTTGGCACATTCTCAGCTCCCGTGACCTATCCTTGTTGTCTTGGGACAACCAATGCATTTTCTATGGATCTAAATAGGTATAGGTTATAGGGCTTCTCATATAATTTATTCGATAAAGTTCTTTCAGATCTATACCATCCTAAGAACTCTAACCTATAGAAATTACTGATCTCACGTATCATAAAGGGAACTAAAACCCCTATCACCTTCACTGGCTCATCCTTAAGTGTGAACTTCGCATTGGCATAGAACTAAAAAATAATCCCACTCACTCCTTTCACTTTATTCTCTCTATTGTCTTGAGGGAGTTGCTCCCAATTTTAGCGCCTAATGAAATTGTTCACTCTTTTATCATATTTGGCCATCAAATTAATTCCTCTTTGTCAAATGAACTCCATAAGTAAAATTTTCTCGTATCGGTCATTAACATCTTTACAAACAAAATATTTGGATTTAAAAGTGACTTTCACGTCATTCTCGACTTTCTTTTCATCAGAAGTTGTAAAGTCAAGAGAAATGGTCATGGAGATCAACTCAAGTTCTTTGCCTGATTCCTATTCCTTGTCACTTAGATAGCCAACAACTGATGTAAGCATATCCATCTAAACATAAGTAGCATCACGCGAGGTTTCCTTTATATTAGGAGGATTAGGAAGCTTAGGTCCCTCAAGTTTGGTGCTAGGAAAGGATTGTGAAGACAACTTCATTCTCTCATTTTTTCATCAAGTATGATAGATCCTTAAGAATCTTATCTGCATTGCCACCAAATTGACTCAACAATCACACAAAATCTTTAAGTTCTTAGTAAGCTTTAGCAGAATGAGAGTACTCTTTACAAGTTTCACAAGCATTGACTTATTGCACAAAATAATGTTGATTAGAAAGATCTTGTTAATAACATGACATACCTACCCCATTCACACCGTAATAGTGTGAGTCTTGATATGAATCATGATTATAGGAGTAGTGAGCTATGAAGTGAACCTACAAAAACTGAGATACAAGGGTGTAGAGATTTTCCTTATATATATATATATATTTTTATAGTAACCTAAAGATAATCTAAACAAGTCCCCGAAAACGGTGCAAAAATTTGATATCGCACCGCACAAAAATCCCAAATACCAGGCTAAAGTTAATTTGCACTTGCAGTTAGCGGGGTCGAATCCTCAGAGACTAGGGATAACTTTAGGTTACAAAAGGGGTTTTAAAAAAATTATACTAATACAAACTAATTACTAATTAAGTAGCAAGCTAGGAAATAAATACAAAAACAAATAACTATAAATACTACTAAATTAACAATACTATAATAATTCCAGATCAAGGAGACACTTGTACTAATGTAAGTATGATTTAGTCGTCGATTCAAAAAGGTTATTTTTCATCAAGTTATATAAATAGGATTATAGCGACTCACGTACCTGGTTCTACTCATGTCAATGAAAAGAATGTGCGACATAACCACATAATAACTAGACCGCAAAACCTATCGAATATGATGTAGATTTTCGACAAACTAGCAGCATTAAACTCTGTGAGAATGCCTACTATAAGTAGTAACTAGAATGAACTGATATCTTTCTCATATCTCAATGACACAAAGTCACATTGATTGCCAACAAACAAGGCCCCACTTGCCACCTAACATGATCCCCCTTACCGAGCGGTGGTAAGATCACTGGCAAAGTTCTATTACACCCACACGTGCATCAGCTATTACATATTATGAATGTGATACTTCTAATATATTATAAAAATGCAATAAAAAATACAAGACCATAATGAAAAACATGGAAATTAACATATGAATCTTATCAATCACTTACATGTCTCCTTGATCTAGACAATAGTTTAGCTTAGTCTAGCCATATAAATCAAAATATAAAAGAAAAGATTCTTAAAAGGAGAAGATAATAGAATTAGGGAGAAGAGATATCTTAAAGTCATTCTAGGATTTCCTTTTTATAGTATAAGTGTGATAAGAGGTGATCTAATCCCGACCCTTGCAAATTCGCAAAGTACAAACTGCTAATCTTCAGATTTATCCAACAACATACGTGTAAAACTCCAAGGCGCTAGAAATCGTTGAGACGACACTATGATACTTTATTTATCCTTCAATTCTTTCATGCCCTGAGCCTAGTGCCATGCCCAGTGCCTTAAGGCACAGGCCTTCTCCTTGGAATTTGAGTTATGTTTTTCACCTAGGTTTTCATAAGGCTTCATACGCAACGTCCACATTGAGTTTTCTTTGATTCGGTAAGTTAAGGCAAATGACTCCTTGACTATTCCTTGACGATTTTAAGTCACCATGAGGCGTTGGGTAGGCGTTGAGCCTATCTCAAGCTTTTATCTAGATTTTTGTGGTAAATCACTTTTTTTATTCAATAGCCTATATTTACCTTGAAAATAGACAAACAAAGGTTTTAGAGTATACATGGAAATAAACGTCTTGGAGTTTATAGTATTATCACACTAAAATATAGCACTTAAAATATAGCACTTCCATTAGTGACTTATGGACTTCATCATTCTCCCCAGGGTGGACACAATTCGCCCTCGAATTGTCATCATCAGACGTATCCCCATAATAGGGAACAAGATGCTTGACATTAATTTTCACACCTGACTGAATCCTTGTACTTGTCAGTAGCCTTCTGCAAGTTAACTTTGAGAAATTGGTGAATCTCGTGCAGCCCACGAACAAAGTCTTCTGCCTTGCCATCAGTATATCGGATTCCTTCTTGTTACCATGCCTTGATTCAGTTTGAATTGCAGCAAGCAAAATCTCCTTTGAATTTGTAATGGCAGCATACGCTTGCTCAAGGATCACTCTAACAGTGTCAACCTCACCTGTGAGCCACTTCTCTTTGGCACCCCTCAGCCAAAGAACCTCAGCCCGCGGATTGTAAGAGACTGCTTTGCCAATCAAAATATCAAGAGACTCTCTAGTTCCGTGGCCCTTCTCAGCGTGTGCGCATCCCCAATAAAGCCTTCGTTGTCACTACCGTACCCACACCGGATCCACTCCAATCATCATCTATGAAGTTATCGTCATCCATAGTCCTAACACTTTCTTGGTCATCCTCGAATCCGCCCGCAACCGTATCCCAGAGCTCCTTCATCTCGCGATCGCGGCCAGGATAAATCGCCGACAAGCTCCCACCCTTATCAAACTCCTTATCCCCCTTCAATTTCTTCTCTTTCTTTCTAAACCCATCTTCCTTCGACCACTTCCGCTTCTGCGACGATGGCGGCTCGCTCGCAAACACATCTCTCATGAACGCTGGTTCTTCATCTTCAATCCCAAAATCAGGCGTCCTCTCTCTGTCCCCACTCTTCTTCACCAATCTCTTCCTCGGCGTCGCCTTCGAACCCGAATCATCGAACTCGTGAACTGGCGTCTGAACGGTCACATCATGTTGGCGTCCTTGCTCCGAACCGTGCCCTCCTCTCCAGTCTCTCTCGCTGAAAGACCCTTTGGTTGCACGCCCGCCACGGGCATAATACTTCTCGTCGCCTCCCCGTAACGCGGAGGGCCTAAAACCGCTCTTCTTCTTCTCGCGCTCCTCTTCCCGCACGAGACAGGCGCAAACCCCCGATCGGACTCCTCCGAAGATAATCGATAACGCCATGCTTACTATAACCTGAAGGTCTGCGCAAGTCCTCCGAACCCCAACGCACGAACTCTCTCGATCCGCGATGGGAATCCCTCCGTCTCCTCGCGAACCTACGAATCCGTCCTCTCGAAGGGGAGGATACGATCCATATGCCGATCCAACAACCGATCGATTTTGGCGAGTTAATTGTTCTACCACCGCGACCATATGTTGGTCAATTAATGGGCCAATTTGTCGATTCGATTGTTACGATCATACACCTCCTCGATACGCTGTTTGGTTCCTCTTCTGCGGCATGATTTCTCCAATCACGCCGAAGAAGCGAGGCTTTGATACCAACTGACGCAATGGAGATCTTCCAAATCGGTTGAACGAATCCACGAACAACTCGATCTAGGTCGAACTTAAGCCAATCACTTATCAATTATAAAAATAATATAATTTTCTATTGCATTTACTTTGATTTAGATTTTGATATCGATATATAGGATGATTTTATCAAGTACAAAATTAGAGGTCGATGGATCTAATTAAGTCCGGCTGGGGTTACGGGGCTTAATTAGGGTTTCATGCTGAGTATCGCCTAAATTGGGATAGGGGATGCTACATTAGAGCTTATTTAAGTTTGACTATTTCAGTTCATTGTAAAATACTCCACTATTTGCCTTAATGTCTTTTTTATTTAACTGAGACCAAATCTCAACTTCGAAGTGTCCTAAATACGATTACGCTAAATCCTCGGGGTCCCTAGTCGATTATTCCTACCATATAAGAAGGCTTGATGCAAAAGAATAACGCTAAGAGGCCTATTTTATTCATTTGAAATACCCTTTGATATTTAACTCAAACAAAATGCCTAAACTTGGTGTTATAGGTCGGAGACATTTTCTATATTATTTTTTAGTGTTATTAAATTATTAAATTCCATTAGAAATAATTTCAAGAAAATCATAAAACTTAGTGGAAAGACTTACTATGATCCAATAACATTGCTGAAAATTTTGGTTCAATTCTGACATCATTTGATGCTCAGAACACTTTAAGTAAAAAACCAGCTCATTAAGTAAATAAGTTTTGCCTATTTCAAAACCCATTTCGAAAACTATTCAAAATACCTCAAAATCACTTGAAACTCTTAGAGAACTTAATTTAGATTATTTTAAGATACTTTAGAGATTTTGGTTATTTATGGACTAGTGGAGGCTCCTAAAAGAGATATCGACATCCAAACACTTACAAAAGGAATATCTTTGTGGACAAGCACTAAATTTTAGTTCATTCCCGACAAAAAAGATGACTCAGTTTTTACAAAATACTAATCGTACATTTCTCTTCTATGTATTAGCTTTCTAAAATGACAAAGTACGCTTAAATCTTATTAAAATTGAGAGAGTTCAAAATGCCAAAACAACTTAATTTGAGAGAGTTTTGGACCAACAGTGTTATAAAATTCATACCTCTCCAACCACACATCCAAGAAACGTGATTTTTGGTGAGAAACTTGTCTAAGCATCAAATAACAACATAAAAAAACCAGTCAATTCTGAGATGAAATTAAAGATTTATGCTCTCTAGTTCTTAGCTTTAATTTTGACATTTCATCAAATATGTACTGTTCATGAACAACTTAAACACCAACCGTTAGCAACTATGATCAGAAGTAAAACCAAAGTAAAAACCATGACTAAGGGAGTGAAAATCTTGTAGTCAACCTTAAAACTTCTTGGAAACCCAACTCCATACTTGTATGGAATAAAAAAAAAAACCCAATTTTGAACTCAAAACATTAATTTTTTGCAAACTTTGATTTAAAATCCAGAATTCGGATTTGTTGTAAACCTCTTAAACTTTATGACCTGAATTTTACTTAGAGATCGTGAAATCCAAGAATTTCATAAACTTGATTAGGAGGTTAATTAAGAATATTTGGATTTTAATTAAAATTAGGTATCTAAAGTGGGACCCAAGCATTACAAACCAACGATCATAAGTTTAAACAAGATGTTTTATGCGTCGTGTGAATAATTGTTGTAATATACTCTTTTTGGCATGAAATAGAGTTAACTTGAAGCTTAGGGATAGTGTTCGCATGTACGGAGTGCATTAGAAACTTTTTCAATTTTTGACAAAATTTGGGGTTTAGTTTGGACTTAAAAATAACAGCGGAATATGAAATTAAAAAGAAAAATGAAAAATTACCGGAAGTGAATTTGACTTATATTAATGAGATAACTTTTAAAGGATAAAATGGACATTTGGCAACCAATCCTTTAAAATTCAAAAACGAAAAAGGGTATCGATTTTGTTCTTCATCCTTCGATTCTCCTTCTTCACGACGCCTCTACTCTCTCTTCTGTCTCAATTTCCTTTTCCTCATGTCTCTACTTCATCGATCTCTTCCCCTCTCGAACAAACTCTGTCTCTCTCGTTTTCTTTCTCAATCTCGTGCGTTCTCTCTAACTTCTCGTTTCTCTCCCTCTCTATCTCTGTGAATCGTTCTCTCTGTCTCTTTCAAACTCACCGTCACAGTGGAAGGGTGTTGAAGGTGAGCAGTAGATTTAACCCACTGTTGTGATGAGTTGTTTTTGGAGTTTGTCAATGAAGAACGAAGAGGAAGAGAAGACGAGCAATGGAGATTGTGGTGGCGGTTAGGATGAGTAGAGGTGAGTCAATCTTTGGAAAAGGTGAGTTTGAGATTCAAAAATTCGTGCTTTGTTCAGTGAACTTAATGCTTAATCATTGAATTTATTGATCGAATTGGTTGTGTTGTTGTTTCGGTTAACAAATGGAAGATTGTTAATAACGATGGGGTGTGCAGTGATGTCGTGGTTTAATTTAGGGCTGTTGTGATGTTTTGTTGTTGTTGGGGCTTTAATGGTAGGGTTCTGCCCAATTCGTGCCTTGGTAAACCCAAGGAATTGTAAATGATGCTGTGTGGCTATTTCTATTGTTGTTCTTTGTGTTTGATTTTGGTTTTCTTTGATAAAGGAATTGATGATGGTGTATAATTGGTACTGTTTTATTGTTGTCGATTGTTGTAACAAAGGGGAAAATGAATTGTTGATGGATATAAGAGAGAGGCATAGGACCGTTATGTGTGATCGTTGATTTTGGGTCTAATATGATGTTTTGAAATAATTGACGATTTAGAACAAGTTTTGATCCATTTCTAGTCACGTATAGTTAAGTATTGAGATTTCGTTGATCTTTCGGGATTCATGTTTTGTGTTTTATTGATTAATGATGAATATATGAACCATGTGATTTATTCGTGATCAAATGTTATGAAAAAAATGATTGGTACTGAAGTGAGGTTGTTCATATTGATTGATGATTTAATTAGAGGAATTACATTTTTAGCGAGAAAATGAGTCAAAATTGGGCTCATTATGGTCTCTAATCGAGATACTGAATTTATAAAGTCTACAATTACAAGTGGAGTTAAAAACTTTTAATATGGAGTACGAAGTTGAGTTATAAGTGATTTCGGATCTCAATAGGTAGTTAAGATCCTATTTAGAGCCCAACAAGTGGTTTGGGACTCTAATTGGAATTCGAAAACATGAAAATGAGGTGTGAAAGGTGTTTGAGAAGTTTTAAAGGAAGGAGTTAGAATTATTAAGGGACTTGAACTCTGATATGACTTGAAAATAGGTTTTTAACCCAATTGCAACTTGAAAATAATTTTGAAGTATTAAAATATAATTTTAACGCTATTATGGAATTTTATGATCTAATAGGACTTAAGTAAGTATGTGAAAGCCAGGGAATGTTGTGTGAGGCTTTGTCACCAACTTTGTGTTGGTTTGACTATAAGTAAACCCTACAATGGTTTTTACTATTAAAGGAATTTATCTTTGTACCTACATTTTTGTTTAGTATGTATTGCATTTCGCATAAGTCTTGGTCATGCATTCATGGCATACAGGTCACATTCTCATGTTCGGTCTCAATCAGGTATCCCGCCTAGGTGAGAAAAACTAGGTGAGAGTAAAGCTTGTCAAGACTAGGTATCCCATCTAAGTAAAAAAAAAATGCGAATAAATTTGTAAGCAGGCAATGTTGAATCCGGGTAGCATGCATTGGACTTTCATTACTATTTTAGGTTCATTCTTAGGTCGGCCAATCTATTTGTAAACCTTAAATAGTAATGAAAGGGTTTCACGTTGTTATATAAATTTCTTGTTATTTGAAAATGCAATTACATGTCTCCATGTATTCGAACTAAGATTTGCAGGAGTACAGAGCAGTGTAGGAGTTTACTTACCTAACATCTTCGAGTTGTTGTTAATAATGTCAATTTCTCTGTGAAGACAAGGAAGAACGGACAAGACTCGAAGATCTTGGTGAATATTTTAAATTTTTAAATTTTAATTCTCTTTGTAATCATGTTATATATTATTGTTTTGGGTTACGGGGTGAGTGTAGGTCGTGAAATACTCTTGAATAGGTTATGAGTGTCTTTTAAATTAGTTTAGAGTAAGTTACGAGGTTTATGTTCCACTTTTGGTTTATTTGGAATTATAAAGTTGTAAATAATGCATTGGAGACTCTAAGTTAGTTTAAAAATTTGAATTTAATATATATTGTGAACTGCAGGGAGTACTAAGTCCTTCTATACATTTCTCCAATTCTACTGACTATTAGGTGAATTTTTTAGTAGGCCACTTTTCGGGATGTGTTGTCAAAATTTTTATAAAATAAAGATATGATTTCCTAATTTGATCTAATAAAATAAATTAAGAACTGAGGTTAGATCAGGATTTAGATTACAATTTAGAGCATTAATAAGGATTGAATTGAAAAGTGTTTTAAGGTTAATGTTAATTGAATGGATTAGGTCCCTAATTATGAGAATTAAGTTAAGTTAGGACTTAGCGAGACATGTCTTGACAAAGATCAACACTATAATTAGAAAATTCAGCATGACTACAAACTAGTGAAACCAAATTTATCTCATCATTAAGCATCCGAATAGAAGAAAAAATGGATATTACTTATTAGAGTGATTTGGCCTCAAATCTCTCCCTTGTTGACTTTAAACCCTTTCCAGCTCTCCAATTTCTCCAGCAAAGTTAGGTTTTCATTCCTCTCTATGTGCTAAATCTCTTGTGTTCATGAGACAAATTGCATGAACAAAAACATTCAATCCCACTTATATAATATATATGTTAAGAAAACCAACCTTTAAATCAGCATCTCATCATGCATTTTCACTTTTTCTAGGCACATCTAAGGTTGTTATCTTTAAACGCATGCTTACCAAGTGTCACACCCCAATTTCAAGATATGCATACCCGATTTCAAGATGGACGACCCACAAGCGCCACTGAATCGAGTATAACTCATAAATAGGAAAACTATTAGCTGCTTGGCAAAAAAATATCTATTATATTATATACACGATAAAAAATAATACATTTTTACTGTGTATATACTTCTCTTCCCGAATATCTCATGCCTATGATTAAACCTTTTTAGCTAAATACATGAAATTTTTATTTTAATGAACAAGCCGCCCAATAATACTTAAATTACACATCATTAATGCAACACACATAACAAAACATCACAAAAGTATCAAATTAAACCATGCCCGAGGCCAGACCTCAATATGCCTGGAGCATAAATTACATCGATGGACTTAGGGAGCTGTACATGTAGACTCAAACCACACCTACGTCAAATAGCAATATCAATGGTGCTCATCGACACTTAACCATATTGGTGGACAAATAATACCACATGGGTGGACTTCGAAATGTCCGTCGACAAGAATCACACATGCGGATAAACATAACTATGCAATTATCATAATAATAATGATAAAGATGCAAAGATGTATAGGCACATGTATCAAATTAATAATGCATAAAAAAGATGATTCCTTAACAAGAATCACCATCCCTAGGAGGTTACAACATTTTTCTTAAAGTTTCTCCAAGAGAACGGATAAGTGGAGAGAGATATAAACTACAATAAAATGTGAGAATGAATTGCATTCTCATTTCTATTTTTAGAGGGAGAGCTTGATAAAATAAAAATCATAATGACAAATCATAATAAGTTGATAAAGACAAGGTCATTGTCGATCATAATATTTAAGATAAAGATAAACAAAACTTCTTATTCTTTAATTAAAAATTAATTTGCAGTGTCATTGTCAATCATAATGTGAAGATAAATATAAAGAAAACTTCTCAGTCTTTTCATAAGGATATTAAGTGTCATTGTCAATCATAATGTAAAAATATAATTTATAGAAGCCTCTTATCCTTTACTTGATGATAAGATTTACTTATCTTCTACATATTTAATTTACTAATTTATTTACTTTATAATAATTACCTTGTTACTCATGGTATTTTTTTTTTCTTTTTACTATAATTACTATTTCTTCCATTAAGTTAATTACTTTTTTACTTATCCTTATTATTTCATCCTTATTATGATATTGTAATTATTCTTTAGGATAAATGATAAAATGCAAAACAAGCAAGTGATGCAAATGATGTATCAACAAAATGCATCATTCAATATTCATCCACATGTATTAATGTAGTATAATAAAGCAAAAGAATGGGCAACTCGATAAAAGTAATTGGTATCTTGAGGCATATACATACGTTTCTTGAGATTCATGAATTTGTGGTGTTACAATCTCCTTCCCTTCGAGCAATTTTGTCCTCGAAATTGACAAATTCTTGGATCAACATACATACATATTTATATATATATATATATATATATATATATATATATATATATATATATATATATATATATAGTAGTTCTCTTTTTTTCCCTTTAATAAGGTATATCGTGTTTATGAATATTACAATATAGACATAAAACTCATTGACCATATTTTTAATGGAGATCTATTTGTTTGGTTGGTCAATTGTGCTTCATTAAAACATTTTATTATGTAGATTTACCACTTAATTTTCTAGGGTAAGTGCATAGGTTTGTAGTTTATTAATGTTTCCACTTTAATTCAAACATACGTGGGATAATCAAGACAAGAACCTCATTCTTATTCATTGAGTTACCTGTTCCATACCGCTTTAACTGAAAAATAAGAGCAACATTCATGTTAATATTATCTTACCCTTGTAACATTATTACACAAAGTTTCTTCCTCTAATTTACTCTTAACCAGTACTAGCCATACACCAAATTTAAAGCATTTTCCAAATAAAGGTCACAATCCATCCTAGTTAAGATTTTCATATCCATACGTCATGCTTAAATAACATTTGTCTTCGCGAAATGTCTTGATATCAGATCATCTTAAAGTATAGGGTTTTCTGCCAAAGATTGTCTTCTCGAGTCAACTATGATATATATATAGTTTTAAATACTATCGTTTATACATTTCTTTCTAAATATTAGAGTAGCTTAACTTGGATTATAAGTAATAATATTTAAGAATCCCAAATGACCCTTGATTAAGGCGTTAATCATATTTTTTCCAACTTTAAGTCCACTTACATTAATTAACATACCTCCAAAGCCATTAATAGTTCTAGCTAAGAACCTTTTATATGTCGTCTTGTTCCTTTATTGTATGTCTTTGGTAGTTAGCTTATTTTCATGTCTTAGCGAAGCAATAATGGTTCTAAAAAATATAAGTTATGAACCTAAAATTTTAAAAGTATCATAAGTTACTAAAAATATTATATGATTTTTTTCTCAAGATTTCAGGTGATAACTAGTAGCCAATGAGGATAATCATCATCATCATCAACAACAACAACAACATAGCCTCAGTTCCAAATTAACTGGGTTCGGCTACATGGATCAAACTTTTCCATTGTACTTGATTAAGCACAATTGATGGTGAGCTTTGCAAACCATTCAAATCCCTCCTAATTAATGCATCCCATGTTAACATTGGTCTGCCCCTACCTCATCGAATTTCTACAATTTTTATTGAGTCAAGTTTTCTAGTTGGGGCATTTGTCGGCCGTCGTTGCAGGTGACGAAACCATCGCAACCGCCATTCCCTAATCTTTGTATCAAATGGTGCTACTCCTACTTGTCTTTGAATTTCTATATTTCTTATTCTATCTTTACGAGTTTTACCAATGAGGATAATCATCGATACCAATTAAATATATTAATGAGATTATTATTGATTCAAATCAATCAATGCATTTATTAGGTCACCTGGTGGTTAGTCGTTATTTGTGCTATATTTTAGGGTGATTTTACCACCGATTTCATGACTTTTATCATCATTTATACCGTCGAATCATTTTTTTTTTGTTTTCAGGTAAAAAATAGGCTTTTGTACAAAAAGAAGTTATTTTGACATTAATTCAGCTAAAAAACTGAAAATAGGCTTAGCGCCTTGGCGAAAATCTAAGCATAAAGCTAGATCATCATGGAATCTCTGGATAAAATATGATTGGATTGAAGGAAGCTCAGTGGAAATATTGCAAGAAAAGCCTCGTGAAGACCCAAGAGAAAGACAAAGCTCATATTTCGAGAAAACCCAATGCCCTCATAGCGATATGAGTATGTTCGTAGGCCACTGGCATATTACTAGGTTCGATTTGGAATGAAACAGGGAAAAAGTAGAGCAACACAGTGATGTCGTAGAGATTTCCCAGCTGTTTAGCATTTTGTACATAAAACGTTAGGAATGTTCGAATATTATTGGTTTTCATTCGATTGTTTCTCAAAGATTTTGGTTTATATATGGTTCTATCATATTCGTACAATATACATGAGACCTCAGAATGAAAAAGAGAGTTTCTGAGACCGAGAGTTCTAGATTTAGAATTTTATATAGAGTTTTAGATAGGAAACTTTAGTGCTAGGTTTTTCTTTTGAAGTTTTGTGTAGAGACTCTTTGTAAGTTTTATATATTTAAGAAATCTCATATTTGTATTTACGATTATGAGTGGCTAAATTCCACCATCTAGGCCAAGGTATTTGAGTTCTAGGGAACCATTGATTCGTAAGGTTTATGTACTTCGATTCATAACTTGTTGTTGCCAATTTTTGTGCTCTTATTTGTGTTGTTATTAAGAGGTTTTTGACTATGGATTTAAACCTTAAGTTACTTCTTTTTTGTTATGTAAGTGCACGTGCATGACAATTATGGTTGAAGTCATTGCGATTGATCCTACCGCTGCTCGGTAACGGGATTACATTAGGTAGCGAGTAGGGGCCTTATCTGTTGGCAAGCGGTGTGTCCCTTTGTATTTAGGATATGAAATGGGTAGCAGTGTATTGTAATTTCTACTCGTAACAGATGGAAAATCCAACGTTAGTTACCACTCATGATAGGTGTTCTCATAGAGCGCTACGACATATCTGATTGCTTTGCAAATCTAGTTAGTATGTGGTTGTGTAGCACATTCTCTTCACTGACATAAGGAGAATGAGGTGATGAAAGTCACTATAAGCCTACGTACGAGAATCCGTAATATGAGAAACAATTGATAAACCGACGATCAAATCAGTTCCCTAGAATGTCAAATCCGCATTTCGTCTAGAGTCTTTATTTATTGATTTCAATTTAAGTGTTTCAATTTATATGCATTTGATTTACTAGTTTACTTTTATTTTCGAAACCCCCATTTTCCCTAAACCTAAAAAGAACACCCCAATCTCTATGGGATCGACCTCGTACTTACCTCATTGCAAAGCAATTGTAGTTGGTGAAAAACGAGACTATTTTTGGCGTTGAATAACACAACATCAAATCTTGACGCTGTTGTAGGGGATTGGTGCTAATTGTTTTCTTGTAGGTTTTTATTTTAATTATATGGTTGTAGGTCATCGGCGTTCACTTCTCGTTGATTCTTTTGTTCCTTACGATCCAAAGATTGATCAGACTTACTGGATAAGGAACATAACTAATAGAAGGAGAGGACAGTTAAGGGTGACTATAGAGGACAACATGATACATTAAGGCTATAATCGGGGCAAGAAAGAGTGCTCATTTTTAGGGAAGCGAACCAACACTGATGAGACTTGTTACCACTATGTATTAAGTATCCAACTGCTACCATCAGTTCGAGCTGAACTCAGGGCTGATACATAAGTTGCCTTACTTTCACGGGAAAAAGAATAAGGATCCTTTGAAGTTTCTCAAAGAGTTTGAAATGGTGGTAGTAGGCATGAAGCCTACTACAAGTGATGATCTAGTGAGACTGAAGGCATTTTTTTTTCTGTCTCAAGGATGTTGCACAGGACTATTTATTCCACTTACCAATCGTTTCCATTAGAAACTGAAATGAGCAGCATCAGCAGTTCCAGGATGACTATATGTCAGCTAGGTGAATCACTCAGCTCAGGAGGGAGATATCCCATATTATTACGGAAGATGATGAGTTATTATCATAATACGGAGAGAGATTTAAGAGATTGTATAGAGCAGCTCCTCGACATGGTTTCAGTAAGAAATCTCTTATGGAAAGCTTGTACGAAGGGCTTACACACAATGAGAAGAGGTTTCTCAATACAATGTGCAATGGTAGTCTATCTAATATCACACCGATTGTGGCTAAGGGATATATAGAAAAGGTAGCCAACCAAGCTAAGTCGTATGGACCGACTAGTCAAAGACGAGGAGCTACGATATCTTCAGGGTAGAGTAGACTCGATGGTGAGTTGTCAAAACTCAATTCTACGGTTAAACAGATGATGGTAGAGAAGGGAAAAATGAAAGCTTGTGGGATTTGCTTCGAGCCGAGTCACCTTATAGTCGAGTGTCCTAAACTCCACGAGGATACTATGGAGGCAAAGGCTGTAGGGCAATTTTCAGGACCACCAGTAGGGAAATTTGGGCAACAAAGTTACTTCTATGGAGGGAGGAACATAAATCCTAACTTCAACTATAATGGCAGGACTCAAAAGTACCATAACTTTGTGCCTAGAGGACAACCATTGCCGGTAGCACCACAGAGCCAACCACCTCATCCACAGGGACCCACCCAAGAGAGGATGATGAAGCAGTTGAGCCTATCACAACAACAATATAAGGCTAGGATTGACGCTTCGATCAAGGAGTTGCAGGCTAGGTTATCAGATATGTCAGCTCAAATAGGCTAAGCCAGTAACCAGGGAAAGTTGTCATCCCAGCCAGTCTCAAACTCTAACGTGCATGTGAATGTTATTTCACATGTCAACGCATCATCTTTGACAATGGAAGCCAAGAGGAATACTAAGAAAAGATGATGGATTAATACCATCCAGCATAGGGCACCATTTCCTCAGAGATTATATTCAGAGATATATCCATTCCTTACCGAGGATCAACCCAAAGAACGAGTGGCAGCCAAGACAAAATTGAAGGAAAATAAAGAAACCCAACCATAAGTAGAAGAAATTTGCGAACCATTCTACATCGCTGGACTTTTTACACAAGAAAATGAGAGTATCCTAGCAGGTAATATAGACACACCATAGACATGCGGTGATCCGAGTATGTTTACTATCACTTGCATAATATGAGGTTTGCATGCAGAGAAGGCGATGTTTAACTTAGTTGCATTCATAAACATCATGTCATCGTTCGTTTTCTTATCCATACTTAAGCATGTTTTAAGGCGTTACGACATAACCATCAATTTAGAGGACATATCTTCAATCTAACCAATAGGTATGTTGTAAGACGTGACTATTCTCGTCAAAGACCTAGGCTTTCCTAATAATTTTCGTGATATTTGTAATGGCCCAATATTTATTGACGCCGTTGTTTAGATTATTTACAAATTAGGACTCTAGCTTGAATCTACGTTGACACTGCAGATGGGCTAGGGGCATACCTAACTAGGTACTAGTTATATATCATTTGATTGGTTGCTTTTATTGTGGTTGATTTTATTTAATATGGCATAAAGTATCGCATGTTTTTAAATATCATGTTATGTCGAGAAAGATGGTGCAACTGGTAATTGCTTCGTAAAGCGTGTTGATGTAGGTATCAGATTGGCGTAATATGGGTACATTAAGTTTTATAATATTAACTTGAATAAATTGACTAAGAATCAAGGTGAATATGACTTAAATTGGAGAATCGAACTTTACGTTAAGTCATAATAATCGGGTACATTAAGGATTGGCGTAACACATGTCGAGTGTGCACAATAATTTCCCATATTTTACTATTAACTTGTAGTAGTGGTAAATGGGATATTGTCTCTACCGAGATTTTCGAAATCTTAAAGGAAGGTAGTTTTTCTTGTTTTTATTAATTTATTTAATCTAATTGAACATGAATTAAACTACTTAATAACTAACAACTATGATTACTAACTTAAATAACCAAACTAACTAAATTAATTTAAACAATTCAAATTCAAACCAAATTAAACAATATTCAGATTCAATTCAATATAACTAGACAAACATTTAAACAAATTCCCACCAAACAACATAATATATATTTGGATTGCTTTCAAAAACACTAGAACATAATATCACTTCATACTATAGTTATAATCATAAAACAAGGAATTTTGAAATCATTAAACCTTAATTCATAATAGGTTGATAGCCATTAACCAACGATCAGTTTTTCTAGATTTAATGGAATTGTCATATTCTTATCATTGCAAATATACCCATTGGATAAAACTCAACACCGTAGAAATACGATAGCATTATACTCAGTGAAAATCATGTATAATCTAAGTCAAAATTACCGAACCCACATAATAAACAACTTAGAACACAATCTCCTAGAACATCCACTCTGGAAATGCCCTATAGATTAATCCTAGTTACTAATTATATAATTGTTGTCAATAACTATAGACATAGAATAAGAATAATAATACCACATAACACATTTGCAACTATGTATGCAATACTAATATCCTTTAGTTTTAATACGCAAAAACTTGTTAAATCCGTGATTGACGTGTATGAATAGATTTAAAGCATTAAGCACATGATTCCTTAATTATAACTATCTAGCAATCCAAAATATATTACATTGTATAGGGTTTGTTTAGATTGATAGATTACTCACTAATGCTAGAAATAAATAATGCATAAATATAATTAAAGGACATAATGAATGAATAAATACCTGAATATAAATCAAAGCACCAATGTATCTTCAAACATAGACAATAAAATGAATATAGAGCAAAAGAAAATCCAAAAGGAAAGAATTAAGAAAGTTCTTTCAAAGTTCTCTGGCCTTTTTTATAGTCTCCCTACGCATACATATCTTAGATAAACTTAAATTCCTTATACTAATTTAAAAAATCGTAATTGACCTCACCGATTTTTCAACGATTCCTAACTTACACATAAATCGCTGAGCAAATCACTGAGTTTAGCTCTATGTGCTCTACCGATTCAGCTGGCAATTTATAGTTCATTCTCTAATTCACTGTGGATTCGTTGGCGTTAATATGCTGCTTATTTAGATGCTGATTCTTAGTGTTAGTGTTATTTTAAATCACTGGATAATCACAAAAACAAAAGAATAGCTAGTGTAATATCATTATTTATGCCTAAAATCAACCTAAATTACATTATAAAATGTGTCTAATTATTGACTTGTCATGATGCACCTAGAGATGCGTGTCGGGACTCTAGGCACTGGGTGCCGAGTAGTCGGGGGTTAGTGGGACTATAATTGGGTTAATTGTGTGATCATATACACTAACTATATTATTGTTGCACCTAAGTTGGCTATTTAAAAAGAATTAAATTTATTTTCTTATAGTTTGATCAAATTAAATAAAAACTATTGATGAGCATTACGATGATCCTAAAATATGTAATACTAGGCTTTTAGTATCTCAATGAATTCATTTATTTGTGTGTGATAGCCTTAACAAGGACCAAAAGATCGTCATTGAGTTACGTGTACGCAATTGATCTAAACATAATATATAAGTAGCATTAGTTACTAGGAAAAATCAACATGCACCATCATCTTCTACTTCCTAAACTCGAGAGCAAAAATCAGGGATTTAGAGGGATGAACACTTGAATTGGTGTAGGAAATCAGAATTAAGGACACGAAATCAAGGTAATGCACTTCATCTTCATCAATTTCATCTTCTTCAGTTTTTGTGTGTCCATGAAAATAAGCTTGAAGATTGGGATTTAATGGTGATTGTTGTTGTTGTTAGAGGATTAGAATAAGAGAAGAGAAATAATTAAAAAAAAAGTGTACTGGGAGGCAAAGACAAATTGCAAAGCATTTGCAATTCGTCTTCGCAAAATCGATTGAAGTGGTGGGCCTCAGGCATGCTGTGCGTGTGAACCTGGGCCGAACCGGGCCCAGCCCGTGTTAAGTAGGCCCATCCCCTATTAAATATTTTTTTTTAAATTAAATTAAATACATAATAAATAAAATAAATTACATAAAATATGAAAAATAGAAAAAAATTACAAAAAACTACAGAAAAACTAAAAAAATTAGAGAAAATATAAGAAATTGGAAAAAGGTAGAACATTGGATTTCGAGAATTTCTAAAGCGTTTGGCACCCCTGTGTAACTCGAAAAATGTGCAACAACTAAAAATCTAAAATAAAATTCTAATTTTTAGTTTAATATTAATAATTTAACTTAATGTGGCTCTAAATCAATTAAAATAATACATTTGGATTTCGGGGGACTAAGGGGATCATAGCTCGGGTACCAGGAGCTAGGCGAGGTTGGATTCAGGAGTCTGGGGAAGTCGAAGTGCGTGATCGAGGTTTGTAGAACCAAATGGAACGTCACTTGGGTATTTACTTGCTTTCATTACTATTTTACTCTATCTTGTTCAATCTATTCCTGTTGTATTCCTCATTTACTTTACTCACATGTGTCTATATCACTGTTTGAATGGTTGGTTGAGTTTACTCCTATCGGGTATTCCGTTGTGTGTCTATGGCAGGCTTGACCATAGTATGTGTATCAAAAGTCCTCAGTGAATACCGACCCGAGCTACTTTATTGGTACATGTGTTGGTTCGTTGTGGGTTTATTTCGGTCGCCGAGAGGACCAGGTGATGGGTTAGTTGGGTTTGCCTACTAGAGGGATCATGTTGAGGGGATTTGAAGTATGACTTATTCTGGCCTAGATAAGCACACACATTTGTGTTTTATTGTTATTTACGCATGCGATGATCCATTTACAGTTGTCTGTTTACATTCGACATGTTTATTTAACAGTTTTTATTGGATTTCCTTTACTTTATCATATGAATGCTCAGTGAATTTCTTTGTGATTTTACTCACTGGAATCGTCATCTATTTTGTTGTGATAACTGAGTGCAAATCCTTCTACAAGTACTAGTAATGGGAATATTTGCGACAATCTCTTAGCTCGCCCATTGTTTGACACACTACTCATAGGTGTTTATTTACATATTTTGTTATATATTTTGGGTTTATAGGAGACTTATAAAACACCCGTACTTGTGTATATTTACTTTTGTCACCTTATATACAGTTTCCTTTATTTTGAGTTTTCTACATTAGGATTACTATTCCATAACACATGACATATATATATTTCATGCTTTTATGTCAGATTAAGAATTATGTTGTTAATTTATTGCTTATTAATTGATATTTAGAAAACACAAACCTTATGTTTATCTCGTAAACATCGAAACTAAAAGATAGTAAATACTAAATATATACGACTTAAAAAGCAAATTTGCATAACTAGTTTACAATATAGCAACAACACGAAAAGTTAGCATGCACATCGAGAACACTAATCAGGCGCATAAACGGGCGACAAAGTTGCGGGACTCACGTAGCTACTCATTCGGCAGCCTCGGGGCGCAGGGCCGCCACGTAATTGACATGAAAGAAATTTTAGTGTCCTCACTTAGTTCAACAATTTTAGGAGTGCCTCTTATCAAAATGGGAAAAGCAAAAATCGATGTATTTAGTGGTAATATTTCACTTGAGGATGATGATTAGGTAGTTCATTTTGATGTTCCAAACTATTTGGATTTACCCTCTAATGTTTCCATTAGATATGCAGTTTTATCCCCTACTAACGATGACTCATAGGGTAGCATGAAGTTTTTCATAGATCATTTGAAGACTAAGAGCGAAATTGAGCAGGAGAAAAAAAGAAAGAGGCAGGAAAAAGGGATAAAGTACTTGAAGGTTGGGTGTTAACACATAATTACTAACCTAAGGAGATCTGCAGCACGACGAAGAAGTCAAAACGGCCAACATCTATTCATATATCATGTATTATTTAAGAGGCGGGCCTGATGGTGTACTCAACAATCATTAACACGGGAACAATCGAGAACATCATTTCCATGAAACTCCAGCGGACGGCTGAGTTGGAAATCACTGAGCGCATCCCAGACAAGGTTTCTTTTCTAGCAAATGGAACACCTGCCAAGATCTATGAAGTTGCAAGGATGGTACCCGTAAGACTTGGAGACCTACAGTTTCTGGTGGACTTCTCAGTCATTGATGAAGGACTTCGTGATATCAACGCTATATTGCCAGGGATGTCGTTCCTTGACACAACCAAAGTCAACATTGATGTTTACAACGAGAATGTCATATTCAGAATTGGAGACAGAATAGTACTCTGTAGCAATGGCGAGTTGTGTATGAAGGAGTAGTAGTGAATCATCAAGTGTCCTATGGTGTCTACAATGCCAGGCAAAGAAAAGAAACCACCAATTCATGTGATTGACTTGGATTCCGATTAGTCCAAGAATGTGGTAACGGCTGGCCATCGATGTTAAACACAGACACTTCATGGAGGCAGCCCATATTTAGTTATTTGAACTTGATTTATTTAGTATTAATTAGAATAAGCTGCGAATTTTAATATTTTAATTTTGGTTACTTGATTAGAAAATTGAAGTTGATTTTGATTTGAATAAATTGATATGTATCTAATGCCTCTAAATTATGCAGAGACCTGTTGATTGTTTAAAGATTTGTAAAATGTTTTGCGCGCACGGAAGTCCAAACGACTTTTGGCGAAGTAATTCAAAGCAGGTACATTTTAAGTTGATGCATCATTTGCATACATAAAGAGGTGCACACAATCGTAACTTTTTGTGGATTAATTCATTTTTAGAGACCAACAATCTCATAGTGCCATTAAGGTTTTACATAAATCGCTGTGGTGGCCCTAGAGAATATCCCGAATTTGATTTATTCGATTTTAGAGCCTGCGATTTGCCAACGATGTCAGTATGAACATACGGCATTGATAAGGCGCTACGAATTATTTTGGAGAAAATCTGAAATCCCCAGCAATTTGCCAGCGATTTGATAGCACCATTACATTTGAACGTAAGATGCTCCGTTTAAAATCGAGTTTTTTAATGGGCGGAACCCTAATGTCATCTTCCTCACTTAAACCTTAGTGATTTACCACTGTCTCCAACCTTTGAAAACTCACTTCCAACCACCAAATACACCGATTCCAAGCCCTAATCTCACTCATTTGTTATTCTCCATTAAGTGGAGATTATTTTGAGCCATGAAACAACGGGTTTGGCGATTGTCACGATAATGCTGCGAGGTAGGAGTTCGACTTTTTGACCTCGTAAGGCATCTATTTGACCAAGATAGCTCCCTGGAGCTCTTGGGAACTCATTTCTCAGTAGGTAGCACCCCGATTTCACCTTAATTTTTCAATTTCTTGTCATGTGTTCTTTGGCCAATTTGGCAAAATTAAGTGTTATGGGAGTTAAATTGGCCCCTAGAACCATAAAGCTTTTGTTTGTGAGGTGATTTGGTGTGATTTGGTCATATTAATTGTGATTTTTGATCGATTTTGAAAATTTCAATTTTTTCGAAGGAAAGCCATTTTTTTTTTTAGGAAATTTTGGATTTTGAACTCAATTTTTGATTTCGATAGTTTTAAGGGCTTTGAATCGATTAATATTGCACGGAATAAGTTTGCGAGAAAGTGCGGGGATGTTTATCAAAAAATTAAATTTTCAAAGTTTTGTTCTCTTCAAAATTTGTCGACACTATCGACACGTTGGGTTAATTCAATTTTGGGGTTTTTGATATTGCATGTACTTTGCAATGAAGGAATGATTGGAACGATGGTTGCACAAATCTCTATTGATTTGAGCTTTTGTGTGATTTCGAGACTTTGAAAATAATTTCTTACAAAATTTCACGAAATTCTTTCGTCTTAGAATGCGAGTGCCTAAAGACATTTTAAGCAAGCTTTTGCATTTTGAACTCCATGTTTTTGGTTTGCTGAGCGTTATATACTGATTTGCTTGTAATTTCATAATTGTACTTTTTGTAGGATTGCTTATTTGTTATGTTGTTTATTTCTTGTGCTATGGAGAGAGAGGAGGGCACTTAATTTGTGGGACATAACACGAGGAGAGGTAGTCGATTACCACATCTTATATCCAAAGTCTACGCACCTAGAGATCCCCAACTTTTTGATCAATTTAGGTTTGTGAGTGAGGTAGCTGCAAAGAGCTATGAGAGTGACCTCAACATTAAGAATAGGAAATCCTTAGCTGAGAGGGATTTAGGATATCGACTCCCAAATATGACTTGAGAGCTACATCCATTATTAGAGAAATGGGATGGGAGTTCTTTACCAGAGATTATCAATCACTGATAAGACCACTCTATTAACGTAACTTGATACATGGATGTGAAGAGTTAGTTCATGAGTTCTACTTGAACGGACACACTACCAATTGTAGTTTGAATGTCCGAGTGCGAGGAGTCTAGGTTGACTATAGTGTCAAGGCCATTAATGCCTAATACAACCTACCTACCTTTGAGGACTTAGGGGTTTCTGATATTCTTTACCTACGCTATGCCTATGACTCTCTCTGCCCTTTCGCGGACATTAAGGAAACTCTCACTTGTTTCCCACACCATGACTGAACTTACACCACTTCTTCCCAACAACCTAAACATTTGGTTAAAATCTATGATAGGAAAGCTTTTAAGGCATGGTCCTATTTCATTAATGCATCACTCTTCCTTACCACATAGCATAGTGACGTGGCACGACCATGATGTACAATGCTCTACCATATCGGGGCACTTGTTGGATCTATCAATGTGGGGAGATTCATGTTCGAGATTATTCGATAGAGGATGGAGACATAGAAGAACGAGAGCTTTGCATTTCCTCTATTATTCACTAACTTATGTCGATTTCAGCCCCTCGTCATAGATGACTGGCCGACCTAGATTACCTTAATCCTCTAATAATTTAGTCAGCCTAATCCATTCTTTCAACTTATACCTCAAAATTATAATTATTTCAATCATTTACAAGCTCCAAAACTAAGTTTTTATCCTTAATGAAACTCAATTCATGATTTGTTCAATTGGAGCAAATTCATAAATCATGTCCGGATTTAATAAAAATCTCGGCAGCACCTCCCTTAAAATTGACCTACCGAAAAATTCACTTAATAGACAACATAATTGGGGAGAGGCCTAGAAGGACTCAGGACTCCCCATAGCTCATAATATATATCAAATTCAAATTAATAAACTAACTTAAAGTCTTCGATAACTTAATTTCAACTTTACAATCCCAAATATACCTAAATTGATTATAAGCCTTCTCAACTTATTTAAATTTCTAACTTAGGAGAGTCTCATAACCATTCAAAGTAATGTCACGTCCTACACTTACCCCAAGAGTCTCAAAACAATATGAATAAACTATTTATTACAAGAATTAGCCTTTTCAACCTTAAAACATATCAACATAAATCTTTGAGTCTTGTTCGTTCTTCCTTCTCTTCACATAGAACTTGACATCATCAAAAACAAATCGAAGATGTTAGGTAAGTAAATTCCTACATTGATCTGTACTCCTGTAATTATTAGTTTGATACATGGAGACATGTAATTACATTTCCAAATAAACAATAACATATATGCATCAACATGACGCGCAAGCCACTCCGTCGCTATCTCCTAAATATATTCAGACGTTGACTTCTGAAAATAGTACAGAGACATCATTAACAGATCACTAAATGCAGAGATAACTTATCAGCGTTAGACTCTGCTAGTCTCACTAGACAAAGTAAAGGCTTGATAGAAATTTAGTTTCAATCAAACTAGGCTCTGAAACAAGCTTGTCCGCCTCATTCATTGTATGTATGCATGACCAAGAATTGTAGAATGCAATGCAGAATATGATACAATTGCAGGTACATAAATATTCAACCAATAGTAAAGATCACTACAGGGTTTACGTACAACCAAACCAACTTTTGGCTAACTTCTCATGGTTCTCGGGCGTCAGATCACCTTGAAAATGGATCTAACAACTTCCTTGCTTACCTAATTATATTATGGGTCAAGCATCAAGTGAAACCAAATTACGAAACCCAATGAAAACTGTGACAAAAGTACGTTTGAGAACAGTTTCCAAAAACATTAATTTATGACTATTTCCAACTGTCTTTCAACTAGCCAATTTGGGGTAACTTTTTAACCTTAAAAACCTCAATATTTGTCATGATGATCTAAAAAGAACTTGTAACACTCTTGTCATACTTTCCATAGAATCTAAGAACACTTAAATCCAATCACCGATAGAGAAGTTATGAATTTTCCAATATGACATGCCAACTAAGCAAACTTTATTTTATTTTGAACTAAAAAACCTTTCCAAATCAATATTTTCTCAATTAAAACCTCAAAACTTGACAACAAACACCACGAAATCACTCGATTCCAAAACTAAAATTTTACCATAACCCATGGAGTCGAATTGGATCAAAACCAATAATCTACTCATCCAAAAAACCTAATTTAAATCAATATCAACTGTAAAAATATCTCCAAAATGGTTATCAACTGAATCGCATTGGTTCAATTCATCAAAAACCTAACCCATGTTAGTGAGATTTATTCCAAATCAGAGCACATCAACTTAATACATCAATTCTCAAGAACTCCTACTAATATTTATCAAAATTCCACAAAAAAATCAAGAAATCGCGAGAATTCAAATTGATTTGTTGAAAATGCCCTGAATAGAGTATTTACCAAATCGCGGGTCGAATGCCTTGTTTTCACCTTAGAAACTTATTTCAAACTGACCGTTTCACGATGCTTTACAGTTTTGCAGAAAGAAATTGGGCAAAAAGTAGACGTCGGGAGCTCGCGAAGTGAAAACCCGAGTTGAAATGGTTAGGAACGAGCGTTCTATTCGTTCGAATAAAATCACATCTTTTTTATTTGTTATATATATATTTAAACCCTCAATTGCTTGTCATCAGCTTAATTTCTTTTTATTTATTAATTCTCGAAATCCTTATTTTGATGCTTTCGGCGCTCCTTTTCGATTCGGCTTTTTACCGAGTTGAAGCAAACTTTTGACAAAATAGTCCATCTTTATAAAATGCCCATAACATTTATTTTGGTCAAACCAAACCCCAAAAATCTTATCATTATCCACAACATATTAAACCCTTATGGATTAATTTTCTTGCCATATTTGGCCAAACAAGCCTTATTTAGACCTAATCTTTATAGAGACCACCACCGACTGGTACGAAGCTCAAGGAAAAGTCTTGTACCAACTTTGTTCTCACATTATATTACACAAATCCCGAGATGAAATCTTCACGTAAGGATAAACACTTGGTTAATTAGTTTTCGAGCAACTAGTGATTTATTTTCACTTAATATATCCCCGAGTATGAAAAACTGCGGATACACCTCAACACAACCCGATTTCGTGACGAAATACCATATAATACTCATAATAAGCATCCCACAAACAAAAATAAAATATATCTTATGATCTCTAATCTATAATACGTAGGTCCTACCTCAGATACTTAAACTTTAAATAAAACCTAAGATCACTTAATTAGTCACCTAATCAAGTTCATGAAATTCTTGGATGTCACAATTCTTCCCAACAAATTAAAAATCCCGTCCTCAAAATTTAAACTTACAGGTTATTGAACCAAAATAGATATGAGAAAATGAATCTTAATTTATAACTCTTTTAATCCAAAATCATAAAACTATAATCCAAGGTGAATCGTTAAATGGACCCAATCACTTTCGTTGTAATTAACAACTCAGTGGTACAACCATTTCAAATTCTCATTTCCAAATTCTTGGTTTAATGAAAAGTTTTCTCCATTGCTTTGCCAATCCGGGTAATTTGTGAAATTATGACAAGTTAAACAATGAACTTTATGAATATTCGATAACCTTACTTCATTTCTAGTTTCATGTCTTGAATCTCATTCAAGCATCAATGCATAACAAGATCTAGCCTGCCATGCTATTCATAAAACACAATTATTCATTTCTAATTGAATGTTATTCCACAAACCGTTGATAATTCTTTTAATATCCATTCAAACTTTGGTACACATCCCATTTTACTTTCTCATCGCTAGTCTTCTCTTATAAGAATTATCGAATGACCAATTCTTAGACTATCATCAGTCTAAATATAAGTGATACAAATAATATTTTAGCATGACATTGATAGAAAATAGAGTCATGTGTCTATCTGATCCATCATCATTCCAACATTTCTCGACAAAAACCTAAAATTACATAAGTCATCGTATGACTATAGATCTTTAATTACATATGTCATCTCATGACAAGAGATCTCAATTTAAATTCAATCAAAAAATGAAATCTGACACATCGTGCAACTTATTCTCATTCTCTTAATGTCTACTCACAATATTATTTACATTATGAACAGAAAGAAATTATGAATTCCAACTCATCAACCAATTCACTTAACTTTCCTTTTGACTAGTTAGAAAATCAATGACCTTTCTAACTTCGTCAAATTATTCTCTAACCATGAGTTCACCAAGAACCTCATTCCATTCAATTGCTGAGGCCTCTCATCATCTCGATCAATTTTGGAAACTAGACTTCTCCCATTACCTGAATAAAGATAGTTATCCTTAATTGAGTCGCTTCAAATTTCTAAACAGAGATAGCGACATATTTCATGATTATACTCTCGTAGTATAACTTTGAACTTGTATCGTAGATGAGTTTATAAATATGTTATCTCTTTTTTTATCCCTACTCAATTATAGTGGAACGATATTTAATTCTTTAAACCTATTCAGTCAAATACACTATATTCTATTCAATATTTCCAACCTACCAGGAATAATACCGACTAATTGATCTGTAAGCTATGCATATTTTTTCTTTTCATTTGTATCTTCATTTTCATTAAGCTATCTTAAATCAATTCCAATTTACAATAATTAGTGCTTTAAACTTTCATCACTGAGTAGTTAGATGGTGTAACACTACGATTGAACCAATGTTCAACATATTCACAAATATTTGTTGTTTACTACTTTGGTTCAAACTTTCAACATCTAGAGTCTGATTTCTCATAAGATCCTTGCAAAGATAAATTAAGTTTTATCAAACTTATAGTTTGAAATCCTAAATCTTTTCGGGACTCATTGACTCGAAATTCCCATTTTCATAATAATGTGAAAATGTCTTAACTATTAAGTTGCCTATACTTAAGCTTTTAATTAACTCCAATGAAACTTCATAGACTCTTTTATTTTGAATGTCATCAATTCATTCAATTATTCAAAGACGAGTGAATGCATTACACGAGTCTTCTATGCTGTGAATGAATAATAATTATGATACGGAGTTACTTAAACTCTTGGTTATGCACAACTACTCCAATGTTTGGCCTTGACTAAAGAAATTCGTTCGTGTAACTTCCAGTAATCACAAGTCATCTTTATGCCTCATTTTATTTTATATGCAGAGTCTATTCCGTTCAATTTTCGTCAATCTTAGCTATTCTCACATTGATTTCAATCTTAGTCCCTTTATAAATAAACCACGACTTTCGTTCAATAACTATGCCACTTATAGCTCCTTAATCTTGACTTAGAAAAGCAATTTATATATCTTTTCTCTTCGAAAATATAGCTAGGGACAATGCGACTTATGATTATTTGGTCAATTGAAGTCTTCCTTGGCTAACCTTTATTCAACACAAAGAAATTTTATGACTCAAACAATTAATCTGTTTGTTATTGTCTAAATTTGTTTCCGTTAGTCTAAGATTTCCCAAATTTTTTTCTCAAATGAAATTTGGTACTTTTCAAGAGACTATGTAAGATAACTTTGTATCTTATTATTCATCTAATTCACTATTTGACGAATTAATTTGTCCATTGTTGTTCATCTGAAAAGATAAAAAGAATTTAAATTTCTAAACTATCGATCAATTTAAAAACTAATCAAACTCTTAATGGATATTGTTTCAATCCTTTAATTCATATAAATGGAAATTCTTGTAAAATAGGAGCTCATACTGACATCCTATACAAATCACTTAGTGATATTCAATTTATAGTGATAGGAGTCATAACTTAATGTTGTTAGAAGTAATTATTGGGTACTTTGAATCTCAAAACACAATCGCTTGTGTTGATGTTTAATAGCTACTCAAAACTATTATTAGACCGCTTCCCCAATATCTTAACTTCTAACACATTGATCTTATCACCACAATTTTCATTTTCAAGTTGAAAACTTTACTAATCTTTATTCATCTCATAGAACCACTATACTTAACGTCACTTATAGATAACTAACTTCAATAATAAACAATCAAAATTCTTAGTACTTCTTTTTAGAAATCGTTTGATTGATTTAAATAATGGTTCTATTTAACATTTATTTTTTGTTTTGTTTCGAAAAAGAGACAATACGTTACTTTAAAGTATTTTATTTTAATAGAAACCAACTTAGACAACTTGACTAGTTATATCACAATCTCATTGTGATTTTTTAATCGAATTCAGTTTGTCTAATCAATTTTTAGTCTCTATTTTCCTTGTTGAGACTATTTTAAAATTTTTCTGAGCATTTTATAATTGAAATAGTTCGATACTTTTGATTTCCAAAAAATCTATATTCAGTACTTACGTATCTAAATCTTTGAAATTTTCTTTCCACCAATTTCCTATTAGTTTATTATCTGACACTTTCATTAGTTATATGAGTATTAAACTACTTACAACACTTTTGTGAATTTAAACTATTCACAAATCCATTTCACATCCAATCACGCTCAGTTACTGTTGTATAAGTATATTCTATCTTTTAATTATCCATTTTAATATTGCTCATTGTATCTCACGAGTTAAGTATTGAACGAATAAGGAGAATAAATTTTCTATCATATATCTGGCAATAATACATACATACAACACAAATATAACACAATAACTAAAATACCCCTATCTCATGGTCACTTCCCAACTAATCGCGCTCAATCACCCTTTGGTCTCAACCAAAGTTTATCCTAAATAGAGCCAACCGTAGTCTCTGATACCAAGTTTGTCAGCCCCCTTATCATTAAGAAGACTGATCTATGTAGATTACTTTAATCTTCTAATAATCTAGTCAGCCTAATCCATTCTTTCAACTTTGACTTCAAAATTATAATTATTTCATTTTACCTACTCTAAAACTAAATTCTTATCCTCAATGAAACTCAATTCATGATTTGTTCAATTGGAGCGAATGCGAAAATCATGTTCGTATTTAATAAAAATTTTGGCAACACCTCCTATAAAAGTGGCCTGCCAAAAAACCCACCTTTAGATAGCAGAATTGGGGAGAGGCCTAGAAGGACTCGTAACTCCCCGCAGTTCATAATATATATATATATATATATATATATATCCATTTCAAATTAATAAACTAACTTAGAGTCTTCGATAACTTAATTTCAACTTTACAATCCCAAATAGATCTAAATTGGATATAAACCTTCTCAACTTATTTAAAATTCTAACTTAGGAGACTCTCATGACCAACCAAAGTAACTTCACATCCTACATTAACCCCGCGAGTCTCAAAACAATACGTATAGACTATTTATAGCAAGAATTAAACTTTTAAACCTTAAAACATTTCACCAAAAGTCTTTGAGCCTTGTTCATTCTTCCTTGTCCTTCATATAAAACCCGACTTCATCAAAAATAACTCGGAGATGTCAGGTAAATAAATTACTACATTGATTTGTTCTCCCGCAATTATTAGTCCGATACATGGAGACATATAATTGTATTTCCAAATAAACAATAACATATATGTTTGAACATGACATGCAATCCACTCTGTCGCTGTCTCCTAACTTTAAATAGACCATTGATTTTCAAAAATAGTACAGAGACAATATTAAGAGATGATGAAATATAGAGATAACTTGTCAACATTAAACTTGCTAGTCTCACTAGACGGCATAGAGACGGCATAGAGACGGCATGGAGTCTGGTTTCAATCAAACCAGACTCCAAACAAGCTTATCCCCTCACTCACTCTATGTAAGCATGACCAAGAATGATAAAATGCAATACATATTATGATATAATTATAGGTACAAAATATTCAATCAATAATAAAGATTACTGTAGGGTTTACTTATAATCAAACAAACTTTGAACCAACTTCTTAAGGCTCTTGAAGAGCTGGATCACCTTAAAAATATTTCCAATAGCTTTCCTGCATATCCAATTATATTATGGATCAAGCTTGAAGTGAAATTAAATAACGAAACCCAATGAAAACTGTGACCAAAGTACGTTTGAGAATAGTTTCAAAAAAAAACATTAATTTATATAGCTATTTCCAACTACCTTTCAACTAGCCAACTTGGATAATTCTTTAACCATGAAAACCTCACTATTTGTCATATGACCTAAAAGGAATGTAGTACTCATGTCATACTTTTCATAGACTTCAAGAACACTCAAATTGGATCATCGATAGTGAAATTATGAATTTTCTAATATGGCATGCCAACTAGGCAAACTTTATTTATTTTGAATAGAAAAACATTTCCAAATCAATATTTTCTCATTTAAAACTTCAAAACATGAGAACAAACACCATGAAACCACTTGATTCCAATATCAAAATATTTCCACAGCCCGTGGAGTCAAATCGGATCAAAATCAATAATCCATTCATCCGAAAACCGAATTTAAATCAATATCGACTATCAAAACATCTCCAAAATAGTTATCAACTGAATCACATTGGTTCATTTCATTAAAACCCTAATCCACGTCGATGGGATTTATTTCGAATAGGTGCACATCCATTTAGTACATCAATTCTCAATAAGCCCTACTAATTTCTATCAAAATCCTGTAAAAAATTGACAAATCGCGAGAATTCAAATTAATTTGCGGAAAATGCCTTGATTAAGTATTTACCAAATTAGGGGTTGAATACCACGTTTTCACCGCAAAAGCTTAGCTCAAACTAATCGTATCACAATGCTCTATTGTTTTTCAGAAAGAAACTGGGTGAAAATTGAACATCTGAAGCTCGCGAAGCAAAAACCCAATTTGAAATGGTTAGGAATGAACATTATGTTTCTTCAAATGAAATCAAATCTTTTTATTTATTTATTTATATATTTATTTAAACCCTCAGCTGCTTATCAACAACTTAATTTATTTTTATTTACTAATTCTCAAAATCCCTATTTTGATGTGTTTTAGCTTTCGGTGCTCATTTTCGATCTAATTTTTCACCAAATTGAACAAAACCATAGACAAAACCATCCATCTTCATAAAATGTTTGTAACACTGATTTTGATTACATCAAAACCCAAAAGAATCTTATCATTTTCCATGACATATTATACCTTTATGGACCAATTTTATTGCCATACTTGGTCAAGCTTGCCCTAATTTTGACCAAATCTTTATAGCGACCACCATCAACTGATACCAAATTCAAGGCAAAATCTTATACACGCTTTGTTCTGACATTACATTGCACCAATCCCAACTCACATGCAAATTGACACAAAATCTTTACGTGAGGATTAACACTTTGTTAATTAGTTTTTGAGCAACTAATGATTTATATTCTCTCGTGCTCTTTACACGCCCTTGTAACCCCAAGTATGAAAAATAAAGGATAAATCTTAACACAACCTGATTTCGTGATGAAATACCATTTAATACACACAATAAGCATTCATTAAACAAAAATAAAACATATCTTATAATCTCTATTTCATAATGCGTAGATCTTACCTTAGATACTTAAAGTTTAAATAAAATCTGAAATCACTTAATTAGTCACCTAATCAAGTTTATGAAATTCTTCGATGTCACAACCGACTAGTTGGAGTTCCTCTCGATGGTCTCTTATTTAACATCCCTACCAAATTGATCATTTATGATGAGCATATTGTTGGATCCGATAATATGATGAAAAGGAATCTAAGGATGAATAGGAGAGAGAGAGAGAGAGAGCATCACGACTATAATAATAGCAGCAAGAGACCCAGGCTAGGAGAGCTTTGAAAAGGAGGAGGGGAGCACGAGCCCTAGCAGCTGGAGCTTCCTTATTTGCACCACCACCACCAGGAGGAGTACTGGGACAGATGTCCTAAGAGGAGATCATTATCCATAACCAGAGGGAGATTAACCATTTCCTATATCATGATCACATGTGGCAACGACATATGTATGATTACCTTCTGCAACCAGCTCCATCGTCACCAAATAGTCTATTCATCATCATGCCGGACTATCAGGTTTATCAAGCACATGAGGTGTACGGAGCACCCCCACCTTCTCATTTTTCAAAAAGTATGCAAACACCTTACAAAACTCCACAACCTGGTGCACAATAGCAGGACAACTCCAGCGAGTCTTAGAGTGGAGTTTTGATTTTGTATAGAGGGAAACTAAGAAACCTTGTATTTTTTGTCATATATTCAGAAGCTACAGTATGATGACGTTGTATTTTGTATTATCACTACACATCACATCATTTGCGTGCATTTCAGCTTATACATGTACTTTATTCCATTCCATTCCATTTCTTATCTTCCATTATTCAATTTCACTTGTCTTTTGGAATGTGTATTAGTTGTCCAACTTTCTTGAACCTTAAGGACAATGTTCAGGATAAGCTTAGGGGTATGTAAGCACGTCATTTGATGGAATGCATGGAAAAACCATAAGGATTTTCAGTAAATTTTTTGCGATTTTCAAATTTTTTCAAATTTCTTGGCTTAACACAGGTAATTCCATTTTATTTATTTCATGGATTGAAGGATTGGTATGTTGAACACATTTCCATAACTTGTGAATTCTTTCTTCTTTCTTTTTCCATTTGTTTTGAGTCTAAATGAATGCCCAGTTCTAGTTTAGGATAATGGTTAATCTTTGGATTCATATATGGAATGATTTTGCCAATGTAGGATAAGACCTTAGGTAGAGCATAGGTGAAACATAATGTCTCTGTAATTGTTCTACTAACTAAGTCTATACCAAATAGTGCTAGTGTGGAGTCAAGACTCTATGCTATATATGAAAGCATGTAGAAGGTCATAATAGGACAAAAGTTTGGTACTAGGTTTTTCTTTTGAAGTTTTATAGGAAGACTCTTTGTAAGTTTTATATATTTAATAAATTTTAGATTTATATTTACAAGTATCAATGTCTAAGTTCCACCATCAAGGCCAAGGTATTTGAGTTCTAGGGATTCATAGATTCATGAGGTTTATGCTACGATTCTCATTTTATTGTCACCGATTTTTGTATTCATATTTGCATTGTTATTATGAGGTTTTGGTTATAGTTTTGAACCTTAAGTTACTTCCTTTTCCGTGTGTAAGAGCACGTGCATGGCAAATATGGTTAGAAGCTATCTCCAGTGATAGTATTGTCGCTCAGTAAGGGGGATTACGTTAGGTGGCAACTGGGGCCTTGTCTGTTGGCAACCGATGTGTCCCTATGCATTTTGGATATGAGATTGATAGCAGTGTATTGTAATTTTCACTCATGAAAGGTGGATAATTCGACGCTAGTTACCATTGATAAAAGGTTTTCTAATAGAGCGCATGCTGTTACTTTGTTAAAAGCCTATGACATATCTGAAGGCTTTGCAAATCTACTTAGTATGTAGTTGTGTCGCACGTTCCCTCCACTGACATGAGGAGAATGAGGTGATGAAAGTCACTATAAGCGTATCTACGAGAATCAATAATATGGTAAAAAATTGATAAATTGACAATCGAATCAGTTCCCTAGAATGTTAAATCCTGCCTTGGTCTAGAGTCTTTATTTATTGATTGAAGTTTTAAGTGTTTAATATGTATGAATTTAATTTATTAGTTTACTTTTATTTTCAAAACCCTTGTTTTCCCTAAACCTGAAAAAATACCTAAATTCTAGTGGGATCGACCTCGTACATGCCTCACTACAAATTAATTATAGTCGGTGAACAAGGAGACCATTTTTTATGCTAAACGACGTGACATCACCTGGTCCATGACAGTGAATAATGGTCAATTGTTGGAGTTAACAGTCAATTGATCAGTTAATATGGTCATGTTTTTTTGTGTTAATTAAAGCTAGTGCTTAAGTGATCATCTCCATCAATATAACAATAAACCTTTTATTAGCTATTCAACAGTATGGTTAAAGATGGTCAAAGTCAGTCAATACATAAGTTTGATCGATCAAAGTTGTTAAGGTTGGTATTATTATTTTTAATTATTAGTTAAAAAGTCAATACTATAATTTGATGGGCCAATTTAAAGGTTGTCGAGCTCACCACATGTCGGCTTACATGTGGTGGATCGATAATTACAAGCAAATTTAATTTTATACTATATATTTAAAATATCTTTTTTCTTTCATTAAAGAGCATAATTAGAGTTGAATATGGAGATACATGTCTATTTACATGTGAAACTCGTCCCAATAATTGATCTCTTGTATCATTGAAGTCCAGGGATATATATATGGATATTTTTGGTTTCTAAATGTCTACCTGTCTATCTCATTTTTTTTAGTTCTCTCTCAAAGATTCCTAACTATATTGAATAATTATACCTAATTGAGATGAATTCATATATATGGTCTTCTTGGCTTATCCCGATTTTTAAATACGTTAGCATCCTATGTGGTTATATTTGTTTCTAAGAGGATGTATCTTCTTTAGTTCAAAATTGGTGCCAAGAATCTAAATGACTTGCTATACTTGATTATTTAGAGAATGTGTTCTTTGGTGCTCTAATGTCACTTTGCACAATTACTACTTTTTATCTACTTGGATCCCAATTGGTATCAATTCATTCTTTTATTTATATTTCTCTCATTTTTTTCATCTTTTCCTACTATAGAGCAAATCATGATAGGGAGCTAGAACGTGGCTTGAGCGTGCCAGCTTTTATCTTGTACCTAGAAATTTGACTTTTGTTTATTGGCTTGAGTCGACAAGCTTTCATCCTATACCTAGATATTTGACTTTTGTTTATTTGCTGGTCTAACCAGATCGATTTACATCAGTGATTTTTTTTGCAATGTTAAGGATCTTCATTGTTTGCTTAGATTTGTGTGGGTAGATGTGCATTAAGTAGAGTATCCAACATTTGATCATAGTGGATTGATTTCAAGACGTAGGATTTCAAAGATTGTAACATGATATCACTAAATTCTAATGACTATGGTCAATTTTCTGATTCAATTATTTCAATAAGTTCATTTTTTTTCTATCCAATGGTCTTGAACAAAAGGTGCATCTATAGAATATGTAGTGCTATACTGCCACATGATAAGATCAAGATTCTAATTAATGGGTCCCCTAACTATAGACCAATAGAGAGCTTTTAATAGTTAGTAAATATTTATTATTATTACTTTTTATTTAATAGTAGAATATCATCAAGAAGTTTCTCATTGTTATATGGATAAGTATAATATTTTTCCTTATTCAATTAAAATAGTGATGTTAGTCAATAGTAACAATGACGCTGATGAGGCAATGGTTGCAACTGGAAAAAAAAAATCAACACTAATTTTACTGGTTAAGTAAGATGTTGTTGACCCGCCACGTGTCGTACAAACACAATTTACATTAGCAAGCATGTGGAAGGAAGGGTCTACCTGCCATGTTTCATGCAAACATGCGGTGGAAAAAAGGTATCAATGGGAACTCGTGGTATGAGTAGATATGCATGAATGGGAGTGTTCATGGAACATTGGTGGAGTCAGGTGGATAGGAATGGATAGGGAAGTTTATAACAAAAAAATTTCTTTTTTTTATTTATGTGTATTGAAACCAATCTATTCTTTTGTTTTATGATTTATAACATCTAACAAAAGTTTGATCCATGTAGCCGACACCAGTTAATTTGGGACTGAGGCTATGTTGTTGTTTGTTTGTATTATATGTTTACTTATAAATACAGGTGTTTTCTAGCAAAATCTGTTTTTATTAATATGACTACATTAATTTATTAATTCTACTCAAATCCCTTGATTATTTTCCCAAATATTATTGCCAAAAAAATGATGATTTTCTTAAGTTATACTTTGCTCTGATACCATATTGTCTCACCCTAATTTTAGGATACGTATACCCGATTTCGAGATGGATGACCCATAGGCACAACATAATCGAGTATAACTCATAAATAGGAAAACAATTAGTAGTTTCGCAACAAAATATCTATTTTATTATATACATGATAATAATAACAACATTTTTACTGTGTATAAACTTCATTTCTCGAATCTCTCGTACCAATGATTGAACCCTTTTAGTAAATACCTTAAATATCCCTATGAGGGCTATGACATTTTTCTTCAATTTTCTCTAAGAGATCGCAAAAATAGAAAGAGATAAAAACTAAACAAGAATCACCATCCCTATAAGGGTTACCTTAACTTCTCAATTTTTTCCTAAGGATGTTAAGTGTCATTATCAATCATAGTGTAAAGATAGAATTTATAGAAGCTTCTTATCCTTTACTTGATGATAAGACTGACTTATCATCTACATATCTAATTTACTAATTATTTACTTTATGATAATTACCTTGTTACCCATGGTTATATTTTATTATTTTTTCACCTTTTATTAAAATGATTATTTCATCCTTTAAGTTAATCAATTTCTACTCATCACTATATTTGTTGAAAATTCTATTTTATCCCTATCATGATATTATAATTATTTTTTATGATTAATCATGAGATGCAAACAAGCAAATAATGCAAATGATGTATCAACAAAATGCATCACTTAATATTTATCAAAATGCATTAATGTAGTATAGCAAAGCAAAAGAATGTGCGACTCAATAAGTGTACTATGTATCTCGAGCCATAAATATATGTATTTCTCGAAATTTATAATTTTTGGGGTATTACACCAAGGATCTCCACTAGTTTGCCTTTAAATTCTCATTATGAGCAGATTACTAGGCATATCCAATGCACTAATTTTGTGGTCTCTACTTAATTACCCATAAGCCTTAAAATTTAATTGTCTAAGTTAGATCGATATAATTTAAGTCCAATAATCATGTGGGCCTATAAAATTCATTTAGCCTAGTAGTCTAACTTAGGAATACAACTTATTTAGCCATTTTAAGTCAATTTGACTTAGACTTAGGTCAATTGCATAATAAATATTTTCACTAGGAAACTTAGGTATATAATTAAATTGAATAAAACTTAAGTTACGACCTAACCCCAAAGTCTTGATCTGCCCACCATCCGCGCGCGCATGTATCTTGAGGTTAGCCTCTCATTCATAAAATCTACAATCAAACATGTATGACTTGTGCAAACTTATGTAATAGATATAATATATGAAATCAAACACAACCAATATTATTTAATTATTACCTTGGTAATGACACCCGAGTGTTGAATAAGTGCACCACGTAGGACTGGCAACCAGGTCACACTCCTACAAAGCATACAACTATGATTAGGTTATTCTAGTCGCTACAACCTTCCCTACTAATAAGAATATCGTATTTGAAATAGAATTTAAACTAAAATGAAACTCTTACAAGAATCAAATAGGAATAGAAAATTTTAACGCATATAGGATTCCCGTTCCCGTCAACTCCTCATCACCATGGTATTGCCATTTGACGAGGACTAACGAAATGTCCTTTTTCCTTAAACTCTAGAATTTTTAGTCCAAGATCTATAATGGTTGTTTCTCATAAGTGATACCCTCTGCCAAGTCGATCTGACTCAATGTATGTCATCAGTCTATCACCATCTCTTGACTTGTCTAACTATACAATTGAGATATGAAATACTAGGTGGATTCCTATTAATTGCGGTGACAACTCAATATTATAATTAACACTGCCAACTCTCTCAGTAACCCCAAATAGGCCTATGAATCTTAGCGTGAGTTTTCATTGATTCTGAACAGTTTATGACCTTTTAGAGGTGAGACCTTGAGATAGATATAGCCTCCCCCCTTCGCTACTTGTCCTACATACTTCTTTTGTCTCTCTTGAGTGCCTCAAAGTCACTAATGTATGTGCCTAATATTCTATGTGTGATCTACTACTATCTTTGGCTCAACTGCAATAGTATCCTTAAGTTTAGCCTAACATGCTGCATATCTACAAGGCTTTTCGTAGAGAGCCTTAAATGGTCTCATTCTAATGCTAGCCTGGTAACTATTCATGTAAGAAAATTAGCATAGAGGTAGATACTCCTCCCATGGCCCACTATAGTTCGAAACATAAGCCATAAGCATGTCGTCTAACACTTGAATCAATTTCTTTGGTTGGCCACCCGTCAGCGGGTGATATGCTATACTAAACTAAAGATGTGTGCTAAAGTGTTCTTATACGCTCTCCCTCAACTTTGATGTAAACTAATACCCTTTATCTGACGTAATCGAGATCGAAACTCCATGTAATTTAACAATCTCTCTCTCTCATATAAAGACTAGTAAACTGCTCAAATTTATAGTTGGTGGAGATTGGTAAGAAGTGTGCAGACTTGGTCGGACAGTCCATAATCACCCCAATACTATCATGCTTGCACTGAGAATTAGGCAAACAACTATAAAAATCTATAATGATGTGTGGGTACTTTGAGTGAGGGGTGGGAGGTTGTTGTAGCAGCCATACAAGCCTTTCATGTGTAGCTTAAACCCGCTGGCATGTCCCACAAATCTTGACGTACTCTTATACATCATCCTTCATTCCTAGCCCCTAAAAAAGATGTTTCATATCCTGATACATCTTTGTCCTACCAAGGGGAATGACTTATGATGAGCAATGTGCCTCTTAGAGTATCTACATGTGTAACTTTACCAGTAGTGGAATCCATAGTAGTCCCCTAAACAACAAATATGAGTCTATCTACTGACTCCACTCTAGGTGATTTAGATTTTTCGCTGACTCCCTAAAATTTTGAAATTACAGTTCTGCCTCCTGACACTTCAAAATCCTTTGAAGAGAGATTAGTCGAGTCCTCAACTATCCATAAACTTGAATCTTGATAATAGCTCGAATTTCCATTGAACTAACATGTCTTCCTCCTCAAGTAGTGCATGCTCATATGTCATTGGAAAAACTACCACCTATGTGCCTCACCTCTTCATGCTTACTCCATCCACCACTATATTGGCCTTCCTAGAGTGGTATTCCAATGAGATGTCATAATCCCTGAGGAACTCCATCCATCTCCTCTGCATCACATATAGGTTTTTCTGGGTGAAAAAGTATTTCAAACTCTTGTTGTTAGTGAATAAGGTGAACTTCTCACTATAAAGACCGTATCAAAGATTTTCAGAGCAAAAACAACTAGTGCCAACTCTAAGTCGTGTATCGGGTAGTTCTTCTCATGAGTCTGGGCTTGCCAAGAAACATAAGCTATAACATCATCTCCTTACATGAGAAAACACCCCAAACTAACCTGCGATCCATCGATGTTCACGACCATGTCTTTCCCTGCTTTTGGTAACACCGAAACTAGAGCTGAGTTCAACTTCTCCTTGAAAATCTTAAAGGACTGCTTACACCTGCCATCTCTATCAAAGTTGACATTCCTCAGGTCAATCTTGTCATTGGTTCTACTTTTTTGGAGAAATCTTGCACGAGTCTACAATAATACCTGCTAAGCCTAAAAAACTTTGAACGTCACTCATCGTCTCTGGTATAGGCCAACCTATCATTGCCCCAACATTTGCTAGATCCACTCTAACACTACTGGCTCCAACAATGTGCCCTAGAAATCTTACCTTTGATAGCTACAACTCGCATTTACTAAATTTGGCATATAGTTGATGCTCTTTTAGTATCTGCGGAATTGTTTTAAGATGTCCCTCGTGATCCTCATGTGTCATGGAGTATATCGAATGTCATCTTTGAATACTATCAAAAATTAATCCAGGTAATGTCTCAATACTCGGTGCATTAAGTCCATGAACTTCGCTGGCCAATTCATCTAACCAAATGGTATGTTGGTATACTCAGATTGAACATATCTTATACTAAAGAAAATCTTCTCCCTGTCCTGATCCCTGATCTTGAGTTGGTGGTATCGTAATCTCAAATCAATCTTAGAAAACCATACTATGCCATACAACAATTCAAATAAATCATCTATATAAGGAAGCATATACTTGTTCTTGATTGTAACACATTTCAACTTCCTATAGTCAATAAAACGTTTTAAGCTACCATCATTCTTCTTCAGAAATAATAGTGGCTTGCCTGTGAAAAGTCAATAATTTGTTAGTGTTTTATAGTTCACGCAAATTTCTCTTATTTTATTATTTTAGGTAATAAATTGAATATGTGACGAAATATATGAAAAATGAAGAAAATGAAGGATTTAATCAAGTTGTAGAAATACACAAAGAATCATAAGCGAATTAAGGATCAACTTGAAATCACTGCTAGCGATTTGACATTGGTTTGGTTTTTCAAGTAAATAACCAAACAAATCAGTAGTGCATAGATACATTTTTTCAAGGATTTAACCAACAATTTGAGTTATAAGTGGAATTAGTGACGAATCGCTGAGTTCGATTTCAAGAATTTTAGATAACCCTGAGACGTTTGAGTTAGTTTGGGATATGCACTACAAAAAATACTATATATACGACCCCACGGTTACAAAATCAATTGCCCTTGACTTCGATCAATATTTCATTGCTTTTTTTGCCATAGTTTATTTTTTTAGTTTTTATATTTATTATTCATCGCTTGTGGAGATGATTAGAAGATTGAAAGGATTTATTCAGAGGTATATATCTATGTGTTTTATTTTATTTTTATTTTTATTTTGATGATGAATGAGTATGTTTTAAATCCAAACAAAGTCTGAAACGAACTTGATCCATTTTGTGATGTAATCATGATGAGATGATTTTGTACTTAATGCTTTAGACCAAGGTATTCTTAAATTCATTGATTTAATAGATTATTATTTATAGATTATAATCATGAAACTTATATTGCATGCACAGTCTAGAATGTGGATTGTGATATTTGGATTTAATATCTAGTTTAAAGTAGTAACTAGGATTGTTTAAAAGGTCTATTACCATTTAGATGTTCTAGGTGAGTTATGATCTAAGTTTAGTATTGAAGTAGCTTTCCGAAGGTATTATATTTAGTAGTTCAAAGTTTTTACAGAACGTAATGCGGTATTTTTGCCTAAAGTTGAATTATCTAAAATACATTATAAAGATATTAAAGTATGCTTATGACTATAATTTGAGTAGTATGTTTGGATGCAAAATAGAATGATGTTTTAATGTTTTAGATGTTTGTTTAGATATTTATTTATTATTAAATTGATTTGATTTGAATATTAGTGAATTTAAATTATGTTAATATAGTTAGTTTAATTAGTTTAGTTAAGTATTATAGTTTGAATTAGTGATTTTTAATTCCTGTTTTAATTAAATTAAAGTAAAAATAATAATAATAACTATTGGAAGACATTTTCCTAAAGAAATTTGCTAAATCCATGTGGAGACGGTCTCACTTATCACCACTACAAATGATAAGGATATACGTGACCCTAATTGTACACGTTTGACACATATCCAATTTTGGCGCAATTGTCAGGGATTTTTACATAATTTTTTTGGAGTTGTAGATGTTATATGGTCTACCCACTTTGTTGTTCTAATTCCACTGGACTTTTACATCCATTTGATTATAAGGTAGGTAGGATATCCAATTATAATTTAAGACAACAACAACGTTGGGAACACCAAGCTACCACAATGGAAGCAAATAACAACCTTAATAATATAATAATAATAAAGATAATAGAGAACTCACTTTTAGGCAAGCCAATTAAAATATCACTGGTTATCAACCAATGTGTATTACCTATCCTGACAAATTTCCAGACTTTCAACTAAGATTTGGATTCATTAGTGCTATACCTAAATACTAGGTAAAGATAATGAAGTCTCCAAAAAATTTATTAGGGAATACCAACATAAAGTTAATGGGACGAAACTCAAAGACGATACGTTAGAACAAGTCAAACTTAAAACTTTTCCCTTGTATTGAAAAATCAAGCACAAAATTCATTGATTTATCTTCCTCAAGATTCAATAATTACATGTGCTCAAATGTTAGAAGCTTTTCAAGATCAATATATATGCCTGCAGGAAAAATTAGTACTTATAGAAGACAAATCACAATCGTAAAAATGAAAGATGATAAAAGTTTTAATGAATTTTAGGATTTATTTCAAAGATTAATTTCGTCTTGTCATCAGTATGGATATACCAAAAGAGTTTTATTACAATACTTTTTCGAAGGACTTAATCATTTTCAACAAAGACTATTAGATACCATAATTATCATTCGATGTTACACCAACTTTAGCAAAAGAAACTATTAACAAGATGGCTAAGCAATCTAAACAATACGGTGAAGAGACCGGCACATTGAGAAAGAAACTTTATGAAGTTAATAATAAAAGAAGTACTAAATTTGATGAAAAACTTGATGAATTATCTAACATAGCTATATTACTATTAAAAGATAGATCAAATGAAGTGAAACCATGTGGATTCTGTAATGAAGTGACATATCCTACGAATGTGTGTCCTACTTTACAAGAAGATAACAATGAAGAAGTCAACGTGGTTATGAACCAATATTCTGGTCCCCAAAAAATTAATATAATAACAATAAATACTACATTGGAAAACCAAATTAAAATCTTAACTATGCTCCACAAAATAAAAATTATACCACTTATAGACCAAGTGCACAAATCCAACCTACACATTTTCAACAACCTAAACAAAGTATTCAACCTACGCAACCAAATTTATAACAAATATTACATAATTTTATGACTCAATGTTATTAAAAGTTTAAGCAAATTTCTCAAAATCAAAAGAAAATTGGTACGTCTATTAACTAGTTGAAAAATCAATTAAATTAAATGAACCTAAAAATTAATAAGTTAAGTAATCAGACTAAAGGATCTACTCAACCTACAAATACAACTAATCAAGCGCAAGTTAACGCTTTATTTTGTGAAAATGAAATAGAGAAACATATACAAGAAAAGATAACTAAGATAGGTAAAAAAAGAAACATAAAGTATCAAGAAAAAGAAGAGATGATGTCCAATGTCATTCCAACAAGGGAAAGGGTGGCTGAACAATTAAATTACACACCTTTTCCTGAAAGGCTATACCCAGAGTTGAAGCATTTGAAAAATCTTTACGAAATATAGAATTAGTTAGTTAAGAGGAATTATGCAATAATATTTACGAATAGAATGAAGATATGCATTCTAGTTCTCCCGTTTGACAACAATTAAGAAATGCTAGGAATAAAGAAGTTGAAGAATACATTTCTGAATCATTTAAGAAATATAAATTAATGCACCTTTAATGGAATCAAATCATTATGAAGTTACTAAAGAATTCTCAAAGTCTGAAGACAAACTTTTAGAAGAATCTAATGAAAATGTAGGACCAAAGATGTCATTGTTAATAACGAAGAAAATGCTTGAGAAATGTTTCGACCCAGGAATGTTTGTTGTACCCATAAAATAGGAAATTCTTCTATTGAATTTTCTATGTACGATCCCAAAGCATCAATTAATGTAATGTCACTTATACTTTATGAATCATTGAAAATAGGATCGTTAACTAACACACCTATTAATCTTACCTCAATAAACAATATAATTATTAAATCATATGGATTATTAGAAGACATTTTCTTACAAGTAAATGAATTAGTATTTCCAGACGATATATGTGCCATGAAATGAGAGATTCAATATCACTTAATTCTTTAACTATACTATTAAATATATATTCTCTTAAGAAAGCTAAAACTAAGTTAGATATTTCTGGAGGAACAATGTCTATAAAATTTGAAGCCAAGATTAGTGCGTTCAAAATTAATAAGAAACATACTATGATGAACATAATCGATTACTTGATAGTGAAACTAATGATAGTGATTTCTTATACTTAAACTATTTTATCGAGCTAAAAGCTAAAATTTGTGTAATTAATGCAGTAATAATGGAAACTGCAAAAGAAGTTTCAAAGAAAGAACAAGTTGAAGACACTTAGAAAGAAAATAAAGTAACTCAAGAATGGAAATAGTATTAACAAGCTGAGAGATTTTAAATTCAATAAGAATAAAAAAGAAAAAGTCGAATTTAAGCACTATGAGTCTTAAAATGATTCTGGAGGTATATATTTGCACATTAAATTCGAATAGGCTTGGTACTTCAGAGCTCAGTGTGATACGGGTTCTAATGCAAATCTCATGCCCATACATTTCATTTAACACACTCAATTAGAGTTGGATTCACTTGCTTCTGAACGAGTTTCTTTATTAGATGGTACTTCAATTCAACAAATAGTCACGAATGTAATAATTCAAGTGGACAAATACATCATACACAAAGATTTTTTTGTCATGCCACATTTGTTAATGATGATCCTCCTTTAATTTTAAGACGTCATTTCTTAGCAAGTATTCAAGCTATTATGATATTCTGACCAAAACAATCACTCTAACGATTAATGGTCAAGCAATCACTTTCTAGAATGACACTATAGTGGATGATCCTATATTCAAGTCTAGAGATCTAACCTAATTCTAAAAATGTTTAGTCGAGCCAACAACATTTAACAAAAATGCTATATAGGAGGTAGTCCATATTCTATAATTATTTATATTTGATTAAGAGTTTAGTATTAGTATATGACATTTTTATTCTCTCACTTTTTGACTCTTATATTTGGAAATATTTTCGAAATTCAAACTTTGAAGTAGTTTCAAATGTGAAGGAGTGATCAATTTTTTTTGTTTATATAGCCTTTATGCAAGTTTGCATTATTCACTTGCTTGTATTGGGAATATTTTCCAGTCAATTCTACCTATATATTAGTTGTAATGAATGGTAAATATGTTATTATGAGACAAATTGAAAAAATGATAAATTTAGCCTAGCAAATCATCGTCGATTTTGATTAACACTAGAAAAGCTTGCTAAATCAGTGACAGAAACCAGGAATTAAAGTGAAAATCTGAGTATGGAAAATCCTTGGCAATTTGGTCTTTCAACGTAAATCGTTGATCAGATCAATGAGTCAATGCACCTCGCTTTCAATGACTTAAACAACAATTAAAAAAATTCATGAATTGAGTTCATTGAGGATATAAATTTAGTTTTGGAGCAATAGGAAAGATTTAAATAAAAATTATTTTGAGTTCAAAGTTGATTGTTGGTTTAAGTGTCTAATTAAGGTGGTTAGGGATAAGTCACAGCTTAGTGAGAAGGGCCTTGTCAAGTCATATGTCTGGAAAAACCACTGTCGAAATACAATAACTCTGTCGAACCTGCTCAGAGTAGCAGATACGCTATCATAGTCTTCTGAGATTTAACTTTCCAAACCTTATTAGATGTTTTGTTCTTATAAAGTTTATTAAGATTATTAAAATTCTAATAGCATTGTGATTGAATATGATCGACAATCTCATAATAATGACATATATGAGGTGTTTTGTTTTCAGCAACAACAGTGACTTTTTTCTTAGCACTTGCAGCAACTTTTTGTGGCACAATCTTTTTTGCCTTTATTGTATCAACTTGAGTCTTATTTAATTGACTTTCATTGATTACACTACCTTTGAAAAAAATAATAGAAGTATTGGTAGATCCTTCAGTATAGCTAAGACCATGCTTAACTTGTGATGATTAACCAATTTGCAGCATTCTGTTTAAGTTTTGAGAACCATAATGTGTTGTAGTAACAACCTCATATTCAAAAAGAAATTTCTTCAATGTAGATATTTCAGCGTTACGCTCTTTTAGCAATGCAATACAAATATTGTGTTCTCTTTCAAGAGCCTTAAACTCCAATTAACAAAAAAAAATTCATTTTTAAGTCAAAACTTAGATCATAAAGAAATGTCCATTAAGCGAACAATAGATCATATGAAACCTGAATATCTTTTGTAGAATCCTCAACCTTGATAGCAACACATACATCTTCGGCCTTTTCCTTACTTTTTGGGTCAAATACTACATAATCAAATTTAAAAACACCAACAACAGATGGAGAAACATCGACGGTATTTGACTATGTCAATATAGCAGTGACTGAAGTAGTGGAATCATTAAACTTTTTATCACTATCATCTGAGTCATCATCATTCCAAGAAGCATTCAAAGACTTTTTTTTTCTTGTAAGTAAGACATTTAATTTGAATGTCCAACTCATTACATTCATGACACTTAATGCTCTTCGGTTTATTCTTAGCATTTATCTTATTATCATTAGTTTAAGGATAAACAGGGTTTTTAGACATGAAAACATTCGAATTTCAAAAGCATTCAACCGACAAAAGTTATTCCTCTTTAAGTTAGCTTTCAAGTGCCACTAGAGTGAGTCCATTTCAATTCAAAACGAGGAAGTTGCGACTAAAATACATAGACTGGTTCATAACAACAACATGCAGAATTTTAAATTTTACTTTACAACTTCAAAAATTCATAACTTTGTTATTTCAAAACCAAATTAAAAACTTCATAAAAGCTAGATTATCAGCTAGAAATGAGAAATCCAAATATATACACCAATTTCAAAAACTCAAACATCTACTTTCTGAAAATGACCAAAGATTAGAACTGATTTCAAACATGAAACCCATAATCTTACAATTTTGATAACCTTTACTAAATAGTTGTGTAGATTAGCATACTTGGTGGTGTACTTCCTTAATATTGATCAATCATCCTTTCATTCACCAAAAGTTTCTTAGCAAGTTGTTCCTTCATCTCCATATCTTTTTCCTCTCTTTTGCATGATGATCAAGATGATTTGCATAAATTATTTCCACAAGTTTGCTTTTATAGATTAGGAATCATTTTTTGACCTTTGATCTTTTTAAATACTCATCTCTAGGACAATCTAATGGCTTATATCTTAGTCCTACAACCCACTAACTTATCCATGCTAACACACACTTTAACTTAATTTACATGATGATGTTAACGTGCATCCCAAGGCATATCAATGCTTATAGTTTAATTTTCTAACTTAGATCACATTGATATAAATCCAACTATAGACACATTAAATTTGTTTTTTTAAATCACATTAACTAAAATTAGGACTTACCACATCACTCTTTACCTCGATCCCATGCTAGTATGCATTTTGAGGTGTATCCTCTCTCACGTCTCGATGTATAGAAATGACAAGTAGAGATGACTTAATAGTGTACACATATACACTACACTAGGAATACACCACTAAAAAACTAAAATATACCTCAACAACATGCCTTAATTAGTGCATGTATCTCGATATGGGTCCCACGTCATGAATCGGTGATCTTGATTAAGGAATAAACTAGGATTTGAAATTGGGGATGTAATAGATGTCTTTTGAAAACATGCATCATTAATAGGAGTTTGTTGATATGCAGTGATAGGTTCATAAACTAAATAGGTGGACCAGAGCTAGTTGTTTTGTTAAAATTATGGAATTCCAACATCAATAGCATCTCAAATGTTTGATTGGAAATAAACAAAAGCAATAGTTGTCTTATTGCATGGCATTTCTTATGCATTCGATCTTGTAAGCATAGGTTCTTATTTTTTACCTAAATTATAAGATTTCTACAGCTGGCCCAAGTGGTATGTTACAGTGGCAGGGAAAGAAAGGGATTAAGACAAAGATTTACATGATTGTGATAATGTTTGATTCATTTGGTCCGGGGTAAATCAAATCATCCCTGATTTATTCATTCTTTTACATTCTTATTATTATTGTATATGGGTAGTGGACAATCTTCAATTTCATGCATTTGAATGATTGATTTGCTGCATTTTTTTGGCTCAAATGGGTCTCTTTTGCGATTTTTTTTTGGTTTTATGATATCGTATTTTTGCAATGCTTGAACTTGCATGTTTGAGGTATTTAATAGGACTTTTTATGTTGAATCATGTGAGAATGATATAGAATTTTTGGTATTGGATTTGTTATAATTCATGTTAAAAGTGTTTCTCCTATGAGAAATGAGAACTACTATCTGAGAAGGAGTTTCTTAGAGAGGAAATTTTTTACAAGTCTTCACAAATTAAGGTTCCTCTCAAATGAGATAATGAATTTTAGATGTTAGGGGTTTGTTGTATAACTCACTTTTAGTGTCAGTCTAGTTATTGCACTTGGAAAGGAACCATTGAAAATGTAAGGGACTTTAGGTTTTTGAGTGCTTTAAAGATGGACATTGATGTGGTCATGCAATTGTGAGGTCAACCCCAATGTGCTATGCACCACTGACATGCCTATAACGAGCTCTCATAAATGTGTCTCTTAGCCATTGTTAATTCAAAGCACCACGATTCACTACTATGAGTGAATGTAACTAATGTGACCATTTCATCGCAACAACATATGAGTTTTTAGTTGAAACATACTGGATTCCACTTTGACATGAAGAAGTTGCATTGTTTGCTGGCTTGCATGGATGCTTTCACTATTAGTGGGAGAACTCAAATCTATTTGGAGGTTGTACTTGTACAATGATTTTACCAGGTTTTAAGAGCAATGTATTATATATTTAGTCATTCTTCTTATTCTATACTTTTTTATCTCTTCGCCTTTATCCTCGTATTTCTCTATTTGTTGCATATGTTTGAAATGAACTATGCATATTTTGTTTTCTAACTCTTGGAATTACGTTCCTAGATACATTTGATGTTGCAGTTGGGAAAATGTTTTATCATAGAGTTTTTTATGCACTTCTTCTGTTCATCCATTCTGTTTTGTTCGTTTGATCAATGTTTTGACATTTGTACTTACTCTTCGAAACAATTATATAGAATATGGCAAGAAGCTGATATATTGGCTCAAATATTTGGATTTGGTGGTTTTGTTTCTTGGTGCTTATATATGTAACTTCAATAATGCAGCTTATGTGTTTTATCTTCTTACATGCATATGCAATCCTGATTTCTTATGTATTATAGGTTGATTACTTGTAAGTCCACTCTTTAATATTTTACGCTCGAGATGTAGAAATGATAGTTGTCCTTATTTAGTACTAGACGTATTTAGGGCATTAAATTTAGGAGAGTGAAATTTTCTTATCTGTATAATGATAAGTGATTATTTAGACTTATATATAAGGTTAATTTAGTAATATATTTAGTACAAATATTCTTAAATAAGGTCGAATTGATGGTTTTTATGCATTTTCACATATACAATGCATAAAGGAAGGAAATGAGTGAATTCAAGAAGAAACGAAGCAAAAACACACATAAGAAGGTTTGACATCATGGCTAAGTAGTGTGGCGTTGTGGGACATCAAGGCACAGTGTAGGAAGGAAAGGCATGGAGTAGGAAAGCAACCAAGTAGAGAGAATTGAGACAAGAAGCTCGGCATTGTGGAAGTCAAGGGATGGCGCCGGGAGCCAAAGAAACAACACCAAGATTACTAAAGGGAAAATTGATGTACAAAGTGCTTGGCATAGTGGCACCGTTATAGGAGTGTACACACAGTTACAGGACTTAAGTGACAGCGTCGAGAATAGAAAAAAATAAAAAGTAGAGTTCTATTTCGTGTTAAATTGTTAAGTAAGGTTTCTATTTTTTTGGAAACGTGATTAAGGAGTATAAAAATATAAGAGAACATGGTAAACTCATAAATTACAAGAGATTAGCTACTGTTAGCAATAGTTAGCATAAGTTTACTTTATTCTTGAGTATTAAGACAATTTGTGAAGAGAAGACATTGAAGACTCACGTGTGGTGATTTCGGTATTATTTTTATTGATTTAACTGAAAGTATTTCATTATATCTCTGATTTCAATGAATACTAGTATGTACATGTTTGTTTAAATGAAGTGTGAATAGTTTTTTAATCTTAAGGATCAATGGATCCTATAATATGAATGTATGATATAAACATGAATAGATTAGAAAGATAATAAGTTCAATGGTTAGAACTTTTATTGATTTCAAGCATAATGCTACGAATATTTTGATCACGTGTTTGTTGATATAAGGTTTTAGAAGTTATCATAGCCATTGAAGCTTTTAAGCCAGAAATGGACAGTACTACCGTACAATATATAACATTGAGCGATAGTTGTTGATTAGGGAGGCACAGATAGGAAACTTAAATGGTTACGAATCTAAAGATTTGGAACATTAAAGCAATGTGGAACTTACATTATTCACGCCAATAAGTGGAGTTCTAGTTCGCACATTAGAATCTTTTCCGTAATGATAGTGGGTTGAAGTGGATTTGAAGGATATTTTTCTATTCTAATTATGCATTTTACACACTTAATAAATGTGATAAAGTGAGTTGAAAATCAAATTATTTCATTACGTAGGTAAAGTTGTGAACTAAGATAGTCTTAATATAAAAGTTAAAGTAATTTGCAGTGTTTTGTTAGAATAGATTAGTTTAGTTTAGATATAAAACAAACTAAAAGAATTTCTTAATAATAGAATGATTTTAGCTAAGTACGTATGGAGTGCATACACCTTTCCTTAAAGACGATATCCGTAGTTAGCTTAAGTTATTTACACTATTACTATAAGTGTGTTGTTATAGTTGCAGCATGCACATCAAGTTTTTGGTGTCGTTTCTAAGGATAGATAGCCACATAGACTTAGTTAGTTTAAAAAGTTGCTAAGTTTTAGTTTAAGTACTTTACTTTTATGTTCATAAAAAATAAAAAAATAATAATTCTAAAAGGCTTAAGTTTCAAGTTTAACTTTCTACAGTTGATCTTTTGTGTTTTCTTTTCAGGGATAACTAGTGTATGCATAGCAAAGGAGAGAAGTACTTAGTGCCTTATGAGAGATTGACAAAAACAACAAGGGAAAGAAAAAGAATGGAATCAAGAGGGCCGAGGATCAAGCAAGAAACCAACAACAAGATCGAAGGAATAACCAACCCAAAAGTGATCTAGTAGTGCAGGATAAAATGTGAGGACATAGATGCCTTCATGACTACTTCAAACTGGAAGTTTAAGAGACTTACAATGAAGCGATTAGGTTTCTAGCTAATACCACCGAGTTCAAAATTAGATTGTCTCTAATCAATATGGTGCAAAATAGCTTGTTTAATGGGCTAGCCAATTAAGTTTAATGGCACATGTAGAGAATTTTTTGGTGAAGTGTGACACCGTGCACATTACCAGAGTTGAAAAGGAGGAGATTAGGATGAGACTTCTTAAATTCTCATTGGGTGGAAAAGCCAAATCCTGGTTCCAAGGACTATGAACTTATAAGCAGAAATCAATGAAAGATTTCTAGATAAGTTCTTTCCCCCAATGAAGTTCAGTGAAAGGAAACTAGAAATCAATCAATTCAAACAGAAAGATTTCGAGTCTATTAGCAAGGCTTGGAAAGGATTCAAGGAGATGTTGAGATGTTTAGGACATGAATGGTTGAAATGGGCACAACTCGAATTTTCTACTATGGGATGAATCATAACACGAGAAGTCTAGTAGATGTCGTAGCGGGTGGTTATCTACTAACTAAGGATGAGGAATGAGCATTGGATATCCTAGATCTTATTTCGCGAAATTCTACAACTGGTACTCAATCTACAGTAAGGAAACTAGCAGGCGTATATGAGATTGATTCGCAAGCTGTGATTATGACACAACTATCCAACCTGAGCAGTCAAATGGCAAAACTTCAAATGGGAGAACAAGGTCCACAAGTGCAGTCAATAAAACAACCCATTAATCACCAAGCATTGGTGGTTAACCAAATGGGCATGCAGCAAGGAATGGATTATGAAGACGTAAACTTCATGAATAACCAAGGCTATGAAAACAACTTTAGGCGAAGGGGAATGGCTCCTTAAAGGTTTTATAAAGGATACAACAACAATAACTAGATTTTCTCATATGAAAATCCTAATAATGTACTGAAGTTACCTCCAAGCGTCGACCAACAAGTCCAATCACTACAAAAAATAGCAGATCAGAAACGGAAATTTTTGTCACTGATTAGCAAAAATTCCGTCTCTAATTCAATTCTGCAATGGAACAGAGACGAAATCTATTCCGTCTCTAAAATCGTCGTCGCTGATTTAATCAGCAACGGAAATGTGTTTTCGTTTCTGATTAGAGACGGAATTTAGAAACGTAACAGAGACGGAACAGAAATGGAAATTCTTCTAAAGGGTACAATTGTAATTGTATTCCGTCTCTAATCCGTTGCAAATCAGAGACGGATCAGAGACGGAATGCAAAAGTCCGTCTCTGATCCGACTCTGATTAGCAACGGATCAGAGACGGAATTATTGTATTCCGTCTCTAGTCCGTCTCTGATTAGCAACGAATCAGAGACGGAATTTTGGGATTCCTTCTCTGATCCGTCTTTGATTAGCAACGGATCAAAGACGGAATTATTATATTCCATCTCTGATCCATCTCTGATTAGCAACGGATCAGAGACGGAATACAATAATTCCGTCTCTGATCCGTTGCTGATTCATGCATCTATTCCTCCAAAATTGGAGACGGAATAGCAACAGAATCTCTAAATTTCGTTGCTAATCCGTCTCAATTCCGCTTTGTTTAGTTGTCAAACCTAAGCTTAATCCAATTGGTTCTCCATAACCTCTAAACCTGAAAATACAACCATAGGACCTACTCCATCGCCTGCACCCCCAAGGAGTTGCCTGCACCCCCTCCAACAACTCCTTGGGGGTGCTAACATCCCCCAAAAAAGCAGAATTTGACATACATACATTGACAATATATATCAACAACAAATATTCAAATGAGAGAAAAAAATGTACAATTCGACATTGATAAAGATTTATATATCCATGAAAGCTTGTCAAGTTTAATAAATGTTCCAAATTTCTAAGTATGCACAAAAATCACCAAACCTATTGTTCAACAACCACAAAAAAAACTTTCAATCCTCTAAATATGCACAAAAAGGCCTTATACAATCTATAGCAACAGTGTCAGGACAACACATTTACATGATATTCTACATCATAGATAAGTTAATAGATCATGTACATAGCTACTCAGTTAACTCAAAAGGGATAGCAAAAGCGGGGGAACACAACCATATATCAAGTCGGGTGCAGCTTTACAATGAGGTAATATGCGCCCTCGAAGTGGGGGGTGATCACTACCCGCCATGAAACCTAACAAAATACCAATAAAAGTTTAGAGACCAAATGCATACCAATAAAAGTAATGAACTATTCATTCAATGTCCAATAGCCTGAAATTAAGAAAAAAAAAAAACCATCAAACATAACAAAAGTTTCCAACCATCTTAAACCAACAATGGCGTCCTGACTAAGAGCAATATTAATAATCAATAAACATGTAAGACTAACACATTAGTTCACTATGGAGAATTAGTACTTATTCTTGCTTTGCGATAATTATATATGTATCAGCAAACATACAAGAATCATGTACATCAGCTCATATTTAAAGAACTAACTCAAGAATCATATGGTTGTTTGAAAATGCATGAACAATAAACTAGTATAAAATTAAATGCATGAACAAGAGCATGAAATCAACAGAAATCAGATCATACAATGATATAAACAACTTATGAAGAACTGACAAAGACATAAGATTCAAAAGGGCAGTTGTAAGCGAGTGATCAACAATTAAACTTTCAAAAGTAAACACTATTGTGAATGGCAATGGGAAACTTGCAGTTTGCCACACAACCACATAAAGCAAGTTCAAGTACCGAAAAATGCAGAAGAGGTGGCCATGCATACAAGTCTGAACAAGAAAAAATGGCATCAGGTTGTTGATGGCTATTAATTTTTGCATCGATGTTTTTGCGCATACAAATCGAATCGCATTTAAGAGCACCAACCCGGGTAGGCAAGTACTGTTTTACATTTGAGATTCTATACAGTAAAATGTCTTTAAAGCCTAGTCCATGTAATTAGGTTTGGCCAAGCCTAACCAAAATGGCCAATTTTTCCACAAGAATACTTGGTACTTGTCAGGATCATCAATTAGTCATAGTGGTGGTCTCAGTTGAAACCATAAACATATATATACTCTCAATGGTGAGCATCACGTGCTTAAACATGAGCAATTACATAAAGACTAGCATGCTTGACTGTATTTCCTAGAACCTTTAAACTTGTGCACACTACAGGAAACAAAAGAAAAAATGGTCAAACATTAAACCATGCATGAAAGCAAGGTTTAATAACTACCAAGCCAAACTAAACAAAAGCCACAAATCAATTAGGAGATTTTGTAGGTTAGTTGGAGTTTGGTTTAAGCTTACAACAAACTAACCTAATTTCATCATTAAAGTTGGAAGCTACTACGAGTACTCACTTTAGACACCGACTTTGAGCAACTATCAGTCGTGCAATGTCTATGCACCTCGAGATTCAGGCTCGAGGAGTATAAGACAGCACACGACCGCTAGGTGCCCGAAGTCGATGTCTAAAGTGTGTACTCCAACATTTTCCATCAAAGTTTATGAAGTACTTCATTTCCAAGTAATTGATCATGTTGCATTGCTTCACATAATGCCTATTACAACAACACAGTTTGAACCCATGAACAGCCCACGATACCATTTCATTATTATGTTTCCTCCAAACTCGAAAAGATTTAAAGAACTAAGGAAAAGAAAATCAATAGCAAAGCTCATAATCTAAAATTTTAAATTGATGTATCAACAAGGAGATTATAAATCTTTATAACCTGAAATGGAAGAGTTCAAGGTTCGACACAACGTTCATGTTGGAATGGTCCCATGTCGTAGACGCAGAGTTCCCAACGCCTCCGAATTGTACAAATGTAATGAAATAAACAACACTATAATCTCTCTTCGCAAAAAAAACACAAGTTCATATCATCTCTGAAAGTAAGGAAACCAGTGAATATTGGGTGCATCTCCTTGTTCAGATTGTTAAGTCAAACCTAACTACAGAAATTTTATCTAAAGAAAAAGAAAGCAAAAAAAAAGACTTAATAACTAGTGGTCAAATCAAAAATGCTAAACGGTACTACTATATCATAAATTAGAGGGTGTTTCTTCAAATAAAAAATCTCAAAATTCAAGAGCTCAGTTACAGATAATGAAGTAGCAGTTAATGCTACAGACTTGAATGGATAAATTTCAATAGCATCCAAAAAATAGGGCACAAAATTTTTGATAGCTCACCAATTGCGAGTTTCCTATCACTCATCATCAGAGTATTGAAATTTGATCGAGTGGGATTGATGATCAATCTGACCTCATCTATAAGACCCCCTCTTTTTCTTGGTCTTCTCATGCCGAAAATCCCTGAAGGAAAAAAAACAACATTATGCAACATTAGGTTTCATTAGAGTTCCAAATCGGTATAAAAGCGAAATGTGCACTACCGTCTAATTGATTATGTGGCAACATTTCATAGCCAATCATTCTTAGGATTTCAAACTTTGAACATAAATCGCTATACATGAAGCATGAGGAAGAATTAAGAGAAAAATTAGTCATCGAGCATGGCGAACCACACAAGGTGTAATTAACGATTTGTAGTTCTTTTTTCATACTTGACGCCATAGATTGTAACAAGCTGCCATATACTCATCTTCACAAATTTGAGAAAGTTAGTTTTCATTATATACATATACCTTCCTCTGACCTGCCCCAGAACTTCTTGCGCTTTTGCACCATAACCGCTTCAAAGACCATCCTGTGTAAACATTACAATGGAGAGGAATGATGATATGGACATAAGCACAAATGAAAAAGAATAAAATGGGGAAACGATGACCGATAGAAAAATATAAATAGTAAACCTTTGCCCAAGAAGAATTATCTTGAAGCCGATCATCGATGAACTCCACCCGATCAACCTTCACTCTTTGAAATGGAGTATCATCACCGAACTCCACCATAATTCAACAATTCAAAACCCTAAAAGAACAAAACCGAAAACACACAAAAAAACCCGAAAACCTAAACTTTGCACGGCTAAAAATCCCTAATTTCCCCAAATCCGGACCATCACCACTGCACTGAAAAACAAACACCACAAGATGCGAAATTTTTGCCACAATTCCACAATTTCAAAACCCAAGAAGCACAAAACCTAAAAAACCCTAAAATCTGAACAATAACATCACAGTTTCAGAATCACAGACAACATCTGCAGCCAAATTAATCAAAATCACAAACCGATTCTTTCGATTCTCCTACTCAACAACTTGAATCAATCAAAATCCCAAACCCGAATAATCTATTGAAGGGGACTCACCTCTTTCAGCAGAAAGAAAAATTAGGGTTTCGCTGAAGTTTGATTTTGGGGACGAAGCGAAGAACAAACCCTAAAACCTCTGTTTAGGTTACCTGAGAAATGCGAAGCTATAGAATCGGGAGAGAGAGAGGAAGCGTTGTAGGGTTGATGGTGAGAATCGGGAGAGAGAGAGGGTGCGTTGCATGGTTAGGATTTTATTTTTGAATCATCGAGATCAAAAGATGCACGAATCTCGAGATTTGATGAACGGTTATAAAAAAAGAAAGTTTTGGTGGGAATGTTGGCGCCATTATTTAGAGACGGAATTTAATTCCGTCTCTATTTTCTTCTCTGATCTCTCTCTATTCCATCTCTGAATTAATCCGTCTCAATTCCGTCTCTAACCACTTTTTCTTAGCAACGAAACTTAATTCCGTTGCTAATTCCTTTTCTAAATATCATTTTTCCTGTAGTGAAGAAGGGAAGCTCGGGCAAAGTGAAGAGATGACTTCATTGAAGTTAATTGATAAACTCTTGCACGCCATGGACATGAGTAATAGGGAATACTATGAGAAACTTAATAAATAGATGGAAAATGTAAAGCAAGCCATTAGGATAATGGATGGTGAGAGATCACAATCTATCAATAACTTAGAGAGAAAAATTAGTCAGTTAGCCATTGCCTCGAATTGAAGGAAGGAAGGACAGTTTCCAAGCAACAAAATTATAAATCCCAAGGAGAACATGAGTGTTATTTACATGATGAACATTATGAAAACAAGTGAGCCAAGACAAGAGCAAGTTATGTACAAACCAGAAAAGTCAACACTTTTTCTATAAAGAAGCATGGAGAGATGCATGAGAATTGAACGAAAGTAAGGCAAGATGAAGTTGAAAGATTCGGGCAACAAAGAATCAATGCCTTGAAGAATAACAAGAAAGTGAATAAATAATTGAAAGCCAAGCAAAAAAAGGAAGGACCTTCTGAAAAAACACCAAAAGGAAATAGCATTAAGGTAGTTTCATGGAAGCCAAAACCAAATTCCAAGTTCATTATGAGACTTCAATCAATCAAAAGAGAGATCCCAAAGAAATATACATACCAATAAGTATTGATGAGCACCGATTTAAAAATGTGTTATGTGATACGGGAGCTTCAGTCAATGTCACACCAATAATGGACATGTTACAGACCGATTTGAAGACCAATTGTCTTGATACAACAAATTTGCAAGTAGTTGATGGCTAGTTGATACCAACTAAAGGAAGAGTCGTGAATATGCATGTGAAATTGGGTAGATTCACATTTATCATGGATTTGAGGTTATAGATCACAATATGGATGATGATGTCTCTATGATTCAAAGGAGGCCATTCTTGAACACTGCCACTGCAAACTTCTACACAAGGAAGAAGAAGATAATAATGAGTATCAATGAGGATAATGATGTAATGAAGGTAATCTTTATTGATGGAGAAGAAGTAAATCCAAACGGGAACAACATTATTATCTCCGATTTATAATTGGAGTATCTCGATTTAGACTTAGACTAAACTAGCAAAAAGGCATCGAGCTAATGACATTAAATATGAAGATAGGGCTATTTGCCAAGTGATAATTCATCGGAATGTCGACAAACTCATTAAAGAGCGAAGGAGTTCAAGCGGCATGGGTGAGGTACATGGAAATTTACAAGTAAGTTTTTATGAAATTTTTATATTTATATAGATCTCATGCGATCAAGACATCTTAGGTTGTAATACACAAAGTTAGGGAAGCGCTAAATATGACTTGAATGAAAAATATGTTTTCAAAATGCGGACTGAGAGGTTAACGCCTTGTGTAATAGATATGGCGTCGTGGGTAGTGAGCACGATGCCAGCAGGGCACCACCAAAGAAACATAAAAGACACTTTTAAAGGCATTGACAACGTCGTAGCACAGACATGACATCATGCCTATTAAGGCACGTCGCCAGTGACGTGAAGGGAATTAAAACCCCATTTTTACATTTTTATTCACACTTTCATCCAAGCTTAAACACAACCTACCAAGTGTACATCCCTCTAGAGCCCAAGATTGATCATTTCTAAGTGAAGAAAGAGAGTTCCAAGTGATAGAAAGTGAAAGGAAAAAGTGCATAGGTGTTTTGCACTAAGTGGAAAGCTATGGCTTGGATTTGGAAATCTAATTTCAAGGGGCACTAGGGTTCGAAGTTGTTAGTAAGTGAGATGGCTTGGATTGATAGAGAACTGGAGGAGTAGTCTACATCGAAAAGTAGTCCGGCAATGAGGTAAATTTACAATTTCATTAGTTAATTTTGAAATTTTGAGAAACTTTTATGAAATTGCATGAATAGTGGATATGAGGTTGTTGAGTAGGATTTTCAAGTTGTGTGAATATTAAGCATCAATGAGACTCATGGAGACCTAGTTTATGTTTTTTTGTATTATTTGGCATGTGAATGATCCTTGTGATATAAATTTTGATTTTTAGGTGATTTGAATGCCTAAATTAGTAGTTACTTTGTTGTGTTGAGTTGTTTGATTTAAGAAAATGCCAAGAACAAGGAGGCAAGTCAGTCATGTAAGCACAAATAATTTAAGGCATCAACCTCAAGAGTTCCTAATGAAAAGGAGCCTACGTCATTTAAGTCAAAGTACTTCGTTAATAGAAAGGCCAAGTATAGATATGACGATATTAAGCATAGGGAGTTCATTTGTGTGTGAGGTATAAACTTATTGGCTAAGTATGATAAACGAGTGAGTAACTTCATTAGGTAACAAAATTGGGAACATCTCACTCAAGATTATAGAAAGAATGAAGTTAGAGGAATGATTGAAATTATATATAAATTTTATGCCAATGCGAAGTTTACTAGGAAGAATGAGTCGATGAAGATGAGAGGGGTGTTTGTCCCCTTTAATGAGTATGAAATTAATATTATATATGGATTAGATCACTTAGTAGAGTTAGAGCTGACCCAAGTTTCCTGGATAACTTATACGGGAAACCCTATAACCTATATCCTTTTAAAGCCATAGAGTGAGCAATGTTTGTCCAAGGAAAATAAGGCTGGGTAATTGGAGCTGAGAATATGTCGAAGCACATCAAGAAGGGGAGTATGCGAAAAGTCTACTGAATGTGGCAACATTTCCTTATTGCTTCTCTATACCCCACCACTCGCAAAGAGACATCAATAAGCCAAAGGCAGCTTGTTTATTTCAGATCGCATAGAACAAGGAGATTAACATTAGTGAGATCATCTACAAGAATCTGAGGGATTCCATTATGTTAGAGCGAGACAAAAAATTGTTGTTTCCTATACTGACCACTTAGTTATGCTTGAAGGTCAGAGCAAGGCTGCTTATAGATGAAGAATTTGGTATTGAGTTCTAGGCAATAATGGATGAGGCTTTTATGCTCATACTGAAATCACCACCTGGTTATTAAGACTATGAGGATAAAAGGGAAAGAGCTGAGGGCAATCGACTTAAGGTTGAGTTGTTGGCCAAACAGTAGGAGGATAACGTAGCAACAACAACAACTGCAACATAGTTAGCCCATGAGTTAGAAGATGAAAAATCTAAAGAGGAGGAGGAGCAACAATAGGGATTCATTGAGTGCTACGAGTTTTTCGACGTACTGATTGGAAAGTAAGACTTGAATGATCCTCAAGTTTTTTCTCCACCTCTTCCACTATAGCCACCAGTACCATCACCAGAGGGCCTGAATCCACGGTAGTAGAGGCCGTGGATTGCCGAGATGATGTGATAGTACCAAAAGGATATGGCTTAGTATTGTGAAGCCTTGAGGAGATATTAGCAAGAAAGACGGAACGGGCAACGAAACTTCATGTTGTTCGCATATCATCAGAAGGACGTAGCTATATATGAGAGGAGCAGACATGTGAGACAGACTGATATGTATTTTAGCTTTCCAACAACACCGGACTATGTATTTGACCATATGTGTGCAGAGAATGAGGGTGGAGCATCCATTGACACTATCCCATACCAGAGCTGATGATGCGCGGTCATAATATAAATGTTTTAGGATTTTTTTTAAACCTAGGGATATGAGAGATAAATTGATGCCATTTCACTTTAAATTTGAGATATTTTGTTAATTATTTAGTTGTTTAAACTTGATATTTAGTTTCTTATATTATATGTTTGTGTGTTTTATTATTTTCATGATTTCAAGCTTAGTTTTAAACCTTGAGGACAAGGTTTAGTTCAAGTTAAGGGGCATCAACACTACACTACACTACACCATGGAAAGTTGTAAGAAATGTTGAAATAAGGATAAACACTGCAATTCTGATTGTTCAAATTTTATTTTTGAAGCAATTAAAGAGGAAAGCATAATAGTGTATTATTTTTCATTTACTTATTATTTTAACATGTTAAATTAATGTAGATGAGGTTATACATAGTAATATTTAATGAATAAGTAATTAATTTGCATGTTCATGCCTTTAATTGAGGATGAGTAAGATATAAGTGCCTTCTTAATACGAGATTCAAGAGAGTGCTATAAATTTTAGAAGAAAATAATGAAATGTAGCGAACAACGGTATGATTTCATGATTAGAAACATATAGTTAGGGAAGACCATAAACTTTAAACAAAAGAAATAAGATAATAGATGAAATGACCCAAACCCTGGTGGGCCTAGATTGCCTAGCCTAAACCATCGCCAAACCCCTCGAGATAACCTAGTGATGTCGGGCAACGATCTAGTCAGTCTTAACTTGCGAAAATAAACTATGAGATTCTACAAAATAGATTAAACTAGCTAATAGGTTGGAATATAAGGAAGCCTTTATTGTCTAATAAAATGCAGAACTAAATGTAGAAGTCTTGCATACCAAATTCAACATAAATTGAATCAGGTACTATAGGTTCAAACATCTATCCAAATAAAATCCCTTATTTATTACATAAAGTATGAAAGCAAATAGATAATTATTATTCAACCTTGCAAACAAGAAAAGAGCTTCTATGCTAAGGCCTTGTCATTTCCTTTATCCTAAGAAATAGTTGAGGTACCTAGGGGAATGGTAGTGGGTGAGCAAAATATATCAACGGGCTCAATAAAGCAGAAGCTTGCTCTACCATCAATCATCCAAGTAATACCTAGTAAAAATCAAACTAGATTTCAACAGTTCAGATCATAAGATCCATTATCATTTTTTAGACATTAAAGACATATATAATCAAGCTTAATAATATAGCAAGATAAAACAACAACAATGCCCAACCTATACTTCAATAAGGACAACAATGATAACGAATGCCTTTAGATTCAGAAGAAGTGTCAACTGATATATCCAACTGGACAATGGGCAATAGCTTATCCTTCCCCCAATGTTATGGTTTAGGCAACAAGAGGTTCACCGGTCTAAATGCTAATAGTCCTATCATGTAGTAGGTCTTAGCTTATCCTTCCCCCAATTGTGTGGTTTAGAGAATACAAGTTTCACAAGTCTAAAGACATATTGACCTTGCATAGCTTATCCTTCCCTTAACAATGCAGACCAAACAGCCAGGGGCTCACAAGTCCAGCAAAACTCTGTAGAGTCAGATCAGATGAGGGACCAGATGCCCTCGACCCTCCAACCACATTACCAAGTATATTCATTTAGTGTATATAAGTTCCACAAGTATCCAAGAGATAGAGTAACAAAAAGGGACATGATAAGCAACATACCAATGAAAGATATCAAGCAGATTCGAAGAAATTCATAAACCAATTACTGAAATAAGATCCTAGCATATCTACTAACATGGCATGATTGACAATAAAACAAACCTCAATTGCCTCATAGCGTTGCTATCCTATCCAATCCTAGTTCAAGAAGTTCCTAACCTGGTTCTCCTTGCTCTATATTGGTATAGGTTTACATTTCATTGTTAGTATACTTGTTTGAGGTCGGCTTACTTAATTCTCATTAATATCTTTAAAATTGTATTAAAAATCTTTTTTGAATTAACGTCGGCGACAAAAGTTTTCAAGTTAGTTACCACTGCCCCGATCCTTGTCCCGATGATATACTTTGATAAAACAATGAATAAGACTTAATTTCAAAAAATAGCGAAATAACTTTTTATTCGAAAAAAAGCATCTAGCGTCATCCCAGCGCCATGGGTTTTACCCACAGGGCTCTGGGCGAGATCGCTGAGAAAACCAAAAATATTATCCAGCGATTTGCCAACATCGTACATTTATGTCATAATGCTGGGAGATCACTGGGCTCGATTTTGACTTCGTCGTTCCCAGTCAGCGTCGTACAGCCTGTAAGCGAATTACTAGCACGACGCTGGATACGAAATCAGAATTCTAACACGCAAACTGAAATCCAACACTCTAGCGACATACGGCGATCTCCGAAGGCCTAAATACGATCAAAACATCGATAAACCATTCGTTTGAAGTTACAAAGCATTTAACCATCACGATAAAGATCCAAATCAAATCCTCCATTAAAAGCATAGCTTTAACTAACACTTTTGAATCAAACAAAGCAACAAGATTTGAATCCATAATAGATATTTTAAAATCAATAAAGAAATGACATAGATGAATTAAATCCAAACCCAAACACCATGTTTCATCCCCTATCATGAAAACCAAATCAAAAAATGGAAGATTAGAGAAGAAAATGAATTATTTACCTAGCTTGTATGCACTTGATGTGAGTTCCCTCTCTTCCATTAAATCCACCAACAAAACTTCATAGGGTTCTCTTCTCAAATTCTCCCGTAGCTCATTCCAATAAAAGTGGTAGAAGCCTTTAAGTAGTTTATATAGCTTGTTAGAGAAGCTAGGGTTTGGTGGACTAAGTCCAACCCTTCATCTCATCAACATGAGCTTAAGTGCTAGGATGATCCTAGAGCTCACATTAAGTCCATCTTTTATGTCTTTTACATAAATGCCCTCATGTATATTTACAATCATTGTCATTATTCTTTATTTACATCATTTAATAATTCCCTTTTTCGCTTAGGCTAATTCCATACCTAAGTAAACTAGGTATCCTATAATACACGCATTTAGTCATACAAATACACAAATACAATACATATTTATTAATTTATTTTTATGTCGAGACTTTATTATAGATTTGGGAAAAATTAGGTGCGTTACACTAGAACACCTCTTATGAAAAAAGTCAGATCTCTATGAAATTCTATAATAAGTGTAAATTTTAGTTAAAAATAAAAAATAAATAAAGTTTTAGTGCAAAGAGGGGAAGAAATAAGCATTTTGAATAAAAAGTTGGAGTTAACTTGCTTGATAAAGTGAAAGTGAGAAGTGCTAACAAGAGTTTTAGAAATAAAAAATAGAGAGTCCCACAAGTTCTACAGAAAATAGAGCAAAGAACTTGATAGTAGGAAAGAGTGAGGAAAAATGGAGTTTATAGGAAAAGGAGCAAAGACCGTGAAATGAAAAAAAGATTAAGGAGAAAAGAGAAAAAGAAAACAAAAGATATAAATAAAGAAAAGGAGGAAGTTAAATTAAAAATATTCAAATAAAAGATTTAGCTCGAGTATTAGTAGCCTTATTAAGTTAAGTTTTCTTTTCCAACTTTGTTAAGTCCCATAGATTCTTGAAGTGCTAAAGTCTACCAAAATTAGTTTGATATATGCTTATTTATGTATTCCCGAGCTTAATGAGAAATTATGAGATTGTGGACTTGCTACTTAAGTGTCGAGGTGGAACAAACTTGTGAGTAGTGATGATTTTGGTTGCAATCAACTTTGGTGTTTCAAAAGTGAGTTATATGTGTTGTTAAAGCCACATGTCTTGAAATTATAAAGTTTTTGAAAGTAAAAACTGTTGAGTGAATTATTAACTTGAATCTTAGTGAATTAAAGGATCCTCAATGTGAACTAGGTAATAGACGTAGTTGAGAGACTTAAGAAAATACACTGTTGCTCGTGACATGCAAAATTCTAAGTTTAGGGGTATTTGACGTGTGATTATTTAGACTTATATATAGGATTAATTTTGTAGTATATTTAGTCTAAATATCCTTAAATAAGCTCAAATTGATGGCATTTATGCATTTTCAGGTATACAAGGCATGAAGTAAGGATGTAAGTGAATTCGAGAAGAAATGAAGCAAAAACACACTTAACGAGGTTTAGTGTCGTGGCTAAGCAGTATGGCGTTGTGGGACATCAAGGCACAGCATGGGAAGGAAAGGCATGGAATGGGAGAGCAAGCAAGTGGAGAGAATTGAGACAAGAAGCACAACACTGTAGCAGCAATATAGAAGTCAAGGGATGAATCGGGGAGCCAAAGAGATAGCGCCAAGACTACTAAGGAGAAATTTAACACACAAAGTGCTTGGCGCGCCGTGGGGGTGTACACACAACATTGGGATTTAAGTGAGCGCAAAGAAGAGAAAAAAAAAATAAAAATCTAAGTTATATTTCATGTTAAATTGTTAAGTATAGTTTCTAATTGTTTGAAAATGTGTTTAGGGAGTATAAATAGATAAAAGAACATGGAAAACTCATAACTTACAAGAGATTAGCTACCATTAGCAATAGTTAGCATATTAGTATAAAGACAATTTGTGATAGAAGACATTGAAGATTCACGTATTGAGATTTAGGTATTCTTTTTATTGATTTAATTGAAATTATTTCATTAATCTTTGATTTCAATGAATACCACTATGTGCATGTTTATTTCAATGAAGTGTGAGTCGTTTATTAATCTTATGGATAAATGGATCCTATGGTATGAATGATATGCTATAAACATGAATAGATTAGAAAGATAAAAGTGCAATGGTTAGAACTTGTATTAATTTTGAGTGTAATGGTACGATATCTTGATCATGTGTTTATTGATATTAAGTTGTAAAAGTTATCATGGCCATTGAAGCTTTTAAGCCGAATATAGATGGCACAACCATAAAACATACAACATCGAGTGATAGCTGTTGATTAGGGAGGCACGGATAGTAAGCTCAATTGATTATGAATCTAAAGATTTAGAATATTAAAGCAATGTGGAGCACTGATAAGTGGAGTTCTAGTTATCTTTTTCGTCACGACAATGGGCTGAAGTAGATTTGAAAGAAATATGTCCATTCTAATTAGGCATTGCACACACACAAGAAAAATGACAAAGTAAGTTGAAAAGCATACTATTTCATTACCTAGGTGAAGTTAGAAACTAAGATAGTCTTAATATAAGAGCTAAAGTAATTTGCATTGATTTTTTAGTATATATTAGTTTAGTTTAGTTATAAAACCAACTAAAAGGATTTTCTTAGCAATAGAGTAATTTTAGCTAAGTATGTATTCAATGCATACACCTTTCCCTTACGACGATATCTGCAGTCGACGTATGGATTCAATGCATACACCTTTCCCTTAGGATGATATATTATCAACTTGTTTAGGATTGTTACCTAGTTGTTGTAGTAGATGTGGAATAAGTTTGTCTCAATAGAAGTGGAAGGGAGTGGATAATTTTGATCTGTATAACCAAGATAAATTCGACTTAACTAAAATTTAAATCTTACCAAACATGAATAGGTTATAGGTATGATAAACTCTCTAAATTCACAAGAAAGCACATAAACAAAAAGAAAATTTGTTTTAAATTTATAATTTTTTATTCTCTTAAATGCCATTAGGAAATAGTATGCTCTTCGTATCTCCACGTAGTGAAGATTTTGAAAGCATTTCTCATATGCTTATATTGTTGTTCTAAATATATAATTATTGTTTCATGCTTCTATTTTGATGATATTGAAGAAGGATTAGCAGAAGCTTGTGCATCTAAGCAAGAGATGAAGACGAGGCAATAAAGAGAATTAAGGTTAGTTTTATAATTTTTCAATGTCTTCATTTCGGTTGCAACTTGCGAGTTCAATCTTTGTTTAATATCTTGAAATGTTAATATGACTTGGATAAGCCTTTTAATTCATATTGATATAATATTGTGAAATTTTGAGGATATGTGAGACCTTCTAGAAATTCTCTTACTGTTGTTTATTAGGTATTGTCATTTTTGGTAGTCCATTTTATAGGGGAAACTCTACCGATATTTTTGTAGAATATGTAAAACTAATGGTATGATGTCTAATATGCTCAATTTGAAATTGTTTGGACAATGAAAGAGAAACCTTACAAAAACTTTTACACACCATATAATCCCAAATGCTTAACAAGCTCATTCTTACAAAATCGACCTCATGGTGAAATATTTATGGGTTTTGTTTGATTCTTCTTTAATTGTGATATTTTTTATTTTAGTCATTCAGGTGAACCATTAATATGTTCTTCATAACTTTTCAAAATGAAAGTAGCTTTATGTTAGCTTAGTCATAGAAGAAAATTCAATATAAGGTGTCCATCGTTATTAATACGTGTTAGACTTCAAGTGACAAAGGAATTGCATAACTTTGCAAACTAGTCTACTGAGACTTGAGAAAATCTATTAAACAAACTAATACACCAAAAGATTTATGTAGTCATTTAAGAAGTGGAATGTGAAAGAAAAGTTATTTGAATTTAGTTTTTTTAGAAAAAAAAAACTCATCCTCAAATCTAGAACTTATAAGGCATATTCTAACAAAACAACAACCTGAACTCACATGGTTGATCAAATTCTTTTATCTTACTCTCACAATACAAAATCCAATCTTCCACTTAAGAAAATGTTAGTTTCGACAATTTGTTATTCTTTTGTACTGTTCATTAAGGAAAAGTTTTCTTATTGTTCAATGTTTTCATTTTGGTTGCAACTTGCATGTTCAACTGCAAGTTATCGTATCTTGAGACTTAATATGATTTTGGCATATGGTGTGTTTGCTTGTAGATATACTATTTATGTACTAATCTATTTTGGTTAGTATGTTGCTTAATGGATATGGTGGGAGAAAATGTTTGGACAACTTTGACTTGCGGAATGACTTTGATTTGGCCTTTTAATACAAGTTACTATAATATAGTAAACTGTTGGGGAGATATGAGTCTTTCTAGGCTTTATCCGTTTGTTTCTTACTAGGTACATTCATTTTCAACAGTCCATTTTATAGGGATACTCTGCCAAGATTTTTGAAGAACATGCAAAACTAATGGTATGATGTCTAATATTCTCAATGTGAGATTCTTTGTTTTTGGTAAGAGAAACTCTAATAAATTGTTTAGTCAATGTTAAAAACTGAAGTTTTAGAGCAAAAAAAAGAGATGAGGCTAATTAGTAGATAAAACTAAACTTGCAAACCAAACACCATTTCCATGATCTCAACTATTAGAAACAAATGTGGTCAAACATTTACTTCAAACCTAACACCCTCTATGAAAAAACATGTACCAAAAATAAACCTACATGCTACAAACCACCTTATCCAACTTGAAAATAAAAACGCACATAGAAAAAAAAAGTGTACTAGCAAAACCTTCCATGTTACTAAATAGAATAAATTAAACTATTACTCTATAAAACCATGATCTTACAAACAAAAACAGTGTTTCAAAATAATTTGTTTTGAAGTCCAACTACTATAAAATAAAAACTTAATTGACAACATTTGCGTCAAAATTAAGTTATCACATTTCGTAGGGGATGTCGACCGCGAATAAAGAGTGGATGTATAATCACCTTGATAACGGGTTTATTCAAAGGAAGTTTGTTGTAAGGATAAAAGAATTCAAATAGTTCACGAAGGCACATTGTACTATTTATCACAATGATGGCAGGATTAGGTTCCCATCTAATCATAATAAATGTCAACTTCGCCCTACTTCGACATTTAAATAAAGAATACCATATATATAGGTACATGTTTATTCTCAGAAATTATTTTTGGTATGAACAAAGTGAGAATAAAAGTTAGGATACGACGTCCACTTTCAAAAGATTTTGAAAACAATCATGACGATGAAATCGACATCAACTTCGGTCGAGCGACCTTGACTTACTAAGAGATGCTACGCAACACGTCGGGGCCTAGTTTTACTAGAATCACATGAAAGAGGAGCCAAACATCTAAGCACAACAACTTTATGACATAGTTAACATTGATAATGAGCAATTGTTGTCAGGTTGTGAGAAGGTGATGAATTTGTCTTCCATGACTATATTGCTTTCTCTGAAATTGGAACACCATATCTTCTAATGTTATTATGATGGGTTCTCGCAATTCATCAACAAAGCATTGCCTAAAAATAACGCATTAATTGATAGTTTTTACACAACAAAATGACTAATGCGAGGATTGGGTCTACTTGTCAAGATGATAAATTGTTGTGAAAATAATGTACAATTTATTGGGGAGAGAACACTGAGTTAACATCATGCCAAATTCGTGGGCATTCTCAGTAGATGACACAACTACATAGTCACAATTGGAACACAAAAATAGAACCTTGCAAAAAAAATGTATTAGTTTCGGTTAAACCCTCGATTGCAATGTGTGTTCGCTTTCAAATTAACAGCTAAACATATTTGATGGCACTGGTAGCACATGTTTCCATACGATATTACGCAACATTGTTTCAATTTAATAGCATGGGCCATTTTAATGAAGTTAATAAAGACTTCAACGCAAAGATTCAAAATGCTCATTCAGGGTTGTATACGGATGAGTTTCAACCATTTAGGTTAAATGGGAGACCTTAATCGTTGTGACTCGTGATTTTGTCTCCATACAACATTGCATTGTTGATGTGCATGAAAAAAGAATTTATGTTCTTGATAGTAAACATTTCTGTTCTGACCAATCCTAGCAAAAAAATAGATGTATTTTCCTACCGCTTGTGAGATAGTTACAAGATTTATAGCACAATTGTTTAATAACATACGATATTTTGACTAAATCTAATTTTCGGATGCAAGCCACCTTATTGTGGACAATAAGTGACTTCCTCACGTATAGCATTTTGTTGGGTTAGAGCACATATAGCAAAATTACTTGCCATACTGCATGGACGATACGAAAGCATTTCAACTTCAATGCGGTAGGAAAACTTAATGGTTTGACTGTCATCATTGATGTTTGCTTCTTGACTCTAATTTTAGGAAGACGAAAAAAGGTTTTCAAACAAGAAAAATAGTAATAAATGATGAACCTTCACTTATATGACCTAGCAAACAAATTTTGATTGAAATCAATGTCAAGGGGAAAAATGTGGAGATTGCTAAGGGTTTGGGATAAAGAAATTAAACATTTTTTGGACTTGTCATATCTGAAGATGAATTTGATCAGACATAACTTGGATGTGATGCACATAGAGAAAAATGTGTTCGACAACATCTTCACCACTACTATGAGTATGCAAAAAAAAACTAAGGACAATGCAAAATCTAAACAAGTTATGTTCAAATTTTATAATCGACCTTCTCTACAAATAGATGTAGTGTCAAAAACGTATTTGCTTGCATCCTACACTCTCGATAACCGTAAAAATCAAAATGTGGGAGTGGATACAATCTTTGCTTTTTTTTGGAGGATATGCTTCTAATTGCGGGCGTTGTGTAGACCAAAATGGCCAAAAGTTGTTCAGGATAAAGAGACATGATTGTCATGTTTTCTTAAAAATATTGATTCCAATCGCATTCTGAAAACTCCTTTTATACATTATTTAATTCACCATTAGCAAGCTTAGTCTATTTTTCCTATAACTGATTGCTATAAGTGTAAGTGTCCAAGATATGGCTTGTTTAGAATTTGAAATACCTCTAATAATTTGTAAACTAGAGAAAATATTTTCTCTAAGTTTCTTCGACTTAATAGAACACTTACCAATCCACTTGCCTTATGATGGTTGACTTGCTGACCTAGTACAATTTCGCTGGACATACCCATTGGAGAGGTATTTTATTCATTATCAATTAAAATTAAATTTATTATGTCGTTTGTCAATAATCAAACTATTTTTATCATTAATATGAATTCCTTAGATATCTTAATCACTTGAAAAACAATATGCAAAACAAAGCGAAGGTTGAATGATCGATGTGCAATACCTATTTGGAAGAGAAAACAACCTTGTTTTATTTTTGTTATTATGAAGACCTCATTGCCATCTTGCACAATAAAGGGCAATGTAGTGATGACGATGATGTCGGTCCTAATCCTGATTTTGTTGGCTACTTCTCAGCTTGTACTTACCCCTATCGTACTGTTGGTTCCAAAAAAAGAAAGATTCCTGATGAAACAAGAGTATGGTAATGCTTATACTTACATCTTATTCAATTTTCCTAAAGTCATTTCGTACATCTTGTAAGTCACTTTAAGATTTCAATTTATTATGTTTGTACTTTAATAGATCTAGTCATTTTTCTTATAACGCCCGAGTATGAAACGAACCATCTTCAATGACGAAGTTCATGAACATATAATATATGAGGAAGAGTCGGATGTCGATTATTATCTTGAGCAGAATTTCGCTAAGTGGTGTCAAACATATGTAATGTTAATTTCTTCTATTTTTCATTAATTGTGTTTATTTCATAATATGTCTTAGAACTATTGTGTGTTTGTAAGCAAGCACAACATAACCTCACAAATGAGACATTTTGCCATCTTGTAACTAGGCTTATACGATCTTGTGTTGTACACCCAGGATATGTTGTTAATGGTTACAAACTTCACAATGTGATGTGTGGTGCAATTAGAGTGACACAAAATAGTAATATTTGTGTGAAAGGCTCCAACTACGCCGATGTGTCCCACGACTTCTGCAGAAGACTATAAGAGGTTATTCAAATTGAATACATTAGCTTTAAATATGTGGTGATGTTCAAATGTGAATGGTTTGACCCCACATAATCTGCAGGCGTAACAACTCACCCCTCACTTAAGTTGGTTGAGGTTTATCAAACTCGACACTATAACAAGTACTAGCCTTTCATATTGGCAATGCAAACCTGTCAAGTCTACTATTTTCCATGAAGCAGTAGCAGCATGAGTGATTAGTTGTTTGTTACTATTAATCAAAGTTCGCCGATGAGGGAACCATTGTTGATAATGACACGTTTCCTTCGATAAACACGAAATTCCAAGTGAACAAACCTACCACATGCATTGTTGTTGATCCAAATAATAATAATGAATTATTAGTTGATCCAACTGGTCCTCATATGATCGATCTATCTAAAGATAATGGAAAGAATAAGGAAGATCAAGTATCAAATTCTAGTTGTGAAAGCGACTTTGAAACAGATAATAGAGAATAATGTATGCTTGATTTTTTGTATTTTGGCATTTATGTCGATTCATTTCTTAACTCATATTACTTACAGTTGTATGTGATTTATTTTAGTAGACATGGCACGCAGACACGACAAATAGGATTCCGACGGACGTTAATCTTGACAATCAGCCCGCAATAGGAGGTCACAGAGTACCTTCAAGCGATGGATGAGCTCCTATTGTTTGTCGAGGTCCACTCTGAGGGAGACGAGCTCCCGTTAGGGATCTAGAAGACCATCCGGAGGTTGAGGCCCATCTGGAGGAGGTCAAGCTACATTAGGAGGTAGTGGATCACAAGGAATGGTTTCACAAGACCTATTATTTCTCATGCATGGTCATCTAACGGGTTCGTCATCATCCTATCGTGCCCTATTATTGCATTCTGATCATTGCGCTACTTCTTCAAGACATGGCAATCCATCACATACTATATCTGTTCCACCTTCCACTACATCACCTACACTATATGGTGGGTCCCACGAGGCCATGGAAATCCCACTCAAGTACCTTGAAGGTGCAATGGAGCTCCCCAAGGTCATTTCTGCCAGCTAGCTCAACAACACCTCAGGGGATTGGAGGAGACGCACCTCATATTTTTAGACTCCAAATTACTATTATGATTAATGGGTAAGTTATTATTTCATTATGAATGACTTATCAATTATATGCACCCTTACTAGAATTAGAACAATAATAGCACTTGACTAACTTGTTCAAGTTAAAAATGAACAGCAATGATTGTTGTTTTTTACATTTTTTGGAAGTTTTTTCTCAGAGGATGACCAAAATCTTCAAGTGATGGATTATTACTAAGGATTACTATTAGAAGTCAATACCTGATCAACAAAAAAATACTTATTGGGAGAGATATAAAGTAAGTAAATTAATACTAAATGACGGAATAAATGATTAAATTAATTATTTCATTAAGGAAAACCATAATTAACTATAATCATCATTTTCAGCCATACTTTCGATAGGACCCAGCGATTGATAAGGTGATCGTGAGAGTCGCCTTTGATGCTTAAGGCATATGTAAGTCACTACGCCTTGATGCATGAGCTCTGCATTCTTGGCACAAGGACGGATTTTGTTACTAGTAAGGTGTGAACTAGATACCAGGAGTATTAGGTGAGCCTAGATTATAAGGCCATGTCTCATAAGGCTTCAAAAAAAAGAAAATGCAAGAAGGACCACCCAGGTACTAGTATCTCAAAGCACATAATGGGGTATGGTCTTTTCAGACACATGTAGAGATATTGGTAAGCGCCATGGTTATTTGACATGTCCTTAGTACTTATAAGTTTGTACACGACTAACAAGTTGTAAACTTTGATCTATTATGTATGAGCTTAGGTTAAGGAAGATCTTACTCCCAATAGTGTTTTCCTTCATGTTCATATGAAGGATCACGATGGGGATACATTCATTAATAACAGATCAGCGCAATTGCATATAAGTGTCTTGTTTATTAGCAATCTCTCTTACATTTATAGATAAAATGGATATAGCTTATTTATATTAGTTACAACTGCAAATATTGTAAATAAATGCATATGAAACAAATTAAGATAAAATCTAACATAAGTTAGTCTAGTTTTCAAGTTAAAAATTGCATCAACTTAAATATGTATATTTATCTTTGTTTATAAAATAGAATTCATAACTTTAAAATGGACCTATATATTATTGTAAGTTCCATAATCCATGCTTTCAAGTTATGTAGCTGTTAGTTCTCTTTATTATATGAAGTTTTGACACCTTTACTTTTATGAAGGTGGAGATCTATAGGAGGTGCAAGGAGCACACTAAGGCTACTCCAGACCAGCCGATGGATGAGGTGCAACTCTACTATGATGTGGCGGGGGACTGCCCAAAAGGGCATGTTTACAGGCTCAAGTCGCATGGTAATGATAAGCGATTAATTATACTCTATATAAGGTTCGTTTAGTCATATATTTAGTGTAAATATCCATAAATGAGTGTTAAGTCATGGAATTATTACGTTCTCAGGGAATTAAAGTGTAAAGGAAGGTATTAAGGAAAAACAAGAAGATACAGAGCAAAAACCCATAAAAACATGCTTGGCGTCATGGCTATACGTGTTGATGATGTAGGCATACAAGGCACGACATAAGAAGGAAGGCACAGTGTAGGAGAGGAGAAAAAATGAAGAAAATTAACTCTGGAGGTCTGGCGCAGTGCTGACACTGTGGAGCATTAGGATGGCACCAGAGAAGCAGGTGACAATATCAAGACACCAGGGAGCAAGGAAACCCACATGCAATGGTGGCGCAATAGGCTATAAGGCATGTCGCCAGGCAATAAGTGATAGCGCCAAACATGCAGGAAATAGAAAGTTAGAGTTTTAATTCGGGTAAAATTTTAAAGTAAGGTTTCTATTTGTTATTAGGGAGTATAAATAGATATTAGGACATTGTAAATACATCACATATCAATTATTAACCACCATTAGAGTAATTAAGCATAGGTTTTACTTTGACTCTGAGTATTAAGTAGTTTATGTGAAGAAAACATTGAAGACTTCATGTTTGCAATATAAGTGTGGTTTCATTGATTAAATTAAGGTAATATTTATATTCATCTATGATTTGCAATGATTTCCATTATGAATCGTGATATGTTTGTTTCAATAAAGTGTGAGTAGTCTATTTATCTTAGGGGTCAATGGATCTTATGGTATGAATGTCATGCTTTGAAAAGGAATAAAAATTGATCATAAAAAGTGCAATGGTTAGAATTTGTATTGATTTTAAATGTAATGGTTTCGAAATATTGGCCACATGTTTAATGAACTTAGGCTTTAAAAATTATGATGGCCATTAAAGTTTTTAATCTGGACATGAATGATTAGACCGTAAAATACACAACATCGAGCGATAGTTGTTGATTAGGGAGGCACGAATAGTATACTTAGTTGGTTATGAATCCAATGATTTGGGATTTCAACCAATGAAGAGCTTATGGTATTCACATCAATAGGTGGAGTTATAGTTTCACATTACAATCTTTTTCATCACGATAGTGGGTTGAAGTGGATTTGAAGGAAATTTATATATTCTAATTAAGCATTGCACACAACATATTGAGATGTAAATATGAATACAAAGCATAGTATTAAATTACCTAGGTGAAGTTGTGAACTAAGATATCCTAATATAAGAGTTAAACTAAGTTGAAATTAATTCGTTAGCTTAGTTTAGTTAGTAGAAAACCAATTAAAAAGTGAATTCCCTAGCAATAACTCAAAGTTAAATGGGTAAAATACTAATGCAAAAACCTTTCCTTGAAGACGATATATGTGATCAATGTAAGTTGATTACACTATTACTACAAGTCGTTCAAACTTGTGGCACGCACATCAAGTTATTGGCACAGTTGCTGGGGATAGGTAGCCATCATAATTACTTAGTTTGTTTGAATAGTTGCTAAGTCTTATTTTCTTTATTTTACTTTTAATTTCCTTAAAACAAACTTAAAAAATGGGTTTAAGTTTCAAGTTTGACTTTCTGTAGTTGATATTTTTGTGTTTTCTTTTCAAGGATATTTGGTTCGTGTGTAGCAAAGGAGAAAATGACCTATTGTCTTATGACACGAAGATTAAAATAACCAATAAATGAAAGAAAAAGAAAGGAATCCAGATGGCTGATAAGTAAGCTAGAAACCAACAATAGGGTCGCATGAATAACTAACCCGCAAGTAATCTAGTAGTGCAAGATAGAGTATGAGGACATAGATGCCTTCGTGATTACATTTAGCTAGAAGTTTAGGAGACATACAACAAAGTGATCAGGCTTCTAGCCAACACCATCGAGTTTGAACTAAGACCATCTCTAATAAACATGGTGCAAAATAGTTTGTTCAACATGGTTATCAAATGAAGATTCAGTTGTACATGTTTAAAATTTCTTAGAGAAGTGCAACACCGTGCACATTACTATAGTTACGAAAGAGGTGATCAGGATACGACTTTTTCCATTCTCATTAGGTGGAAAAGCCAAATCTTGGTTCTAAAGGCTAAATACGTGAGTATGACTTCATGGGTGAAAATTAATGAAAGATTTCTTGACAAGTTCATTCTACCAGTGAAGGTCAACGAAAGGAAACTTAAGATTAACCAGTTCAACCAAGAAGAGGTCGAGTTTCTTGGCGAGGCCTAGAAAAGATTCAAACAATATATTAAGGAGATGTTCGAGACATAGATAGATGAAATAGGCATAACTCCAGCTTCTCTACTATCAGATGAACTGCAACATGTGAACGCTAGTAGATGTTGCATCAAGTGGCTCTCTATTTACCAAGGATGATAATAAAGCATTGGATCTCCTTGATCTTATATCTCCAAATTCTTCCATCGGTACTCGTTCCACGGTAAGGAGGCATCTATGAGATTGACTCCCAAATGGCAACTATGGCACAGCTATCAAATCCGAGCAATCAAATGCTAAGACTTCATATTGGACACCAAGGTCTGTAAGTATCACAGCAACCTGTAAATCACCAAGTCATAGTGGTTAACCACATGGACATATAGCAGGAAATGGAACATGAAGACATGAACTTCATGAACAACTAAGAATATGAGAACAACTTCATGTCGAGTGGAATGGCTCCTCAACGATTTTATTAAGGAGACAACAACAACAACCCAAACTTCTTTTACGGAAAACATTATAATGCACTGAGGTTACCTAGAGGCAAGCAATAAGCACAACAGGGGAAGCTGGGGCAAAGGGAAATTGAGGCAGAGTACAAAGTTGCCTTTAATGAAGTCAATTGAGAAGTATTTGCAAGCCATAGACATAAGCAATAGAGAGTACGATGAGAAACATGAGAAATATATGGAAGGAATAAAGCAAGCCTTGAATAGGATAGATAATGAACAATTATAATCCATCAAGAATCTTAAGAAACTAATTGGTCAACTTACCAGTGTTTGGAGCTCACAAATTGAAAAATAGTTTTCGAGTAACAATATAAGCAATGACATAGCAAATGCACATGCAATCCAATAAAGGAGTGGCAAAAAAACTAATGATCTAATGCGACCAAGAGATATAATAAATGACACAAGGAAGCGAATCGATGAGCAGTAATAAGGAGATGCAAAACACTTGGATAATGACACCAGTACCCAAAAAGCAGTAACACCAGCAAAAGAATTAGAATCGACTCAAGAGAAAATAGTGGGAAATAGGCAGAAAAAAAAATGTGGTACAGGGAGAGTCACCTTTCTGGATAATCCACCACTAATAAATCTACCCTCACCATATTCTCAATGGCTCAAGAAACAAAAAGATCAAGGATAGTTCAAGATGTTTGTAGAAGTGTTTAATAAATTGTACATAAATATCCCATTTGTAGATTCGTTTGAATAGATGCCAAACTACACATAATTCTTAAAGGACATAATGGCAAAAAAACATGTGATTAGAAGATTACGAAATAGTAGATTTGACTAAAGAGTGTAGTGAAATCCTATAAAAAAAGGTTACCACAGAAGTTTAAGCATCTATGAAGTTTTTCCATTCCATGCACGATAGGAGTACAATTATTCGATAAGGTCCAATGTGATTTGGGTGTGAACATAAATTTGATGCCCTTATCAGTTTTCAAGAAATTAGGATTAGGAGAAATAAAGTCAATCAATATAACTTTGTAATTGGTAGATCAATCAATGAGATATCCAAAAGGAGTGATTGGGAATTTGTTATTGAAAGTGGATAAGTTCATTTTTCTCATGGATTTTATAGTATTGGATAAGGAAGAGGATTCAGATGTACCATTAGTTTTAGGGAGACCTTTCCTAGCAACTGCACGAGCATTGATAGATGTTCAAGAATGAGAGTTATGGTTACAATTTAATGATGAGGAAGTCATGTTGAATATCTACAAAACCTTAAAATTTTCGAGTGAGGGAGGACATTGTAAGAGCATCAAAGTTAGAGATCTAATTTCTGATTATGTTACTAAGATAGACTAAGAGTATACGCTAGATGTTCTGCTGGAACAACATCTAGTGCATAGCGCAATAGTAAGTTCTGCAGTAAAAGGTGAACTTCAAGAGGCGGTAAATGCTTTAGCACCAATAGGGCCCCCTAAGTTTCATAAAAGTTTCAAGAAATTAGAAGCGGAGGTGGAAAGTGCAGTTATTGAACTAATAATGGAATTAAAGCTTTAACTAGAGCATCTAAGATATGCATATTTAGGAGAAATTTTAACATATCCTATAATTCTTTCAGCAGAATTAACGGAGTTGGAAGAAGAAAAATTACTTCAAGTGTTGAGAGAGCATAAGTCAGCATTGGGATGGACAGTTAAAGACTTAAAAGGAATAAGCCTAACGGTTTGCATGCATAAGATCTTAAAGGAGGAAAATCATAAACAATTAATCGAAGTGCGGAGGTGGTTGAATCTAGTAATAAAAGAAGTAGTAAAGAAAGAAATATTGAAATGGTTGAATGTTGTAATCATCTCTGCCATTTCATACAGTTAAAGGGGTTTCACTAATACATGTGGTACTAAAGAAGGGAGGAATAACCATTATTTAAACTAAAAATGGGGAAACCTTATCCATGAGAATAGTAACTTGCTGGAGAGTTTGCTTTGATTATAGAAAGTTAAATAAAGCTGCGAGGAAGGATCGTTTCTCATTACCATTCATTAATCAAATATTGGATAGACTAGCAGGATATGAATATTGTTGCTTTTTAGATGGGTATTCAGGATACAATCAAATTTCAATAGCACCAGAAGATCAAGAGAAAATGACGTTTACCGACCCAAATGGAACATTTGCATTTAGATAAAAGTCATTTGGATTATGCAATGCGCCAGCAACTTTTCAAACAAGTATGATGGCTATTTTCTCTGATATAGTCGATGATATTATAGAGGTATTTATGGATGATTTTTCTTTATTTGGGGCTTCCTTTGATCTATGCTTGCAAAATTTGACTTTGGTATTGAAAAGATGTCAAGACACGAACTTGGTACTTAATTTGGAGAAATGTAATTTCATGGTTCGAGATGGAATTGTTTTAGGACACAGAGTGTATGCTCATGGATTGGAGGCTAATAGAGCAAAAATAGAGCCAATTGAGAAACTTCCTATACCATGAAACACTAGGGATATAAGGAGTTTTTTAGGGCATGCGGGTTTCTACATAAGGTTTATTAAGGATTTTTCAAAAATCACTAAACTTTTGTGCATTATGTTGCAAAAGATGTTCCATTTGAAATGAACCCGGCATGCATACAAGCATTTGAGACATTGAAAGTTGCTTTGATTTCGGCACCAATAGTAGTAGTACCCGATTGGGATTGTTAGTTTGAAATAATGTACGATGCAAATGATTATGTAGTAGGAGCAGTGTTAGGCCACTGAGAAATAGAATGTTTTGAGCTATCTACTATGCAAGTAGAACACTAGATCAAGCACAACATAATTATACTACTACAAAAAATGAGTTATTAGCAATGTTATTTGAGTGTGACAAGTTAAAGTCACTATGTATACTAATCATGCAGCAATCCGCTACCATTTGCAAAGAAAAATGTCAAAACAAGGTCAATTAGATAGGTGTTATTATTGCAAAAGTTTGACTTGGAAACCTAAGACAAGAAAGGAAGTAAAAATTCGGTTCTATACCATCTATCTAAGATACATCATAAAGAAGGCGATATATGGAAGTCGATAACCGAAATATTCGTGGATGAGCAATTTTTTCAACTCTCCGAGTTTTACAGATGGAGTTTCTCGATTTAGACTCGAACTAAATGAGTGAAAATGTGTCAGGCTAATGATGTTAAATTAAGCGCTACTGGGAGGCAGCCTCAGGGTTTTTAAAAAAAAATTCACCAAGTTAGTTATTAGTTTAATAATTACAATTAACAGGTTTTAATTCTAACTTTCAAAAATTTGTGTCAAATGTGCAGGATTGGCCATTTGTCGGGTGATAATTCATTGGAATGGATAAGCCTTAAGAATTATGCAAATAGTCATGTAACATCAAGGAGTTATATTTAGTTAGTTATTTAAGATTTGCATGTTTATTTTATGCTTATATATTGTGTTATTACTATATGTTTGTGTGTTTCAGTGTTTTCATGCCTCAGGATTACTTTTAAACCTTAAGGGCAAGGTTTGATTTTAGTTTGGGGGCATCAATACTACGCTAAATTATGGGAAGTGGTAAGATAGGATGATTTAAGGATAAACACTATAGGTATGATCATTTAAATCTTAATTTGAAGAAGTTAAGGAGGAAAGCATGGTAGCGTATAATTTTTTCATTTTATTTACTATTTGAATGTTTAAGTAGTATAGTTTAGGTTATAGTAATATGTAATGAATAGGTAGTTCATTTGCATGTTCATGTCTTTAATTGTGGATGAGTAGATTACAAGTGTGTTGTTGATATGAAACTCGAGAAAGTACCATTAAATTTTGAAGAAGAAAAATAATGAAATTTAGCAAACAACAGTTTGATTTCATGATTAGAAACCTAGATTTAGCGAAGACCTTGAACTTGAAACAAAAGCAAGAAATTATAACACTTCTCGTGGAAAAGGTTAGATCTTTTAGGATTCTACAATAAGTGAGAATCTTACTTGATAATAAAAAGCAATAAAGACTTAGTGCAAAAAGGGGAAGAAATAGGCATTGTGAATTAAAATTTGGAGTTAACTTACTTGATTTAATGAAAGTAAGAAGTGCTAACAAGAGTTTTACAAATATATAAAAAAAAAATGAGAGACTACCACAAGTTCTACAGGAAATGGAGTAGAGAACTTGATGGTTGGGAATTTGAGGAAGAATAAAGTCTATAGGAAAAGGAGCAGAGACTGTAAAATAAAAATGAAAAAAAGAAGAAGAATGAGAAGGCAAATGAAGAAAAGAAGGCATAAGCATAATAAAACTCTTCAAATAAAAGATTTAGTTCGAGTACGAGTAGCTAATTGAGATAAGTTTCCATTCCAACTATGTAAAGTCCTATAGACTGTTGAGGTGTTAAAGTCTACTAAAGATGAGTATGATCTATGCTTATTTGTGAATTCTTGAGCTTAATTGGAAATCATGAGATTGTATACTTACTACTTGAGTGTTAAAACAAAACAAACTTGTGACTAGTGATGGTTTTTTGTTCTGATCTACTTTGGTGTTTTAAAAGTAAAGTTACATATTTTGTTAAAGCTACATGTTTAAAAAATATAAGTTTTTGCAAAGAAAAACTCTTTAGTAGATTATTAACTTGAACTTAATTAATTGAAGGATACGTTGAATAAGAATTAGTTATTATGAGGCTTAGTAGAAAATATCTTTGCTCGAGATGCGTGATAAGTCATTAATTATACACATTAAATATAGTTTAATTATATATATTTTATGTGTAAATTTTCAAAATACTAGTCTAATTGAATTTATTTATTATTTTAAGGGATATTGGAGTGCGCAGTTGAATTGGGGGCGAAACAACTATGCAAAATCGAGTATCCATATGTACGGATTCATTTTACATCGAAAACTGCACTAGCGCATGTCCCGAGGCAAATTTGGTGGGCCCACATGAAAGGAGCGTGATGAGATGATGAAAATCAAGTGGCGCAATCGGGCATTGATGCATTGCAAGATCATTGCAAGATTTTATTTGGTTTGTAATATATAGGAAAGTATATATATATATATATATATATATATAGAAAGTATAGGAATATAGAAATATGGCCATAAGAAATTTGCAAAATGAATTGCAACATGGAAGAAACATATGAAAATAGAAAGAGTGAAGAGATATGCATGTGCGTTCTCGTAAAAATTGACTAGTGCTGAGAGCGTCAAAAAAAAATTATCTAAACCAATTATTTGTAGAATAGTGGCAAAGGGTCAATCCAACGAAGATAGGTATTCTTTCAAAGGTTTAGAAACAACAAAAAGAGAAATCGGAGTTTAAAAGAGGATGAATTAATTAACTACTCTAAATATAAATAAAATAAATAAAGCAATAAAAATAAATTTGAAAACAATTAATAAAAAAACACTTAGGTCAAGACATACAAGTTCGGTTCAATAAAAGATTGGATTTGGTCGTCGATTTATGTAAAATATGTAAATCAAAATATCGTAGTGTAACTATAGAACCGCTAACGTACGTAGTTCCTTGCACTTCTTAATCTCGATATCCAAGTACGACGGTGACTATTTCCTTAATCAAATGTATAACCCTATACTCAAGCGTATTGGGTTCAACACATTGACCGCAATGGGTTTCGTGACGGCACTACGCCTAGACAACCGGATCACTAGTGTATTCGATTTAGCCTAGATTTTTTAAGGTATTCAACTGGTCCCAAAAAGAGGTTAATCAATTTGTATGGTCAATTGCAACTAGTGTGGTTCTATTGCACAAGGACGAGTGCTTACGACTCACTGACAAATAAATCAAGGTTTAAACAAGTGTTTAACATCGATTATTCAAATAATACCAAAAAAAATAAAATAATAATGAAAAGATTAAAATTAAAATATAAATCTCACAAATTCATTGATACGCACAGTCGAACCTCCCTCGCAGTCTTGCCTAGGCTAGGGGTTTTAGCCTCCCATCCAAGAACACAAAGAACAACTACAACAACAACAACAACAACATAGCCTCAGTCCCAAATTAAACACAAAGAACAACTAAAAAGAAATATATATATATATATATATACAATGGGGGAATGGGGGAGAAGAGAGTTCGGCTAGAGAGGTCGAATAGAAGATAGGTGAGATAAGATTAGATTTTATAGCCGAGAGAGTTGGAGCGAATATAGAAGTCGAGACTTTCCATGTGCGTTCTCTGCCAAGCACGTCCTTGCACATCTCTCCACTCTTCTATTTTCATACGTTTCTTCCATGTTGTCCTTCTTTTTGCAAATCTCTTCTGGCCATCTTTCTATGTTCCTATACTTTCTATATATCAAAATATATATGTACTTTCCTATATATTACAAACCAAATCAAATCTTGCAATGATTTTGCAATGCATCAACGCTCTATTGCTCCACTTGATTTTCCTCATCTCATCATGGCATGCTCCTTTTATGTGGGCCCACCAAATTTGCCTCGGGATACGTGCTAATGCGGTTTTCAATGTAAAACAGATCCGGACATATGGATACTCGATTTTGCATAGTTGTTTTGCCCCGAATTCAACCGTGCACTCCAATATCCTTGAAAATAATAAATAAATGCAATTAGACTATTATTTTGGAGACTTACACAAAATATATATAAATAAACTATATATAATGTGAATAATTAAATACTTATCAAATACCCCCAAACTTATGACTTTGCACGTCCCGAGCAAAAATGTAAATGACAAAACACAAATAGACTAGACTTCTAGTTATGCACCGACTCAACTAATCCTACATCCGATTCAAAATTCATGGAGTTCCTTTCGTTTACGTGGTCGCCAAGTTAACAAGCCATTCAAGAAATTTCGGAGTTATGATACATCAAGAACCGCAACTCAAACATAATTAAGATCACACTTTTAAGAAAAAGACTCGGTCGAGACAAAGGCCATCAACTACTCGTGGGTTTTCTTGGTCTATACATTCAAGCATGCAAGTTTACAATATCACTTAATCTAGTTATGTGAAGAAAACATTGAAGACTTCACGTTTGCAATTCAAGTTTGGTTTCGTTGATTAATTCAATGTTATATTTATATTCATCTCATATGTGTTTTTCAATGAAGTGTGAGTAGTCTATTTATCTTAGGGATCAATGGATCCTATGGTAGGAATGTTATGCTTTAAATAGGAATGAAAATTGATTATAAAAGTGTAATGGTTCAAATTTGTATTGATTTTGAACGTAATGCTTTAGACATAATGACCACATGTTTAATGAACTTTGGCCTTAGAAGTTATCATGGTCATTGAAGCTTTTAATCTGGACATGAACGGTATAATCGTGAAATACACAACATCTGGCGATAGTTGTAGATTAGGGAGGCACATATATTAAACTTAGTTAGTTATGAATCCAATGATTTGGGACTTCAAGCATTGTCCAGCTTACGTTATTCACACCGATAAGTGGAGTTCTAGTTTGTACATTAGAATATTTTTCATCACAATAGTGGGTTGAAGTGGATTTGAAGGAAATCTGTCTATTCAAATCACGCATTGCACACAACATACTAAGATATAAATATGGATACAAAGCATAATATTAAATTACCTAAGTGAAGTTGTGAACTAAGATATCCTTAGTATAAGAGTTAAAGTAAGTTTAAAATGATTTGTTAGATTAGTTTAGTTAGTATAAAACCAATTAAAAAGTTAATTCCTTCGCAATAGTTTAAATGTAAAATAGGTAAACTACTAGTGTAAAAAACCTTTCTCTAAGGACGATATCCATGATCAACGTAAGTTGATTACATTATTACTATAAGCGAGTCGTTATACTTGCGCCATGCACATCAAGTAGCAGGAAAAGGATATTTGGAGATTTTGGTGCAGCGCATCCTAGGAGCAGATGGTGCGATGTTTGGAGTTTGAGGTAGTCGTTTAGATGCTCTCGCAGTTCAAGGCTTTCATGCATAGCCAAATGGGAGTGTGCGTGGACTTCAGAGTGAGCACATTTCAAGCACCACCACTACCCTAAGAGCGCCACCATCAGGCTAAGACGGATCTGACTCACTTACCAGAGCAGCAGTAGGACGTCAATGATCAAGACACCCAAGAATGGATGGATGAGGAGCACCTTGGTGATGAGAGTTAGGTGTTTTAGTTGGTTTATACAACTTTTTAGTTTGTAAACAAATTTCAAACAACTTTTTGTCCGTATTCAAATCAAGTTCTCTTTCTTTTGGCTCATTTAGTATAATATTTGATATTTGCGTGAATGAATTTTATGAAATCAACTTTTGGAGGATATTATTGCACTCATAGGAGTCATTGTAAGGGTATAAGGCATTGGAGAAAGCCTAATTGGATTGCTACAAGTTTTGTGTATAGGAGAACCCTGCCAAAATAAAATGTGAAGAAAAAAACAAATTTTTGGCGTTACAATGGATTTGAGACAGAATAGCAACGGAATACTAGCAATCCATCTCTAATTAGAAACGGTCTCAAATTAGAAATGGAACCAAGAAGGTCCTCAAATGATTATAGGTTTTTGAGTTGAATTACATTGCTATTTTATTTCTAATTGGGGACAGAATAACAACATAATGCTATTAAGTTAGTTGTTATTCCGTCTGCAATTTAGCAATGGAATGCATCTCATAAACCCATATCATGATTGCAGACCATTAGTGATCTGTTTCAAAGTCGGTCATATTTCTATCTATGTTCCGTCTCTTGATAAGTGATTATTAAGACTTATATACAATATTAGTTGAGTAGTATAATTAGCCTAAATATCCCAAAATGATCTTTAATTGATGGTATTTATGTATTTTCAGGTATAAAAGGCATAAAGAAGAAAAATGAGGGAATTGGTGAGAAATAAGGCTAAAATACACAAAAGATGTTGACGTCTTGGCTAAGATGGTTGGCATTGTGGGAGACGAATGCACATTATGGGAGGCCAAAGAAAATGAAGAAAGGAGTCAAGATGGTTGGCGCAGTGGCAGCGCCTTGGATAATCATGGATGGAGCCGCGGTGGTTTGCACAAGGTGCCAAGTTTAATAAAGGAGGAAAAAGAACACAAAGTGGCCAAAGCTATCACGGCGTCGTGGCTTTGTACACACAACGCCGAGATTGAAGAAAATAGAACGTTAGAGTTCTATTTTGGAAGAAATCATATAGTAAGGTTTCTAATTATTTTCAAATGTGTTTTAGGATTATAAATAGTTATTAGAACATGGTAAAATCATAAATTACCACCCATTGGCAACCATTATCATAGATTAGCATATGTTTACATTATTCTTGAGTATTAAGAAGATTTATGGAAGAGAAGACACTGAAAACTCACGTGTTATGATTCGGGTATTATTTTTATTGATTTAATTGAAGTTATTCATTTAATCTTTGATCTCAATGAATACCACCATGTGCATGTTTGTTTCAATGAAGTGTTAGTAGTTCATCAATCTTAGGGATCAATTGATCCTATGGTGTGAATGTTATGCTATAAACATGAATAGATTTTAAAGTTGAAATGTGCAAAGGTTAGAATTTGTATTGATTCCAAGCATAATGCTACGAACATCTTGATCACGTATTTGTTGATATTAGGTTTTAGAAGTTATCATGGTCATTGAAGCTTTTAGGCCAGATATAGACGGTACAACCATAAAAAAAAATAACTTCGATAGATAGTTATTGATTAGGGAGGCATGGATATTAAACTTAATTGGTTATAAATCTAAAGATTTGTAACTTAAAGCAATGTAGAGCTTGTGTTATTCACACCGATTAGTGGAGTTATAGTTTGCACATTAGAATCTTTTCTGTCACGACAATGGGTTGAAGTAGATTTGAAGGAAATCTGTATTTTTTAACTAGGCATTGAAAACACATAATAATGATGATAAAGTGCATTGAAAATCATAGTATTTCATTACCTAGGTGAAGTTGCAAACTAAGATATTCTTAATATAAGAGTTTAAAAATAATTTACATTGTTTATTAGATTAGATTAGTTTCGTTTAAAAACAAAATTAAAAAGGATTTCCTTAGCAATAGAGTAATCTTGACTAGGTAATATTAAGTGCATACAATTTCTTTGAGGATGATATCTGTAATCGAGCCGTTATACTTGCAGCCACGATCAGGTCTTTAGTGCCGATGCCGGGGATTGACAGCCACTTAGATTTAATGAGTTTTACTTAGTTTGAAAAGCTGCTATGTTTTAGTTTAAGTAATATACTTTCAAGTAAATAAAAACAAAAAATAAAAGGATTAAGTTTCAATTTTGACATCTGCTATGTTATGTTTTAGGTCTTTGGTGTAAACATAACAAATGAGAGAAAGACTTAGTGTCTTACAACCCTGAGATTGACAGAACCAACAAAGGAAAGAAAAAGAAAGGAATCAAGATAGTGTAGAATTAAGCCTGAAACCAACAATAAGGCCAAGGGAATAACCAACACGAATGTGATTTGGTAGTGCAAAATGGAATGCGAGGACAGAGATGCATTCTTAACTAGTTCAAGCCTAAAGTTCAAGAGACTTACAACGGTGTGATGAGGCTTCCGGCTAACACCTTCAAGTTCAAACTTGGACCGTCTCTAATTAACATGGTGTAGAATAGCTTGTTTGATGGGCTAGCCAAGGAAGATTCAGTTGCACAAGTAGATAATTTCTTAGAGATGTGCAACATTGAGAACATTACTAGAGTTACAAAGAATGTGATCAGGATGAGACTTTTCTTATACCCATTGGGTGGAAAACCCAAATCTTGGTTTCAAGGACTGAACACAGGAAGTATGACCTCATGAACGGAAATCAATAAAAGATTTCTAGATAAGTTATTTCCCCTAATAATTGTCAGTGAAATGAAACTAGAAATCAAATAATTCAAGCAGGATGATGTCGAGCCACTTGGCGAGACTTGGGAAAGATTCAAAAAGATGCTTAGGAGATGCCCAGGACATGGATAAATGAAATAGGCACAACTTTGTATTTTCTACTATGGGATGAACTGCAACACCAAAACACTAGTAGATGTTGCAGTAAGTGGTTTTTTTCTAACCAAGGATAAGGATGGAGCATTAGATCTCCTAGATCTTATGTCTCAAAACTCTACAGCCAATAATCATTCTACAGTAAGGAAACCAGAAGGCGTATATAAGATTGACTCGCAAACTGCGATCATAGCACATCTAGCCAACTTGAGCAATCAAATGTTGAAGCTTCAAATGGGACAACAGAGTCCACAACTGCAGGCGATACAACAATCCATTAATCACCAATCCATTGTGGTTAATCAAATGGGCATGCAGTAAGAAGTGGGTGCAGTATGATGGCATCAACTTCATGAGCAACCAAAGCTATGGAAACAACTTTAGGCCGAGAGGAATGGCTCTTCAAAAGTTTTATCAAGGACACAACTACATCCCTAACTTCTCATATGTGAATCCTGATAACACACTAAAATTACATTTAGGCTTCGATCAACAAGACAAACAATGGAAGCTAGAACACATTGAAGAGATGACTTTATTGAATTCAATTTAGAAACTCTTGCACACCATGGATATGAGCAATAGGTAATGCCATGAGAAGCATAAGAAAACGATGGAAAGTGTGAAGCAATCTATGAAGATAATAGATGATGAGAGATCACAATTCATCAAAAACCTAGAGAGACAAATTGATCAGTTAGTCATTACCTTGAATTTAAGGAAGGAAAGACAATTTTTTAGTAACACTACCATTAGTCTCAAGGAGAATGCTACTTTTATTCACATGATGAGCACTACGACAACGAATGAGCCAAGACAAGAGCAAGTGATGTACAAGCTAGAAAACGTCAACATTATGGCTATAAGGAAGCGTGAAGTGATGCATGAAAATAGAACGGAAGTGAGGCAAGATGGACTTGAATGATTTAAGCAACAACAAATCAATGCCTTGAAAAATCAAAATAAGGGGAAGAAACAATGGAGAGCTTAGCAACAAGATAAAGGACCTTTTGAAGATCAATTGTCCCGATATGACAAATTTGCAAATAGTTGATGGAAACTTGGCACCAACCATAGAGAGAGTCTTGAATGTGCACGTGAAAGTGAGTAGATTCACATTCATTGAGGATTTTGAGGTACGAAATACAATATGGATCATGATGTGTTTATGATACTTGGGGCGGCCATTTTTGAACACTGCCAATGCAGCATTTGTACCTAAGGAAGAAAAAACTACAATGAGTATCGAGGAGGATGATGATGGCAAGAAAATTGTCTTTGTTGATGGGCAATAAATACATCCAAATGGGAATGTGATGCAACGGAGATCTTCAAAACCAGTTGAACGAATCCACGAACAACTCGATCTAGGTCAGAACTTAAGCCAAGTTCGAAAATTCTTTTATTCAAGCAAACAAACTGCGAATTACATCCAATAGGTCGCTTAAATAGCGAACCTAAAATTTGCCAAAAATAGTAAAACGTCCAAAAATCTCTAAAAGCCCTAAACTGAAACTAGACGAAAAATAGAAACAAACTCCTCAAACGGCAATAAAAATGGAAATTCCTAATGAAAGTTATAATCTAAATAGAACTTTCCTAAAATAGCAAAATTGTCGTTTCGGAGGCCAAAATGATGGAATTTCGCCGAAAAACGTCGTAGCCACGGCATAGCAATGATTTGTGATCTCCACGCCATTTCCGATCAACCCATGCCCCGGAACGCCGAAACTCAAACGCCCGAACTTCACCGAAATTACAAAAATGCCATCCTGTCATATCTTTTCATATTTTTCCAAGAATTTGCAACTAATGGAGCGACCACTGATATATTTAAACACACATAAGAAACACAAAGGTAGCTCAGAAAGACAATGATCACAATGAAAAGAGATTAAAGGTGAAGGGGTAAACACAAATCTAGGAACACCAGATAGATAACAAAACTTTTCTATTATCATATACCAAAATTTGTTACACTGGACATAAGACAAGAGAGAGCTCTTAGAAATTGATTACTAAACTTAAGACTCGATATCCAGAAATGAAAACATCCAACCATATTTATAGACGCAATGCCTTTAAAAGGGCATTCCTACAACGATGCTTCGGAAAAGTAAAAGCCAAAATACAAAAGCAAGAGTCAAGTGATTCTTCAAAAAGCAAATAGTAGCGACTCTTACATAAAGCAAAAGGTAAAGTAAACAGTATCTTGACCTTTCGATAAAGCAAAACGTAAGAACAGGAACTTGACCTTTCGTACTCCAGAAGGACACGAATCCAAGGCTGTCAATAATAACCAATGGAAATTATGACAGAAAGCCTGTGCTTGAACAGAGGACTGGCATGGGCCAGAGGGCGGGACACGTCTAGGAAAACACTATTTATTGTTGTAGAGGCCAAAATATCAATGGCATAGATGGCCGTTGATAAATAAAATGGCAGAATGAAGCTGCTGGAGAGGTGTGCAAGAAATGCCAGAGTGGAGCAAAAACATACTAAGGAAAATGAAATACAGACTGAGTATCTATCAAGATTGTAATATGCGGACAATCGAGTAAATACCATAAAGCAAGGAGGTAGTCTATATCATCAGTTGTCCATGCAAAGCTTATACAAGCCATATGAATTTTTATGGAACAGATGGAGGGTCTAGGACAGCAAGCTGCTGAGGACCATAGTATAGTGACCCCATTAGAGTATAATTCTGATGCAAAATAGTCAACCAAAGGTTGTTGAATACCAGGAACTAATTCATGTGAGGTCATCGTCGGACAAATGAATGCTTGGTGTTGATGACGAACACTTGGAAGAAACCTGTTGAAATTCACGATGTAGTTGTCGATTATGATTCTGTAATTCTTGGATTTTTGCAAGTAATACTTGAGCTAAATCCGATTCAATGGAGGAGCTAGAGGCTTCCTTGGTTTTAAGTTTAATGGCTTTTGGTTTTGGTTTAGAGACTATGTCTTTGAAAGAAGTATTTAGCGAAGGGAACTCATGGAGTTTAATTGGGGTTTTTGGATCAATAATGGATTCGTAATTAAACTTATTCCACCATTTGCATGAAATATCTTGTGAGAGGTAGCTATAGGTAATATTATCATAAGAAAAATGTAAATGGGAAGTAGCATATTCCCATTTAAGAATCCAGGGAATAGAATACTTCACTATAAACTGGAGAAGGAGCAATTGTTCAATATCATATTGTTTTTTAACAGGGGGAGGAAATATTTCATCGGTTGGACCAAATTTCTTCCACCAGTCAATAACCCACCAGTGAGGGAAGGAAGATTTCATGTGCTGCTTAAAGGTAATATACCAGGAGTGATGATGAGGGTCTTTATAAAATAAAATATTACGCCAGGCGTCAATATAATCATGATAACTAATAAACATAGCAGGTTTGTCTTTAGCTATCACAATTTCTTTGTAAGTAAACGACGTTTTAACTATATAATTGTGTAAAGTACACCATTCGTCTTCAGATAAGATTTTTTGAATCTTAAATTTTGAATAATCGATTTCAGAGGAGTTCTCCCTTGACAAATGTTCAAAATGAACTGATTGAGTGGAAATGAGGATGTTCTCGTAGAACTGGATATTTAGGTGTGGGCGAGAGGGAATGAAATGGATGTCAGGGGGCATAGTACAAGCTATTTGAGTGCTAAGAGGTTTGTCAGCGACATAGGGTTCTAAGATACGGATAAGATGATGGGTGGTTTTTATGTAAGAACACTGAGGTTCAGGGGAAGCCAAAGGCTTAAAGCGGTTGGTGGAGGCTTTCGTGGACATGATCTGTAGGAAATTAACAGAAGAAGATGTAAGAAATTCTCGTGACAAAAAGACAGGAAGAGAGTTATATTTCCCTTGAATATATTCAATATCAAAATCAAAAATACTTAAAATAGCTTGCCATCTTGCAAAAATTTGTTTGGAAACCAAATTTTTAACATCTTTGAGAAGAATCTCTTTCGCAGAGCGACAATCAACACGAATCAAAAACTTTTGATTTAAAATGTCAGCTTGAAATTTTTGAACACTTAGCACAATGGCAAGGACTTCCTTTTGAACAGTAGAATAATTCTTTTGTGCATCGTTCCAAAGTTTAGAAGTGAAACAAACTAGTTGTTCGTTTCCTTTAGGAAAGCGTTGAAAAAGAATCCCACCATATCCTTTATCAGAAGCATCAGTCTGAATAATTTTAAAATAGTTTGGATTTGTCAAATGCAGGCAAGGAAGGGCTTTGACCTTTTGCTTAATAAGCTGAACAGCTTTGGTATGGTCAGAAGTCCAGAGAAATGGATTTTTTGATTTTAATAACTCTTGGAGACACTGTCTGGCACTGGCTGTATTTTCGTAAAAATCAGAAAGATAGTTAAGACAACTGAGGAATCTTTGAAACTGAAGTTTATCAGTTAATTAATATGGGAATTTTTCAGCAAAGTTGATAACCCGATTGACAGGAGTAATGGTTTGATTAGATATTTTGAATACTAAAAATGTTACATCAGTTTGAAATAGATGCATTTTCTTGAGAGACAAAACAAGACCATTTTTAATGATTAAAGCCTGAAAGGTATATAAATGTTTCCAGTGTTGATTAATGGAAGGAGAGAAAACATGAATATCATCGATATAGATGAGGATGAAGGAATGGTAAGGATTAAATATATCATTCATAATTTTTTGAAATTCAGAAGGAGCATTTTTAAGGCCGAAAGGCATAACATTCCATTGATATTGTCCGAATGGAGTGTTAAAGGCAGTTTTATTGCGATCAACAGGATGAATCTGAATTTGCCAGAAACCAGATTTTAAATCGAACTTAGAAAAGGCAACAGCAGAGGTTGTAGCTTTTATAAGATCAGATTTATTTGGAAGAGGGTAGCGAATAGTCTTTAAGACTTTGTTGAGAGGTTTATAGTTAATGACTAAGCGAGGAACGCCTCGTTCTAATTCAGGAGCATTCTCCACATAAAAGGCAGTACAACTCCAGGCGGATTTCAATGGTGTAATTATTTTTTTATTAAGAAGATCTTTTATTTCCTTTTGACAAAGATTTCGTAAGCGAGAGTTCATTTGAGAAGGATTAGCTTTTGTAGGAATCTGTGATTCATGAAAGTCAGGAACATAAGGAAGGGTGACTATATGTTTTTTTCTTTCCCATAAGGCAGAAGGAATTTCAGAACAACATCTAGTTTGGAGATTAGATGGAAAAGTAGATAATTTTGCTTTAAAAGCAAGAGATTGCAAAAGTTGATCGGTTTTTAATAACAATATTTCATGTTTTAAAAATTGAATGTGATTAGTTTTATAATCAATTTGATTAATTATAAAATTAAGAAAGGATTCTTTAGGAGGCTCAAGGAAAGAGAAATGTAACGATTTTCCTTGCAAGGTGGTAGAAATACCAGTGGTGGAAATAGAAAATGGTTGTATTTTCTGCAAAAAGGGAGTTCCAAGTATCATTTCATGTTTCATTCCTTCGATAACAATGAATGTTAAAGGAATACATATGTCTTGATGACAAACATGAGCAGTAGGAACTTTGTATTTTATGCGAGTTTGTTGCCCATTAGCAACAGAAATATGTTGATCCTCAGTGATGCGTTCACATAAATGTAAAGGAAGTAAACCTTCTCGAATACAATTTAGATCTGCACTAGAGTCAATTAACGCATTACATTTTTGTGAAAATCCTTTCAGGGCAAATGTAATTAGCGTAAACCATATGTGATACTCATATCGAGTAACGGAGTCAACAAAGACATTGTTAGGATTATAGGAATAATGAGCTTCAGAAGTACCAGTCTCGAGCGTCGTTAGACGAGAGGATAGTTGTTTGATTTCAGCTTTTAGCTGATTGATTTCAGTTTGCAGGGATGAAATAGAAGCCTTTTGAGGTTTTTTAGCAACAACATTCATTAGGCTAGTGAAGGTATATTTGGTATCATCAAAGTTGAGTTGATCTTTAAATTTCTTTTGTTTTTTCTACATTGCAGATTCCACTTCATTGAAACCTTCTTCTTGAGATTCGAGAGAAGGTGTCTCAATGGAAGGGTTAGATGAAACTATTTCAGTAAAATATTTATATTTTAGAGTTGGATCAGTAATGTTTTCACCAATTGAAAGAACAAGTTCTTCATGAGTGGTTAATACATTAACTTCAGGCTCAGAGGAAGAAGATGTAGTGGTGTTAGGAAGATTAGACACACAGTGACAGTCATCCGAAGAAGAATCAGAAAGACCAATATGTTGGACTTTGCGATTGGAGGATTTTGAATGACATTTATTGGCATAATGCCCTGGTTTGCCACAATTGTAGCAAACATTGGTCTTCTTAAAAGGTGTTTTCCTTTTATTTTTTGAAGATAGTGTTCGCTTAGATTTCTTATAGTAGGAAGGAGAGTTTGATTTGAAAGTAGGTTGTTTAGCATGACGCCTAGGAGTTATATAGCGAGTAACATCTAGATCATGACCATAGTCATAACAGAAGTTAGCTAGGTCATGTTTGAGAGTACTCTTTTCTTTACGGATTTGGCGATCTAATCGCAGGTCATTACAAATAGAAAGAGCACATGTTTGTATAGCTTGAATTACATCTCCATAGGATAATTCTGCTAAAGGTTCATCATAATGATCTTTGATGTGTTCTTTAACCTTAGTAGCAAAATATGGAGGTAAACCAGCTATAAAACGTTCTTTCCAAAACGTAGTATCATGTTGCTCAGTTAAGCAATATAGTTTGGAAAAGAAGGTATCTTTATACCAACGATAATCATTTAATGTTCTACAACGTAGATTTTGTAATTGGTCACGAACCTTTTTGTTTATGCCATCAAGGACACCTACAAATTGCCAAATAATATTAGCCATGAGTGTATCAACAGCATCAATTTGTTGTCGTCCATCGGGGGTTAAAACAGCACGATTTTGTGTATCTGTTTTGATATGGTGATAAACACCTTGGCGATCAGCGGCGGTCATGCATCAATGCCACCAACCATATAATTGGCCAGTAGAGCCAGATGTAAGGGCTCGGGCAATGTCTTCATCAGCATGATGTTGCATAGCACTAGCGCGAGCGTAAATATGCATTTTTGTAACAAGTTCTAGGATTTGATATTCAGATAATCCATCTATATTCCAATCATAGATTGCAGATCCATCATATTTTTGGTTTCTTTTAACCTTTTCTTCCAGAATAAGGTCAGCAGGAGAGGGTCTAGTATAGAATTTCTTTTGCAAAGGATATCTGTTGTTCCCGTTCCTAGTAGGCTTGTTTTAGCATAATGCGATGTATATCAATTGACTGAATAGAGTCATTATCATTATCGGTTCGTTTAGAAGTAACAGATTGCTCGTGTTCATCATCAGATGAAGGATGTTTAGATACATGAGAGAGAGTAGATATTATAGGTGCTTTGTCCTTAGAAGAGGTTGAGGGAGATGATTGATCACCTTTGAGTTGTATCTGAGCTAATTTGGTTGTGACAAACTCCAGAAAGTCATCCGAATATTTTGATTTAGGAGTAAAAGAAGGCAAAGGTTGCGAAGTAGATGGTGGAAAGAAAGACTTCTTGATACGCGACTTTGTGGGTTTCGAAAATGTAGCAGGTGTAGGAGTAGTGGCGGACGAGCCTGCAGGAGTCTTATTAAGACTTGTAGTGGAGAGGGTAGAGCGATACATATTTGTATAATTATTTTTTTCAATTAAATGATTTAAATCTCTCTTAGTTATTGGTGCAGTATCATCAAAAGTAGATTTAAATGGAGAAGCTTTTATATCTTCTTTGATTTTGAATGGCGCCAAAGGCGAATGAGGTTGATTAAATGTCCTACCAGTAGTACTTTCCCAAATAGCATTGATTTGAAGAGCAATTTTGGGGCATTTAAGATCAAGCCAATCAAAGAAAGGTATATTAACCTGGTTGGTTTTAACATAGTTAAAGTATTTTTCACGAAAAATTAATTGTTGATCAAAGGGAACAAGCTTACAGAAGGAAGGTTTTAAAGGATGAGTTAAAAACTTTTGTTTGAGTGATTCATAATCCATGTTGAAGTTAGGAGGATATATTTCTTCAAGAGAAATAACATTAATGTGATAATCAGCAAAATCATTAATGCTGACATTATCATCATTAGTCGGAGGAGATGCAGCATAAACAGGATATGCAACACCAATAGGAGGAGGCTCAGAAGAGCGAGAAGGTATACTAGCAGGGATAGGTGGTATGCTAGATTGTGATTTTCGAAATGAAGAGGTAAAAGTTGAAGTAGATGCTCTAGGAGCAAAGATGATATCAACTTTACCGTCATCATGTTCAATTATTTGAGAAATCTCTTGAGACACTTGTCTTTTTTTAGCTTCTTCTTTGTTTGTGTCGGTAATAGTCCATTGATGAGGAAATGGAAGCTCTTTCTGATTTAATTGTTTTCTATCGATGATAGTGTTCTTTACATTAGTGAGAAAAAGGGTAGAAGTTCCTTTTTGTAGCTCAGTATAAGCTATGTCAGGAATGATAGTATGCATCAATTTATAATAGAAGCGATAAATAACCGCAACATTAGAAATTGATTCGGACAAGGTAAAACCTTTGGTAGAAATTCCTAATACTAGGGCTTTATAAGCATGATCATTATGATGATCAATTGCGAAATTAGGAAAACAGTCGAAGTATAAGGGTCCTTCAGAGAGGCTTCCTTCGACAATTCCAAATACATAATCTTGAAAATAGAGGTGGCGTTTATCTCGAACTGAGACTAACGCTGCAGTGTTGAGACCTAAAGTCACTAAGGGTTTAATTGCAACTTGAATAAGTCATCCTATTATCACATTAATGTTATTTCTTATGTTATTTCCTTACAAATTCATATGGCTTGTATAAGCTTTGTGTTTCTTATGTGTGTTTACCCCTTCACCTTTAATCTCTTTTCATTGGTATCGGAGCTTAAAACCAAGGAAGCCTCTAGCTCCTCCATTGAACTGGATTTAGCTCAAGTATTACTTGCAAAAATCCAAGAATTACATAATGATAATCGACAAAAAGTAAAAGCCGAAATACAAAAGCAAGACTCTTCCTTGGTTTTTACAAGAAATAACATAAGAAACACAAAGCTTATACAAGCCATATGAATTTGTATGGAAATAACATAAGAAATAACATTAATGTGATAATCGGATGACTTATTCAAGTTGCAATTAAACCCTTAGTGACTTTAGGTCTCAACACTGCAGCGTCAGTCTCAGTTCGAGATAAACGCCACCTCTATTTTCAAGATTTTATATTAGGAATTGTCGAAGGAAGCCTCTCTGAAGGACCCTTATACTTCGACTGTTTTCCTAATTTCGCGATTGATCTTCATAATGATCATGCTTATAAAGCCCTAGTATTAGGCATTTCTACCAAAGGTTTTACCTTGTCCGAATCAATTTCTAATATTGCGGTTATTTATCGCTTCTATTATAAATTGATGCGTACTATCATTCCTAACATATCTTATTCTGAGCTACAAAAAGGAACTTCTCACTAATGTAAAGAACACTATCATTGATAGAAAAAAATTAAATCAGAAAGAGCTTCCATTTCCTCATCAATGGACTATTACCGACACAAACAAAGAAGAGGCTCAAAAGAGACAAGTGTCTCAAGAGATTTCTCAAATAATTGAACATGATGACGGTAAAGTTGATATCATCTTTGCTCCTAGAGCATCTACTTCAACTGTTACCCCTTCATTTCGAAAATCACAATCTAGCATACCACCTATCCTTGCTAGTATACCTTCTCGCTCTTCTGAGCATCCTCCTATTGGTGTTGCATATCCTGTTTATGCTGCATCTCCTCCGACTAATGATGATAATGTCAGCATTAATGATTTTGCTGATTATCACATTAATGTTATTTCTCTTGAAGAAATATCTCCTCCTAACTTCAAAATGGATTATGAATCACTCGAACAAAAGTTTTTAACTCATCCTTTAAAACCTTCCTTCTGTAAGCTTGTTCCCTTTGATCAACAAGCAATTTTTCGTGAAAAATACTTTAACTATGTTAAAACCAACTAGGTTAATATACTTTTCTTTGATTGGCTTGATCTTAAATGTCCCAAAATCGCTCTTCAAATCAATGCTATTTGGGAAAGTACTACTGGTACAACATTTAATCAACCTCATCCGCCTTTGGCGCCATTCAAAATCAAAGAAGATATAAAAGCTTCTCCTTTAAAATCTACTTTTGATGATACTGCACCAATAACTAAGAGAGATTTAAATCATATAATTGAACAAAATAATTATATGAATATGTATCTCTCTACCCTCTCCACTACAAGTCTTAATAAGACTCCTGCAGGCTCGTCCACCACTACTCCTACACCTGCTACATTTTCGAAACCCACAAAGTCGCGTATCAAGAAGTCTTTCTTTCCACCATCTACTTCGCAACCTTTGCCTTCTTTTACTCCTAAATCAAAATATTCGGATGACTTTCTGGAGTTTGTCACAACCAAATTAGCTCAGATACAACTCAAAGGTGATCAATCATCTCCCTCAACCTCTTCTAAGGACAAAGCACCTATAATATCTACTCTCTCTCTTGTATCTAAACATCCTTCATCTGATGATGAACACGAGCAATCTGTTGCTTCTAAACGAACTGATAATGATAATGACTCTATTCAGTCAATTGATATACATCGCATTATGCGAAAACAGAAGCCTACTAGGAACAGGAACAACAAATATCCTTTGCAAAAGCAATTCTATACTAGACCCTCTCCTGCTGACCTTATTCTGGAAGAAAAGGTTAAAACAAACCAAAAATATGATGGATCTGCAATCTATGATTGGAATATAGATGGATTATCTGAATATCAAATCCTAGAACTTGTTACAAAAATGCATATTTACGCTCGCGCTAGTGCTATGCAACATCATGCTGATGAAGACATTGCCCGAGCCATTACATCTGGCTTTACTGGCCAATTATATAGTTGGTAGCATTGATGCATGACCGCCGCTGATCGCCAAGGTGTTTATCACCATATCAAAATAGATACACAAAATCGTGTTGTTTTAACCCCCGACGGACGACAACGAAAAGGTTCGTGACCAATTACAAAATCTACGTTGTAGAACACTAAATGATTATCGTTGGTATAAAGATACCTTCTTTTCCAAACTATATTGCTTAGCTGAGCAACATGATACTACGTTTTGGAAAGAATGTTTTATAGCTAGTTTACCTCCATATTTTGCTACTAAGGTTAAAGAACACATCAAAGATCTTTATGATGAACCTTTAGCAGAATTATCCTATGGAGATGTAATTCAATCTGTACAAACATGTGCTCTTTCTATATGTAATGACCTGCGATTAGATCGCCAAATTCGTAAAGAAAAGAGTACTCTCAAACATGACCTAGCTAACTTCTGTTATGACTATGGTCAAGATCTAGATGTTACTCGCTATATAACTCCTAAGCGTCATGCTAAACAACCTACTTTCAAATCAAACTCTCCTTCCTACTATAAGAAATCTAAGCGAACACTATCTTCAAAAAATAAAAGGAAAACACCTTTTAAGAAGACTAATGTTTGCTACAATTGTGGCAAACCAGAGCATTATGCCAATAAATGTCATTCAAAATCCTCCAATCGCAAAGTCCAACATATTGGTCTTTCTAATTCTACTTCAGATGACTGTCACTGTGTCTAATCTTCCTAACACCACTACATCTTCTTCCCCTGAGCCTGAAGTTAATGTATTAACCGCTCATGAAGAACTTGTTCTTTCAATTGGTGAAAGCATTACCGATCCTACTCTCAAATATAAATATTTTACTGAAATAGTTTCATCTAACCCTTCCATTGAGACGCCTTCTCTCGAATCTCAAGAAGAAGATTTCAATGAAGTGGAATCTGCAATGCAGAAAAACAAAAGAAATTTAAAGATCAACTCAACATCGATGATACCAAATATACCTTCACTAGCCTAATGAATGTTGTTGCTAAAAAACCTCAAAAGGCTTCTATTTCATCCCTGCAAACTGAAATCAATCAGCTAAAAGCTGAAATCAAACTACTATCCTCTCGTCTAACGACGCTCGAGACTGGTACTTCTGAAGCTCATTATTCCTATAATCCTAACAATGTCTTTGTTGACTCCGTTACTCGATATGAGTATCACGGATGGTTTACGCCAATTACATTTGCCCTGAAAGGATTTTCACAAAAATGTAATGCGTTGATTGACTCTGGTGCAGATCTAAATTGTATTCGAGAAGGTTTACTTCCTTTACATTTATGTGAACGCATCACTGAGGATCAACATATTTCTGTTGCTAATGGGCAACAAACTCGCATAAAATACAAAGTTCCTACTGCTCATGTTTGTCATCAAGACATGTATTCCTTTAACATTCATTGTTATCAAAGGAATGAAACATGACATGATACTTGGAACTCCTTTTTTGCAGAAAATACAACCATTTTCTGTTTCCACCAATGGTATTTCTACCACCTTGCAAGGAAAATCGTTATACTTCTCTTTCCTTGAGCCTTCTAAAGAATCCTTTCTTAAGTTTATAATTAATCAAATTGATTATAAAACTAATCAAATTCAGTTTTTAAAACATGAAATATTGTTATTAAAAACTGATCAACTTTTGCAATCTCCTGCTTTTAAAGCAAAATTATCTACTTTTCAATCTAATCTCCAAACTAGATGTTGTTCTGATATTCCTTCTGCCTTCTGGGAAAGAAAACAACATATAGTCACCCTTCCTAATGTTCCTGATTTTCATGAATCACAGATTCCTACAAAAGCTAATCCTTCTCAAATGAACTCTCGCTTATGAAATCTTTGTCAAAAGGAAATCAAAGATCTTCTTAATAAAAAATTAATTACACCATCGAAATTAGCCTGGAGTTGTACTGCCTTTTATGTGGAGAATGCTCCTGAATTAGAACGAGGCGTTCCTCTCTTAGTCATTAACTATAAACCTCTCAACAAAGTCTTAAAGACTATTCGCTACCCTCTCCCGTATAAATCTGATCTTATAAAAGCTACAACCTCTGTTGTTGCCTTTTCTAAGTTCGATTTAAAATCGGGTTTCTGGCAAATTCAGATTCATTCTGCTGATCGCTGTAAAACTGCATTTAACACTCCATTCGGACAATATCAATGGAATGTTATGCCTTTCGGCCTTAAAAATGCTCCTTCTGAATTTCGAAAAATTATGAATGATATATTTAATCCTTACCATTCCTTCATCCTCGTCTATATCGATGATATACTTGTTTTCTCTCCTTCCATTAATCAACACTGGAAACATTTATATACCTTTCAGGCTTTAATCATTAAAAATGGTCTTGTTTTGTCTCTCAAGAAAATGCATCTATTTCAAACTGATGTAACATTCTTAGGATTCAAAATAGCTAATCAAACCATTACTCCTGTCAATCGGGTTATCAGCTTTGCTGAAAAATTCCTAGATCAATTAACTGATAAACTTCAGTTACAAATATTCCTCGTCTGTCTTAACTATCTTTCTGATTTTTATGAAAATGCAGCCAGTGACGGACAGTGTCTCCAAGAGTTATTAAAATCAAAATATCTATTTCTCTAGACTTCTGACCATATATAAGCTGTTCAGTATATTAAGCAAAAGGTCAAAGCCCTTCCTTGCCTGCATTTGGCAAATCCAAACTATTTTAAAATTATTCAGACTGATGCTTCTGATAAAGGATATGGTGGGATTCTTCTTCAACGCATTCCTAAAGGAAATGAACAACTAGTTTGTTTCACTTCTAAACTTTGGAACGATGCAGAAAAGAATTATTCTACTATTCAAAAGGAAGTCCTTGCCATTGTGCTAAGTGTTCAAAAATTTCAAGCTGACATTTTAAATCAAAAGTTTTTGATTCGTGTTGATTGTCGCTCTGCGAAAGAGATTCTTCTCAAAGATGTTAAAAATTTGGTTTCCAAACAAATTTTTGCAAGATGGCAAGCTATTTTAAGTATTTTTTATTTTGATATTGAATATATTCAAGGGAAATATAACTCTCTTCCTGACTCTTTGTCACGAGAATTTCTTACATCTTCTTCTGTTAATTTCCTACAGATCATGTCCACGAAAGCCTCCACCAACCGCTTTAAGCCTTTGGCTTCCCCTGAACCTCAGTGTTCTTACATAAAAACCACCCATCATCTTATCCGTATCTTAGAACCCTATGTCGCTGACAAACCTCTTACCACTCAAATAGCTTGTACTATGCCCCCTGGCGTCCACTTCATTCCCTCTCGCCCACACCTAAATATCCAGTTCTACGAGAACATCCTCATTTCCACTCAATCAGTTCATTTTGAACATTTGTCAAGGGAGAACTCCTCTGAAATTGATTATTCAAAATTTAAGATTCAAAAAATCTTATCTGAAGACGAATGGTGTACTTTACACAATTATATAGTTAAAACGCCGTTTACTTACAAAGAAATTGTGATAGCTAAAGACAAACCTGCTATGTTTATTAGTTATCATGATTATATTGACGCCTGGCGTAATATTTTATTTTATAAAGACCCTCATCATCACTCCTGGTATAATACCTTTAAGCAGCGCATGAAATCTTCCTTCCCTCACTGGTGGGTTACTGACTGGTGGAAGAAATTTGGTCCAACCGACGAAATATTTCCTCCCCCTGTTAAAAAACAATATGATATTGAACAATTTCCCCTTCTCCGGTTTATAATGAAGTATTCTATTCCCTGGATTCTCAAATGGGAATATGCTACTTCCCCTTTACATTTTGCTTATGATAATATTACCTATAGCTACCTCTCACAAGATATTTCATGCAAATGGTGGAATAAGTTTAATTACGAATCCATTATTGCTCCAAAAACCCCAATTAAACTCCATGAGTTCCCTTCGCTAAATACTTCTTTCAAAGGCATAGTCTCTAAACCAAAACCAAAAGCCATTAAACTTAAAACCAAGGAAGCCTCTAGCTCCTCCATTGAACCAGATTTAGCTCAAGTATTACTTGCAAAAATCCAAGAATTACAGAATGATAATCGACAACTACGTCGTGAATTTCAACAGGTTTCTTCCAAGTGTTCGTCATCAACACCAAACATTCATTTGTCCGACGATGACCTCACATGAATTAGTTCCTGGTATTCAACAACCTTTGGTTAACTATTTTGCATCAGAATTATACTCCAATGGAGTCACTATACTATGGTCCTCAGCACCTTGCTGTCCTAGACCCTCCATCTGTTCCATACGAATTCATATGGCTTGTATAAGCTTTGCATGGACAACTGATGATACAGACTACCTCCTTGCTTTATGTTATTTACTTGATTGTCCGTATATTATAATCTTGATAGATACTCAGTCTGTATTTCATTTTCCTGAGTATGTTTTTGCTCCACTCTGGCATTTCTTGCACACCTCTCCGGCAGCTTTATTCTGCCATTTTATTTATCAACGGCCATCTATGCCATTGATATTTTGGCCTCTACAACAATAAACAGTGTTTTCCTGGACGTGTCCAGCCCTCTGGCCCATGCCAGTCCTCTGTTCAAGCACAGGTTTCCTGTCATAATTTCCATTGGTTATTATTGACAGCCTTGGATTCGTGTCCTTCTGGAGTACGAAAGGTCAAGTTCATGTTCTTACCTTTTGCTTTATCGAAAGGTCAAGATACTGTTTACTTTACCTTTTGCTTTATGTAAGAGTCGCTACTATTTGCTTTTTGAAGAGTCACTTGACTCTTGCTTTTGTATTTTGGCTTTTACTTTTCTGAAGCATCGTTGTAGGAATGCCCTTTCAAAGGCATTGCGTCTATAAATATGGTTGGATGTTTTCATTTCTGGATATCGAGTCTTAAGTTTAGTAATCAGTTTCTAAGAGCTCTCTCTTGTCTTATGTCCAGTGTAACAGATTGTGGTATATGATAATAGAAAAGTTTTATTATCTATCTGGTGTTCCTAGATTTGTGTTTACCCCTTCACCTTTAATCTCTTTTCATTGTGATCACTGTCCTTCTGAGCTACCTTTTTGTTTCTTATGTGTGTTTGAATATATCAGTGGCCGCTCAATTGGTATCAGATAGATACATATTTAAACACTCATAAGAAACACAAAGGTAGCTCAAAGGTAGCTCGGAAGGACAATGATATATTTAAACACACATAAGAAAAGGTTTCAGATACAACTCAAAGGTGATCAATCATCTCCCTCAACCTCTTCTAAGGACTATGGTCATGACTCCAATGGGGTCACTATACTATGGTCCTCAGCACCTTGTTGTCCTAGACCCTCCATCTGTTCCATACAAATTCATATGGCATGTATAAGCTTTGCATGGACAACTGATGATACAGACTACCTCCCACTGTAAGTGTAATGGTTTGATTAGATGGTGGAAAGAAAGACTTCTTGATACGCGACTTTGTGGGTTGCGAAAATGTAGCAGGTGTAGGAGTAGTGGTGGACGAGCTTGCAGGAGTCTTATTAAGACTTGTAGTGGAGAGGGTAGAGAGATACATATTTGTATAATTATTTTGTTCAATTATATGATTTAAAACTCTCTTAGTTATTGGTGCGGTATCATCAAATGTGGATTTGAAAGGAGAAGCTTTTATATCTTCTTTGATTTTGAATGGCGCCATAGGCGGATGAGGTTGATTAAATGTCGTAACAGTAGTACTTTCCCAAATAGCATTGATTTGAAGAGCAATTTTGGGGCATTTAAGATCAAGCAAATCAAAGAAAGGTATATTAACCTGGTTGGTTTTAACATAGTTAAAGTATTTTTCACGAAAAATTGCTTGTTGATCAAAGGGAACAAGCTTACAGAAGGAAGGATTTAAAGGATGAGTTAAAAACTTTCGTTTGAGTGATTCATAATCCATGTTGAAGTTAGAGGAGATATTTCTTCAAGAGAAATAACATTAATGTGATAATCGGCAAAATCATTAATGCAGACATTATCATCATTAGTCGGAGGAGATGCAGCATAAACAGGATATGCAACACCAATAGGAGGAGGCTCAGAAGAGCGAGAAGGTATACTAGCAGGGATAGGTGGTATGCTAGATTGTGATTTTCGAAATGAAGAGGTAACAGTTGAAGTAGATGCTCTAGGAGCAAAGATGATATCAACTTTACCGTCATCATGTTCAATTATTTGAGAAATCTCTTGAGACACTTGTCTCTTTTAAGCTTCTTCTTTGTTTGTGTCGGTAATAGTCCATTGATGAGGAAATGGAAGCTCTTTCTGATTTAATTGTTTTCTATCAATGATAGTGTTCTTTACATTAGTGAGAAAAAGGGTAGAAGTTCCTTTTTGTAGCTCAGTATAAGCTATGTCAGAAATGATAGTATGCATCAATTTATAATAGAAGCGATAAATAACCGCAACATTAGAAATTGATTCGGACAAGGTAAAACCTTTGGTAGAAACTCCTAATACTAGGGCTTTATAAGCATGATCATTATGAAGATCAATTGTGAAATTAGGAAAACAGTCGAAGTATAAGGGTCCTTCAGAGAGGCTTCCTTCGACAATTCCTAATACAGAATCTTGAAAATTGAGGTGGCGTTTATCTCGAACTGAGACTAACGCCGCAGTGTTGAGACCTAAAGTCACTAAGGGTTTAATTGCAACTCGAATAAGGCCAAGATGCAAATATTTATGGGTAGCTGCATAGCTTTGAATTTTCTCAGGAGAGAAGAGATAAATCTCTTGACCATCTTTTGTAACAGAGATGGTATCTTCAACAAGCTTAATTACATAATTTTGAGTTGGCAAAAAATTTCCATTTTGATAAACGGCAGAAGGTTTAACCTCAGGAAGAGTCCAGTTATGTAAAGACTGATCTATATTAAAATTTCGACACTTGTTTAACTAAAGAAGGGGATTGAGAATCAAAAGACGAAGAAGAACCTGATTCAGTAGTTGAAGACTTAAAAGATAACACCTTAGATAAAGAACGTCTGAAAGAACTCATGGTTAAGTAAGATAGGTAACACTGGCTTGGTCAACGATTTAATGCTCGACTTACGATCCGTTTGCGAGACTTATAACGCGACTAGGAAAGCCGATGTTAACTGATACAACAAAACCAATTTTTCCCAAAAACAAACTCCAATCCAAAGACAGAAATCAAATAAGTCGTCTGTGAAAATGAAAATAAGGCAAACTAATATAAACTATATTGATAACGATACGAACATATATGAAAGAGAAATACACTTACGGTGGGAGGAGGAGGAACGTCGGTGGCTCTGATACCAATTGAGCGGCCACTGATATATTTAAACACACATAAGAAACACGAAGGTAGCTCGGAAGGACAATGATCACAATGAAAAGAGATTAAAGGTGAAGGGGTAAACACAAATCTAGGAACACCATATAGATAATAAAACTTTTCTATTATCATATACCACAATCTGTTACACTCGACATAAGACAAGAGAGAGCTCTTAGAAACTGATTACTAAACTTAAGACTCGATATCCAGAAATGAAAACATCCAACCATATTTATAGACGCAATGCCTTTGAAAGAGCATTCCTACAACGATGCTTCAGAAAAGTAAAAGCCAAAATACAAAAGCAAGAGTCAAGTGACTCTTCAAAAAGCAAATAGTAGCGACTCTTACATAAAGCAAAAGGTAAAGTAAACAGTATCTTGACCTTTCGATAAAGCAAAACGTAAGAACAGGAACTTGACCTTTCGTACTCCAGAAGGACACGAATCCAAGGCTGTCAATAATAACCAATGGAAATTATGACAGGAAGCCTGTGCTTGAACAGAGGACTGGCATGGGCCAGAGGGCTGGATACGTCAAGGAAAACACTGTTTATTGATGTAGAGGCCAAAATATCAATGGCATAGATGGCCATTGATGAATAAAATGGCAGAATGAAGCTGCTGGAGAGGTGTGCAAGAAATGCCAGAGTAGAGCAAAAACATACTCAGGAAAATGAAATACAGACTGAGTATCTATCAAGATTGTAATATGCGGACAATCAAGCGAATACCATAAAGCAAGGAGGTAGTCTGTGTCATCAGTTGTCCATGCAAAGCTTATACAAGCCATATGAATTTGTATGGAACAGATGGAAGGTCTAGGACAGCAAGGTGCTGAGGACCATAGTATAGTGACCCCATTAGAGTATAATTCTGATGCAAAATAGTCAACCAAAGGTTGTTGAATACCAGGAACTAATTCATGTAAGGTCATCGTCGGACAAATGAATGCTTGGTGTTGATGACGAACACTTGGAAGAAACCTATTGAAATTCACGACGTAGTTGTCGATTATCATTCTGTAATTCTTGGATTTTTGCAAGTAATACTTGAGCTAAATCCAGTTTAATGGAGGAGCTAGAGGTTTCCTTGGGTTTAAGTTTAATGGCTTTTGGTTTTGGTTTAGAGACTTTGTCTTTGAAAGAAGTATTTAGCGAAGGGAACTCATGGAGTTTAACTGGGGTTTTTGGAGCAATAATGGATTCGTAATTAAACTTATTCCACCATTTGCATGAAATATCTTGTGAGAGGTAGATATAGGTAATATTATCATAAGAAAAATGTAAAGGGGAAGTAGCATCTTCCCATTTGAGAATCCAGGGAATAGAATACTTCATTATAAACTGGAGAAGGGGCAATTGTTCAATATCATATTGTTTTTTAACAGGGGGAGGAAATTTTTCGTCGGTTGGACCAAAATTGTTCCACCAGTCAGTAACCCACCAGTGAGGGAAGGAAGATTTCATGTGCTGAGTAAAGGTAATATACAGGGAGTGATGATGAGGGTCTTTATAAAACACAATATTACGCCAGGCGTCAATATAATCATGATAAGTAATAAACATAGCAGGTTTGTCTTTAGCTATCACAATTTCTTTGTAAGTAAACGGCGTTATTAACTATATAATTGTGTAAAGTACACAATTCGTCTTTAGATAAGATTTTTTGAATCTTAAATTTTGAATAATCAATTTCAGAGGAGTTCTACCTTGACAAATGTTCAAAATGAACTGATTGAGTGGAAATGAGGATGTTCTCGTAGAACTGGATATTTAGGTGTGGGCGAGAGGGAATGAAGTGGATGCCAGGGGGCATAGTACAAGCTATTTGAGTTGTAAGAGGTTTGTCAGCGACGTAGGGTTCTAAGATACGGATAAAATGATGGGTGGTTTTTATGTAAGAACACTGAGGTTCAGGGGAAGCCAAAGGCTTAAAGCGGTTGGTGGAGGCTTTTGTGGACATGATCTGTAGGAAATTAACAAAAGAAGATGTAAGAAATTCTCGTGACAAAAAGACAGGAAGAGAGTTATATTTCCCTTGAATATATTCAATATCAAAATCAAAAATACTTAAAATAGCTTGCCATCTTGCAAAAATTTGTTTGGAAACCAAATTTTTAACATCTTTGAGAAGAATCTCTTTCGCAGAGCGACAATCAACACGAATCAAAAACTTTTAATTTAAAATGTCAGCTTGAAATTTTCGAACACTTAGCACAATGGCAAGGACTTCCTTTTGAACAGTAGAATAATTCTTTTGTGCATCGTTCCAAAGTTTAGAAGTGAAACAAACTAGTAGTTCGTTTCCTTTAGGAATGCGTTGAAGAAGAATCCCACCATATCCTTTTTCAGAAGCATCAGTCTGAATAATTTTAAAATAGTTTGGATTTGCCAAATGTAGGCAAGGAAGGGCTTTGACCTTTTGCTTAATAAGCCGAACAACTTTGGTATGGTCAGAAGTCCAGAGAAATGGATTTTTTGATTTTAATAACTCTTGGAGACACTATCTGTCACTGGCTGCATTTTAATAAAAATCAGAAAGATAGTTAAGACAGCCGAGGAATCTTTGTAACTGAAGTTTATCAGTTAATTGATCTGGGAATTTTTCAGCAATGCTGATAACCCGATTGACATGAGTAATGGTTTGATTAGATATTTTGAATCCTAAGTATGTTACATCAGTTTGAAATAGATGCATTTTCTCGAGAGACAAAACAAGACCATTTTTAATGATTAAAGCCTGAAAGGTATATAAATGTTTCTAATGTTGATTAATGGAAGGAGAGAAAACAAGTATATCATCGATATAGACGAGGATGAAGGAATGGTAAGGATTAAATATATCATTCATAATTTTCCGAAATTCAGAAGGAGCATTTTTAAGGCCGAAAGGCATAACATTCCATTGATATTGTCCGAATGGAGTGTTAAAGGCAGTTTTATAGCGATCAGCAGGATGAATCTGAATTTGCTAGAAACCAGATTTCAAATCGAACTTAAAAAAGACAACAGCAGAGGTTGTAGCTTTTATAAGATCAGATTTATTCGGAAGAGGGTAGCGAATAGTCTTTAAGACTTTGTTGAGAGGTTTATAGTTAATGACTAAGCGAGGAACGCCTCGTTCTAATTCAGGAGCATTCTCCACATAAAAGGCAGTACAACTCCCGGCGGATTTCGATTGTGTAATTAATTTTTTATTAAGAAGATCTTTGATTTCCTTTTGACAAAGATTTCGTAAGCGAGAGTTCATTTGAGAAGGATTAGCTTTTGTAGGAATCTGTGATTCATGAAAGTCAGGAACATAAGGAAGGGTGACTATATGTTGTTTTCTTTCCCAGAAGGCAGAAGGAATATCATAACAACATCTAGTTTGGAGATTAGATTGAAAAGTAGATAATTTTGCTTTAAAAGCAGGAGATTGCAAAAGTTGATCAGTTTTTAATAACAATATTTCATGTTTTAAAAACTGAATGTGATTAGTTTTATAATCAATTTGATTAATTATAAAATTAAGAAAGGATTCTTTAGGAGGCTCAAGGAAAGAGAAGTGTAACGATTTTCCTTGAAAGGTTGTAGAAATACCATTGGTGGAAACAGAAAATGGTTGTATTTTCTGCAAAAAGGGAGTTCCAAGTATCATGTCATGTTTCATTCCTTTGATAACAATGAATGTTAAAGGAATACATATGTCTTGATGACAAACATGAGCAGTAGGAACTTTGTATTTTATGCGAGTTTGTTGCCCATTAGCAACAGAAATATGTTGATCCTCAGTGATGCGTTCACATAAATGTAAAGGAAGTAAACCTTCTCGAATACAATTTAGATCTGCACCAGAGTCAATTAACCCATTACATTTTTGTGAAAATCCTTTCAGGTCAAATGTAATTGGCATAAACCATCCGTGATACTCATATCGAGTAACGGAGTCAACAAAGACATTGTTAGGATTATAGGAATAATGAGCTTCAGAAGTACCAGTCTCGAGCGTCATTAGACGAGAGGATAGTTGTTTGATTTCAGCTTTTAGCTGATTGATTTCGGTTTGCAAGGATGAAATAGAAGCCTTTTGAGGTTTTTTAGCAACAACATTCATTAGGCTAGTGAAGGTATATTTGGTATCATCAAAGTTGAGTTGATCTTTAAAATTCTTTTGTTTTTTCTGCATTGCAGATTCCACTTCATTGAAATCTTCTTCTCGAGATTCGAGAGAAGGTGTCTCAATGGAAGGGTTATATGAAACTATTTCAGTAAAATATTTATATTTGAGAGTAGGATCGGTAATGTTTTCACCAATTGAAAGAACAAGTTCCTCATGAGTGGTTAATACATTAACTTCAGGCTCAGAGGAAGAAGATGTAGTGGTGTTAGGAAGATTAGACACAGTGACAGTCATCAGAAGAAGAATCAGAAAGACCAATATGTTGGACTTTGCGATTGGAGGATTTTGAATGACATTTATTGGCATAATTCCCTGGTTTGCCACAATTGTAGCAAACATTGGTCTTCTTAAAAGGTGTTTTCCTTTTATTTTTTGAAGATAGTGTTCGCTTAGATTTCTTATAGTAGGAAGGAGAGTTTGATTTGAAAGTAGGTTGTTTAGCATGACGCCTAGGAGTTATATAGCGAGTAACATCTAGATCATGACCATAGTCATAACAGAAGTTAGCTAGGTCATGTTTGAGAGTACTCTTTTCTTTACGGATTTGGCGATCTAATCGCGGGTCATTACAAATAGGGAACCAAATTAATGTTATTTGGATGACTTTCTGGAGATTGTCACAACCCTTGCCTTCTTTTACTCCTAAATCAGGCAAACTAATATTGTGACACACATAAGAGCTCCACCACTACTCCTACACCTGCTAGACCACTAATATTGTGACACACATAAGAGCTCCACCACTACTCCTAAATCTGGCAAACTATTGGTGGATGATTTCTGTGAAAACGAACATCAGGCAAACTAATATTGTGACACACATAAGAAAAGTTTTCCCAAAAACAAACTCCAATCCAAAGACGGAAATCAAATAAGTCGTGTGTGAAAACGAAAATCAGGCAAACTAATATAAAGTGTATTTCTCTTTCATATATGTTCGTATTGTTATCAATATACTTTATATTAGTTTGCCTGATTTTCGTTTTCACAGACGACTTATTTGATTTCTGTCTTTGGATTGGAGTTTGTTTTTGGGAAAACTTGGTTTTGTTGTATCGGTTAACATCGGCTTTCCTAGTCGCATTGTAAGTCTCGCAAATGGATCGTAAGTCGAGCATTAAATCGTTGACGAAGCCAGTGTTACCTATCTTACTTAACCATGAGATCTTTCAGACGTTCTTTATCTAAGGTGTTATCTTTTAAGTCTTCAACTACTGAATCAGGTTCTTCTTCGTCTTCTGATTATCACTCCCCTTCTTTAGTTAAACAAGTGTCGAAACATAAACTTAAAAATATTTCTAAAATAACTTATTCTAATATAGATCAGTCTTTACATAACAGGACTCTTCCTGAAGTTAAACCTTCTGCCGTTTATCAAAATGGAAATTTTTCGCCAACTCAAAATTATGTAATTAAGCTTGTTGAAGATACCATCTCTGTTACAGAAGATGGTCAAGAGATTTATCTCTTCTCTCCTGAGAAAATTCAAAGCTATGCAGCTACCCATAAATATTTGCATCTTGGCCTTATTCAAGTTGCAATTAAACCCTTAGTGACTTTAGGTCTCAACACTGCAGCGTTAGTCTTAGTTCGAAATAAACGACACCTCTATTTTCAAGATTCTGTATTAGGATTTTGTCGAAGGAAGCCTCTCTGAAGGACCCTTATACTTCGACTGTTTTCCTAATTTCACGATTGATCTTCATAATGATCATGCTTATAAAGCCCTAGTATTAGGCATTTCTACCAAAGGTTTTACCTTGTCAGAATCAATTTCTAATGTTGCGGTTATTTATCGCTTCTATTATAAATTGATGCATACTATCATTCCTGACATAGCTTATACTGAGCTACAAAAAAGGAACTTCTACCCTTTTCTCACTAATGTAAAGAACACTATCATTGATAGAAAACAATTAAATCAGAAAGAGCTTCCATTTCCTCGTCAATGGACTATTACCGACACAAACAAAGAAGAAGCTCAAAAGAGACAAGTGTCTCATGAGATTTCTCAAATAATTGAACATGAAGACGGTAAAGTTGATATCATCTTTGCTCTTAGAGCATCTACTTCAATTGTTACCTCTTCATTTCGAAAATCACAATCTAGCATACAACCTATCCCTGCTAGTATACCTTCTCGCTCTTCTGAGCCTCCTCCTATTGGTGTTGCATATCATGTTTATGCTGCATCTCCTCCGACTAAAGATGATAATGTCGGCATTAATGATTTTGCTGATAATCACATTAATGTTATTTCTCTTGAATAAATATCTCCTCCTAACTTCAACATGGATTGTGAATCACTCAAACAAAAGTTTTTAACTCATCCTTTAAAACCTTCCTTCTGTAAGCTTGTTCCCTTTGATCAACAAGCAATTTTTCGTGAAAAATACTTTAACTATGTTAAAACCAACCCGGTTAATATACCTTTCTTTGATTGGCTTGATCTTAAATGTCCCAAAATCGCTCTTCAAATCAATGCTATTTGGGAAAGTACTACTAGTACGACATTTAATCAACCTCATCCGCCTTTGGCGCCATTCAAAATCAAAGAAGATATAAAAGCTTCTCCTTTAAATCTATTTTTGATGATACTGCACCAATAACTAAGAGAGATTTAAATCATATAATTGAACAAAATGATTATACAAATATGTATCTCTCTACCCTCTCCACTACAAGTCTTAATAAGACTCCTGCAGGCTCGTCCACCACTACTCCTACACCTGCTACATTTTCGCAACCCACAAAGTCGCGTATCAAGAAGTCTTTCTTTCCACCATCTACTTCGCAACCATTGCCTTCTTTTACTCCTAAATCAAAATATTCGGATGACTTTCTAGAGTTTGTCATAACCGAATTAGCTCAGATACAACTCAAAGGTGATCAATCATCTCCCTCAACCTCTTCTAAGGACAAAGCACCTATAATATCTACTCTCCCTCATGTATCTGAACATCCTTCATCTGATGATGAACACGAGCAATCTGTTACTTCTAAACGAACCGATAATGATAATGACTCTATTCAGTCAATTGATATACATCGCATTATGCGAAAACAGAAGCCTACTAGGAACAGGAACAACAGATATCCTTTGCAAAAGCAATTCTATATTAGACCCTCTCCTGCTGACCTTATTCTGGAAGAAAAGGTTAAAAGAAACCAAAAATATGATGGATCTGCAACCTATGATTGGAATATAGATGGATTATCTGAATATCAAATCCTAGAACTTGTTACAAAAATGCATATTTACGCTCGCGCTAGTGCTATGCAACATCATGCTGATGAAGACATTGCCCGAGCCGTTACATCTGGCTTTACTGGCCAATTATATGGTTGGTGGATTTGGTGCATGACCGCCGCTGATCGCCAAGGTGTTTATCACCATATCAAAACAGATACACGAAATCGTGCTGTTTTAACCCCTGATGGACGACAACAAATTGATGTTGTTGATACACTCATGGCTAATATTATTTGGCAATTTGTAGGTGTCCTTGACGGCATAAATGAAAAGGTTCGTGTCCAATTACAAAATCTACGTTGTAGAACATTAAATGATTATCGTTGGTATAAAGATACCTTCTTTTCCAAACTATATTGCTTAACTGAGCAACATGATACTACGTTTTGGAAAGAACGTTTTATAGCTGGTTTACCTCCATATTTTGCTACTAAGGTTAAAGAACACATCAAAGATCATTATGATGAACCTTTAGAAGAATTATCTTATGGAGATGTAATTCAAGCTGTACAAACATGTGCTCTTTCTATTTGTAATGACCTGCGATTAGATCGCCAAATCCGTAAGAAAATAGTACTCTCAAACATGACCTAGCTAACTTCTGTTATGACTATGGTCATGATCTAGATGTTACTCGCTATATAACTCCTAGGCGTCATGCTAAACAACCTACTTTCAAATCAAACTCTCCTCCTACTATAAGAAATCTAAGCGAACACTATCTTCAAAAAATAAAAGGAAAACACCTTTTAAGAAGACCAATGTTTGCTACAATTGTGGCAAACCAGAGCATTATGCCAATAAATGTCATTCAAAATCCTCCAATCGCAAAGTCCAACATATTGGTCTTTCTGATTCTTCTTCAGATGACTGTCACTGTGTCTAATCTTCCTAACACCACTACATCTTCTTCCTCTGAGCCTGAAGTTAATGTATTAACCGCTCATGAAGAACTTGTTCTTTCAATTGGTGAAAGCATTACCGATCCTACTCTCAAATATAAATATTTTATTTAAATAGCTTCATATAACCCTTCCATTGAGACACCTTCTGTCGAATCTCAAGAAGAAGATTTCAATGAAGTGGAATCTACAATGCAGAAAAAATAAAAGAAATTTAAAGATCAAATCAACTTTGATGATACCAAATATACCTTCACTAGCCTAATGAATGTTGTTGCTAAAAAAACCTCAAAAGGCTTCTATTTCATCCCTGCAAACTAAAATCAATCGGCTAAAAGCTGAAATCAAACAACTATCCTCTCGTCTAACGACGCTCGAGACTGGTACTTCTGAAGCTCATTATTCCTATAATCCTAACAATGTCTTTGTTGACTCCGTTACTCGATATGAGTATCACAGATGGTTTACGCCAATTACATTTGCCCTGAAAGGATTTTCACAAAAATGTAATGCGTTGATTGACTCTGGTGCAGATCTAAATTGTATTCGAGAAGGTTTACTTCCTTTACATTTATGTGAACGCATCACTGAGGATCAACATATTTCTGTTGCTAATGGGCAACAAACTCGCATAAAATACAAAGTTCCTACTGCTCATGTTTGTCATCAAGACATATGTATTCCATTAACATTCATTGTTATCAAAGGAATGAAACATGACATGATACTTGGAACTCCCTTTTTGCAGAAAATGCAACCATTTTCTGTTTCCACCAATGGTGTTTCTACCACCTTGCAAGGAAAATCGTTACACTTCTCTTTCCTTGAGCCTCCTAAAGAATCTTTTCTTAATTTTGTAATTAATCAAATTGATTATAAAACTAATCACATTCAGTTTTTAAAACATGAAATATTGTTATTAAAAACATATCAACTTTTGCAATCTCCTGCTTTTAAAGCAAAATTATCTACTTTTTAATCTAATCTCCAAACTAGATGTTGTTCTGATATTCCTTCTGCCTTCTGGGAAAGAAAACAACATATAGTCACCCTTCCTTATGTTCCTGACTTTCATGAATCACAGATTCCTACAAAAGCTAATCCTTCTCAAATGAACTCTCGCTTACGAAATCTTTGTCAAAAGGAAATCAAAGATCTTCTTAATAAAAAATTAATTACACCATCGAAATTCGCCTGGAGTTGTACTGCCTTTTATGTGGAGAATGCTCCTGAATTAGAACGAGGCGTTCCTCGCTTAGTCATTAACTATAAACCTCTCAACAAAGTCTTAAAGACTATTCGCTACCCTCTTCCGAATAAATCTGATCTTATAAAAGCTACAACCTCTGCTGTTGTCTTTTCTAAGTTCGATTTAAAATCTGGTTTCTGGCAAATTCAGATTCATCCTGCTGATCGCTATAAAACTGCCTTTAACACTCCATTCGGACAATATCAATGGAATGTTATGCCTTTCAGCCTTAAAAATGCTCCTTTTGAATTTCGAAAAATTATGAATGATATATTTAATCCTTACCATTCCTTCATCCTCGTCTAAATCGATGATATACTTGTTTTCTCTCCTTCCATTAATCAACACTGGAAACATTTATATACCTTTCAGGCTTTAATCATTAAAAATGGTCTCGTTTTGTCTCTCATGAAAATGCATCTATTTCAAACTGATGTAACATTCTTAGGATTCAAAATATCTAATCAAACCATTACTCATGTCGATCGGGTTATCAACTTTGCTACAAAATTCCCAGATCAATTAACTGTTAAACTTCGATTACAAAGATTCCTCGGCTGTCTTAACTATCTTTCTGATTTTTATGAAAATGCAGCCAGTGACAGAGAGTGTCTCCAAGAGTTATTAAACTCAAAAAATCCATTTCTCTGGACTTCTGACCATACCAAAGCTGTTCAGCTTATTAAGCAAAAGGTCAAAGCCCTTCCTTGCCTGCATTTGGCAAATCCAAACTATTTTAAAATTATTCAGACTGATGCTTCTGATAAAGGATATGGTGGGATTCTTCTTCAACGCATTCCTAAAGGAAACGAACAACTAGTTTGTTTCACTTCTAAACTTTGGAACGACGCACAAAAGAATTATTCTACTGTTCAAAAGGAAGTCCTTGCCATTGTGACGAGTGTTCGAAAATTTCAAGCTGACATTTTAAATCAAAAGCTTTTTATTTGTGTTGATTGTCGCTCTGCGAAAGAGATTCTTCTCAAAGATGTTAAAAATTTGGTTTCCAAACAAATTTTTGCAAGATGGCAAGCTATTTTAAGTATTTTTGATTTTTATATTGAATATATTCAAGGGAAATATAACTCTCTTCCTTACTTTTTGTCACGAGAATTTCTTACATCTTCTTCTGTTAATTTCCTACAGATCATGTCCACGAAAGCCTCCACCAACCGCTTTAAGCCTTTGGCTTCCCCTGAACCTCAGTGTTCTTACATAAAAACCACCCATCATCTTATCCGTATCTTAGAACCCTATGTCGCTGACAAACCTCTTACCACTCAAATAGCTTGTACTATGCCCCCTGGCATCCACTTCATTCCCTCTCGCCCGCACCTAAATATCCAGTTCTACGAGAACATCCTCATTTCCACTCAATCAGTTCATTTTGAACATTTGTCAAGGGAGAACTCCTCTGAAATTGATTATTCAAAATTTAAGATTCAAAAAATCTTATCTGAAGACGAATGGTGTACTTTACACAATTATATAGTTAAAACGTCGTTTACTTACAAACAAATTGTGATAGCTAAAGACAAACCTACTATGTTTATTAGTTATCATGATTATATTGACGCCTGGCGTAATATTTTGTTTTATAAAGACCCTCATCATCACTCCTGGTATATTACCTTTAAGCAGCACATGAAATCTTCCTTCCTCATCAAGGTGGAGTTCTTCGGTGGAAGAAATTTGGTCCAACCGACGAAATATTTCCTCCCCCTGTTAAAAAACAATATGATATTGAATAATTGCCCCTTCTCCAATTTATAGTGAAGTATTCTATTCCCTGGATTCTTAAATGGGAATATGCTACTTCCCCTTTACATTTTGCTTATGATAATATTACCTATAGCTACCTCTCACAAGATATTTCATGCAAATGGTGGAATAAGTTTAATTACGAATCCATTATTGCTCCAAAAACCCCAATTAAACTCCATGAGTTCCCTTCGCTAAATACTTCTTTCAAAGACATAGTCTCTAAACCGAAACCAAAAGCCATTAAACTTAAAACCAAGGAAGCCTCTAGCTTCTCCATCGAACCGGATTTAGCTCAAGTATTACTTGCAAAAATCCAAGAATTACATAATGATAATCGACAACTACGTCGTGAATTTCAACAGGCTTCTTCCAAGTGTTCGTCATCAACACCAAGCATTCATTTGTCCGACGATGACCTCACATGAATTAGTTCCTGGTATTCAACAACCTTTGGTTGACTATTTTGCATCAGAATTATACTCCAATGGGGTCACTATACTATGGTCCTCAGCACCTTGCTGTCCTAGACCCTCCATCTGTTCCATACAAATTCATATGGCTTGTATAAGCTTTGCATGGACAACTGATGATACAGACTACCTCCTTGCTTTATGCAGCTTCATTTTGCCATTTTATTTATCAACGACCATCTATGCAATTGATATTTTGGCCTCTACAACAATAAATAGTGTTTTCCTGGACGTGTCCAGCCCTCTGGCCCATGTCAGGTCCTCTGTTCAAGCACAGGCTTCCTGTCATAATTTCCATTGGTTATTATTGACAACCTTGGATTTGTGTCCTTCTGGAGTACGAAAGGTCAAGTTCTTGTTCTTACGTTTTGCTTTATCGAAAGGTCAAGATACCGTTTACTTTACCTTTTGCTTTATGTAAGAGTCGCTACTATTTGCTTTTTGAAGAGTCACTTGACTCTTGCTTTTGTATTTTGGCTTTTACTTTTCTGAAGCATCGTTGTAGGAATGCCCTTTCAAAGGCATTGCGTCTATAAATATGGTTGGATGTTTTCATTTCTGGATATCGAGTCTTAAGTTTAGTAATCAGTTTCTACGAGCTCTCTCTTGTCTTATGTCCAGTGTAACAGATTGTGGTATATGATATTAGAAAAGTTTTATTATCTATCCGGTGTTCCTAGATTTGTGTTTACCCCTTCACCTTTAATCTCTTTTCATTGTGATCATTGTCTTTCCTAGCTACCTTTGTGTTTCTTATGTATGTTTAAATATATCAGTCGAGCTACCTTTGCGTTTCTTATGTGTGTTTAAATATATCAGTGGCCGCTCAATTGGTATCAGAGCTAGATTCATCATTATCCTGCTAAGAATTTGCAAACTAATTCTTGGACTTCATCATTATCCTATCAAGAATTTGCAAGCTAATTCTTGGACTTCATCATTATCCCCAGGGTGGACAGAATTCGCCCTCGAATTGTCATCATCAGACGTATCCCCATAATAGGGAACAAGATGTTTGACATTAAATACATCAGCCGTGCGAATGTGATTTGGCAACTTCAATCTGTAAGCATTAGGATTAATTTTCTCAAGAACCTCCACAGGACCAATCTTCTGAACCGACAATTTGTTGTAATCACCCACAAAGAATAGGTATTTAGTGAGAACTGCCCACATAAAGTCACCCACTTCAAACTCCACGTGACGCTTCTTCCGATCTGCGTATTGTTTGTACTTGTCAGCAGCCTTCTGCAAGTTATCTTTGACAGATTGATGAATCTCTTGCAGCCTACTAACAAAGTCTTCTGCCTTTCCATGCCATCTAGTCTTACTTGGTACTGGTAACAGATCAAGAGGACCTCGAGGTAGCACTGAATACACAACCTGAAAAGGACTAAACCCGGTACTTCGATTAACACCATGGTTATGTGCAAATTTTGCCTGACTCAACTTAACGTCCCAACTCCTGACATTCTCACCCACCAAGCTCCTCAAAAGATTGCCTAACAAACGGTTGACAACTTCAGTCTGCCCATCTGTTTGCGGATGATAAGCACTGCTAAATTTCAGCTGCGTGTTCACCATAGCCCACAAACTGACAGTAATCTTGTTGATTACTCTATTGTCTACACACATCCGTCAGGAGCCATCTTTCTTTGGTGTAAGGAGGGCTTGTACTGCACACGAACTCAGACTTTCACGGATGAATCCCTTCACCAATAACTCTTCAACCTGTCCGCGCAACTCCTCATGCTCACTAGGACTCATTCGGTAGTGTGGTCTATTAGGTAGTGACGCACCAGGTTCAAGGTCAATCCGATGCTGAATATCACGCAATGGTGGCAGTCCTTCTGGCATCTCATCAGGGAAAACATCACAAAACTCCTTCTCAATAGGAATTGCAGCATCAGGAACATCAACATCTCTATCTACCTCCTTTCCCATCAAGATGTAAACTACCTCAGAATCTTGTAATTCATCTTCAAATCTTGCCAAAGATAGCAAGCTGTTAGATTCTTTAATAAGCTTAACTTCCTCCGGATCCTTGGCAGGTACTAGCACAATCTTCACTCCCTTGAACATAAGGGTGTATTTATTGGCTCTGCCATCATGCACAACTCCCCTATCAAACTGCCAAGGACGTCCCAGTAACAAGTGTCAAGCATCCATAGCCACAACATCACACCAGACCGAATTCTTGTAGTTAGCACTAATAGAAAAAGTCACCAAGACGCGCTTCGACACCTTCACCTCACCACCATTCTTCAGCCAAGCTAGCTTGTAGGGCCTGGGATGTTGTTCAGTTGCAAGGCCCGACTTCTGAACCGCTTCAACTGAGACAATATTCTCGCAACTGCCTGCATCAATCATAAACCTGCATACCTTGCCTAAGATGGTACACTTGGACTGAAAGATGTTATTTCGCAACCACTCATCATCAGCGACAACTCTAGGAGTCATACAAGAACGCCTCACAACCAAGGCAGTACCCATATCTCCAGTCACGATCTCCTCTTCTGTGTTGTCAGAAGTATCAAAGTTTGGTTCTGCAGTGATGTTGGCCTCTTCCCTTTCGTCTTCCTTTTCGTTATCAAAAAAGAGAGTCTTATTCCCTTTACATTCTGACTTCCTGTGACCAACTTCGCCACAACCAAAGCATTTAATCCCACTAGTGTTAGGTCTGGTTGTGCGACTAGCAGGGTTAATTGCAGCGGTATTACCTCCAGTATTGGCTGTCCCAACACTAACATTACTGGAAACATTATTCACACCCCGACGCAGTTGTTTCTCCACCAACAATGCTCGCTGGTGCGCTGCAGATAAAGAAGCTGGATCAAACATGTTGACGACATCTTGGATCTGCATCCTCAGTCCACTAATATACCGCGCCACTAATTGGTCGTTAGTCTCCTGCAGTTCGTTTCTAGCAACTAACTGATAAAACTCAGTGGTGTAATCATCTACTGACTTTGCCCCTTGTCTCAGATTCTGCAACCTTTGATACATAAGACGTTGGAAATTGTAAGGCAAGAACTCAGCCTGTAAGTGCTTTTTTATCTTCTCCCACGAGGTGATCTTCGCCTTTTCATTCCTATTCCGCATCAACTTCTACTGTTGCCACCAAGCCATATCCCTGTTGCGGAATCTGGTCGCAACTAGTTGCACACGCTTGTCTTCGGGCACACCTTTGAATTCTAGGACTTCTTCAACTGACGCCAGCCACTCCAAGAATTCTTCCGATTGAAGGGTGCTATGGAATTCTGGGACCTCCGTCTTCATCCCAAACTCCCACCGTCTGCGATCATCCTCTACTGCACGCGGCCTGTAGCGCCTCCTCGGTGCCTCAACATACTCATCCTCCCCTTCGGTAGAAGAATCTCCTACTAGTTCATCACCAACAGGTTCCCTTCGATGGTTACGAACACGATCCATATTCTGACCCAACAACTGATCGATTCTGGCAGTTAATTGTTCTACCACCGCGCCCATGCGTTGGTCAATTATTTGGCCAATTTGTCGATTCGTCATTGTCACGGTCATACACCTCCTCGATACGCTGTTGGTTCCTCTTCGGCGGCATGATTTCTCCAATCACGCTGAAGCAGGCTCGTATACTAACTGACGCAGCGGAGATCTTCTAAACCAGTTGAACAAATCCGCGAACAACTCGATCTAGGTCAGAACTTAAGTCAAGTTCGAAAATTCTTTTATTCAAGCAAAAAAACCGTGAATTACATCCAATAGGTCGCTTAAATAGCGAAACCCTAAAATTCGCCAAAAATAGTAAAAAGTCCAAAAAGCCCTAAAAGCCCTAAACTGTAAACTAGATGAAAAATAGAAACAAACGCCGCAAACAGCAATAAAAATGGAAATTCCTAATGAAAGTTATAATCTAAACAAAACTTTCCTAAAATAGCAAAATTGCCGTTTCGGAGGCCAAAATGATGGAATTTCGCCGATAAACGTCGTAGCCACAGCGTGGCAGTGACTCATGATCTTCACGCCATTTCCAATCAACCCATGCCCTTGGAACGCCGAAACTCAAACGCCCGAACTTCACCGAAATTACAAAAATGCCATCCTGTCATATCTTTTCATATTTTTCCAAGAATTTGCAACTAATTCTTGGACTTCATCATTATCCTGTTAAGAATTTGCAAACTAATTCTTGGACTTCATCAGAATGATATTCATATCTATGATCTATTACTGGAGTATCTCAAATTAGACTCAAACTAATTGAGCAAAAAGGCATCGGGCAAATGACGTCAAACTAAGCGCTACTAAGAGGCAGCCAAGGGGTTTTTAAATTTCGAGTTTTTACATTTTAATCGAGTAGTTATTTAGTTTAGTTAAAGACAACTCAAATGTTTTAGTTTTCTAACTTTTAAAAATTTGTGTTGAATGTGTAAGAAAGACAATTTGTCGGGTAACGATTCATCAGAATGGAAAAGTCTCGACTAACTTAGTAAATAGCGTAAAAAATGAAAGAGTTAAAGCTGTAAAGGTAAGATACATGGTCAAATCACAAGTAGTTTTATGAGATTTTTTATATATACATGGATTTCACGCAGTCATGACACCTTGTGTGGTAATACACAAAGTCAGGAGAGCATCAAATAGGAATTAATGCAAAAATATGTTAAAAATGTTGACAGACAGGTCGACGCAGTGTTTGTTAACATACGGCACCATGGGGTATAAGGCATGGTGTCATGCCTTATAAGGGTCAACACTAGTGTCGAAGAGAGGGGTTTTAACATATTCTATGTATAACCAACCAAGCATACATCCCTCTAAAACCCAAGATTGATCATTTCTAAGTGAGAACTCGGAAAAGAGAGTTCCTACTAATTTAGTGTGAAAAGAGAGAGTGCATTATGGATTTGCGCAAAGATGAGAGCTAGGGCATTGATTTAGGGATTTGATTCGAATGATTACTAGGGTTTTAGTTTGTGAGCAAAGTTAGAGGGCTTTTATTGATAAAGGCTTAGAGGAGTATTCTATACTGGAAAGTAGTCCAACATTGAGATAACTTTACAATTTCATTAATTATGCTTTAAGATTTAGAGAAGCTTTGATGAAATTATACGAATTATGGATATAAGGTTGTTGGATAGGAATTTCAGTTTGTGTGAACGTTGAGCATCAAGGTGACTTATAGAGACCTAGTATATGTTTCTTGCATTATTTGGTATGTAAATGATCCTTGTGGTATAAAATTCTAGTTTTTGGTGATTTGAAGATCCGTGTTGCTAGTTGTTGAGTTGTGTAAATTTTTGAAAAAAAAATGTCGAGAGCAAAGAGGCAAGCAAGTCAAGCGAATGAAGTGAGAGCAAATGATTTTAAGGCATCATCCTCAATAGATCCCAATGAGGACAAACTTAGTCAGTTTAAGTCGAAGTATTATATTAGTAGAGAGACTAAGGATAGTTATGATTTCATTAAGCACAGAGAGTTCATTTGCGAAAAATGAATTAATTTGTCGGCTAAGTATGACAAGAAAGTAAACAACTTCGTTAGGCAACAAAGTTGGGAGCAATTCACTTAAGACTATAAAGAAATAGAACAAGGTTAAATGAGCGAGCAATTGTGTACGAACTTAACACCAATGCAAAGTTTACTAGGAAAAGTGAACCAGTGAATGTGAGAGGGTGTCGTCCCTTTTAATGAGCACGTAATTAATAGTATATATGGGTTTGAGCATATGAGTATGATGGCAGCCGAATAGAGTTTCCCAAATAATCTATATGAGAGTTCCTACAATTTATACCCTTATAAAGCCATAGAGCGAGCATTGTTGTCCAAGGAGAAAAATGATGGGTAATGGGAGAAGAGAATGTGCCAAAGCTCATTGAGAAAGGAATCATGAGGAAAGTATATAGAATGGCGTAACATTTTCTTGCTGCTTCATTATACTCGACCACTCAGCAGAAAGAGATCAACAAGCCAAAAGCGGTATGTTTGTTTGAGATTAAGAAGTACGAGGACATCAACGTTAGTGAAACCATCTACAAGAACCTAAGATAGTCTATAATGTCAGAGAGAGAGAGAGAACAAACTATTGTCTATCTCGATTAATCAAATGTGTTTGATGGCCGGAGTTCGATTACTTCAGGATGAAGAATTTGATATTGAGGCACAACCAACCATAAATAAGGAGATTTTGCTTACGCTGAGATAACCAAATGGTTACTAAGACTCCGAGGATGAGAGGAAGAGAGCCAAGGGAAACAAACTTGAGGTCGAGTTGTTGGCTAAGCAGCAAGAGGATTACGAAGCGATAGCAGTAGCAGCAGAGTTAGCCTAAGTATTGTAAGACGAAGGATATGGAGATGAGGAGGATCATTAGCAGGGATTCGCTAAAGGCTACTAGTTTATAGACCAACTTATATGAGAGCAGGACTAAGATGGTCTTGAGGTTTTTCCACAACCTCCTCTACTACAGGCACCAGTACAACCAGCAGATGACTTAACTCCATGACATCATAGGCTTTAGATTTAATAAGGAAACAGTTCTGAGAGGACGGCTCTCAATATCATGAAGCCTTAATGAGATGTGAGCTAAACCAAATGAATGGGTAATGGGACATCATGTTCTTTATAGACCATCAAATGGATGTATGTGGCTAAATATGATAGGAGTGAACAGATGAGACCTACTGATAATTATTTTGGCTTTTCAATAGCATTGAACTACGTGTTTCATCCAGATGTGGTGTAGAGCAAAAGCGTGGAGTGTCCTTTAACACCATCTTAAACTGAAGCGGATAATGATGATGATGATGATGATGATGATGATGATGATGATGATGATGATGATGCATAGTCCTGATGTCAAAGTCTTAGGATAACTTTACACCTTTAGGAGATGAAAGATACATTGATGCTAATTACCTTTATATTTAGGATATTTTTTGTCAATTATTTAGTTTTTTAAATTTTATGTTTAGTTTATTATTAGTATCTTGTTTTATTATTATATGTTTATTTTTAGTGTTTTTAATGTTTGAGGCTTATTTTTAAACCTTGAGGACAAGGTTTGGTTTGAGTTTAAGGACATCAACAGTACACTATGGGAAGTGGTAAGAAAGGATAAAATAAAGATTGCCACTACAGGTATGATCATTAAAATTCTATTTTCGAAGCAGTTAAAGAGGAAAGCATGGTAATGTATTCTATTTCATTTACTTACTATTTTAATGTATTTAGGTAGTATAAATTAGGTTATATATAGTATTATGTAATGAATAAGTAATTCATTTGCAAAGTTTATGCCTTTAATTGACGATGAGTAAGATACAAGTGTCTTGTTGATATGAAACTCAAGATAGTGTTTTTAGATTTTTGAAGAAAATATGAAATATAGCGAAAATGGTATAATGTCATGATTAGAAATCTAGAGTTAGGGAAGCCCGTGAAATTGAAACAAAAGCAAGAAGAATACTAGAATACTTTTATAAAAAGAGTTAGATCTCTACGGAGTACTATAATAAGTGTGAATTTTATTTGATAACAAAAAAAAGCAAATAAAGACTTAGTGCTGAAAGGGGAGGAAATAGGCTTTTAAATGAAAAAGTCTGGGTTAACTTGCTTGATATAGTGAAAGCGAGAAGTACTAACAAGAGTTTTAAAAAGAAAAAAAAAGTTCCGCAAGTTCTACAGGAAAGGGAGCAAAGAACTTGATGGTTTGAAAAAGTGAGGAAAAACGGAATCCATAGGAAAAAGAGCATGGACCGTGCAGTTAGATAATATAAGGAGAAAGGAGAAGAAGAAAAGAAAGAGAGATAAAAATAAAGAAATAAAGGTGGAAGTTAGAATAAAACTCTTCAAATAAAAGATTTAGCTCGAGTAATAGTAGCTTAATTGAGTTAATTTTCTTTCCAACTATGCTAAGTCCTATAGAATCGTGAAGTACCAAAGTCTACCAAAATTAGTTTGATCTATGTTTATTTGTGAATTTCTGAGCATAATGAGAAATTTTGAGATTGTACACTTGCTACTCGAGTGTCAAGGTGAAATAAACTTGTGAGTTGTGATGGTTTTGGTTGTGATTTACTCTTGAGTCTTAAAAGTGAATTGTATGTGTTATTAATGCTACACGACTTGAATATATAAGTTTTTGCAAGAGAAAAACTTTTAAGTGGATTATGAACTTGAACTTATTTGAATTAAATAATACTCCATAAACAATGTGAAATGATATAAACTTAATAGAAGGAGTAGTTAGAATACTTAGTAAAATACATTTTTGCTCGGGACTTGCAAAATCCTAAGTTCGGGGGTATTTGATAAATGATTATTTAGACTTATATATAGTATTAGTTTAGTAGTATAATTAGCCTAAATATCTCAAAAATGAGCTTTAATTAAAGGTATTTAAGTATTTTAGGTACACAAGTATAAAAAAGACAAACGAGGAAATTAGTGAAGAAATAAGGCTACAATACACAAAAGAGAGGTTGAAGTCATGGCTAAGATGGCTGACGATGAAGGAGATGAAGGCACAATGTGGGAGACCAAGGAAAGGGAAAAACGTGGACAGGATGCCCGGCACACTGGCGATGTCGTAGATGATTAGGGATGGCATCATAGATTATAAGGTACATCGTCGGGGTAGTTTGAGTAAGGCGTCGAGTCTATTGAAGGAGGAAAAAGCGCACAATGTGGCCGAACCTGTCATGGTTCTGTGGCTTTGTACACACAACGCCAAACCACTTATGGACAATGCCAAGAATGAAGAAAATAGAAAGTTGGAGTTCTATTTCAGGTAAGATTATCTAGTAGGGTTTCTTATTATTTTCAAACGTATATTATGGGTATAAATAGGTATTAGAATGTAGTAAACATATACATTACCACCCATTAGCAATCGTTATCATAGATTAGCATAGATTTACTTTATTCTTAGTATTAAGAAGATTTGTGGAAGACAAGATATTGAAGACTCACGTATGGTGATTCGGGTATTGTTTTTATTAATTCAATTGAAGTAATTCGTTTAATCTTTGATTTTAATAAATACCATTATGTGCATATTGGTTTCAATGAAGTGTGAGTATTTCTTTAATCTTAGGGATCAATAGATTCGATGGTGCCTAAGCTATAAATGAAATGCTATAAACATTAATAGATTTTAAAGTTGAAAAGTACAATGGTAAGAAGTTGTATTAATTCTTAGCGTAATGCTACGAACAACTTAATCAAGTATTTGTTGATATTAGGTTTTAGAAGTTATCATGGTCATTGAAGCTTTTAAGCTAGATATGGACAGTATAACTGTAAAATACATAACATCGAGAGATAGTTATTGATTATAAAGTTATGGATAGTAAACTTAATTGTTTATGAATCTAAAGATTTGGAACTTAAAGCAATGTGGAGCTTGCGTTATTCAAACCGATAGGTGGGGTTCTAATTTACATATTAGAATCTTTTCTGTCACAACAGTGGGTTGAAGTGGATTTGAATGAACTCTGTCTATTCTAATTAAACATTGCGCACACATAATAAAGATGATAAAGTGAGTTAAAAAGCATAGTATTTCATTACTTAGGTCAAGTTTTGAAGTAAGTTATTCTTAATATAAAGGTTTAAAGGTAATTTATATTGATTTGTTAGATTAGAGTTTAGTTTAAAAATCAAATTAAAAAAAGATTTCCTAAGCAATAAAGTAATTCTAATTAAGTAATACTGAGTGGATACACCTTTCTCTAAGGATGATATTTGTAGTCAATGTAAGTTGGTCACACTATTACTATAGTCGAGTCATTATACTTGTGGCCATGATCATCTCTATTTAGAAACGAAAATTGATTTCCAATGCTACTTAAATAGCTGTAACGTTTTTTCGAACAAATTTCATTCTGTTGCTATTCTGTCTCTGATGCTATTTCCATTGGTATTTCGTTGCTATTTTGTTTTCATTCATTTGATATTATTTTGCTTTTCCATGGCTCATAAGCTATTTTTTATAGTGATTATGGAATCTTAATAGAATGTTTTCCCAAATTGCTGCATAATTGGAGATTAATACTTTGAATATGACTTAAGGATTGTCACGTATCTCAAGGAATTTAGATAATTAAGATCGTTAATGGATATGTCAGGGATATTAAGTTAATTAGGTAATGTCGAAGACTTAATGAAATGGGTCCTGACACTAGACTCCCTGACTTTTTACACATATATGACTCTATTCGCTTTATGATATTCATGCGTTCTTTTATTTATCGGGTTTCCAAATATAAGTGTTTTACTTTAAATCCTGACGCATTTGATAAGTCTTTCGCTAACTAATAAGTTTTAATTAACTCTAAAAATACACTTAATGTTTTAGTAAGAAATACTATCTGAAACACGAATAACAAAATGAATGAGAAGTGAAGGCTGACTAATACATTTTTAAGTCTAAATGGCTAAGATTATGGCTTAGTAATGGGATTAGGCAAGGCAGTGCCTTGTTTTGGGTTTGGGGTCACCACACATGGTACATGTTATGTATAGATGATATTGTTCTAGTGGATGAAATAAGAGATATTATGAATAGGAAATTACAAATTCGAAGGAATAAATTAGAATCTGAAGACTTTAAGTTAAGTAGGATCAAGACTGAATAAATGAATTTGTAATTTAGATAATGTTAGACATCAAGATGATGGAGTGGTAAACTTAGGGGAAGTAGAATATAATGACCTAATATTTAATTAATCAATTTATTAGGTAATTTCAGACTTAGACACAAGCTTGGACCCACGTGGATGTTGTAAATAGGACTAGGGCATGCCTACCTAGGTAATAGCTTGTGATTTTTGGTTGTTACATGTCTATTTGCATTGTTTTTATGAGTATTTATTGAATTGCATCGCATGTGTGAGTTATATATATTGTTGATTAAATAGGTACAACGGTTGCGTAAGTTAGTATGACGGACATATCGCTTCAAGAAGCTTGTCGACGCGAGCACTAGGATAGCATAATTAAGTCAATTAGTACAAATAAATCCTAATCTAATGCAGCATAAAATAATGCATAAAACATAACCTAATTTATATATTATTATTGATTAAAAAGGCTATGACGCCTCTAAATAAATAAAGGTGTGGAGCACTGGTTAAATGAGGTAATCGAGGACCGACCTGAGTACTACACATGAAATAGGAGACCTTAAGTTAGACAACCCAAATATTAATGTGTCCAACTCAACTGATATTCTATGTACAAATGAGCTAGATTAAGCCTAAGGTACGAGAAAATCATAGTCCATTGATAAAGATAGAGATGATGGATTGGTTGAATCTCTAGGCTAGTTGAGTTTCTTAATTGTGTCACTTGAAGTGTTAGTTCTTCAGATTTAGACTACTTCATGATCTAAGGATGAGTACTCCAACAAAGATGAGCGGCTTGGATAAAAACTAAAACATATATATAACATGCTTTAGTAGGAGACTTGATCCTGCAAAGCTTATAACTCGAGGGAGTTTTTCATTGAGAATGAAAGTGGCATGTCTCGAAAACTCTGAGGATTAGTGTAACAGCCCAAAATTCACTAATAGTAAATTAGTCCCTAATCAGGGTTACTGACCCATGACGTGGCCTGAGAGCGAGTACACGGTCTGAATACTCAGTGTGAGGACTAGGTAATATTGTATTTTGAGTGGTGGATGCCTAGTGTGATGTATATGTGTACACTACTAAGTCATTCCTACTGGTATATGGATGTCGAGACGTGAGTGGGGACATGCCTTGAGGTTCATGTCGGCATGGGACCGGGGTAAAGTGATATGTGGTAAGTAAGTTAATTTATGTTAGTGTAGCTTAAATAGTGAAATAAATGTAGCTTATTTAGTTAGATTAATGTGGCTATAGTTTGATTTACATTAAATGAAACCTACATCAGCAAGTTAAAAGGCATTGATATTCCTCGAGATACATGTTGACACATCAAGAAACCGATTAAGTTGCAATTAGTGTTGGTTAGATGGAGTTAGTGGAAGTTAGTGGAATTATGTCAAGGTGTAGGGCATTAGAGAATTCTCGAGACACATGCGTACATAAAGATCGATGGCAATTAATCAATCTTATCCACCTATATAAGTTTAATAGATCGACTCATGCAAGCCATTTCATCATCATTTCTAAAACTTAGATTAGAAGTAAAGCTCTAGAGAAAAAAAGATCATTTGCGTTGAAGAAGATTTGTTGATTTAAAGATGTCGATCAAGGTAGGTGTGATGTTCATCAACTAGGTAATTCTACTTACACTAAGTAATTTAGTTTAAGTTGATGAATCTACGAAAAATATGAAGTGTGCTTGTTGTAATATTGTAAGGAAAATGTTAGAGTGCACCACAATGGGCACGCAGCAACCACACCTACCTGACGTGGAGCATAGTCAGTACGCGTGGGTCCCACCATGTTAGCAGCTTCCCATTTTCATTTTCTTTTAACCAAAACTCAAAATAAAATAGTCAACTCATCTGTAAAGGCTGACGCTGCCTAAGTCGATTGTCACGCCGTCGTACTGTCGGTTGTCAGTCGACTGACGACCAAAAAATTGAACTACTTGCCAATTTCTCTCTTTTTCTTCATTTCTCTCATCCCTATCTCATCTCAGCCACAACCATTTTCAAGATTTTCATCAAGAACCAGAGTTTCGCTAAACCAAGAATCTGATCTACTTCAAGATCATGATTCTTTGCTCATTGGACCATTTTTGGAGATTAGAGAATTTGAGATTCAAAGTACTAAGAGGTGGTGAGTGAACATATTTATTCACCTGGCACTTAAAAAAATATGTTTGTTTGCTATGTGTTGTTGAATACATGAGTTAATGATGGGGGTTGTGGTACATTTACTAGTAGTTTAGGGTCTTTTGCATTTAGATGTTGTTAGGATTTAGTTGGTGGTGCATTTAGGGCAAGGATGTCAAATACATTTGGAGTTTAAGGTCGACCATGTATTTATGGATTGGAATGGCTTCACTTCAATTCATTTACTAATAGTAGTTAGAAGCATTAAGAGGTAGTGTAGTTGACAGTTAGTGTAGTCGACTCTCAATGGGGCTTCATTGCTTTTTCATTTTGACTGTACCTTGTGTACACTCAGAAATTATTTAGTTACTGCAGTGACCCCTTAGGAACATTGTTGTGTGTTGTTGGGGCTTCACTCATTTAGTTGACTACAAAGAAAAATTAGTTGACTATATAAAGGAAAATTTTTAATGTTAAGTATAGACTCATATAGTCGACTACAAAAAAATTTGTTTATTTTTTGAAATTTCCCTTATTTTGTAGACAATTGAAGCATGAAATTGCAACCATGGTAAAGTATACAGTTGAAGGTTGCAAAAATAATATCCTTATTGCTATAATACAAAACTACACCTTTGTTGACATGCGTATTGGGAGGTTGGAGCAAAACATAAATTCTAAGGGGTCGGGGTTGAAACAAGAGGTGGTACAAGTTAAACTACAAGTTACTCGAGGGAATGGAATCTTAGCAGAACGGGCCGCACTAGGTGGTTCTTTGGTACTTTAGGAGACATGAAGGGAGGGTCGACTGAACATACTCTTAGAGAAATAACCAGTAATTTGACCATCAGACTATGAACTTCTCTTTTACATTTTGTTTTAATTCAGGGGTACTTACCTTTCTTTATGGTTCTTCAATGGTTTGTTGTATGTTTGATTCAATGGTGATTAGATTACATTGGTATGGTACTTTGAGCCCGAGGGGTATAAACTTGGTTATGCAGTTGGTTCGATCTTTTCATAGATAGGTTATGTTTATATGGTACTTAAGCACGAAGGGTATAAACATGGTTACTCAGTTAGTTTGATCATTTAAGGTTTTTGTGCACTTGAACTTTATGGTATGTTAAGTTTTTGATCAACAAGTACAAATTCACTTATATTTATGGGATAGTAATGACTTTTTCATAGTATTGATTATGTTGATTGTTCAACTCATTCGTGGTATGTAATGCCTAATTGCATGGAAAAGCAATGGGAAATATTGCTATGTAATGGATAGTCAAGTTAGTTGGTTATTTACTTCTATTTTTTTTCAGTAACGTATGCAAGGTTTATATCTCATTTGTTTGTGAAACCCTAATCAACTAGTGAAAAAAATAGGAGAACAAACATTGATATTTCTACTGAAGTTAACAACACAAATGTAGGTAGAATGTACATCATTCATAAGTGGCTCACATCTACAAGCACAAACAGTCTTCATTGCTCAAAACGAAAAACACATTCGGTCTTCATGTCTCACTGCAACAAGCACATACAATCTTCATGGCTCACAACCATTAGCACATACATACAGATACAGCTAAACAACCAACACATACATAAAGTTTAGATTTAATATTTCATTAAACTACCAACATATAAATCACAACTTCTACCATGCTATGAGACACATTCATCACTTCCATATCGACTGCAACACCAAACGCCTTGTAAGGCGTTAATGATCCATTGGCCAGGAGGTTGTGAAGGTGGGGGAATGCCTCCATACTCAAATTAGATTAAGAACAATCCAAAAAGTGATAGCAAGGTTGCATTATCTCTATCAAGATCATCATAAATAATAGAAATCGCTAAAAGGGAATAAGCATATAGTGTTCGAATTGTCACCATCTCTCCATACAATAAGACCAAACAAACAAAATGCTAAAGTGTTCTCTTACAGTAGGAGAATTTTATTTACCAACATCGATAACATCGTGTGAAGAAAAAAACCCTAAATATTATAACAATAACAACAAATTTTACAAGCAGCAGCATCTAGAGTTTGCAGTAAGTAGAGAATCCGAATCTTAGAGAACTAGTGGCTGCCTCACGAGCAATAATGCGGTCTTAACACAGGTTCCTCTTTGTCGCAAAAATGGTTTTTTGTGGCTGAGATAGAGAATACGAAAAAAAAAAAAAAAAAAAAAAAAAAAAACAACGAACCCTACACAATAAGGAACGCGAAACCCCAAGCCCTGCACAAAATCTCACTTATTCAACCCTATGAAAATCAAAATGCTAGAGTTTTATTTTTTAGTAGAGAATTTTACTTACCAACCTAACTAGTAAGCTAGAGAGTTGCTACCGTGACCAGTGACAAATTCCTAGGAGAAGTAGTGGCTGGCTCATGAGCAATAACGTTGTCCAAGCTTTGCTTCTTCTCTATAGTGGCTAGCTCATGAGCAATAGCACTTTCAAAGCTCTGGTTCTTCTCTAAGACGAAAATGGTTTATCCGAGCATTGGTCCTCTCTTTGGTTTGTTTAAGCACTGGTGGCTGAGATGAGATAGGGATGAGAGAAATGAAGAAAGAGAGAGAAATTGGCTGGTAGTTCAATTTCTTAGTCATTAGTCGATTGACAACTTGACAGTATGGCAGCCTGACAGCCGAATGAGGTAGCATCAGTCTCTATAGATGAGTTGACTATTTTATTTTATGTTTTGGCGAAAAGAAAATGAAAATGGGGTACTACTGACATGATGGGCTCATACGTGCTGATTGGGCTCCACGTCAAGTAGGTGTGGTTGTTGCGTGCACATTGTAGTGCACTCTAGCATTTTCCATATTGCTAATAGGTGTCTTGGGTCTCTAGAAGGTTAGAACAAGATATCCTAAGGCGTTAGAATTGGTCATGTGTGGAGAAAACTTTAAATTCAAAGTGCAAAACTCTAGCTTTTCTTAAACATAGCATGCTAGATGCTCTAGCTAGCATGCTACCTGTGTGTAACACAATAAGTAGGCTCACTAATGTGCTACTAAGGTCATTAGTGCACTAGATATTCCCCTAGTGCACTAGGTGCTTTGACAGCATAAAATCTGAAGTTTCCTAACTAGAACTTAAACACCTTAAACAACCTTAATACCCTAACTGAAGGTCTAAACACATTATAAAACATGTCAAATGATACCAGGAGCCTAGGAAGGAGTCTCGGAGGTTCGAGTACGAGTTTTGAGGTATCGAGAGGCCAAATTAGCATAGAAGCTTGAAGCGGTATGTAAGTAAATTGATTGAGATATTTATTTATATTTCTTTCCATTATGCTTCTTGTTTACAGTCATTTAGACTGATGTGCTATTGTACTTTAAATGCCATGACTTTTGTATCCTTACTCATTTTATGAGTTTTTTATGGCATTGGTTGTTATTTAAATGGTATTCATTAACTCTTAATTATGTGCTATGTCATTCTTGAGTGTTAAAGTGTTAATAGAAAAGCATGCTATTAATTGAATGAATTATGGTGTCGTAAACCATATTCCTTTGTGATCGTTTGAGTTGTTCCATTTTGGATTCCTTATTGTGTTAGTTCCTGAGTTATGAAAGTAGTTATTGTATCTAGGACCATTATAGAGATGGGCGCACCATACGGGGTCACAAGATTTTTAAGGTAGTCGGGATCTCACCACAAGCTTGAGTGGCATCATGGGGTATGGGATCTGAGGTTGTTGGCAAGTATTTATATATATCGAAAAGGGCATTGTAATGATGTGAAAGCATCTTAAAAAATTGATTACACCTTACATAGTGGAACAACGTTTACGTGATGTAAAGTCATAGTCACCCTAGATCATTACTGCTTAGTCGAGTATCAGTTTAACATTGTTTACCTTGACTATCTTTTATCATGATTTTTATTCAGCTTTCTTTGTTGTTGTACTTTCATATATTTTTGTATATTTGAAAAAGTAGATAAATGTCTCTCAGTGTTACTTTCTACATTATTGTACTTACCATCTTTTTATAACGTTCGGTGTAGATACTTCGAATAGCAGACCCGGGAAGGAGAGGATCAACGAGTAGTTCTGAGCCGTCGATGGATACTGTCTGCTACTTTTGTAGGTGATCATTTTATGTATCTATTTTATTACGTCTTTTTGTATAACTTTAGGTTATATATTGGGTTGACAGACTAGACTTCCCTACTGTTTCATTTGATATTTTAGTTGGTTTATATGATTATTTGTTTATCTGGTTTCCACAGTAGGTGTTTTATAAATGTTTTTGCTAATTTTATCAAGCTTTTCACTGATAATTAAGGTAATGATAACAATCTCTTAATTAACTTTGATGATAATGAAATGAATAGTAAATATGTTGATTGTATGTAACAAGGTGAATAAAATGAAAAAGCTAACTAATATGTTGTTAAGTCCTACGTGGCATGGATTACGGCTTAATGACGAGATTGGGCCAAGTAATACTTGTTTTGGGGAACCAGGCCATCACAATTTAAGTCCTTCGAGACCAATTAAAGAAAAAGAACAAGCTTTAAAGAATCAAGGTAATGGTCCCTTATCATCTAAAGCTTTTTATTCATAAAAATTGGGTTTTCAAACATGTAAAATCGGGTTTTTCTGCCAAAAATAAAAATTATAATCAAACAAGCGTTTTACATTGATATTATGAATGAATTTAACTCTGGAAGTCCAAGGTTTCAAATGCTTTAAAATTGATTTTCTACAACTTGGGTGTTCTGGAGCTTTTGAAACAATGCATGACATGATCTCTTTAATTATGCAATAATGTGTATGAATGGTGTGCTCTGATGTTAGAGTTTGGATCTCCCCGACTAGGTGAGTATGGGGTCGACGGTGTATGGAGATGGCCAATTGGGCTCGGGAACTAAGAACTCCTGAATTGAGAGTTTTGAGTTTCGACCTATTTAGCACACTAATGGTCTCTATTACCGCACTAAGGAGTCATGGCATGAGTTGCAGAACATGTAGCAATCGAAAGGACCACTTTTGCACACTAACTGTAATAATCACACCAAATGGGCCTATTAGCCCATTAATGAGCTTAAGTTCAGCAATTCTTTCTATGTCTGCTAATTTCAATTTTATGAGCTATAACCTATGTAACTAATTATAAACCACCTCAAATAGGATTGCTAGGATACCAGGAGGCTAGGAGACCATAGTCAGGTGTCAGGTACTCATCAGGTGAAAAGTCAATAAATAGACATGTTTTATAGTGTAATTTAGGTTGATTTTAAATATAAATGATGTTATTACACTTGATATTATCTTATTTTTGTAATATAAGGATTAATTAGGAAAAATAAAAAAATGAAAGAAAATAAGGAAGAAGAGCAAAATAGTCAACTGGAAATCATTACCAGCGATTAGCCAGCGATATAAAATGACATAGACATTGCAAAATCGGCAGGAGAGAAGAGCCAGCAAATCATCAGTGAATTAGGAATTACACTAGGAATAGCCAGATGAATCGGTGGAGCACAGATAGTTATTTCCAGTGATTAACTCAGTAATTTTTTAACGAAATCGAATCACTAAGGTCAGTGACAAGTTTTTAGATTACTACGAAGAATCTGAGTTTATCAATGATATATATACATTAGAAAACTATAAATAGGACCTTAGGGCTTCGAAATCAAGCTCTCCCACACTCCTTTTATCCTCTCTTAGCCTTCTATTATCCATTGTTAGTTTTATTGAGTTTATGTTTAAAGCTACATTGGAGCTTTGTTTATTTCATTAAGATGTATTTATTTAATTATGTCTTTCAATTATATTATTGCATCATTTATTTCCAGCATGAGTAAGTAGTTTGTTAATTTAAAAAAACGCTTAGACATGTATACTTTGGATTGCTATATAGTTATAATTAAGGAATCATGTATTTAATGCTTTAAATCTAATCATACATAACAATCACCATTTTAATAAGTTGTTTTTATGTATTACTACTAATGAGGATTGATATTGTATGCATAGTTGCAAATATGTATTATGATATTTTGATTTTGATTCTATGCCCAAGATTATTGACAACAATTATAAAAATAGTAACTAGGATTAATCTATAGGGACATATTACCCGAGCGGATGTTCCAGGTGTGTTCTAAGTTATATATTGATTAGCATATTCTGATTAATATTTGATTTAGATTAGGCATGATTTTAATTGAGTGTTAAAGTTATCATAATCTTTATTTTATTAAGTTTTATCCAATATGTAGATCTACATTGATAAGGATATGGCTATTTTTCTTTAAATTTAAGAAAATGATGAGTTGCTTAAGGCTATCAACCTATTATGAATTACGATTTAATGAGTTAAAGATACCATGTCATATGATTATAACTAGGTTATAAAAAGTAAGGTTATGTTCTAGTGTTTGAATGCAATCCAATTATTACATTGTTTATTAGGGGTTTATTTAGATGTTTATTTAAATATTTAAATTATATTAAATTTAAATTTCGTTTGATTAAGTTGCATTGAATTGTTTGAACTAGTTTGGTTAATTAAGTTAGTATTCATAGTTTTTAGTTATTTAGTATTTCAGTTCTCATTTAATTAGATTAACTAAATTAAGAAAAACCAAACAAAAAATACTTTCCTTAGAAGTTTGCAAAATCCTTGTGGAGATGATATCTCATTTACCACAACTAAAATTAATAAGAAAATACGGAAAACTAATGTGCAAGCTCGACACTTGTCAATCTTTGGTGTCGTTACCGAGAATTTTTGAATAATTCCTTAGGAGTTTAGACTATGTATGGTTTACACACTTCATCGCTCAAATTCTACAAAATCTTTACATCTATTAGATCTTGAAATAGATAGAATTTATAATTAAAGTTTAACACAATAACAACTTAGAAAATATTTAGCTAATAGGATGGTGGATAACAATAATAATAATAATGACAATGTCATTAATAATAATAATAATAATAGATTTATCGATAATAATAACAATAATAGAGAACTTATTTTTAGACAAGCAAATCAAAATGTTACCGCATATGAGCCTATGTGCATAGCATACCCAAAAGAATTTTTTTAATTTGAACTTAGATCTTGATTTATTAGTGCCTTACCTAACTTTTATGGTAAAGACAATGAAGACCCACAAAAATTCATAAGGGAGTATCAACATAAAGTTAACGGGATGAAAGCGATAGAAGCTACCCTAGAACAAACTCAAACTCAATGTTTTTCCTTTTGTACTGAAAGATCAAGCACAAGATTGGTTGTTCTATCTCCCCCAAGATTTAATAACTACATGGACTCTAATGTTAGAAGCTTTCCTAGATGAATAGATGTCTACCATAAAAATTAGTTCCTATAGAAAGTAAATCATAGTTGCAAATATGAAAGATGATGAGAATTTTAATGAATTTTGATATAGATTCCAAAGATTAATTTCTTCTTGTCCACAACATGGATATACTCAAAGAGCTTTATTAAAGTATTTTTATAAACAACTCAATCACTTTGAATAAAATTTATTAGACACAGTATGTGATGAGTCTTTATTTGAAACAACACTTACTTTAGCAAAAGAATTTTAATGAATTTTAATCCTTAAAAATATGCTTTTATGAAGTTGATAATTGAAGAACTAATACGTCTAATGATAAAATGGATGAATTATCCAATATAGTTAAGCCATTAATTAAATATAGATCTAATCAAGTTAAAGCTTGTGGATTCTATAAGGAGGTTAAACATCCTACGGATGCGTGTCCTACTCTACATGAAGAGAATATTGAAGTGTTTAATGCAATAAAGAATCCATTTTTTAGTCCTCGAATAAATCAATATAATAACAATAGTTATTATCCTGGAAAACAACACCTAAATCTTAGTTATGGTCCTCAAAATCAAAATTATAATACTTACAGACCATGAGCTCATATGCAATCTGCACTTAATCAGCAACCTTAACAAAATGCTCAATCCACGAATCCAAATTTAGAGCAAATCTTGCACAGTTTTATGAACTAAAGTCATCAAAAATTTACACATATATCTCAAAATGAGATTAAGACTAATATTATTATTAATGAACTGAAGAATTAGTTAAGTCAAATGAATTTACAATTAAATAGGTTAAGTACTTAACAAAGTAATCAATTTTAAGCAACTACTCAAGCTATTGTTACTTCTACTAATCAAGCACAAGTTAATGTTTTATTCAGTTATGAGAAAGACGGACCTATAACTAGAAAGATACTTAAACAAGGTAATAAAAAGAAAACACATAAAACTATTAAAAAAAAAAAAAATGAAGGCTAAGGTCATTCCTACTAAAGATTGGATAGCCAAACAATTGAAATATACACTTTTCTTGAGAAGCTATACCCATGGTATTTAACCAAAGTTGAAGAATATGAAAATTATTTACAAAAGTTTGAATTAATTGATAAGGATGAAAATGAAAAGACTTCTGATAATTTGAATAAAGATAGGTATTCATATTCTACCATTCCACAATGATTAGCTGATGCTAGGAATGAAGAAAACAATGAAGATATTCTTGAAAAATTTAGAAAAATAGAAATCGATAAACCATTGATGGAATCAGTTATACAATTTTCTAATTATGATGCAATTTTGAAGGAACTCTCTAAATCTAATGATAAATTTTTAGAAGAATCTAAAGAAAACTTATGATAAAAGTTGTCTACTTTAATTAAAAAGAAAATACCTGAGAAATGTTCAGATTTCTGAATATTTTGATTTCTTATTACATTAGGAACTTCTTTTATAGATATTGCTATGTGTGATCTTGGAGCATCAATTAATGTTATGTCACTTAAACTACATGAGTCATTGAAAATACGTTCATTGACTAATACACATATTAATCTTACCTTAGCTGACAATACATTTATTAAACCTTATGGTTTACTAGAAGACGTCATAGTAAAAGTAAACGACTTAGTATTTCTAAGTGACTTGTGTGTCATGAAAATAGGATACTCAATATCATCTAAATCTCAGTCTATACTTTTAGGAAGACCATTTCTTAAAACAACTAATACAAAGTTAGATATCTTTGAAAGAACAATGTCTATAGAATTTGATAACAAAATTGACAATTTTCCTTTTAATAATGAAGATATCTATGATAATTATGATGAATTTAATAATGAACATACTAATGATAATAAATCTTTAGAATTAAATCATCATAATTTAAAAGCTGAAGTATATGTTATTAATGCAGTAACAATGAAAGATAAAAAATGCTATGACAAAGAATAAGCGAGTAGTCACGTGCCATGCATACCAAATATAACTCGTACTCGAGTTACCAATCCCACAAGTGTGTAGTAGTGATAAATATGGGGTTGAATCTACATGACTTGAGTTTTACTTTAAGTTAACTAAAAATGAGGGGGGTTTTAAAAAGCTTGAGGAAACAATTAATGAAAACTAGTAAGAATTCAAAATTGCAAAAATGATCTCAATGAAAGAAAACACTTAGGTTTACGGTTCCACAAGTCAGAATCAAGATTCAATGGCATATCATGGTCTTCAATCTTTCCCCAAAGATTATTAATTCAAATCCTCCTAGATTAGCTATGGAAAATCGGCATCCGCTAGAAATTCCTAATTCCCCTAATCTCGGTAGTTATGACATCCACCACTAATTACTTCCCTAATTAATGCGTAACCTTAGACATCCACTAATAGGGTTTCACACACTAACTGTAATAATAAAGATCGGTAGGAATATTAATCCTAGATAATTGGATCATGTCTGCTAGCGGGTTAACCTAAATTCAATTGTTACACACTCAATAACCAAAAGGTTTTGACGGCAATTAGGTGAGTGTTTGTCACTTTTATTGGTCCAAAAACATAATTACGGATACAATTGGTTCGATTGATTATTGATTTTTCACTTAAAAGCATGCAATGTCGACCATATAATACCCTAGATTTGAATTATATTCATGAAAATCAACAATAATAAAATAGAATAAATTAAATTAAATCAAATAATTAAAATAATAGATCTCATAAGTTATGTCATGAATCAAGAATCTCCACTTGTTTCGCATCTGACCTAGGCAATGATTTGTTTAGCCAAACATAGTCCTCACAAAAACCAAAGAAAAAAATAAAACTCGAGAGGAGTGCTTTTAGCGCCTGGGTGTTCCCCAAGGAATAGAAGTCGATCTTCTAATAATACATAAATCGCTAATATATAAACACTACAAAAAATTGGTCTGTTGAGGTAAGAGAAGATGATTTCCGTGGCATCATTTTTGACTCGTGCGCCGAGGAGCATCTGTGTTTGTTTTAGCTTTATTGCAAGCTTCCGGACACGTGGCGGTGCAGGAGTCGCTGACGTAGGGGCCAGGGATTGGAAGAGAAACTGCTGGGCTAACGTAATGGGCGAGAGAGAAGCTGACATGTGGAAGCAGCTAGCGGAGATGACGACTCGAGTGGTCGTGCAAAAAAATGGGAGAGTGCACTGGCACGAATCTCAAGTAGAATCGAGAGCAGCTAAAACGAGAAGAGAAATGCTTCCGATGACGTCCTTGACCAATGGAAGACTGCCACGTGGTGAAGATGGGTGGAGAGAGCTCACACGAGAGCGTGCGAATATGTTGGAGACCACACCAGCACGAATATCGAGGCAGGTCCACGGCTGTGATGCAGAGTGACAAATATATGTCATTTTCCTGCGTTACTTGGGTTGCTCCTCGTCACTAAAACGAATGTGCAATGCATGTCTCGAGGCCTATCCTATAATAGTTGTTCCACTGCATGTACGTCCTCCATTTCTCACAATTTTTCGCCCCGAATTCAATCGCACACTCTGTTAACCTTAAAAATAACAAATAAATACAATTAGACTAGTATTTCGGAGATTTAATAATAAAAAATATATAAACATACTATATATAATTACATAATTAACGACTTATCAAATACCCTCAAACTTAGGACTTTGCAAGTACTGAGCAAATGTGTAAATGACAAAACACAAATAAGTTAGACTCTTAATGTAGATATGGACTAATAAACTAATTCTTGACCCAACTCAAAATTCATGGAGTTCCTTTGATTTACATAGTCGCCAAGTTAACAAGCAACTCAAAAAATCTCGAAGTTATGATATTTCAAGACTCACAACTCAAACACAATTAAGATCATAATTTAAAGACATAGATTCGATCAAGACAAAGGCCATCAACTGCTCACGAGTTTTCTTGATCTATACATTCAACCATACAAGTTTAAAATCTCACTTAATCGAATGAAAGCACTCGAGTCAAATATTTTTATTTGAGGAGTTTTCATAGACTTTCGCCTTTATTCATTATATATATATATATATCTCTATTTTTTCTCCGCATTTTTTTTCAAGTAATACGGCCCCTGCTCCGTTTCCTGTGGAAATTGCCTTTCTCACTTTTTCCCACCATAAAATTCTCTGCTCCATTTCCTTTGGAACCTGTGGGACTCTATATTAAGAAAACTTATGTTAGTCATTCTCACTTCCACTATGATTAAGCAAATTGTCCAATGTGAGTTAAATTATTATCACTTGCACAATGTTAACCGTCTGCTCTATTTGGTATCGAGCACAAGGCTTAACCATCATACTAAGTCCTTAATCATGAAATCATAAAAATGTTGGGTTACGGGCTTGAGTGAGTGTTTCTCCTAGTTTTTCCTAATTTTCAAGTCAAAAAGGCAATCATAGTGTACTCATCCACAACCAAATGCATGAAACAAAGTTTTGGGTGACTCTAAATGTAACATACATAACATATGACACTATGTAAGGCCTAAATGCAAGAACAAACATAGATGGGCATATGTCTAATACTAATAATAATCAAAACTATACTAAATACATGCATGAAATTATATCATATCCTAGTGAAAGGGAAGGTAAAAGAATTGATGAAAAGGAAAAAGAAATGAAAAGATAAGAGAATAAGAATAACACCACCATTACCATCTTTCAACCGCATAATTTAAAAAACAATTAACGATCATACACGCGATGTTTAGCAAGAAGATCCATCGAACACAATCCATAATCCCTGAAGTACCCCCAAACTTATTCCGAACCATATCCCCAAGGTTCAAAACAAGTCAAAAGACCTACACATAAAAACAAACAAGTGGGTGAAAGAACATGATAGATATAGGAAGAAGCAAATGATACGATTTCATGTACAATAATAAAAAAATCATAAAATTAATAAACAAAATAATACTTATCAAAATATGGGCTACCTCACAATATCGTTTTTGTTTAAAGTCTTTGGCTCGACCTGATTTGAGTTTATTAATCAGTATAGACTGGTTTTGCAAGCGATACACCTTCCACATTATGACTCAGGATGTTTTCATAGAAGATCTTCAATCTATGGTTGTTTACTTTAAAAGCACTACTAGTCTCCAAACTCTGAATCTCCACTGCATTGTGATCATACACTGCAATCACCACATATGGTCATATCCACCTCAATTTCAGTTTACCTTTAAAAATCTTAAGATGTGATTGAAACAAAAGCACTTTCTGACCAACACGAAAAGATTTCCTAGAGAGATTGTGATCATAGAGCGTTTTGGTCTTTTCCTTGTAAATTTGCACATTTTCATATGTGTCGTTCCTGATTTCGTCCAATTCTTGGAAAATGAGCTTTCTCTCTTATCATGCTTTGTCGAGCTTCACATTAAGCTGTGTCACAACCCAGTATGATTTATGCTCGAGCTCGACTGGCAGGTGGCAAGCTTTTTCAAACACAAAGCGGTAGGGGACATTCCAATTGGTGTTTTAAACGGCGGTCGATAAGCCCAAACCGCATAATCAAGACATGTACTTCAATCTTTTCAAGTAGGATTCACCATTTTTTTCAAGATAGATTTGATCTCCCCATTAGAGACCTCCACCTGGCCACTCATTTGGGGATGATACATCGTAGACGTTCTATGAGTGACATTGTAGCTCCTTAAAAGACTTTCAACATAAGGTTGCAAAAGTGAGTTCCTCTATCACTGATCAGAGCATGTGGGGTACCAAATGTTGTAAAAGTTCTCAATTTAAGGAATTCACATACCATTTTAGAGTCATTAGTGCAGGTAGCTTTTGCGTTGACCCACTTAGAAACGTAGTCCACCGCCAAAAGTATGTAAACATTACCAAATGACACTAGAAACGGTCTCATAAAGTCTATAACCCATAGATTAAATAATCTCGCAAATATGAATCAGGGTAAATGGCATTTGGTACCAGTTTTCTGATAGTTAGGACAAGTTTTGGTGGACATGTGTGAATCATGAAAAATAGTGGACTAGTAAAACCTGTTGGGTTTTGGGGTTCATACGCAGCGGAGATTACAAAACAGTTTTGACAAAAACCCCAACATGATCCGAATCTAATTCCATTAAAAACGTTTAAACCATAAAAACTTAATCATACCTCAGTCGCAATGTACCTTTCTGAAGGTTAATCGATCTCTAAGGCGCTGCCAACGAAGAAACGCCCTCTATCAACAGTCCACACACGAACAACGATCGAGATTTGAAGTGCTAGCTTCGAGAGAATACCAAACCTTTTTGTTTCTCTCCAAAACGATCCAGAGCATACCAAAAACCCTAAATCGTTTCTAAAACGAAAATAGAGTTTCGCCTTTTTTCTTTCGTACATGTGTTCTAACTTAAAGCGTCTATTTATACAACCCTCGTATATAGACGGTTAAGTAAATTACACATATACCCTTACTTAAAGAAGTATAAGTATAATACACCACAAGGACGTTTCTGTCATGAATTTTATCACATAAAATTCGTTTTTCTAAATCATCTTAAAATCTCGCAAAACCATTCTTAGTGTGCGACCCAATAGGCTCATACAACGTTCGCAGGGTACCAAAACACATTTTGGTATACAAGTCATAAGCGGCCTCTAGCAAAACATTATGACTACCCAAGTTGTACGAATATCAAATCGATATAACCTAATCAATAGTGCATATAACATCCTTTTGTCATACGATATCCTTTTGATCAAACATAAGACATGGAATTGTCATCCCACATGTTCAATCGTACTAGTCTCGATCTCTAAGTAGACTGAAAACATCCAAGTGACATAGATCAATATCAATTCACTTAGACTAGGCCTTTTAACAGTCTAACACATCGAGGGATCTACTGGATATCTCTCTTTATATGAGAGGGGCAAATTCTATCTCGATTACCAACTTCATCACATTGCTCACACATTAACCAATCACAACCTTTATAATCGTCCGGTTAAAGACAACGTTTGAATATGTCAAATCACTGTGTTCCTAATGTTGAAGTCTCTGGTAATCTCAAGTCAGATGACTAAGAAATATACCTATCATAAGAAACAACTATGACTTAATCCATGTGATATTCTCATAGCGGGTCGGTCCAGTACTTTGTTCCCTAACAAGTACTCGTGATCTTGATTCGTATCCCTATACGTATAATCATCGTATGATCATCAATCAAGACTCACACTAGTCTTAATTCAATATAGTTCCCAGTATAATGATCGACTAGGGACATTTAGGATATTTATGTAAATACCCATGGATCTTATTATAATGTAAACATGCAAATTAATTATAATAAACAGCAAATGAAATCCTCTATTTTATTAACTAAAAGTATTCATAAAGACAGTTAATGGATTGACCTAGGGCACATGCCCCATCAAAACCTACTCTCAAGAACTTTCTTAGATGTCTTACGGGGACCAAAGTGGCCATCGCAAGAGTAATTGTGACGAAAAGTCAAGATGGCATGACTCTTAGTCTGAGAAACATAACGCTTAGTAACCTGGTTAGAGCACAATTTTCATAAGTACGGGTCATCCCATACATAATACTTAGCATCGCTCCTAATTTTGTTCTTGTGAGCCTTCAAAAGATGAGGAGATAGCTCGCCTTAGGTGATATAGTTCACCAAATCTACGTATTAGGGAAGATCTTCTATAATAGCATAGATGGACTCGTCAAGGAAATCATCCTTAAGAAGGGTAGGACATTCACCATGCCCAATCATACTGAGATGTTATGCGACTAAATTCTCTACATCTCTTTTATCTTTAATTGATATGTCAAACTCATATAGTAAGAGTATCCATCTAATCAGCCTAGGTTTGGCATCCTTTTTACTCATCAAGTACTTCAAGGTTGCGTGGTCAGAGTAAATAATAACCTTAGTTCCCACAAGATAAGGCCGAAACTTCTCAAGTGCGAAGATAATGGCTAGGAGCTCCTTCTCAGTAGTAGTGTAGTTCATCTGAGCCGTGTACAGAGTATGAGAAGCACAATAAATAACATGTGAAGCTATCCCGACTCTCTATCCTAAAACTGCACCTACTGCATGATCACTAGCATCACTTATGATTTCAAATGAAAGCTCCCAATTAGGGGTTTGAATCATTAGTGTGTCAGTAAGTGAGTCTTTCAGTGCATCAAATGCACTCTTACATGCCTTATCAAACTTAAAAGGTATGTCCTTTTGGAGTAGATGGCATAGTGGTTGTGCAATATTTGAAAAATCCTTGATAAAACGACGATGAATACCAGCATGTCCAAGGAAAGATTTAATCTCTCGCACATTCGTAGGGTAAGGAAAATTCTCGATAACATCAATGTTAGCTTGGTCTACCAATACACCCCTGGCTCAGATAATGTGTCCCAAAAAAGTAAGACCTTGGTTCACTATAAAATGACACTTTTCATAGTTCAGAAACAAGTTATTCTCGATACACCTGCTGAGTACCTTTGTCAAATTGTTGAGACAACTATCGAATGAATCATCGTAAATAGTAAAGTCATCCATGAAGACCTCTATGAAATTGCTCAACATGCGCCTTTAAAAGGTGGCGGGTGCATTGCATAACCAAAAGGGCACGTGCCGATAGGTAAAAGTGTCAAGTAAACAAGTAAACGACATCATTTCCTGGTCTTCAGGCGCTACCGCTATCTAGTGAAAATCAAAGTAACTATTGAGATAATAACAGGTTAATTTCACAGATGGTCACTCAAGTTTATAGTTTGTAACACTTTGGTCACTAAACTCATATTTGTCCAAAATATATCACTCAACTTTAAAAAACGTTTCAACAAAATAACTCTGACCATTCTTCAATCAAAAATCCAGTGACCCTGCTTACGTGGCGCCATATAGGATTTCATGGGAGGTCACTAAACTTTTCAAGTGATGATGTGGTATTTACTACCCAACCCACCTTCTTCACATTAGGGTAAGTTTTAAAGTTAAAAATTGAAATCAATTGAAGAACTCCTCTTCTTCGTTGTTCTCTCTCACTCGCGCCAAGAACAGAACGCTCTCCGTCGTTCGAGTTCGATTTCATGTGGGAAGCTCTCACTCATGGACACACCAAGTCAAGAATAGGTGCAACACTCTCACTCGTGGTTGTGCCAAGCTAAGAACATAGAGAAATCGATCAACAAGGGCTTGGGTCTTATGTAGCAGGCTTTCAGGTAAAATGTTGGGCATGCTTAGATTTCTAATTTTTTAGCGTTTTGAATGTTTCAACTGATTCTACTGTGATTGATTGATTGATTGTCGTTAAGTATGTTTGAGTCGCTTGGAGTAAAGTTTTAGGTTTTTAGGGTATTTTTAGTCAATTTGTTTTGATTTTGCTGTGATAGATTATTTCCTTTATATGGTTGAGATGAAGAAAGTAGTTGTAATGGGTTTTTTCGTGTTCAATAGCATTTTTGTTTCATTGATTCATCAGTTTATAAGAGTCTCGGACGAATATAAAGGGTTTTGTACTTGGATTTGTATTTGTGATTATTGTGTTTGATTATATTAAACTACTCGTGTTAACCTAATTTTGTGTGTTTATCTTGGATTAATCCACTAATGATATGTTACTTCATGATCCTTATATCCAATTGTTGAGATTCTAGATTCTGAGCTTGTGATGCATTGTTGTGGTAGTTTTTCTTCAGCAATTGTTTGTTCTCTATAGTATCATAGCAATGCTGATGTATCATGTATATACGTACATATACGTTGAAACATTGATGTTCTCCAAAATAGCTAACGTTCTGCATTAGTATGTTATTTCCTTTCTTTGATTGGTACTCAATTGGAGTTTTTTCATGTTTCTAAGAATCTCATACAAAGATTAGGATTTTATACTTATTCATCATCCATCTATCCCTGGGACTATTTACAGTAGGTCTGTAAGACTGTAACTGATAGTTTAAATTTATATTCACTGAAGACCAAAGTGGTTGCAATGGGGAATTAGTGATGTTTTGTGTCAGTTTTTTCTTTTGTTAAGAAATGCTTAATGTTATTATATTAATGAGGCATTCAACGAGGAACATGACAAGACTGGCTATGTTTCTGATACCTAAATTGAGCTAGATGTGTTTCATTCCATTAGCTTGCATTTTGCTACAATTTAAAGTGTTATAGTAACTTGAGTCAAAAGAATTAATTAAGTGGGAGTACCACTAATAGACAAAAAAAAATTCGAGAATAGTAGTTAAGAAGGTTTGAACACATTCAATGACAACATGCAAATGCCTTAATTAGAAAACTCGACATAGTAGAAATTTTAAAAAATAGAAATATAGGAGTAAAACAAAGATAACTTGAGATGTACTAATTAAGGACTCAAATGATTGTGATCCTTTGAATAATTAGTGCACCTTCAATTGCATTAAATCAAGGAGAGTAGAAGAGCTTGACCCATGTCGCTGACCCAGTTATTTTCTGAGTTGAGGTTTTGTTTGTTATTTTTCTTCATATCATGAATGTAGTTTTTTTACAAGAGTTTGTTTATTTGTAGCTATATTATTATATTTGTATCTTGGCCAAATATCATGAAGTTCGTCAAAGAACACGAGTATTGTTATTGCGGTGTGCCAACAGTGGTGTTCACCTCATGGACAGCCACAAACCCAGGATGATGATTTTATAGATGCATAAAATACAAGGTTTGTACGAGAATTTGTATATTGTACGAATTTGTAAAATTTTATTCATATAAAGGGAATTAAAGGAAAATCTTCATTGTTATGCAGCATAGATGTGGATGTGAAACTTTAACTGCCTTGATCCTGAAATGACTGACCGGGCAACGATTGTTATAAATGGGTTGTTGAAGAAGATAAACTGAATAGAAAGTGAGAAGAGGTTACAAGATGATTTTAACGGGCGAAGGAAACTCAACGGTTGTTCAATTGCATGTTGGTTATGCTTGGTGGTCGTTGTATTGCTATTTGGTTTCTTTATATGCAAGTAAACACTACGATTGGAGGAGAAACTTAATAGTCATCTTCGGTCAGAATTAAAGGCAAAAGTTGTTATAGTGTTGTTTTTCATAGACAAGTTGTTATGCAAGTCTTATTGGAGTTGAAGTTTCATTTTGTGTAAAACTTAAGCCAAACCTTGTATTGTGGTTATTTAGCTTATGAATGAAAAAAGAAACTTTGTTGAATTCATTTTGTGTAAAACTTAATGTGTGAAAGTTTCTTTCCATTACTAGCTAGCGTTTTCTTGTAAATCTTCAACACCCAACAAAGTATATGGTTTGTTCAGAGGGAATCATCCATGTTCTTTTAATCAGAGACAAATAAAAGAACAAGATACAAAAACCTCATAAACATTGAAGTTGGTGGGTAAACATAAATATAGCATAGAAAAATAGAAAAGGAAGGACTTAAATGATTTTACAAGAAACAAAACCCAAAAGATCTTCTCGACCAAGCTTTCTCAACAAGAGCATTGAAGAAATTTTACAAGCTCATATCCTTGTCTACATTCACAACCCTTAATAACAAAAAAGTTAGATTCACATCCAAAAAAACACAAAAACTGATACTGTATTTCAATTACTTCATCAAAAAAAAAAAGATTCATCAAAATATCCAAAAAGTCATATCCTTGTCTACATGATGATGCTTCGTATTTCAAGTATTTCATCCAACATAAAAAGTTTCATCAAGATATCCAAAAAATAGTCACATCCTTTGTCTTCACGAAGAAGACGTAGTCTCCAAATTCGTACATCTTCTACCTCTTCCAATTTTTCCACTTCTTCTACCGCCACGACCTCGAACAATTGAAATTTTTGCTCTTGATTTTGAAGAAATCCTCGGAATAGGTTGCGAAGAACCTATCATACTTGGCATTTCAGGAAGGGGTTGGGAAGCACTTGCATTTGTTGCATTGGTTGTGAAAAGATTGTGTCGTCAAATATTTGAAAGACATTATTAATAATAAGAAAGTAAAACCACGCATTATTGTAGAAATTCAACAATAATTATAAAATACAATTAGCTAAGTTTTCAATTGATGGTGAGCTTTCCAAACCATTCAAATCCCTCCAACAATGTAACATAAATACTTGCTCATGAGGTGCCTCACCACATGCAAAATACCTATCGACTTGAACTCCTTAATTTGGCCCTTTCTTTCTCTATAAATTATATAAATGCAAAGCCACATTACACAAAAATAAAACAATTATTTTAATAACATCTACACTTTCATAATCAATAAATATATACCTTGTTTTAACCCTTAATATGATGGAGTTCATTATGACCTTCAACATGACAAGTTTGACAAGTCATACGTATTGTGCCCTTCTTAGACATCGTGTTTTGCACTACCACAATTTCTAATTCATCAGGCTCTATTCTCCTTTCTGTTACTTTTCTTCCTCTTTTTTTTTGGACTTGTGCTGGTGGTTTGATTGGTTGGACATCTTTCGCTGGTTTAGGCCATAGTTCCTCAAGTTATTTTGGGTTAATATAGTGTAAGTACACATTCATGTAAGTGCTCATATAGTAACATTCATTAATGTAACCCACTGGGTCCCCATCATTTCCCATAATAGCAGCTACCCAATGCTTGCATGGGATGCCTGTAAGCTGTCATTTCCCACAATCACAATACAAATCCATCATGTTTACCATATATGTATTCCCTTGTCCATGACATGACACGGAAGGGCCACCCGAATACTCAACAACATAAAAAATAGACTCATCTTTAAGTTTCTCAAGCTTTTTTAGAATCTTAAAGCATATTCGATCTCTCGCCTTAGCAATGATTTTATGCATAGCCTCCTTTTTGCACCTAAGCCTCCGTATTAACTTTACCTTTATCATCTCTAGCATGTTGATGATTCCTCTATCCCTGGCATTAAAAATGTATCGGTTGAAGCACTCACACAAATTATTAAGCAACATATCACACTTAGGGTGTGCTTAGAAATGGGCCCTACACCAAGATTTGACGGGAACCTCATTCCACCACAATCTTGCATCTTTATTAACCTTCTCCAACTTTTCTATCCAAAAGATCATTTTCTCGCGATATGTGGCCCTAGCTGCACCCTACAACATTTGCTTAAGCTTCATTCCCTTAAACCTTGTTCTGAAATTTATGTACAAGTGCCTCACACAATGTTTATGTTCTGAATTGAGGAAAACTAACTTGACAACACTAACAAGTCCCTGTAGAGAGAGTAAACTTCAAGGATTAAATAATGGAATCAAACATGCATTATGACAAACAAACATGAAAATAAATTGTACCTTTTGCCTATCCGACATGAAAGCAATGCTATAGATGTTGATAATATTTAAGTCATCCTTAAGTAATTCTAAAAACCATAGCCATGTGGCTTTACTCTCAACTTGAACCACTGCATAAGCTATGGAAAATATGCAATCATTTGGGTCTATCCCTACTTCAGTAAGTAATTGTCCCTTATATTGACATTTTAACCAACAACCATTAAGAGAAATCAAAGGCCTACATCCTGATTTAAGAGCATTTTTCAATGGAGCAAGGCATATATATGCCTTGAAAGACCCCCAAATGTTGTGTTATTTTGACCGTTGTACCCAGATTTGTTTTTTGCAGCTCAAGTGCATATGAATTAAGTTTCGAGGTATTGCCTTTCCTCGTCTCCATTCACCATCTCCATTGCTTTGTTATTTGCTCTCCAAGCTTTCATTCAGCTAATTTCGAACTTCAAGTCATCCTTGACTCTTTAGATAATACTAGACACTGACCAATTTGGTTCCACTCGAAATTGTTTAATATAATTTCTGCAAGCCAGTCAGAAGTCACGTGTTAATTCTTGTTCACTTTGGTACATGAGTGGTTTAAGTTGATTGACTTGATTTCAATCGTTGAGTCATCTTTAGCCATATGAGAAGCGAAAATCAGAAACTCATAATTTCTAAACTTTAAACGCTGGCATTTACATATGCACCCTTTCTTGGCATTCATAGTAACGTGTATTTGTCGCTTATTTTGAATACCCCAATTTCTACATGCCAGCTTAAATGTCTTAAAAGAAGAGAATTTCATGCCTAATTCAAAATGTATGTATGCCATGTCTTTGAACTCATCAAACTCTAGATACCTCATCTTCTCAAATCCATTAAAATCATCATCCGTGTGGAGCTCATCTGATGCTGCATAGTTCGAGTCTTGGTCAAGCACTTCAACAATCGCAAGTGCACTACTACGAGGTGGAGCAATAACCTTAGGCCTTCCTCTTTTTCTACTTTACAGTTGTTAGTCAACAACTTCTCGATAGTCATCATCGTCCTCAACATCATTGTCACTCTCGAAAAAATCATTACCTTCATCCGCTTCTAGTTTTTCTTGTTGAATTGCTCCGTTGTCTTGTTCTTCTAGAGGTTCCACTTTTTCTTGATCACCAACCTCTAAGTCCATTAATTCTTGTTATCTAATATTTTGTGACCCAAAATATATTTGTTTTAAGTTAGGCTCCACTTCTTCTTGACCACCATCTCCACTATGAAAATGAATCCTACAAATGATAAAAGATGTTAAAAAGTCCTTATATTTAAGCAAACCCATAAAAAAACAAACAATTAAATATAATGAAAAGGGCACACCCCTAAACTGACTAACATGACCTCAAAACCCTATAAAACCAATCAATAATAACACGGAACAAATTAAGATGGTATTTATGGGTAATAGACGAAATTTAATTCTTGTGATTAAGATAGATAAAGAATGAACTCCCTCAGTATAGCTCGGCCAAGCTCTTTCCATTAAAGAGCCGACATAACAAATCCTAATCAAGCAGAAACAATAAGTTACAACAACACCACAACGATCCCAAATAACCATATACATTAATCATTCAACAAAAATCAATCGAGATTCTCAAACCATGTCATAACATCACCATTCCATAGGACTCTACTATGAAACTAAAACAAAAATAGCAAAACCTCTACTAAAGAAATTGCATCTCTAACCAACAAAATTTGCTTACGTAACTCCCAGTTTGATCTATCTTTAATTGAAGCAAAACCAGTCCAATCAAGATATTCAAACCATTGATGCCTTAAAACCATTAACATTTAAACAAGAATAAATCTCTTACCTTGAAATCTTGTTTTGAATATCCAAACTAGAGTGAGCGCCTTCTCCTTCCTTCACTATCAGCGATGGTTTGAGTTTGTTTGGTTCACTTTCTTCCTCCACTATCAGTGAGGGTTCGAGTTCGATGGCTTCACCTTTCTTCCTCCATTATCAGCTATTAAATCTATTTTCCCACATGAAATTGAACCTAAACGATGGAGAGTGTTATGTTCTTGGCGCAAGTGAGAGTGAATGACGAAGAAGAGGAGTGCTTCAATCGGTTTCAATTTTTAACACTAAAAATTTACCCAAATGCGAAGTAAAAGAGGGTGGGTTGCGTAGTAAATGCAACATCATCACTTGAAAAGTTTAGTGACTTCCCATGAAATCTCTCGTGGCACCAAGTAAGTAGGGTTGCCAGGTTTTGATCGGAGAGTGGTCAGAGTTATTTTGTTGAAGCGTTTGTAAAGTAGAGTGATATATTTTGGACAAATGTGAGTTTAGTGACCAAAGTGTTACAAACTATAAACTTGAGTGACCATCTGTGAAATTAACCCAGACAACAATAATGAAAACAACCAGCTAGTCTCTCCAACATCTAATCCATGAACGGAAAAGGGAAGTGATCCTTCGTGGTGGAAGCATTTAACTTCCTGTAGTCAATGCATACCCGCCATCCATTCAGAATGCGGGTTGGAACCGACTCACCAAGTGAACTGGTGACTACTATGACTCCCATTTTCTTAGGAACCATCTGGATAGGGGTTACCCATTTACTATCCGGGATAGGGTGAATCATGCCAGCATCTTCGAGCTTCAGTATCTCCTTCTTTACGACATCCATCGTAGGCGGATTGAGCTTCATCTGGGCCTTTTTCATAGGTTTTGACCCCTCTTCCATATATATATGATGCATGAAAATGGAAGAGCTCAAATCTTTGTTATCCGCTATGCTCCACCCAATAGCTTATTTAAACTCCCAAAGTACTCGTAGGAGTCTCTCCTCCTCTAAATGTGTAAGTTTGGCTGAAATGATCATAGTGAGTGTGTCATTCTCACCCAAAACATGTACTTTAGGTGCTCAGGTAATGGCTTCAGCTCAAGTGTGGGAGCTTTAACCAATGAGGGAGAAAGTTTGAAGTCAGTAGTAGGAAACTCCAAATAACAAATATTTGGGGGTAGCGTTTGTATTGAATCCAACTCTAAAGCAACATCCTCGACATTTTTATCGAGGGTCAAAACACTATGGTGGATATGAGTAGTGTAGAAATGATTTTCTAACACTATTTTCACCACATCATCGCCACTCGTGAGCAAAGCCTGCTCAATGAATGGATCCATATAGTCCATGGTACATACCACATAAGACACGTCACTGAGGTATCGCATCGCATCATAGATGTTAAACTTGATGACTTCACCATCAAACTCCATGGTAAGAGATCCTTCATCAACATCTATCTTTGTCTTAGTCGTTTTCAAGAATGGGCGTCTAAGTAGTACCGAGGAAGCATTAGGGAATGGTTCCTCCTTCATATCTACCATGTAGAAATCAGTAGGAAAGACAAACTCATTCGCTTGAACTAGAATGTCCTCAAGAACACCAACGGGTACGACAATTGAATGGTCTGCCAACTGAATAACAATACCAGTATCCTCTAATGGGCTTTCATTAGATGTCGTATAAATGGACAATAGCATGACATTAATGGAAGTGTCGAGGTCACACATAGCCCTCTGAATGCTTACATCAACTATAACACAAGGCACTGAGAACATCCTATGATCCTTGTAATTATGAGGCAACTTCTTTTGTAGGATAGGCATGACAGTTTCTCTAATTAAGAATTTTTCATTGCCTTTTAGTTTCCCTTTGTTAGTGCAAGTTTCTTAAGAAACTTTGCATACCTAGAGACTTGCTTCAGAGCTTCGAGGAGTGGAATATTAATTTCCACTTGCTGAAAAGTCTCGAGAATTTCTTTCTCTTCCTCTTTTTTCTTATCTAAGATAAGTCGTTTTGGAAAATGAGGTTCGACCTTGAATGTGGATGGTGCTTCCTTTTGATTAGTTACCATTTGTTTAGGGACAAACAAGTCACTACTAACTCATGCATTTCCTCATTTGCTTGGTCTTTGGCATCAGATGACCTATTGGTCCTTTTGGTCCTTCCAGCTCTTTACCGTTTCTGAGTGTAATTGTGTTAGCACTCGCATTAGGATTTGGCTAAGTTTGCGAAGGCAACTTTTCCTTCTCCACAAGACGTCCCAATTGCTTTGATATTTAGTCCATTCGAACTTGAAGGTTCCAGACTGTTGAATTGGTATCACTAATGGATTTCTCATTGTTAGCATTGAATTGAGCAACATCTCTCGTAAATTGGCTCTGTTGAGCCATAAGAGTTTTCATCATATCCTCAAGTAAAAAGGGATTATTAGAGGGTGCATGCAACGGTTAACCTCTTGGGATAAAGGTCTGGTAGTTTTGATTTTGAGGCCCATAACTGAAGTTCGGGTTGTTCCTCACCATTGCGCGATTGTATGTATTCCCAAATGGGACTCTATATGGTCCCTAGAACTTATGGCATTGGCCTATTGATTATCCTCAAAGTGAGTAGGACATTCATCAGTTGCATGATTTGTGGCACTACAAATGCCATAAACCTTGACTTGCAACTTGCCATAGGTGAGGAGATTCTCCATCATGGAGGTCGGTTAGTCAATTTCTCAATCAGTAGAACTCGAGAAACCTCCTATAGTTAGACTTCGGTAAGCAGTATCGTCAAGATCTTCATAAAGGCGTGACTGATATGCGATGTCCTTATATAGCTGCTTCATTTGGGTCGGAGTCTTATTTTGAATGTGATCCCCATACACATTATCAATCATGCGTCTTTCTATATGTGACATGCCAACATAGAAGAAACATGCAATGGCCTTCTCGGACTGGCCATGCTACAGGCAAATAGAAATCAATCGCTTATAGCGATCCTTATATTCACCAAATGATTCACCCGATTTCATTTTGATGTTGCATATGTCCTTGATGAGTTGAGCAACTCTATCCTCAGGGAAATATTCACTTAAAAACACAGTAGCCATCTAATTCCAAGAGTTAATGCAACCAGGCGAAAGGTAGAAAAGCCATTTCTTGGCTTTGTCTTTAACACGAAACGGAAAAGATCTAAACTTAACCGTGTCCTCATCCGCATTAGAGGGTTTCATAGACTTGTAGTTGGTCTGAAACTCCTTTAGAAAAGTAACAGGGTCTTAATTCTTGCTACCATGAAAAAATGGTAGGAAATGAATAAACCCAGACCTCAACTTAAAATCTCTAGCATTATCCGAATAGTTTATGTAGAGGGGTTATAGTGCCAAAAGAGCTTGAAGCTCTTGATTGGCATACCCCATAGTGACTTGGCAGCTTTTAGCTATGTTTAGAGGATTTTAGCCTTTGTTGTTGCCTAAGTTGGGTTTCTTTATTCCACCTATGAGATTTTCTCCCCAGCTCAAGATTGAAAGGTAACAATGAACTAGTCGATTTTAACTGATTGAGTCATGGGAGCATAACACTAAGAAAAAAAAAAAGAAAACTACACTCAGAGTAAAGGACTAAGTCCCCGACAACGGCGCCAAAATTCGGTCTCATGTCGTGCGTGCCAAATATAACCCATACTCGAGTTACCAATCCCACAAAGGTGTAGTAGTGACAAATATGGGATCGAATCCACATGACTGTTTTACTCTAAGTTAACTAAAAATGGAGGGGTTTTAAAAAGCTTGAGGAAACAATTAATTAGAACTAATAAGAATTCAAAATTGCAAGAATGATCTCAATGAAAGAAAACACCTAGGTCTACGGTTCCACAAGTCAGAATCAAGATTCAATGGCATATTATGGTCTTCAATCTTTCCCAAAAGATTATTAATTCAAGTCCTCCTAGATTAGCTATGAAAAACCGACATCCGCTAGAAACTCCTAATTTCCCTAATCTTGGTAGCTAGGACAGACGCCACTAACTATCTCCCTAATTAATACATACCCTAGACATCCGCTAATAGGGTTTTAACACATTAACCAAAATAATAAAGATCCGTGGGAATACTAATCCTAGATAACAGGATCGCGTCCGCTCCCGGTTTAACCTAGATTCAATTGTTGCACACTCAAGAATCGAAAGACTTAGGCAGCAATCAGGTGAGTGTTTGTCACTTTTATTAGTCCAAAAGTACAATTAAGGATAAAATTGGTCCAATTGACTATATATTTCCACCTAAAAGCATGCAATTGCTATATGCATACCCTAGATTTAAACCATATTCATGAAAATCAACAACAATAAAATAAAAGAAGTTAAGTTAAATCAAATAATAAAAATAATAGATCTCACAAGTTACGTTATGAATCAGGAATCCTGACTTATTTCACCTCTGATCTAGGCAAAGATTTGTTTAACTAGACATGATCTTCACACACTTAAGAAAAAAATAAAAAACATGAGGAGAGTTCGAAGACCTGGGCATTCCCTAAAAAATAGAATTTGATCCCTTTCTAATACCTTAATCCCCAATATAAAAAAAAAAAAAAAAAACTATTAAAACTTGGTCTCTAGGTGAGAGAAAATGATTTCCGTGGCATCATTTTTGACTCGTGCGCCAAGGACCATCTGGGGCTGTTTTGACTTTATTGCAGGCTTTCGGACACGTGGCGGAAACTGATTGACCGAGCTTACTAGATTCGCTGATGTGGCGGCCAGGGATTGGAAGAGAAACTGCTGGACTAACGTGCTGGGCGAGAGAGAAGCTGACATGTTGAGGCAGCTGGCAGAGATGACGACTCAAGTGGTCATGAGAAATGGGAGAGTGAACGGAATCAATCTCGAGGAGAATCGAGAGCAGCCGAAACAAGAATAGAAATGCTTATGATGACATCCTTGACAAATGGAAGACTGCCACGTGGTGAAGGTTACTGGAGAGAGCTCGCACAAGAGAGCGTGCGAATATGTTGGAGACCACACCGACACAAATCATGAGGCATGTCCACGATTGTGATGCAAAGTGACTAATATGTGTCCCTTTCCTGCGTTACTTGGGTTGCTCCTCATCACTTAAACAACTATGCAATGCGTGTCTCGAAGCCTATCCTTTTGTAGCTATTCCATTGCTTGTAAATATTATATACTATATATAATTACATAATTAATGACTTATTAGCGAGTGGAAGATATCTCAAATCAAAATATAACAACTCAAGAATAGAGAGTTAAACAATCGAAAATGTTGAGAATGATCTTAAATGGAGGATTTTAAAGCTACGAAGAATAAGAAGAAGAAAAAAAAGAATATGGCAATTGTCAAGCTCGATGATCCATAAGATATATACATAAATATGAAAGTTAAATGGACTTGATATTTTAAAGTTATTTGTAATATAGGTTTTTAGAGAAAACTACATACCAATTTATTTCTTTATTCATACTCAACTAGAGTTGGATGTACTTGCTTTTGAAAAAGTTACTTTGCTAAACGGTTATTTAGTGAAACAATAGGAGTGATTACTAATATACTAGTTCAAATTGACAAGTATAATATTCCCACAAACTTTTTGGTTATGACACACTTTATCAATGAAGATCCTCCATTAATCTTAAAATGACCTTTTTGATGGGTTATCGATTCATATGCAGCGGAAAATTTAAAAACAATTATTGAAAAACCCCCCCAATAGGATCGTAAATAAGTTCTATTAAATTAAATCTACAAAAGTAAACTTTAACTTAATCTTTGATTTCCTTCTTTAGTTATTTGATCTCCAAGACGTTCAAATGTCCGTCCTCTATCAGAAATCCACACACGAACGATGACTACAATTTGGAATGCTAGCCCCAATAGAGATAGAAAACATTTTTCTTTCTCTTCAAAAATCCAGAGAACTCGGAAATAGTAAAAACAAAAATCTTTATTCATTTTTAGGGTTTAAACCTTTTTTATATGTGTAGATAAGCTTTCACTTAAAATCATATTCATAATACAACTAATGTATTAGTCAATTTAAAGCAAATTACACAAACGCCCCTATTAATAAGTTATCATATAACAAATTGTAAGGGTTATTATGTCATGAGTTTTATCATATAAAATCCATTATCAGGACCAATTGAAATTGCGCAAAGTCATTCTTTGTGTGCGACCCAATAGGTTCATGCGACACCGGCAATAAACCAAAACTATTTTAGTACACAAGTTATAAGCGGTCTCTAGCAAGGCATTTATGACTACCCAAGTAGCAAGAATATCAAAATTGATACAACCTAATAAATAACATATATCGTATCATTTTGTCATGTGATATCCTTTTATTAAACATAATGTATGAAAAGTCACCCTTAATGTTCAATCGTACTAGTCTCTATCTTTAGGTAAACTGAAAATATCCAAGTGACATTGATAGCATCAATTCACATGGACTTTGTCATTATCAATCTATCATATCGAAGGATCCACTGATATATCTCTCTATGCGTGAGTGATAAATTCTATCTTGATTACACACATTCAAATATTATTCACATGATAACCAATCACAATCTTTATAATAATCCAGTTAAAGACAACATTTTGTTGTGTCAAATTACCATGCTCTTAATATTGAATTATATCGCAATCTCAAGTCGAAGGACTAATGATATACATATTATGAGTAACACCTATGAATTAATCCATATGGTGTTCTCATATCGGGTTAGTCCAACACCTTGTTCCTTAACAAGTACTCATGATCTCGATTCGTATCCTTATATGCATGATCATCACATGACCATCAATCAAGATTTACACTAGTCTTAACTCATTATAGTTGCCAATATAATGACCGACTAGGGATATTTAGGATATTTCAATAAATACCCATGAATCTTGCTATAAGGTAAACATGCAAACACTTATAATAAAATGGCAAATGAAAACCTCAATTTTATTAACTAAAAAAATAAGATAAACAATGTTTGTAGATTGGCTTAGAGCACATACCCCAACACTTTCTTAGCCACTTCGCAAGCTGTCATGGATACTCTGAGCAAGACAATCACTTTAAGGCGCATGGCCAAGCAATCACTTTCTGGAATGACACTAGAGTGGACAATCTTACATTCAAGTTTATAGAACTAGTTTAGAATTGTGTGGTTCAGTCGAGCCGACGACAATAAAAAAAGCATTCTTTGGGAGACAGCCTATACTTTATCTTTACTTTCAATTTTGGTATTAGGATTAGTTAGTTGTTTTTATATTCTCTCAACTTTTAACTCTTATAATGATGATATTTTAGGAAATCAATTTCAGAATAATTTCATGTAAGGGGGTTGATCGAGCCAATTTCTTTTCGTTTCATATTGTCTTTATGCATTAGTTTTTATGTTAGTCAGCTATATATAGTAATAAAATTATTGTTTAGTACAAATCATAGTCAAATTTCGACAATTTTGAATAATTCTACCTTTTTATTAGGCATATATGTGATGAATATATGAGAAAATCAATTAAATTGAAAAAAATAATTAAAATGCGCCAACGATTTTTTAGCGATTCCAGTTTGTACTAGAATTTGCTAAGAAAATCGGCAGCAGTATGTAGGATTTTTAGTGTAATTTAGGTCAGCAATTTGTCACCAGTTTTTACTTATAACTAGGATTTGTTGAATTAGTCACTAAGCCACCGAGACCATTTTTAGTGATTTAGGCTGCGATTTCCCTGCGAATCCACTTAAACCTTATTAATTGAGAATGAATACGCATTTTTTAAAACAAAAACTCAAAATCGCCACATTTATTTATTTTACATTCGCGAACCATTGTAACTTTTTGATCTAAAGACTAAATTTTCAACTAGATTCAACCTTCCAACACTAGATTTTAGTGTATTTAAGTGATTATCACCTCAATCTTCACAAATTCAACCCAAAACTTGATAAGTTTTGAGAGTACAGAGCCAACTAGGCTTGAGCAAGAGGAATTCAAAGTTGGAGCTTGGATGAGTGTTATAGAGGATTTTTAGAGTTCCAATCTTGAAAGATTCACTTTCGACAAGGTAATCAATGAGATCCCTTGCCTTTTGTTGATTATTTTTCATCGATTTTTGGATTTTAATTTAAGTTAGAAGCTAAAATTTGAAACTTTTTACTCTAAATTGGTTTTGATGTAGAATGTTTTTAATTATAGTACCAGTATAGGCGAGGTATGATAATTTGTTCGTTGATATCGAATTTTCGAACTATTTTTAGCATACGGTGAATGAATTGAGTTTTATACACCAACTAATTTGAGACTAAGTTTCAAATAAGTTTGGGGGTTTTTGTATTTGTCTATCGCATGACTTGAATTACTTACGAACTATTATTTTTATCAATGATGTTTTATCGATAAATTTCATATGAATTTCAAACTCTCGATTTATAAATGAATTTTTTCAATGAATTTCTCCTTATAAGATAGATAAGTTGATTTTTACCGAACATTTTTCTGACAATTTAGTTTTAAATGGATGTACAAATTCATTCTTTTACTTGTACTTATTGAAATAGTTGGAAGTGGAAGAGGTAGAAATTTAAGGGAGGAAATAGGAAATGGGAGGTTAGTAGAGAAACCCAAGGATAAATCCAAGCTTTCACCAATTAGACCCATGTCAATTTCTTTCAATACACTTAGGACTATACCACAAAGAGAGTCTACTCCGCATTTATTGTTTAGCTATAATCCCAAGGAAGACTATGAGGATAAGGATGAGGAAGTAGAACAGAAGATACGATGGGGCGACTAAGTATGTTCTTAGGAATGAGAGTTTTATCAATGGCAAAGCCTTTACTAAAATTAAGTATGATATTTAGTGAAAGGAAGGAAGTTGATCCTGGAGAAAGGATTTAATGTGAAGAATGAGTTGAAATATATGCCTAGTTACCCAAGTGGGAATAACGTACTTGTCAATTTGAAATGGTACATTAGTAACCACTCCTATTGGTTTCACTGAATAACCGTTTGGTATAGTAACTTTTTCAGAAGCAAGTACATCCAACTCCAACTGAATATGAAGAAAGAAGTGAATTTCCATGTAGTTTGCTCTACAGCCCGTATCACAAATAACTTTTCAATACCGAGCCCATTTAACTTTTATGTTTATGTATATATCTCCTGGATCATCAAGCTCGACAATTGCTAGATTCTTCTTTTTCTTCTTCTTATTCTTCGTAACTTTAAACTCCTCCTTTTTAAGATCATTCTCGACATTGCTCAATTGCTTAATCTCCATTCTTGAGTTGAGTTATTATCTTTTCATTTAAAGTATCTTCAGCTCACTCATTTTTTGTCATAATATTTTCGTCTTCAATTATTACTGCATTAATAACTTATACTTCAGCTTTTAAATTATGATGATTTAATTCTAAATATTCATTATCATTAGTTTGTTCATTATTAGATTCATCTAAATTAACATAAACATGTTCATCATTAAAATGAAAACTGACAATTTTGTTTTTCAAATTTCATAGACATTGTTTCTTCAAAGATATATAACTTTGTTTTAGTTGTTTTAAGAAATGGTTTTCCTAAAAGTATAGATAGAAATTTAGGTGATACCAAGTTCTTCCATTTTCATGACATAAAAGTCAGCTAGAAATATTAAGTCATTTACTTTAACTAAAACATCATCTAGTAAGCCATAAGGTTTAATAAATATGTTGTCAGCTAAAGTAAGATTAATAGGTGTATTAGTCAATGAACCTATTTTCGATTACTCATATAGTTTAAGTGACACAACATTAATTGATGCTCTAAGATCACAAATAGAAAAATCTATAAAAGAAGTTCCTAATGTAATAGGAATTCCAAACATTCCTAGATCAGAACATTTCTCACGTATTTTCCTTTTAATTAAAGTAGACACCTTTTGTCCTAAGTTTTATTTAGATTCTTCTAAAAATTTATCTTTAGATTCAGATAATTCTTTCAAAACTTCATCATAATTAAAAAAATTCGTAATTGAATCCATCAATGGTTTATCGATTTTTATTTTTCTAAATGCTTCAAGAATGTCTTTAATGTTTTCATCCTCCCTCGTATCAGCTAATCATTATGGAAAGGTGGAATATGAACACATAACTTCATTCGAACTATCAGAAATCTTATCATTTTCATCCTTATCAATTATTTCTGACTTTTTCGTAAAGATTTCTCATATGCTTCAACTTTGGTGAAATATCATGGGTATAGTTTTTAAGAAAAAGGTATATATTTTAATTGTTCAGCTATCAATTATTTAGTAGGAATGATGGTGGCCATCATTTCTTCTTATTCTTCTTCAATAGTATTTTGTGTTTTCTTCTTATTACCTTATTTAAGTATCTTTCCCATCATTATATGTGTGTCTTTCTCATCACTGAATATAGTATTAACTTGTGCTTGATTACTAGGAACAGTAGCAAGCTTGATTATTCTATTGAGTAATTAACTTATTCATTTGTAAATTCATTTAACTTAACTGATTTTTCAGTTCATTAAAATTAATATCATTCTTAATCTAATTTTACGAAATCTGTGTAAAGTTTTGATGACTTTGGTTCAGAAATTATGTAAGATTTGCTCTAAATTTAGATTTGTAGATTGAGCATTTTGTATAGGTTGCTAATATAGGTGCGGATTGCATTTGACCTTTTGGTCTATAAGTATTATAATTTAATTTTGAAGACTATAACTTAGATTTGGGTGTTGTCTTCTAGGATAATAACTATTGTTATTATATTGATTTCTTGGAGAACCACAAAATTGATTCATCAATGCATTCACCTCTTCAGTATTCTATTCATGTAGAGTAGGACACGTATCCTTAGGATGTGTAACCACATTACAGAATCCACAAGCTTTAACTTGATTAGATCTATATTTAATTAATAGCTTACCATATTAGATAATTCATCAACTTTATCATCAAACGTATTATTTCTTCTATTATCAACTTCATAAAGTCTCATTCTTAAGGATCCAATCTTTTCACCATATTGCTTAGATAGTTTAGCCATTTTATTAATTGCTTCCTTTGCTAAATTAAGTGTTGTTTTAAATAAAGATCCGTTCTATACTGTGTCTAATAACATTTATTCAAAGTGATTGAGTCCTTCATAAAAAAGATATTCTAATAAAGCTCTTTTGACTATAACCATTTTGTGGACAAAAAGAAATTAATCTTAAGAATCTATCCTAGAATTCATTAAAATTCGCATTATCTTTCATCTTCGTAACTGTGATTTGCTTTCTATGGGAACTAATTTTTCTAGCAGGCATATATTCATATAAAAAATTTCTAACATTTAAGTCCATGTAGTTATTAAATCTTGGAGGAGATAGAACAACAAATCTTGTGCTTGATCTTTTAATGCAAAAGGAAAATCATTAAGTTTGATTTGTTCTAGGGTATTTTCTTTCGGTTTCATCCCGTTAACCTTATGTTGATACTCCCTTATGAATTTATGTAGGTCTTCATTGTCTTTACCATAGAAGCTAGGTAAGGCACTAATAAATCCATATCTAAGTTCAAATTCAAGAAATTTATTAGGGTATGCTATGCACATAAGCTCATATGCGATAACAATTTGATTTGCTTGTCTGAAAGTAAGTTTTCCATTATTGTTGTTATTATTATTGATAACTCTATTAACATTATTGTTGATGTTAATGACATCATCATTATTATTATGTTGTTATCCTCCATCTTATTAGCTAAATTTTCCTTAAGTTGTTGTTGTCTTAAACTTCGATTAAAGTTTTTTTCTATTTCAGGATCAAATGGATGAAAAGATCTTATAGAATTAGAAAGACGAAGTGTCTTGACGATAGAACATCTAAAATTCTAAGAAATTATTTAAAAATCTCAGGCAATGGCGCCAAAAACTGACACGTGTCGAGCATGCACAATAGTTTCCCGTATTTTCTTATTATTTGTAGTAGTTGTAAGTGGGATATCATCTCCACATGGGTTTTGCAAACTTGCAAGGAAATTTTTTTTTTGTTTTTTTAATTTAGTTAATCTAATTAAACAGGAATTGAAACATTAAATAACTAATAGCTTAATTAACCAAACTAACTAAACTAATTCAAACAATTCAATGCAAACTTAAATAAATGAAATCCAAATTCAATATAATATAAATATCTAAACAAACCCCCACTAAACAATGTAATATACTTATATTGCATTTAAACATTAGAACATAATATTACCTCGTAACTTAGTTATAATTATAATACATGGAATCTTGGAATCATTAAATCATAATTCATAATAGGTTGATAGCCTTTAGCAAACCATCGATTTTCTTATATTCAATTAAAAGTAGTCATATCCTTATCATTGTAAATCTACCTATCGGATAAAAAGCAATAAAATAGAAATTACGATAGCATTAACACTCAATGAAAAGCCTGCCTAATATAAACCAAATATTAATTAGAATATGTCAATTAATAAATAACTTATAACACAATCACCTAGAACATCCACTTAGGAAAATATGGCCCGATAGATTAATCTTGGTTACTATTTTTATAATTTTTGTCAATAATCATAGACATTGATTCAAAAAATTGAATGTCACAATACATATTTCCAACTGTGCATACAATATCAATCCTCATTAGTTGTAATACAGAAAAATAACTTATTAAAATCGTGATTATTGTGTATGAATAGAGTTAAAGCATTAAGTACTTGATTCCTTAATTATAACTATATAGCAATCCAAAGTATATACATGTCTAGGATTTGTTTAGATTAATAAACCGCTCACTCATTCTGGAAATAAACAACCCAATAATATAATTAAAAGCCATAATTAAAAAAATACCTCTTAATGAAATAACCTAATCTCCAATGTTGCTTCAAACATAAACTCAATAAAAACTAACTTACGACTCTCACAAACTTGTTAAGAGAAAAGGTGGCTATTAATTTTGAAATCCTAGGGTCCTATTTATAGTTTCATAAGCTATAAAAAATTATGGATAAACTCAAACTCTTTATAATTATAAAAACTTGTCACCGACTTCAGCAATTTGCCAACGAATCTTACGTTGGTTTTAAATCGCGAAGATAATAACTTGAAATATTTGTTTGTGCTCCACTAATGCATCCAACGATTCCTTTATATTTTCCTAATCACTGGCTCTCCTCTACTGATGATTTAGCCAGCGATTCCTGTGTAATATCATATAGCTGGCTAATCGCTGGTTCCGTTTCCAGTTGACTATTTTGCTCTTATTCCTCTTTTTCTTCCATTTCTTCAATTTTCTTAATTAAATCCTGAAATCACAAAAATAAGAGAATACCTAGTGTAATATCATCATTTGTATTTGAAATCAACCTAAATTACACTATAAAATATGTCTAGTTATTGACTTGACACGGGGTCTGTTGCGTCATTGGGCGAGTTTGCACGTGTGTAATATAAGTAAACCCATGAGAAACAAACCTAAAGTATTTTATTGAGTTGCATTGTTGTTTGTACGTTTAATGCACTGCTGTCCATTTTGATCTCGTCCATCTTTGCGTGTTGTATGGCTGTGTGACGAATTAGAATTTAGCACGTGCATACCGTGCTCTCGGCGGCTTGCTACCTCGAGTTGCTTGCCTTTTGTGCACATGTCGGTAGTCATGTGACTACACCAACAACCAGGAGGGCTATAACGTGATGGGCCAATAGATGACCCTGTTGGATTTTTGAGGTTCATACGCATCGGAAATTACGTAACAATTTTGATAGAAACCCCAACAGGATCCGAATCTAATTCCATTAAAATGTTTAAACAATGAAAACTTAATCATACCTCGGTCGCAATATACCTTTCTGAAAAGTTGATTGATCTCTAAGGCGGTGCCAATGACGAATGCCCTCTACTAGCAGTCCACACACGAACGGCGGCTGAGATTCGAAGTGCTAGCTTCGAGAGAATACCAAACCTTTTTTGTTTCTCTCCAAAATAATCCAGGGCGTACCAGAAAACCCTAATTCGTTTCTGAAACAAAAATAGAGTTTCGACCCTTAATCTTTCATGCGTGTGTTCTAACTTAAAGCGTCTATTTATACAACCCTTATATATAGACGGTTAAGTAAATTACACATATACCCCTACTTTAAAGAAGTATAAGTGTAATACACTACAAGGACATTTCTGTCATGAATTTTATCATATAAAACTCATTTTTTTGAACCATCTTAAAATCTTGCAAAACCATTCTTAGTGTGCGACCCAATAGGCTCATACAACGTTCGCAGGGTACCAAAACACATTTTGGTATACAAGTCATAAGCGGCCTCTAGCAAAACATTATGACTACCCAAGTTGTACGAATATCAAATCGATATAACCTAATCAATAGTGCATATAACATCCTTTTGTCATACGATATCCTTTTGATCAAACATAAGACATGGAATTGTCATCCCACATGTTCAATCGTACTAGTCTCGATCTCTAAGTAGACCGAAAACATCCAAGTGACATAGATCAATATCAATTCACTTAGACTAGGCCTTTTAACAGTCTAACACATCGAGGGATCTACTGGATATCTCTCTTTATATGAGAGGGGCAAATTCTATCTCGATTACCAACTTCATCACATTGCTCACACATTAACCAATCACAACCTTTATAATCGTCCGGTTAAAGACAACGTTTGAATATGTCAAATCACTGTGTTCCTAATGTTGAAGTCTCTGGTAATCTCAAGTCAGATGACTAAGAAATATACCTATCATAAGAAACAACTATGACTTAATCCATGTGATATTCTCATAGCGGGTCGGTCCAGTACTTTGTTCCCTAACAAGTGCTTCTGATCTTGATTCGTATCCCAATATGTATAATCATCATATGATCATCAATCAAGACTCACACTAGTCTTAACTCATTATAGTATCCAGTATAATGATCGACTAGGGAAATTTATGATATTTTTGTAAATACCCATGGATCTTATCATAATATAAACATGCAAATTAATTATAATAAACAACAAATGAAATCCTCTATTTTATTAACTAAAAATATTCATAAAGACATTTAATGGATTGACCTAGGGCACATACCCCAATAGCCCCCCACAAGTGGGATCCTAGTACACTGTAGTATGGTCTAAGTAGGTTCGAGATGGGTACGCATACACTCGTTTACTTTGGTTATGCTTTTATTTTCATGCGATGCTCTCTTTTATTGTGATTTTCCATTCTGCATGATTTGTAGGCGTTTTTTTTATTGATTTCCTTGAATGCTTGGTGCTCTTCTTTTAGATTTTACTAACTAGAACTCATCTTTCTTTAATTGCGAGTTGCAGATCTGTCTATGAGTAAGGGCAAGGGCATCCTCGATGCCTATCTTTGAGTGCTAGCAGTCTGAGACACAATCATAGGTGTTTACATTTTGATATTTTGTATTACGTTAGGGATATAAGGACTTGTGATACACTTATAGCCTGTTCGCTTCACATTTTAGGGAGTCCTAAGGTCATGCGATTAATTTGTGATGTGACTAACACATGGGTTTAAATGGTTTAGTCCCATTTGTGTATCTTGTTTGGTTGGGAGTTTTAAGGATGGGAGTAAATGTGGTTGTAATGGTACATTTACCAAAATACCTTTGCATAAGTTACATCTCCTCACCTCATTTTCACATCTTCATGCCCTTCTTCCTTCCATCGCGAGCTCGCGATCCTTGCTACTGCTGTTTTCTTCATCTCACATTCATAGTGAAGGTGTCTTCCTCATCCGAGGTAAGTTTAACTTGATCAATGATGACTCTCTTCACCTACATATGGCTATCGAATGATTTGTTGTGTTGTTAGGGTTTGTGTTCTTGTTGGTAATCTACTGCTGTGTTGTTGTTCTGTTGGGGGTGTTGCATATCGTCTGCATTTGACATGTGGAGTGAGTTAGAGTAAAATTTTGGTAAATGTAATTGTCCTTTGTTGCATCAATTAAATAGAGAAATCTGTTCGTTAGTTCAGGGAGATCTGCCAATTTCTCAGTATTATATAAAAACATCAGTGAATGGTAGTAGCTTTTCTATAAACATCCAACGTTGCGTAGTAGCATATTTTCATATATTATGGCAGTTGATAACTAGCAATTATATCCTACCTGAAAGTATCAGTTAAACATCTTAATTAATCTCTTTGTATGAGAAACGAAAGGAAAAAGAGACGTGTATGCTAAAATTAATGGAACCTGTCAAAGGCATCAGTGAATGGTAGTAGCTCTTCAAGTGTACCGTAGACGTTGTAAATATAATCTATTATTGATGTAAGGAGCATCACTTTGGTCAAGAATATTCTTGGTAGCGAGTAACAAGGCTCAAAATAAACTCCCACGTTCCAAAAATAGCACTCCACCAATCTATCTCCCACAAAAGGTAGATTTGAGGGCACATCCAAATCCTTCCACCTCTTGTAGATATATCATTGTCCATGAAAAAATAAAATTAGCAACTCATGAATTCATTATATTTCCCCCTATATATATATACATTAAGATACTTGTTAGATAGTGAAATTATATGAAAAGGATGTTGCCTCTGTAGGACTGTTAGGTTAGGCTTCTACATTTGATATAGGAGCTACTGCTAATCATATGTGCACTGATTTTTTATTGTTGGTCAATCATTTTAAACCTACTAATCCTACCTTTGTTTGCCTACTAGATGGTACCCTAAAATTTGTTAACCATATTGGTGATGTTCCCATTCATACTTGTTTTTCCGTAACAACTTTCACATGTTGGTTTTATATCCTTTGCTCTGCATATATGGATGTGTTATTTTCATAAATAGGTATTATGGTGGGTCCATTTCTTTGTATGCAGTAAATTAGTAATGATGTCAAACACAAGTACTGAACCTCTTCTTTGCTTATAGTAGACATGGATCAACCTGGCTCACTAGAATCACACATTCGTAGTGGAGGGTCATTTCAACCCTCGAGAAAAATATTGAATACATCCACCAGACCTTCCAAGCTCCTTCAACAATGTGCAGGTGCCTCCACAAAGAAAAAGGGCAGGGCAAATGAAGGTGTTCGCGTGAAGCTTCGCATGAAGACTCGGCTGACAATTCCAAAACATCTCGACGTAATTGGAGCCATGTAGAGGATGTTGCCCTCGTAAATACCATGGTTGAGATGGTGGCCAGTGGCGTGTACAAATGCGATAATGGCTTCAAGCCCGGATATTTGAACCATCTTGAGGAGGCATTGAAAATCACATGCTCGAACTCGGGGATCAAGGCCCGACCACATATTGAGTCTAGACAAAAATCCTCGAAGAAAGATTGGTTCATAGTTAATGATATGATATGCGGCATTCGGCATGGTACAAGCGGATTTGGCTTCGACTCGACTTCCAACATGGTCACCGCTCCCGATGATGTATGGGAAGATTACCTTAGGGTATGTCATTGTCGTTGAAGTTTGAATTTTTTTATGAATGCATCCTAATGTTTTATTTCATCCATATGTCATGACTAATCTAGTATTATTGGTTGCAGAACTACCCTGAAGCAAGACCTTGGCGTCTAAAGTCATTCCCGCATTACGAAAATTGTTGTATCATTTTTGGGAATGATAGGGCCACATGCGAGGATGCACATGCACCATAGGATGCTTTTGAGGATGTCAACGATGCCCATGACTCCAGCAGTACAAGTGAGCCATTAACGACGCCCACTGAAGAGTTTGATGCTACTCCCATATCATCGAGAACGCGGATTACTACGGACGATGGTCTTGGGAATGAAGCAAAGAAGAAGAGAAAGGTGAGCAATGATGTTTACATAGGTGACCAAATGGTGGCGGCGGCACAAATCGTGGCGAACGAATTCTCCAAGGTGACTAGTGCCATTCGTGTTAAACACGACTTGCGTGACTCTTTTATTAATGTTATGGCCGAAGTCCACGAATTGAAGGACGTTGAGAGAACAATTTATGGCAGCAAGATTATGGGTCGCGTGGAGCTTATGGCGGCTTTCATGACTTTGCAACCCGAGTCCAGACTTCTTTGGCTACATGCGATGTTTAATTGACTTATGGCATAGTCATGTTTTTTATGGTCATTTTATGGATGTAAACAATGTTGTTTGGTTTAGTTAATTTACTTATGGCATAGTCATGTTTTTTGGTGGTAAGGTAATGGATGTAAACAATGTTGTTACTTTGTTTAGTTAATTGACTTATGACATAGTCATGTTTTTTGGTGGTCTTTTAATGGATGTAAACAATGTTGTTACCTGGTTGATTCAATTTCAAGCAGCACGATGTGAACACCAAGGCGAAACGAAAAACAAAAATACACATACAAAAAAAGAACAATCTAGTGATAGATGCCTTAAATGCAATAAAAGATTGTAAACTTTTTTAAGCTCAATGCAAGAACAAGTTTTGAAATGTGGAGGAGTTCAGATTCCTTAAATGCAACGAAAATATGCCAAACTCCACATATATCTACTACATGGATTAATGTTTTCTTGTTCATACAAGATCACCAAATACAAAATACATCTAGTCAGACCACCACGGATCCATAACATATTCATAACCCGAGCCAACTCTTTAGTAAAGGGTGCGGTCTCGAGGGAACAAGTCAATACGGGGTTCCTCGTCAATAGATGGTGATCGTGGTAGAGGTACTTCTTTTGCCTCGTACAACTCTTCAATCAACATTTGCGGTGGTAGAGGTGTTGGGGGGATCTCATCTAGTTCTGCTAAAGCTTCCTCTAGTGTAAGTTGATCATGAACCTCCCTTGCAATTGTCACAGCGTGGTTGTACCTGTCAAAATCGGCTATTGCTTCCTCTTTCATGTCAAAGTGAGCATAGTAGAACCTGTCGAAGTTTATCCTTTGTTTGTAGCACTCGTACCACCTTCCATATACACCAAGGTCCCAACCACGAAACACAATGTACCATTTCCAGTTGCTTCTCATGTCCTGCATAAAACATGACGTTTCTCGTCACAAGTAGTGCTGAAATTAAAAATAACATATGGCACATAGCAATGATGTCAAACACAAGTACTGAACAAGGATCATAAAAATGGTAGCAGTTCACATTTAAATATTCTCGGCACATAAGTGGTATCCCACAAAAAAAAGCTCATCGACTTCAACTGTGTTCGACATTAATCGCCTCCTCTCAATGGTAAGAATCCCACATATCTATGGCAAGGTTGTTGCAAAATGCACTCCACGCATCAGTTTGTCCCACTTGGCTAATGACTTCAGGCGGTTCATCCGATGCATCGTCTTCAGCCCCCAACTCTTGCCCCTCAACCACCACGTTATCCAACAAGTCATCTGTTACCTCCATTGTTAGGTAATTGTGAATAACGACACATGCAATGATTATAAGTGTAGTCATTTTCACATCGTAGAAACAAGGACTACGTAACACGACCCAATGTTGTTTCAACGCTCCAAAGCAAGTCTCAATAATGTTTCTTGCCTTTGCGTGACGCGTGTTGAAAACTTCTTCGGGTGTTTGTGCTGGACGTTTGCCGCTTGCCCACTTAGATATTTGGTATCGTTGACGGCGAAAAGGTGCCAAAAACCCTTGACAATTAGAGTACCCTGCGTCGACCAAATAGTAGTTGTCATTAGGAACTTTTAAACCATTACGACGTGATAAAGCATCCCTCAGAATTCTCCCATTGGCGGCCGACCCTTCCCAACCCGGTAGGATGTATGTAATTAGCTTAGATGGTGTACAAGTGCACATGACGTTCATCATTGGGAAGCCTTTCCTACACCTAATCGCGCCTTTTGATTGTTACGAACGATGATTAATATATGCGTCCCGTCAATAGCACCAAGGCATCCCTACATTTACAAAACCAATGAATTACATAAGTCATAAAACAAAGGAGAATTTCTACGACTAAAGCAAAATAAACGAGGACGTTTGCCATAATTTGTACCTGAAAATAACTCCATCTCAAATCAGTTTCTTCGGGACCAATTGGCATAGGGTGCTTCAAAAGCATACGTTGCAATCGTATGAGAGCGTGAATAGTTCTCCTGAAGACCTTACTTACAGTGTCTCTCGACCTTTCGAACCATGTTGAAATGACCCTATTACGTATGTTGTGCCCTAATATGTGGAGGGTAATGGACAAGTGCTCATCGACAAGCACGCAACGCTTACCCCTCAATTTTCCATGTTCGTACAACATATCTTTCAATTTTCCAAATGGATTCCTTTTCATCCGAAGCATTTTGTAGCAAGTTTCATCGGACTTGTAGACGAGGTTATGGATAATTTGTCAATGCTTGTCATAACCTAGTTCGTAAGTTCGTTCCACATGACGCCTATGACTTGCCATAACTCTAAACATACGTACCATGAGTTCAATGAATCGCAGACAAATGTGGATGTGGTTCATTACCAAATCCCTTGGACGAGGTCGACCGCTTGACGAATTTGAATCCATAGGTGGGTAGTCTATTTGAAACCCAATTTCAAAAAATAATTGGTGAATCTCTTCCATTATAAAAGGGAGGCATAATTGCTCAACAAAATCCACCAAAAAAATCCATCAAATTCGACCAAACATGCCTTTATTTCTTAGGCCTCCTTAACAACAAAATATACGTATGAAAAAATTTGACACCTTAAAGACAAACCATGGCAAAAGGTTATAACACTCAACACTCTGATTTCACATGCACAAATGAATCCTCACAAAGTTCATGCACCCAAACTCCTCAAGAAAAATGAGTTGTAGAACCATAAAATAAGCATATTTTATAAGTTACGAGAGGTTTAGAAATGCTATGATCCAGTTCCAAATAAACTTCTTGATCCTACTGTTGTTTTATTCTTTGAAAACATGCCGTTTTTGAAGCCTCATCTTTCAAGGGAAAACAAATAAGATTCATTATTTTACATATACACCAGTGAGTAAACATTTCAAATACCAAGAAGATTTATGTTTTCATTACTAAAATATACTATACTAAAACATGAATATTTACATACGAAAGGTATTCATGATTTTGTGAATGCAGCTTAGATATGATTTTTTTTTAATTTCCTTGTGGTAATTAGTACAATTTCTATGAGTACTTCTATATTCGGTTCATTTCTACCCGTATTAGACAATTCGCAAAATTAATGCAATTCATGGCTTTCTTATTCTAATAGGCAATATTTTAAGCTAAATCGATGTGATCTTTCGATCAATTAAGCTCCTAGATTTTAATAGAAATCAGTATTTCCCAAAATTAATGCATTTCATTGGACTATAATGCTTGTCATTCACCCCATGCTAGTTAAATTTCATTAAACTTGTTTGATTGTGTGTGTTCATATATTAATTGTAGTTTGTTAAAACAGCTGTGGTGACCAAAAAGTCTATTGAACAAGCTTTATCCAAGCTTCCGCGAGAAGGGTTCGTATTTCAATCCATAATGCAGATCTCCTTAGCGTAATCAATTATAAATAAGCGGTACAACTAATTAAATAGAACACTACTGAATAAGAAGAAGAAGAAGAATCAGAACACCAGTGAACGAAAATAAGGGAAACAAATGAAATACATTGACAAAACTAATCGAACGACATGACACAACCGAAGAAGAAGACCAGTGAACGAAGCTTACCTTCTCGCGTTTCTCGCTGTTTGATTTCGGTTGTTGGTCGATCGTTTTCTTCTTCACGAAACTAGTGAACGAAAATTAAGGTTTTCCTCTTCAGTTCCTCCATACCTTCTCGCATTTCTCGTTGTTCGATTTCGGCTATTGGTCGATCGTTTTCTTCTTCGCGACACCAGTGAACGAAAATTAGGGTTCCTCCTCTTCAGTTCCTCCTCTCCTTATCGCGTTTCTCTGTTCGATTTCGGCTGAAGCACGATCGTTTTCTTCTTCACGACAGTTGTGGTGACGAATTAGGGTTCCACCTATTCAGTTCCTCCGCTTCAGTTTCAAGCAGCGGTGGTGATTCGATGAAGATTGGTAAATATGTGAGGGGTAAATTAGTAATCTCCAATAACCAACCACTTGGGATTAGTTAGTCCCACCAAAATTGGTGGTTTTGTTTAGTCCCCTCTCCTGCCCATTAGTTAATCCCGTGGCCTAGTTAATCCTCCAAGCGAACATCGGATTAACCAGTCCAGTATGGTTAATCCGACCTAAGACGGTGAAGCGAACATGCCATTGGTACATGTACATGCACTTTTGATTATCTTATCTGCTTAATATACATGGTACACTACTTTTCGGGTTTTCCACTACAGGTTGATGTTTATACACATAAAATCACTTATATATCTTATTTGTAAACCGAGTCTTCCGCTTATTTTATTCTTAAATACTTGTAAATTACTTGTATAGCTCCTGTAAATTGGTTAAAATAATATCTATGTATAGTTAATCATTAAATATCATGCCTAAACTTAAAATCCCCTTGTCGTGTAAATATTTGCTATGTAAAGACTTATTGAAAATGATAGCTTGTAAAACTATAGGCTAACTTTACAAATTGAGCTGAAGAAAATGTGACTATAGAGCTTGATTGGAAAAGTTAGCGGTAAACCGTAAAATGACGTTAGAGCAGCGTCAAACTAGCCGAGACACAGCTGACTGGTGACATGGGGGGGCTGAGGGGCGTACGTGGCGACCTGGGGTGCGGGGCTGCTCTGCCTCGGCTGTGAGGCATAGGGCTGGCAAAATGTGCTCAGTCTCGTTTGTCCGATTTTGTCCGGACCCGTTTTAAATGGGACCGGGCAATATTTTTGTGAAAAACATACGGGACTAGACAATGTTTTTTGTCCGTTTAAAAATACGGGACCGGGACTGGACAAAAATTCTTATAAAACGGGTACCCGTTTATTGATTAATTTGATTTTAATGTGATTTTTAATTTGTGAATTGATTTTAATTTATTTATTTTAATTAAAATTAATGTGTAATTATGATGTTTTATATGAAAAATGTGCAATTGTATAATTTTTTTGGCGAAACATTAAATTGTTTGAATAAAATTTTATAATAGTTTTTTATGTTGATACGTATTATTTTTTTATATTTTTGAAAAATAAAATGCATGTATGATTGTAATTTAGTTTTTATTGTGATTATGTGACGGCCCCAACTACAAATAAGAGCACCGCCCGGCCTAATCCCTTAATTAAGCCCTAATCTCACATATAAGACCTAACAAGGAATTAGTCAGCCTTAGTTAAACACCTACATACCTACCATTTATGATACCACATACGGTTAACTTAATCGTTCTAATGACTAACCTATGGTTGTCTGTAAATCAGAGTTACTAATTTTTTTTATCTAACCAATTATTCAGTGGAAGTCTTATTCAGTTACTAGTGGAAATGAAATCCTAAGGTCTAACCTATTGTGGAAAAACCAGGAAATAATGATCACATGCATATATAAACAAAAATGGTGATATATACAACATGTGTCCAGTTCTATAGTCCTATCACTCAACCCAAAAGGCAAATGAGCATGTACATAAAAAAGTTATACAAAAGCATACAAAACATACAAAAGTAGGTCGTAGCAGTCCTCCGCCGGCTCAGAGGTAGTCACCAATCTTCTCTTTGCCTGGTCTGCTACTCGGTTGATCTGCACCCACCATCACAAACTAGACGGTGAGTACATGAATTTATTTAAGTAATACTGAGAGACATCGATCCACATTCCCAAATAGGCAACAAGTATCAAATTGCGTAATTTAAATAGAAACTATGTTAAAAGAAACGTCATGCAAAGAGATACTTGAGTTAATCAAATCCGAAACTGACTCAAGGCTAAGTAGTAATGGATTAGGGTCGGTCGGCCGCGATCTTCATCACATAAGCCTGTCCACTACAATTTGAGCTCTGCTCTATAACATTTCAATACAAGTTTGAGCTCTATATCATAATATCAAAAGGTCGTACTTACGATTACGCCTTTTCTATTCCAAGTTAATTAGTCGTCACCGGAATGTATACTTGCTAACATACCTGAGTTTCAAAACTCGTCATGTTCACCCAAGTTATTCTTGCGCCAACAAACCCCGAGGTCCTGTTACCCCGTTCGAGGTACGTTACCCCGTGTGTCATGCAAGGTAGTGGAGAAATTCCCTAACATCCTGGCAAGTCTAGTGACCCCCGTATGAAAGCTGAATTTCTATCATCAAATGACCCTAACCACAAGAACCACTTTCATGTTCAATAATGACTCGGTAATGGAATCCAAAAGATGTAATTGCATACTGATGCACAAAGAATAAGAGTCAAAATAAATAAATTATCCTAATAGCATGCTGTATCACTGACTTCCACACATAACAATCAACATGACATAGTATAAGAATTGGAATCAATGATATACAAAACAGAGTATGCTATGAATATCACAAAATGAACAACTGAACAAGTCATAGCATATAGATTTCAAAGGTAATTCAGTTCGAATAACAGAGAAGAAATAAATAAATGGAATGAAATGTAAATAAATGTCTCAAATCAGCTTACTTACATACACACAACAATTCCTAAGCTATCCGGCTTTCGTCGCGTCGATGTACGCACCCAAACCCCGCAATAGCTCCTCTGGGATCCTAACAATTGAAAATGTATCAATTTAAGTTCCAATTTAATGATTTAACATCCCTAAATTGGTCGACATCGGTCAAAATTGAGTTCGAGACTAATTTACCGATTTCACGTTTTTCGAGGTAAAACCCTGATATAACGCCTCGATCGACTCCCGAATTCTTCACTTTTTATAGGAATATTGAAGTTTTATTGATTTGGGTCACAAATATATGTTTTCCTATTTTTCTGTAATTTTTCTGAATTTTTACATATTTTTATCTATTTTTAGGAATTTATTATATATTAAAAACAATTTAATTAATTAAATAATTAAGTATATATAATTAAATATATATATTATATATATTGGGGTGGATCCGGGTCAACCCGACCCGGGTCGGTCTGACCCGGTCCTCCGCGGGTCAGGGTCAGTCCGACCCGACCCATATGAGTTCGGGTCGACTCGACCCGATCCTCTCTTCTTCTTCTTTTTCGCGAAGCAGCGCCTCTGCAATTTTTTTTTTTTTTTTTCTTTGTGAGGCGTTCCAACCCCAAAGGGTTTTGATGGCAAGGGAGATCTCTTTGCCATCTCTCCCGTTCCTCTCTCAGTCGGCCATGGAGGTCGAACCTCCATGGCCACGACACCGAAAGCAACAACAACAACAGCCGACACACAACAACAATCAACAAGAACAATAGGTCACTCACCGTCCTCGAGCTCTTGGTGTCTCTCTCTCTTTCTCCCCGTTTTTCTTTCTTTCTTTCTTTCTTTTTCTTCCCGATTTCGATCGGTCTCTCTGTGTGCGTTGTTTTTTTTTGTTTTTATTTGGAGAGAGAGAATGAGATAATGATGAAACATATATCTATACTATTATAATAGCAAACCCAAAGCGATTAACCGTGAAGCCTTTTTGGCTAAAAGTCCCGATAATGCCCCTAAGTACTTTGATCCAAATATTTAAAATTTGGGATAAATTGGTAATTTAATCGATAACTCCAAATTAATAGGCGATTTCGAATTTAAATGTGCAAACCGAAATTGAATTACTTTCTAAAAGTACCCCAATTCCTAACAAAGTGGGATTTGGAGATTTACTTCTCTCTCACACACACACATCCACGTTTCTCTCTCTCTCTCTCTCTCTCTCTCTCCCACGGTTCTCTCTCTCCCCTCCACTTCTCTCTCTCTCTCTCCACTTTCCACGTTTCTCTCTCTCTCTCTCTTCCACGGTTCTCTCTCTCCCCTCCACGTCTCTCTATCTCTCTCCACTTTCTCCTCCAGCGTTCTTTCATTTTTCTCCATTCACGTTTTTATTTACATATGGTTTCCTAAAATAAAAAATGATGATTTTAACCATTGAGATGTCGTTTTAATGAGTTCCATTAATCGCTACCATTTTCACATCACCTTCAAGTCTATTATTCTTCACGCCTCCATGAAGACCTCTATGAAAAAAAAATGGCAGAGATACAAATCTTTCGATTGGAGAGTGCGCACTCACTTTCGCCATGTTGCTCTTTGGGATCTTTGTGAAGTATTATATTTTAATTTGCTTCGGAAACTGGGAAGGTACGTAACTTCAATCTTATTGATGCAAAGTGATGTCATGCGGTGCCATTGTATTTTTCATAAATTTTATGGTAATACTTTATGTTATGAAAATATTCTTTTTCTTAATAATTAAAAAAAACTTCAACTTAATTCGTCTTCAAAGTTCATTAATAGAGTTTTCACTTTTTGCAATGTATAATTTATTGGGTTCCTACTTTGACTACCATGCATAATTTAACTTTCACAAATGTTTATTAATACATTTATTGTTTATGCCTCACGCGCATAGCGCGTGCCCATTGACTAGATAGCTATCTAGTAGCACCGTTTTTCTATTTGTATAAAGTTTTGATTTAGATAGCTATTTAATAGATATTAAATTCCATCGATTCTATTTAATAGATATTTAATAGCAATATGAAAACAATGTTTGTTAGGACTCTATTTCTTTTTTTTTTAGAATCGGATTCTAATTTGATGAAAAGTTATATTTAGGTACTTAATACCACCGGATGTATTTGGAAATAATTTTATTTAGATAGCTATTCAATAGCTATTTAGTACCACAATTTTCTCTTTGTATATAGTTTTGATTTAGATAGACACCTATTTAATAGATATTTAATTGCAACGGTTCTATTTAATAGCAATATGAAATCAGTCGATTCTTAGGACTTATTTTTTTTTGTTCTTTTTAGATAATATAAGAAGTTACATTCTATTTATATTTGTGACTTTTTGTCATTAAGATAATATTTTAATATTAACTTTCACAAATGTTTATTAATACATTTATTGTTTATGCCTCACGCGCATAGCGCGTGCCTATTGACTAGTATATATATATCTATATATGTGGCTACTTTCCCACAACAAATTATCTTTATTTAATTAATTTTTTTTTAAAAAAAGTTGATTTAACTAATTACACTTACCCCACGAGCTACTACCTCGGTCCCACATCGGAGCGCGACTTGAGGCGCGTCCCCGCTCGTCTCGGTATCTGCATACCCGTAAATGACTTAGTAGTCTACACATATACAATACACTAGGCAAAATAACACAATAAATATAACATTTACCTCGGCCACCGTGCCTCGGTAGTGACACGTATCGCACTGCGGGTCCCACGTCACGGGTCATTGTGTCCTAATTAACTAATTAAACGTGGATTAATTATTGGGTCGTGACAGATTATTTGTGATGATTGTTTATAATATATTTAATATTTATTTTTTGGTAATTGGTGACTTGTAGACTTATAAGTTGTAGTTGAGAGGTTTTTTTTTTAAATAATTGATAAATAAAATATTTAATCATATTTAAAAATAAAAAGCGGACAAAACGGGAGCCGTATGTTTTACAAACATACGGGACTGGACAAAAAAAAATTGCCCGTTTCAAAAATGGGACCGGGTCCGGGCACCAAATTTAATCATTATAAAAATGGGTGTCCGGTCCCGTTTATGTCCGGTCCCGAATTTTTGCCAGCCCTGAATTTTTGCCAGCCCTAGTGGGGCATACGGGGCAGCCTCGAGGTGCGGGGCTGCTCTGCCTCATAGAAGTTCTTAAGGTGAACCGCTTTAAATATTTATGTTCAATCTTACAAAATATGCTAATATATTAAATGATGTCAAACGTATAAATCAAGCCTAATGGAAGAAAAGGAGTGCAACATGTGTGATTTGTGATTCAAATATTTTTACTAAGTTAAAAGAAAATTTTTATAGGACCACAATTAGACTAATTAAGCTTTATGAAAGTGAATGTTGGGTGGTGAAAAACAATAAGTACATAAAATAAACGTAACGAAAACGAAAATATTTAAGTGGATGTGAGGTAAAACTTGTAAAGATAGAATAAGAAATACAAATTTCAAATTTTTTTTTGAATAGCACCAATTGATACAACGATTAAGAAATGGCGGTAGCGGTAGTTTGGATACCTCCAAAGATTGCATACCCCCACTAAAAAACTTGACTAAATATAATTTGAAGAAATTCGACAAGGTGTACATTGAACATAATTGAGATGCATTAATTAGAAGGTAATAAAATATTGAAAAACACACTATTAATTACATTAAAAATTGAGCATGAGAAACGAGTTTAATATCTGCAGGCGATCCCATCAAACTTTGCAATTGAGCCAATGTGTTGTCGATGTTGTTGTTGTTATTGTTGTTGTTGTTTTGGAGTGGTTAGAATATAACTCTTGTTAACTAATGCGCAATGAGACTTGGTGCGCCACGACACTTGTGTTTTCTAATGGCCTATGCGTATCTCTCCATAGACATTTGCATGTCATCTTGACCCAGTGGGTTTAACGCGCAATAAGACTTAAAGTTGTGTTTTCTAATGGCCCATATTTCCATATAGACATATGCTTTTCACCTTGAGTGAGTAGGTTATTGGGCCTCGACTGTTGAGTCCATTGACTTTCTTCTCTCAGTAAATGTCCAAATATTTTTATATTTTTTTTTAGAAAACTCTCTCTAACTGAGTTGTTTCCGTTTCTCTTTCGCCGAGGTTTTTCCAACCTTCAAAAGCTTGACTCTACAACTAATTCAATTCTTCGTTCGTTCGTTCGTTCATTCACGAACCAAGTTAGGAGATTTTCCGTTTCTCAATCTCCACGAATCAACAGCTCGGATCGTGTATCAACGAAGGGGATCTAAGAAGCGTGCGATGCCTGATTTCTGCTCGTAAAAAGGGTTTGGATTTTATTCTTTCTGAAGGATTTTTCTGGGTTGAATGCTATCGATTAATCTGCCTTAGTTTATTCTGAACTGGAAACTCTTGTTCGTCTACGAGCAAAGCGCGTATCAATTCGTTGATAATGATGCCCAAATGAGTCTTTTTGGTCGTCTGATGTTGAGATAGTATCTTGTATTGAAACCCCTATACTGATCGGTTATTTCAGCGAGCTGCCCAACGTTGGCGGAACTCTGAGCTCCGGCGAATTGGCGACTCATCTCCGGTAAACATTCTCTCTTGTCTCTCGTTTTTTTAACCTTTTTAAATGAATTATCATCATTAAAATGGAAAAGAACTTTGAGTCATTTGGTCTGTGCTGAAGTAATTCATAGATTACAATTTGCTTTAAAATTCAATTTTTTCTTCATATCATGTATCTCTTGCAATTTATATTAAACTTTTTGTTGAGAGATTGTAGAAAGTGGTGGAGACCTAATAATCTAATATTGCATCAACTAACAGGGGTGTATTCAATTGAGATTTTAATAGATTTTTGGTTACTTTTATAAGTGGATGACTTTTATGAAGTTTGTAAATTTTCGTAGACTTTTAACGACTTTGATAAACTTTTATGTAAACTTCATTTTGATGACTTTTATTAACATTTAAGATTTTTAGTGACTTTTATGAACTTTTTAAACATGATTTTGATTGATACTAGTAAATTTTTGTGATTTTTATATTGAAACAATATTTTGCACTTTATTATAAAAAATAGATGAATACTTATATTTCTTTTTGTTAAGAACTATTACTGATTTTTTAAAAAGTATTTTGTATTTTAATAAAAAAAATCATATATATATATATATATATTTATGAATTACTATCAAGATAGTAACATAACAAATAAGTAAATAAATATCAACAAAACAAATAGGTAAAAGAATAATCTTTTAGTGGCAAAAAAGAATCAAATAAGATCATTGTGTAAAAATTTTGCACTTTTTTTTGACTTGCATAAAAAACACCTATATTTTTTCCTTAAGAATGATAGTTTAAATTTCTTGAAAAGCACTTCTTGCATTTGAAAAAAAGAATATACGATTTCTTCTCCAAAAATAATAATATTACACTTTTTGATATTATAATTACACACTTAATAAACGAAACTTCTTCGTAAAAAAATCTTATAAAAAATATACAATAATGCAAGAATGAGATCTTGTTAATAACGACATCATTTTCACTTTCATCAATATAGACATTAGAGTATAATGAGTGAGGAATGAAATCCATTAGTTGTGGAGTGGTTAGAGAAGTTGATAAAAACAATTAATAAGAAAATACCTTGTGAACAATGAAGTCCTTATTGAATAAAGGAACCAACAAAAATTAAAAGTCTCTAAAAGTTTTTGGGTTGTGGTGAGGAGAAGTTGAAGATTTCTTTGTATGTACTTTTATACAAAAAGTCTATAAAAGTCGAGATTTGTAACCAAACCACAAAAGTCATCAAAAATTAAATACACCTTACTTTTATAAATTCTCTAAAAGTCTAAATTGAATACCTCAAAACTTTTATAGACTTTTAAAAAGTCTATAAAAGTTCACATTGAATACACCTTACTTTTATAAACTCTCTAAAAGTTTTAATTGAATACACCTAAACTTTTTAAGTAATTAACAGTAACCAAAAGTTCGTTAAAATCTCAATTGAATACACCCCTGTAAAAGTCCTAACTCTTTTGCCAATGTATCTCTAGCGAGATGGATTAGGCATCACTTGCCGAAGGTGAGGTTGGGGGTTCAATTCAAGTTGGAGTCAAGGGTGCGTTGTAATTATAAACTTGGTTTCTTTTAGGAAAAAAAGAGTCCTAACTCTTCTAATGTGTAAATGAAAAACTTGAAATTTTTTATATGTGGCAACTGATATTTTTCCATTTGGGTTTTCATCATACAACAACAACATAGCCTCAATCCCAAATTAGTTGGGGTCGGCTAAATATGTAGTTTCAATTCTATGAATTACAGTACTTCATACTTTGCTTTCTATACAACTTCATTTAAAAATATGTAGTTTCATTGTGTTACGAATTAAATTGTGTTACGAATTAAACCAACACTTTTTAATATGTAGTTTAAAGAATATGTCTTTGAACCCATCTAACTTATCACGACGGCAAGTGGCTTCAGCTTATGGGATAGGTTTTTAAACCCTGATTTCTTATTCATGACACCTTATTTGTGCTTATCCATTGCCAGTTGCAGCATATTCAGCATATGCTTCCTAGATTTTCCAAATAGTTTACTTGCCATTTTTTTTAAACTTAGGAATTATGAATTAAAGCTTGTAGAGCCAATTTTTGAGTTCTTTTGTTTTCCAAAAGTGTTTAGCTGCAAGTGCTGAAAATCATTTTTAAAGACGCGTTATATGTTTGCCCAATTCTTAGTGGTGTGGTTGTTGCTCAACAGACTCAACTCAAGTCCTTAGGTGATGGCTGTGTTTAAGATACTTACTGACAAGCCCTAAAATACCGTAAGTTTCTTGTATTAGGCATTGAAAGAATCTTAAATTTCAAATCAAGGTTTTATGAATTAGCAATAACCAAATATATTGAATTAATCAATTTTTACTACGCCATTTTTTCCTTATAATTCTTTTTATGGTTGTGGTATTGAAACCCATTACTTCAACACGTGCATATCATGTTTCAAACCATTGATATGCGATTTATACCTTGTACAAAGTTTTAAATAATCATTTGTTGTGATCTAGTACATGTTTAACTATTCTTTGAGATTATGTTTAAGAACATTATTTCTTTCTTCCTCGCTCTAATATATATATATCATCGTCTGTAATCTTCATTTTTGAAAATTCTTTCATGATTTTTCAACTATTATTTGGAGGCATTTTAGTTATTAGTATTCATTAAACAGGTGATGGAGATATCGCTGTTAAAGGCTCTCATCAGCAACCTCTCTCGGTTCACCCTTTTATCTTCTTGCAACAACGTAGATTCTGAACCAGTTCTGAGTTATCACAGAAAGATAGATGAGATAACGAAACTGCTAAGGCCTTTACTCGATTCTGTTGTTGATTCCCATATTGCGTCAAATGAGGACTTCAACAAAGCATTTGAAGAATTGGATGGGCTTGTTAGTGAAGCGATTGAGCTTATCGAAAGCTGGAATCTGATCACGAGCAAATTTTACTTTGTATGTCACAGGTTTATCTTTTTGAGCGGACTTATGTACTATTTAGTAGGGGTGGACATGGGTCGGGTCGGGCATTACCCGACATTTTTCTATCCTACCCGGCGGGTCGGATAACAAAAAACAATACCCGTTAACCCACTTGTCATAGTTGGGTAAATCGGTTAATTACCCGATACTTACCCACCCACCACTCATACACGACTCGCTTTCGATCAGGCAAGGCGGGTAGGGTAATTTACCCATTTGCCCTACAAAAAGATAAAATTTTTTAAATTTTGTTTAGCCAAATCAAAGTTGTTTAACTAAGCTAAACTTTAACCACCTTGATGTAAAGGTGGGCTCTTTTTAAAGGCAATTTTGAAACTTTTCGATTTTCTTGAGTCAATGTGGGACTAAATGGGAGAGAAATTCAAGTACTTTAAAATCAATTCTCAAGCTTCTTTCTTATGTTTGGTTGATGTGGGACTAAATGAGAAAGAAGATAAAGCCCACAAGCTGTTTAGGTTTGAAAGAATGAAGTTACCAAAATATTAATGCATGTCTCTTTAGTCCATTGGCTATATAGTCCTCAAAAAATAAAAAAATCTAGCTTAAGATGACTATGTAAGTATGTAATAAGTTGTTAGCCTTGCATGACATTCTCATAAAATAATGCCAAGCGTGCTAGTGTAGCTTATGGAATTATCAACTTCATTATCTCTTATTATATATTGGAGAATTGTGTCTCACTAGTGTCATAATCGATGTGGGACTAAAAGTTGAAATGAAAACACCTCATTAGTCCCACATAGAAAGAGTAAGATAGGAAACAAGAGTTGGGTGCTGACTTTGACAAGACTCAAATTCCTATCTATTTATCTCACATTGCTTGTAGAGTGGGTATGATGAAAGTTCTCCTATATAAGAGAGACTTTAGCCTTCTATCTAAACCAAAGTGTTCCTTATGAGTACACTAAATTAGATGCCAAGTACTTGCATCTGCTGTCCGGGTCGGGTTGGGTAGGAGCTAATTTTTTTTGTTACCCATTACCGTACCAGGCTAGATCGGGTATGTCGGGTAATAACCCGACATCTACCCGCCCACCTTATGTACTCGACTCGTTATTCGTCGGGTAGGGCGTGTAAAGCGGGTCGGGTCGGGTAGATGGGTAATTGTCCAGCCCTACTATTTAGTTAGTCACTTAGTCCTCAATCTTGCTTCCATGCAGTTATTACATGATTTTAAATCTGACATATTTCATTTTCTGATGCATTTTATTTGGAGGCATTTTATTTATTCGACAGTGACGGTCATCTGTTTGTTTTCCTATTCGACAGTGATGGTCATCTGTCAAATTCACGTGATCTTAGAACAAGAGTTATCTTACCCTTCTGTGGGTAATGCAGTAATAAAAGTGCAACCCAAAATCAGAATTGAAACCAAGGTCTCAAATTTAATGGCCTCATGATTCTAACAACATGTTGTTATAGAAGGGGAAAGCTCAAGTTTTTTCCTCTTTTAAAATTCCAAAATTTTAGGCTTTTATATTTTCATTCACCTAGGCAAGTTAATTTTGATTAATATTGAAATCGAATATGATTTGGTTTTGCATTTGTTACAAGAAAGCTTTGCACTTCTTTCTTTTTTTGTTTAGTTTTTGGCTTCTATTGTTAGTTTGTAGTTTACTAGTGCAACTATTTTGATCGATGAAGACAATTGTTTTGTATTGCAAACTTAGAATATAAACTCAAGTTGTCAATAAAGTTCAACAACAACAACAAGAAAGCTCAAACTCAAATTAATTGGGGTCGGCTACATGCATCAAACATTCCTATTCAACTCCACGAAATGCAGTTGATCATGTGATTTGATAGTTTTTTTGAATCCTTCATAATTAATGCATTTTAGCTTTATATTCACAATTCCTTCATTTTCTTTGGTCATGTTTGGATGTGTCCAAACACCGCAACCACCCTTCTCTAATTTTTGTTTCTACCCTAAATCCTTTTCTTTTATTCTATACTCATGATCACATGTCCACCTAAGCTTCTTTTATTCTATACTCATGATCACATGTCCACCTAAGCATCTTCTTCTCTGGTGCACTCGTTTTATCGATGTTTTGTTTCTTGTCAATCAACATTCACCCGAGAAAGCATAGCTGACCAAATTGTAATCTTATAGAATTTTCTTTTTAGTTTAAAGGTATTTCTCGGTCGCTTGTCATACTTCTACAATCTTCTAATTTTTCATCCATTTTGAATTTTATGTAACATCAGTAGTGTCCACTTCCTTCATAATATGGTTTCATGGTCAGCTGAAAATGAAGGGGTACACAAAGGTGTACAATTATACTTTGTTAAACGATAACATGAGTTATTGTGGTATATTGTATAGTTTAATTATTCATCTTTCAACCTATGAGGATGCATTCTTAGAGTATTCTTTTTTTTTTGTATTTTTTTGGAAAGAAAAGTGAGACTAATATCTTGCGAACTCACTTAAAAAAAAATAATCTTGCAAACTTAGAACTTTTATTGATGACGTGGAAACATTTGATACTTGCAATGATTTCCTTCGTTTCTTCATCTATTGACTCAATTAAGGGAGGCATATGTAATTGAACTGTTAACCTAAAAAACATTTCTGATTTCTTGATGAGTTTTTGGTCGTTTCCAAATTGCTTCTGTACTGTCTTGTTCGCTACCAAACAGTTGCCTATATGAGACAGGAAATTCAAGTGATGGTATCTTCTTTTAATAATTTTCCACCTTGAGAACATGCCACGGATCTCTTATTTTTCATAACTAGTAAATGAGTTTCAGGCAGTATTCACTGCACTGCAGAAATATGGAGCAGATATTTAGAAACTGCTTGATTGAAATTTTCAAAGATCTTTATTTCTGTTTCTTTGTTTTAGTCTTCGGTCATTCAATCTTCTTTGACAAAAACTAAGTTGAAATAATAATTTTCAATTTATTCTACTCATGTATGTATAAATTATATTAAAGTGATTCTCGTAATAATAATTCTGTTTTACTAGTTTTGCACTTAATCGAGCACAATGGAAGAGTTTGATCCATGTAGCCGACCCCAATCAATTCGGGATTGAGACTATGTTGTACTCATCCTTTTTTTCCTTTTGGAGCCTGCAAAGAACTGCTTTAAGTACTTAAATTTGATTCCGTTCGAGGCTGTCTCCCATCTTTTTTTAGTTTCCTGGTGCTGGCACTGTTATAATTATATGAGATTCAAGTGATGCATTGGGAATTATCTTACATCTATTTATATTGTTGTTTATTTAAATATTTGATTGTAAATTTGATACATCGTATGCAACGATTGAAAATTATTAACTTTTTCCAATATTTTGATCACTCATAGGTTACAATTGGGAAGTCTAATTTGATGTAGGAAACTTCAAAGCTTTAACATACTGGTCAATGCATGAAATGAAGCATCTTATGCACTTTATGCGTATTAAGTTATATAATATGTTTCTTTAGGCAAGAATCTTCATCTATTGAATGCGCTAAGTTGAGTGCAATGGAAGAGTTTGATCCATGTAGCCGACACCAACTAATTTGGGATTTAGGTTTTGTCGTTGTAATGCTACTGACACGGATTTTTGAGCAACCAAACTATTTTTAGCGTTTATTGCCAACATCCAGTAGGATATATTTATCAACTGGTTATGAATATTTTATTGCAATTTGTCATTTTACTTTTGTATCCCATTTTAGATTAAAGTTCACTATTGATGAGTTTGATTTTCTTGGATGGTGGATATTATTTCTTTCTTCGTTTAGCAATTTTATTGATTTATTCTTTAAATAGAGAATCGATATCTTGTAAAACTGCTTATATGCTTTTATTCATGTGATAATATTTTGATAAAATTTTATGTTAGCTATGATCTTTTCTCTTAAAATCCAGTTCATTTTGAAAAAAAATAAAAAATCAAGGTGGTTTATTTTGAATATCAAATTTGGAAACTAAGTAGATTCTTGCTATGGTATTCTTGATTTAAGGTTTCTCTTATATCCAATTCTTAATTCAATGTTTATAGTAATCTAATTAATATGAAGAAGTTCGAAGAAGTGCAAAAGATTCCTATATGAAGACCAGATGTGATCCTTTGTGGGACTTATTAATCCTCGTTTAGTTGTAAACATCGCATTCAATCTTCTAAGAAACCCTACATGGAGAAATCACTTTTTCTAAAGGAAAGAACATTGGTTTCTCAAGTTCATTCCTTGATAGAGACGCCTTTTTGCTATAATTTTTTAGTTTTTCGTGTATAATTAAAGGCCTCTTCAAACCTTAAAAAAAGGCCTCTTTAACTATTCTCTCTAAAATGGATGCTATGATATATTGGCTATTTCACCGCAATCTTCCTTTTTTGGAGTTATTCGAGTGTTTACATGGGATGCATTAATTAGGAGGGATTTGAATGATTTGGAAAGCTCACCATCAATTGCACTTAATCAAGCACAGTGGAAAACTTTGATTCATGTAACCGACTCCAATTAATTTGGGACTGAGGCTATGTTGTTGTTGTTGTTGTTGTTGTTGTTGTTGTTGTTGTTGTTGTTGTTGTTGTTGTTGATATTGTAATTATAGATGAGTCCTTGCATTTCTTGGGAGAACAAGTTCATCACTTTATTTAATAAATTTCTCCTTGCAATTTAATATCACTCAATCGTTATTTTTTAGTGTGTGATCAAGAAGTTTACTGGGCTGGGATTTGGAGCATTTGTTAAAATAACTAATTCTGAAGGCATTACCTGGCTAGTGTAGGATTAGCTTTGAGGAGTAGAGGTAAAATGCTTTTATGAAGAAAATGTATTTGTGTTTTCGTTCGCTAAAGATATTATTGGCGGAGTAACTTATTCCCTCTAGCACTAATTTTGTGTGTATGGATCGATATTTTTATTCTTATATATTGCTTATTTGCTTTCATAATTTTTCTTGTGCTTGGTTAATTGCATAAAGGATTATTTTCTAATTTTCTCCACCTTGTAGTTAGAAGTTCTGGAGGGAATTGTTACAATTGTTCTTATTATGATATTCACAATAAATCTTTCACATATATTCCAATAAACAATCAAAGTGACAGCATTCTGTGCTTAAAATACGGTGGATCTAGCCAAACATGTTTAACCTTAAATAAATTTATGTTGACAGATATGTGATTGATAAAATACAATATATAACTCAATCAGGATTAAGACCAGTAGAAATGAAGTCAATTATACAGGTGTAGTCTGTAAGCACTAAAATCCTCTCGAGAATGGAAGGATTTTTAGTCTCCCTTCCCAGCAAATGAACCTGGATATTGTGTTTCTGATTTTTGAGCTAGGGTGCTTTCATTTGATTGTTCCTGTTTGGAGTAATATTAAACTAATGTGAATGATTTTGCATGAAATGACCTTTAACTATGCGGTAATGATTTTTGATTGCTTGATGTCAGTTTACTTTGTTGGAGTGTCATTCTTGAGTCTTCTCTAGACTTTTTTGATAGCATTAAGAGTAACTAGTTTTTCAATGCTAGTATATGGTGAACCAAGTCTTTTGTTGCTGCTGTAATCTGTAATTTTCTTGTTGCGATAACTGAGAAGTCCTAAAGATATGATATATAAATCACAGCCTAATAATACATTTATAGGCTCTATGCAAATATGAATTACACATCTAATACATTAGTGATTCTATCTAGTCTTCTAATACATTAAGGACTATGAATTGGCTTCTGATAAATTTAAATTCATAAATTAATCTAGGCCTTTAAGCAATATATAAAATAATGTTAAGAAGTACTACATATTAAATAAATTTCTGTTAGTCCAAGACCCTAGATATGTGCTGCATCAATTCTTCATTGCTTGAAGAACTTGACTCTGGCAAGGTAAATTGTAAGAAGAGACATGATAATGATCCTCCTACATGAAGAGGAGGCTGTCACAGACTCCCAATCAATGTCAACTGTGCAAAGGGAACAAGACTGAGAACCTCCTTATAATCTTCAATTCTTAAAGTTGATTTCAACAATCATGGCAGGTGTTGACATAGAAGAATGTCAGCGGCATGTGCTGCATTTGAAATTTGTAATTGATTAGTAATCTTTCGGTGGATGAAGTCTATAGTCTTAAGAAAGTCTTAAAAGAAAAAAAAAATGAAAAGAAGAAAATGATTGTCTGGTGAGATATTCCAAATTATTCTACTAAAGAGTGATAAACGAAGAATATTTTTTTTGGAAACTTTAGAGAAGACAATAGGAAAAGGATCTATTTTTACTCTTTGGCCTTGAGTTTAGACTTGCTTCGGTGACTTCTTAAGAAGAACAAGAATAAGAGGAGACTTAAGAGGAAAAGACCAGAAATGAAGAAAGAAACAGAGGATGAAAAGAAGAATCCTCCAGAAGCAGAGGAGTCAAAGAAAGAATAATTAATGGGAGAAGAATATAAGATGGAGAAGGTGATTAATATGCTATCTGAGCAGAAATTTAGAGTTTGCCGCAGAAATTTGAGTAGAGAGAAATGCCAAGATTAAGGAGAGGATGGAGAACAAGAAGAAAATTAAAAGTAAGTGGTATGCAGAAATTAGAGAAAACCATAGACTGGAAGAAGACGAGTCACGCTTTATTGCTAACAATAATTCACGAAGGGAAAGGAGAAAGAGAACAAAAAATATCAGAAAATATATGTATTCTTTCAATTACCACATTTTTAAAATTACAGCCTAAGAATATGTTCATGGACTCTAAACTCAAACTAATTGGAGCTATTATACTCATTGATTCTTTCTACTCATTAGTATTCTAATAATTAACATCGTAATAAATCTAGGACTCTTGAACAATATACAAACTAGAATCATATTAATCTAGAACTCTAGATATGTTCTGCATCCTAAGGTCTACCAAATCTTTGGTTGTTGCTGTTTATCTTTAATTTTCATATTGAAATCTCTAAAGATATGCCACGATCTATCTTACCCAGACCTTTCGCTTTAACCCTAAGTACCTGTGTTGGACTTTTAAAATATGTTTGACACTTGAAAAAATTTGGACGCTTCGATTGAAAAGCATTTTGTATAATGAAGATTCAAAATATGTAAAATAGAAAGGAAAAATAGAAAGAACTTCCGATTGAAGAATAAGAAAGGATATAGGTTCAGAGGCCAATATATATATACATTAGTCCATATATCTGTAAATTTGTCTAAGTATTTCGACACTTTTTGCTGAGTCTATGTGCCCTTAAATTAGAGAATAGCTAGGACTGACATTTAGACACATCCCACACTCGGTCCCCATACCCAAGTCCACGTAACATAGGCCACAATTGTTATGATAGAAATAATAATATGATTACGAAGCTGTTGAATGCTAGGATTTGTCACACCTGTTGCATCTTTGATTTCATGTTTGGCAGCGCACCACTAACGTGCATTGTCGTGTGTTTTCATATCACATGTTACTTGTTATTTGAGGGCAACCGAGGACACAAGGGTTTCATGCAAGGCACAGTTTGATGGACCTGTTCCTCATTTGGGCCTGAAGTGTTGAAAGAGCATTTACATTTTGTTTTTATTTTTATTTTGGCTATATTGGAGAAATATGTTTGTTTTACTTTGCATTTGTTGCTAAAAAGTCATTTTGCGAAGTGTGGTAGAATTCAAAATGAAAACAACCACATTACTTTTTGCCTTTTGTTTGAGCGAGAACTATGTTAGAACTGGTTCGTATCTGTAGTCAGTTCATGTTTTTGTGTTCCATCTTGTTGTATCATACGCTGCACATTCTTTGCCAGCCAATGGTACTCTTATCTCTCTTTTTTTTCGCTTACAAAAAAGAATGAGGAAGAGTTGAGTCTTAATTTCTTAGTGCTATATTACTGAATTGACGGTTGGGAAGAACATCAAAACAACACCATTCTTTGACATTGATACAGAAGAAGTATGTACTGTTTGCTGATGTGCAGAAGTCGGCATGCATTCTTTTATTGATCTTATGGCAGTTCTTGTTCATGGAGTTAACCTTTTTTTTATTTCTTATCTGGACACTCTGGATAATTTTTAGTTCAGTTAATATCATGATATTTTATCTCGTCACAGGTTATGCAGATTGAATCATTAATGACAAGGATTCATGCTTCTTGCTTAGATATTTTGCAACTTATGAACTCTTCATATTATGATCTCCCAGCTGATTTGAATTCTGCATCTATTGAGGTAAGTGTATCTGTTGCCTTCTCTGCATGATGGAGCTTACTATCTTGAGTGTCTAGACCTTCCTTCATCATATCTCCCAGAACTGAGTGAATTTGCACAATAATGTTCCAAATATTGTAATATCTAGATCCTTCACAATTTCCAATGTCAATTGAAAAGTAACTGTAAACTTGTCACCCAACGTTTGCAGTAAATTAATTTTCCTGATACTTAGATCAACCAATCCCGATGCAAGAAATTAGATCAACTAACTGATACATTATTCGGAGTGTGGCATTTAAAGAATTTTTCCACTGCCTGCATTGGGAGTTACTCCCTCCGGTCATTTTTATAAATCATTCTACAAAACTCTTTGTCAAAAAATATAAGTCGTTTTCGGAATTCTAGGTAACTTTTGTACCCCTTTACCCGTTTTACCCTAAACATTTGATTGCAATTAAACACTTGTTCTCTTTTTATTGGATAAAATAGAGAATTGGTGTAGTCAATCATATAATTAAAGCACAGGAAAGATTGTAATTTGAATCCATGATGAATGCGTTCCTTAATATGTGTGCAATAACAGTGGTGGAGCTGAACTTTTGATAATTTCTTTTGAACGTTTCTTTTTGATGCTGGCCCCTTTGAATGATCAATTGCAGCTTTGTAACGAGAAACTTAAATGCATCAAATGTGAACAAACATCAACTATTATCAAAGATGCCATCAGAGGTCAAGTTGAGAATTCGATTCCCAGTTCAGAAAGCATTGTCAAAGTTGCAGATTCCTTGAGTTTGATCTCTAATCAGGAGCTTTTGATGGAGGCTGTGGCTCTAGAAAAGTTGAAAATGCAAGCAGAGCAAGAAGAAAAGGATGGAGAGGCAAAATACATTGATCACATGATTGGTCTCGTCACTCACATGCACGATGTACTTGTGAAAGTGAAACAGAGCCAAAACACTACTTCAGTCCCGATCCCTCCTGATTTCTGTTGTCCTCTTTCTCTTGAATTGATGACAGATCCAGTAATTGTGGCATCTGGTCAAACTTATGAACGGGCTTTTATCAGGAAATGGCTTGATCTTGGTCTGACTGTTTGTCCTAAAACTCGTCAAACATTAGCTCACACTAATCTAATTCCAAATTATACAGTCAAAGCACTGATTGCAAATTGGTGCGAGGTGAACAATGTAAAAATGCATGATCCTGTCAAATCTATCAACTTAAATCAGGCTACTGCTCTTCTTGCGCATGCAGATTCTGGTGCCAAAGATGCGAATGGCATTTTTACTTCTGACCATTCTTCGAATAAGACAAGCCTTTCAAGGTCACCTGAGCCAAATAGATTGACTTCAGCTAATAAAAGCTTATCTTCATCTAGTGGAACCCATCAAGATAAAATAGCTCCATCACATGCTCGATCAGATTCAGAAGGTTCCATGGTTAGTGGGACTGTAAATGATTCTGGGTTGGACATGGGTAGAGCATCACTCGGAGATTCTGAAGAAAAAGAGGCCGGCTCAAAGGGTAGAGATTTTGGTTTAGGTAGCAAAGCTTTGATGACATCAACATTAGAAGCTTCTGAAGCTAGGGGAGATGATGAACAGTTTCAGGGACACAACCGAAGTAATTCAGTTTCTAGTTCTGTTTCTAATAAAGTATATTATCAAAGGACACCTACAAATGCGAATAATGTTTCACATGTGTCTGGTGATCTTTCCAACTACAGCAGTGATGCTTCGGGAGAAATGAAATCAGATCCTCCTGGTCTTCCATCTTCTGTTTCAAATAGAGAACCTGAGTTCTCTCCTCGTTTGGTAGAGACAAGGTCTAGAAGTCACACCATATGGCGACGACCAACTGACAGGTTTGTACCGAGAATAGTTTCTTCTTCAGCTATTGATACAAGAGCAGATCTTCTGGGTGTTGAGATCCAAGTAAAGAAGTTAGTTGAGGAATTACAAAATAGTTCAATTGAGATACAAAGAGCTGCAACTGCTGAACTTCGCCTCCTTGCTAAGCATAATATGGACAACAGGATTGTGATTGCAAACTGTGGAGCTATCAGTCATTTGGTTGGTCTGCTTCGTTCCCCAGACGCAAAGACGCAAGAGAATGCTGTCACATCACTTCTCAACTTATCTATCAATGATAACAACAAAACCACAATTGCAAATGCTGATGCTATTGACCCCCTAATTCATGTTCTTGAGACAGGAAGCCCCGAGGCTAAGGAGAATGCTGCTGCAACTCTTTTTAGCCTCTCTGTCATTGAGGAGAACAAGATCAGAATTGGGAGGTCTGGTGCAATAAGGCCACTGGTTGAATTATTAGGCAATGGAACTCCACGAGGAAAGAGAGATGCAGCTACAGCTTTGTTTAATCTATCAATATTTTATGAGAACAAAGCTCGGATTGTGCAGGCTGGTGCTGTAAAGTATCTGGTAGAGCTAATGGATCCAGCAGCTGGTATGGTGGATAAAGCAGTGGCTGTTCTGGCTAACCTTGCAACAATACCTGAGGGTCGGGTTGCGATAGGCCAGGAAAGAGGGATTCCTGTTCTTGTTGAAGTGGTTGAACTGGGTTCAGCCAGGGGGAAGGAAAATGCAGCTGCAGCCCTGCTACAACTTTGCACTAACAGCAATAGATTCTGCAACATGGTGCTTCAAGAAGGAGCTGTTCCACCATTGGTTGTATTGTCACAGACAGGCACACCACGAGCCAGGGAAAAGGTATGATGATATCAATGACCGCATGCTTGTTTAATATTTAGTAATTGAAACTTGAACTACCTTTTAGTTTTTGTAGCTTTCATTATCTCCTTATCTATTCTTATACTTCATATTGGTGGTTTACTTTACTCAATTGGTAGGCTTTTTTTACTGGTTGGATCATATTTTTAACTCAAATCAGGATTTACAAGGGGAAAAAGATTGAGTGACATACTTCTAACCCGAGTTGCTACAAAGCTTTTGATCTTTAGATTGTGAATCGAGAATGTGTGTGTAGATATGTTGTTGTATGTCTGAAGGACTAGCTAATGTCTAGCAAATGCATGTTCCAAAATCATGCCATCCTATCACTATCCTTTCACAAAAAAAGAAAAAATTTACATGCTATGGTGATTATATTTGTGTCTATTTTGTCAAGATATATGATGGTCAATGATGTATTAGAGACTAAATTTATACCCATGTGATGGGAAATATCTTTTTTTGTTGTCAAGCATTTAATGAACCATGTATAGCAATTAATGCACAAGAGTTATTAACGATTAGATCCAAACTCAAAGGTTCTAAAATGATGTTCCCATGACATGAACATTTATTTGGGTCCCATTGTAGCTATACCTTATATATACATATAGGCTAACCACATTCTAATAGGACTCCTAAAACAATTATAACTTCTAATTCGATAACAATAATATTCCTATTTCGACTCAACTAAATCTCTAACTTCTAATCTGACTCTATCCAAAACTTTCTAAAAGAGTTTCGATAAAAAAAGAACTTTCTAAAAGAGTAAACTTACTGTAATTTTGTTACACTTAAAAATACAAATAATTGAATAAATAAATAAATAAAATAATAAAGAACGTCTCTTCACGTTCTTCATCACTAACCTCTTGGTCTTCATGATCCATAGTTGTCAAGTCCCAAGTTGGATAATGCCTCGTTGAATAGAATTGGCTAATATATGCATGTCTCAGTTGTTTGGCTGCCTGTTCGACTTGAGGATCCAATTAATTCGAGTCTCAACTCGGCTATCGCCCGTTGGAATTGAGGGGGAGTGTCAATAATAGTCCCACATCAGGTATTTAAGTGAGTATTGAGTAGGTTATAAGTTGGGATGTGGGATGGTTTCTTGCCTTGGCATTTTGGTGTATGATCTCTCCCAACTTAAGCTTGACTCACACTCACTCCCTGCTACACTTTGACTTTGAGCATTCCATATTACAAAATTTAATATTTACCTAGTCCATTGACAGATTGGGAGGCTAATGACATGTCCCTGTTATTGTAAATCATTTAAACATTGTGATATTCCCCATAACTTATGATAGAGCTAAGCTGGAAACCTGACAAGAGTGGCCTCTACCTCTGTTGTTCTATGTTTAGACTTCTGTTGCCTTGCCATTTCAAAAAAGGATCTTCATTCCCTTACTGCAGTGTCTTAGGCAAGGCACCTATCTCGCGACATGGTTAAAGTGTTTGCTTGGCTCGTTTCTCTCAATAAAATAAATACAGGTGATCGGTGGAGAGAAGATTGGCTGATATTACTTTGCTTTCTAGTTGGTGTGTTTTATGTCAAAACTCAAAAGGAGAGCAAGACTTTGGAGGATCTCTTTATGGAATGCAGCTTTACAGAAGGCATTGGGTAAGCATTGTTGGAGGACTTTGGAAAGGCGGATATGGTGATTGGGACTCTATTTTCTCAATAGAGACAATCACTACTCGATGAAAATATTCAAGGGAGCATGAAATGCTAAGTTTGGGCATTGCTATGTATGTATGGGTTGAAAGAATTAATGGTTTTTTGAGAGATGTGCATCAATGGAAGAAAAGCAGAACTCCAATAAACATAACATGGCAACACGGCTAGTTGCCTCTAAAATCTTGGCTTCTTATTAATGAATGGGTTAGAAATTGGTGGACCATAGTCTAGTGAAGGAAATACGAAGTGTCTGGATGTTGTGTGCTGTTTTACGTATTTCTGCTTTTTTAGTTGTAAAGCCTTTTAATCATCAACTGCATTAATGTAGCAGATTGAAAATATAGGTTCAACGTAGCCAACGCCAATTAATTTTGGACTGAGACTTGGTTGCTGTATTATTAGTTGGAGTCCATATTATCATTAGTCAGTCAGTTTTGTGAAGTGCAATAACCAAAAGAAATAACTTTTGCATCACGGAGTTTGCGTTAAGCATATACTCTGCATCTGCAAATTTACAAGTCAGAAAAGAAAATATCAACTCTAGTAAAACTGTAAGCATGCAGATAATGAGAGGAGCATCTAATGGAAATTGCACTACAGAGTAGGTAATGTAACTATTATCGTCTTTATTACATCAAACCTTGAAAATGGATGACTGCCTCAGAACATAATTTCTTTTTTTTTTAATCTGCCAAATCTGCTCACTAAGGAATTTTTTTCCCAACTTCTCACTATTTTGATTATATAAATTTATGAATTGTATATAGTCTGGTCCCTGGATCTACACATTTACAAGTCAGAAAAAAAAAATCAACAGTAAACACGTAGATAATGAGGGGAGCATCTGAAGGAAATTGCACTAGAGAGTAGGCGATGTAACTATTCCTATCGTCTTCTCTATTTACATTGAACCTAGAAAATGGTTGATTGCCCAAAATTTCCTTTTTATCTTCTGTTGAATTGTCTCACTAAGGATTTTTTTTTTTTTTCCTGCTTTGCTTTGTTTTTGAACAAATACATTTCTAGTTGAAAAATAAATAGTGCACCAGTATTTTTCTTGAGTTTCTGGATGTGAAATTCAAATTCTCTTCATTCCTTGCAGGCTCAGGCACTTCTTAGCTTCTTCAGAAATCAACGGCATGGAAATGCAGCCAGGGGTTTATCTTGACCTTGCAATCCTCTTGAAATTGTGGCAAAGGACAAGACAACAATTTCATTAATAAGTGTCAAAGTGGCGTGTGAACTACTTTTTCAGCAAATAGATGTGCGCAAGTTCCTATTGGAATGTTTTGCTTTGGTTGCAAGGAAAAAGTCCAAAAAAAAATGGAAGGCAAAGCAGAATGAGGAAATTAGAAACGTTTCAATTTGGGAAGAGATGATTGTTGTATATGTGATGTGGTAGAAAATTGTATTAGAGCTACCATTTATGTGATCTCCTGTGTGAGTTACAAAGCCGATGCGCATTCTTTTTTTGTTTGGTTATTACCTAGGCGACTCTTTGGTCTAATCACTCTGTATTTGTCTCTAAAACACAGTAAGCAGTGTGCAGGTTCTGCATCACGTTGTATTATATCTTTCTGTTGTTTGCTATGTTATTTCGATTTATAGGCTATGCAAGCCACTTGGCTTGTGATAACATATGTAAACTGGAAATCTCTGAAGACTGATCATCTTTTCTCTATGCAGAAAACAAATTATAGCTGTGACCCTATTTTCTGTTGCTGTCGTCAAGTTAGCTTTGAAGCTCTCATTCTCATCTAGGTAATGAAATGCTTGTGATAACAAGTCCAAGTTTTTTTTACTAGTACGGCAAAGAAATGCGTTTTTTTTTTTTTTGAAAAAACATTGGTTTGACGCTAGGATCAGGTGGGCTTACCAAGCACAATCATAGATCTGATTCTCTTCTCAGCTTCTGTTCTAAGCCCGAGTGACCAAAAATAGCAGAAAAGGTCTTCGTTTTATTTTTTATTTTTTTTTTATGACAAGTAAACCTTAGGGTTCAGGGAGACTTCAAATTAAAATGACAATTAAGATTTTACAATGTAGGGTTGCGCTATGATTTACAGAGTTTGTCAGTTGGTATATTTTTTCTTATAAGGTTCCTGCAGTTCACTGGGCGGGCTTGAGAGGCTCAGGCGAGGCTTAGTTGGGTTCGAGCTTTTAACTTTTGTGCAGACCCACCCATGCTTATAATTTTTTGATTAAATCTATGTATATACTAATAAAGTAAATAAATTTAATAAAAGTTTTAAAATGAATTCAAAATAGAAGTTAGAATAGTAGTATAAGTTTACCAATTGACCTTGATTAAAGTTCAGACTTCACTTTCAACATTTTTTTTATAATATTTATACTAAAAAAATAGTATTAAATGTCAAAGCATCTCTAGTGAGATGGATGAGGTTTCACCTCCCATACGGCGAGGTTTAGGGAGGTTGTGGTTCAACTTTCACTAAAGTAAAGAAAATTTTTAAAAAAAAAAAATTAAGTAGTTTGTGGGTAGGTCGAGGCGGGCTTGGGTTTACAAATATAATGCCAAGCCCATCCCAAACAAGGTGGGCATCGACAGTTAATTCTTGATAATACTTCTCCGCGCGAGTCTGTGGATCTTCACTAGTGTCGATATTGTCCTCGGATTAACTGCCTTCAACTCAAAGGTAGGGTTTTAGCTCTAAAAGTTTTGGTACTAATTAAGGGGAAATTTCACTTATATACTTCATTATGAAGTCTTATTTAACCGTTATAAGACTATTATTTCGATGCACACATGTCTCAACAACAATAAATAATATGGCATCTAGGGTTGAGAAAAAAAAGGGTACTGGTCCAGACATCCCCCTAATAACAACTAAAATAAGTGTTCGGATTGGTACTCGTTTTTAAAATGAACATTTTTTTTCTTGTCTGATCTTTTATTTTTATAAAATATATTAGATCCATTTTTTGTCCAAGACTTGTTTTCAAGTATCTTGAAATCCGTTGTTTTTCTCAATTGTTACAATCGCATGCATTGAAAAACCTGCAAAAATAGAAAAGATAACATCAAGAGTCTGATAAATGATTATACAAAAAAGAATAAAACATTCAAAATACCACTATTAAGTTCTAATACATTTGACACAATATACACGTGAGAGAAATGCACAAAATTAATACATTATAAAAAAAAGTTTCAAAAGTAAAAGGGAGCGGGGTGTGCTTTTATTAAGTAAGAGACCAAGAAGAGAGGGGAGAGGGAAGATGTTAAAGACAAAAGAGATATGGGAAAGGGAGTGCAGAGATCATGAGAAGGGGAGTTGAGACGACAATAGTGAAGGTGACGGAGTGGCGACCCTCGAGTTAACGAGACCGAACAAATGCAGACGAACAGGTCTATACACTTTTTGCTAGCCCTAATACCTAATGGTATCATGGCAAAATATAGGCGTATTTTGCTTATTCTTTTAATGAGAAAATCCATTTTTTTTTTCGGAAAAATACATGATTTGGTCCATAAACTTTACAATTTTTATGATTTTGGCCATTGAACTTTTATCAGTCCATTTGTGATTTTTATAATTGAATCGATCTGTTTACTTGAACCAATCAAAACCCCCAAAAAAAAAATGACAATTTTCACCTAGTCCAAACAAAGTAAGTTTGGAATTTTTTCATCTAGTGATAACTTACAAAGAATGTATTGGCGTTTAAGAACATTGTTGAAAATGTGGTCCTTACGTTGACAATCAATTTATAACTATTTTAGAGGGCCGCTAAGGGCACCCCACCATTTAATGAAGGCACCCAAAGTTTTTGTAAAAATTTCAGCAAAAGTGGAAAAGACTATTTTGCCTTTGTATATATAGTGATTCAAACCCCACAAATCATTTTGACAAAGAAAAAAAGGCACCCCACCACAAGGTTGAACCATAAAGCCACATTGCATTTGGCGAGCGTTGATCGATTCTTGCGGATTGACATCATCCGACAGCGAGGTAACAATGTTTGACAACCATATTCGGGTTTTGTAGAACTGTTTAGTTGTGTATAACTGTGAAAATGATGATTTGTTTGTCAACGTAGGGTTTGGTAATTTATTCAAATCCGAACTTGTTTCCACTATATAATGGAGGATTGTACTGCTTCGGTGCCAGAGGAGGTCGTACTTGAGGTAATTTTACAAATTTATTGTGTTTTTTTTGCGGTTATCCGAAGTTTCTGTGGATGTGCGCGATTGTATCGGTCTCACAGGACCGAGATGTATGGTTATGTCTCGGTTATAGAGGACCGATAGGTTTACGTAGGTCACGGAACGGTAAAATCGAGAGTATTTAGTAACTCTCGGTCGTTCGTGAGCGAGACTTTGAAGAAAGTTGCGGACCTGTACTACCGAGAACCTGTTGTTTTGGATGTTTTTGTGATTGAGCTGTACAATTTGGTTGATTATAATATTACACTGTTTGTATTGCAGGTAGTGCAGGTTTCGGCCCTATTTCCAGACTACACGGACACGTTTACACCTTGTATGCCATTCCCAACTAGAGAAGCGGCAGTTTCATGGCTTCAAATGATAGGCCGTGAGAACATGTTTGTGCTAGTGACAAAGCACTCTGACGCCGGGGGCATTAAGCGCAGGGGAAGGGTGAAACTTGCCTGTGAGAGGTCAGAGACTTATAGGGGAATGTCACAAAGAGTTGGGAAGGGTAAAGCGGCAAAAATTGCTTCGAAACCAAGAAATGAAGAAGAAGAGGAAACGGCGAGGACTCAAACTGGTACCAAGAAATGTGGATGCCCTTTCCTTATCAACGTAAAGGAAAATGCTGACTCGTTGTGGTATATCACTGTTATATATGGGAGGCACAATAACGAGCCCGCAAAAAACTTGGACGGCCATTCATTTGCCGGGAGATTGGATAAGGGGGAGCAGGAAGTTGTAGTGCAAATGACAAAGGGGAATGTGAAGGCAAGAGACATCCTAAATACGTTGAAGCAAAGAGACGTTAGAAACGTATCGACAATGAGGACAATATATAATGCAAGACAAAAAGTCCGAAATGAGGATGCAGGTAGGAGGACTCAAATGCAACAACTGTTGCACATATTGGAGAAGAATAAGTGGTTGTCATGGCATAGGAAGCATCCCGTTACGAATGTTGTCACGGAGTTATTTTGGTCACATCCCGACTCAATAAAGTTGGTAAGGTGTTTCCCATCGGTTATTTTGATGGATTGCACGTACAAGACAAATAGGTACCGAATGTCTTTGTTGGAGATTGTTGGCATCACTTCTACGCACTTGACGTTCTCCGTTGGGTTCGCATTCTTATCATCAGAGAGTCATGGGCATTATGTTTGGACACTTGAGAACTTGAGATCCACATTGGATGGGTGGCCTAAGCCTGACGTGTTCGTTACCGATAGGGACTTAGCCCTTATTAGTGCCATAGAAGAAGTTTTTCCGGCCTCGTCTCACCTCCTTTGCTCTTGGCACATCAACAAAGTAGTATTGGCCAAGACTAAGAAGATGTTTGGGGAGAACGATGGTTTTGCGCGTTTTATGGATAGGTGGACGAGCGTGATGTATGCCAACTCGGAGGCCTTATTCGAAGTTAGGGTGAATGACCTGCGTTGTGAGTTTGGGAATGTAAAGGGTCTTACGGAGTACTTGGACAACACATGGTTAAAGAACTACAAGGAGAAATTTGTCTCCGCTTGGACAAATAGACTTATGCACTTTGGGGAAACGACAACGCAGAGGGTGGAGTCTGCGCATTCTATTCTGAAGCTACACCTTGGGAACAGTCAGGCCAATTTCGAGACTCTGTGGAATGTGGTTGATGGCCTCCTTAGAATCCAACACAACAATATCAAGGCATCGTTTGAGCTAAGTTTGAATGTCGTCCAACATGAGTACATTGATGTGTTGTATCGACGATTGCGTGGTTATGTCTCTCAACGGGCGCTTAGGCTAATTAGAGATGAATTGACACATGGAGAGGATGTTGGTCACGACTGCACTCGTTGTGGTTGCGAGATACGCACCACACATGGCATTCCTTGTGCACATGAGCTGAACCATCATATATTTGCTGGGTCGCCCATCCCTATCGAGGACATTCATGTTTACTGACGAAAGTTGAGTATGATACCTGAGAATCCGGTGGACCCGTCTGGGTACAACGTGCACGATGAGATTGAACGGGTGTTGGAAAAGTTTCATGCTTGCACTGATGAGGACGATTGACTCAGGATTATTCAGCAGCTCAGGGAGATTAGTCGACCTTCGTCTACACCGGGTGTTGTGCCGCCGGCAAAAATTAAGACAAAAGGGAGGACACCGGGGTCTTCGAAGTGAAAATACGATGGTGACGATTCTTCTACGAGACGGTTGCCGAGTGAATTTGAGTACGTGCTATCGACTCAGGAGGCCTCCGGTTCTAGGCAGAAGAAAAGTAAAGTTGTTTCTAAAATGCGTCGTGCCAGTCGACGCACGCAAAGTGCAACTAACATGGCTTACGGTCATTGCGTAGAACCGGATTGGTTGCCACATGTTGAGGGCATCATCGATGTGCTTGCCGATGGAAATTGTGGATATAGGTGTGTTGCGTCTGGGCTTGGACTTGCCGATGTAGACGGGTGGAGGATTGTCCGTAGAAGGATGTATGATGAGATTATCGGGCATGAAAACCTTTGGCGGGAAGTGCTAGGCTCGAGTTACGAGAGTGTCAAGATTGCGGTGCATTGCCGAGAGAATCAAGTTGGTGCATCTTTCCAAGAATGGTTGACACTTCAAGACATGGGACTGTTGGTAGCCACTGCATTCAATGTGGTTCTCGTCAACCTCTCGCATGGGAGTTCCTCCACATTTCTACCTCTACGTAGTGCTCCTCCGTCCGACGCGCACAACAAACTTGTCATTGCCATGATAAATGACAGGAATATACATTGGCTTAGGGTAAGTGATGCGAATTTTGTTGAATTGTTTTTTTTTGTTTCCCGACAATATGATCATAATATACTGTTCACTTTGACAGGTGAATTTGAGCATGAATGCACCATTGCCATCCTTATACCCTTCGTGGGAATGGTATGTTGAGGATAGTGCGAAAGGTTGGCGTGATAGATTCGTCTTTCGAGACATCGTGCCCATTGCAACTCTACTTGATGCCACCATATCCGTCGTAGATTTAGGTACACCGTAGTGTTAAAACTGGTACCATACAAATTTGGTTGGTTGTACATTTACTAATTTTGAAAGTTAGCTGTCAAGTTGTGTGGATATAGAATGAGTGAATTTATCCTACCTTTCGGGTATTGTTGTACATTTTGATTCTTGTATAGTGATTTTATCGTACTACATTGATATATCAATAATTTTGTTTTCGTGCCTCTTGTCGTGCTGGATTGTCATTCTTGGAAAGTTATTTGTCTTGGTAATTGGAAATTGTTGCTGGAACAGACGTTTCGGCCCTGCATGACCGAGACATATGGTAATGTGTCGGCAATACACCACCGAGAATTAACGTCAAGGCTTCGTCGCGCAATACCGAAATTGCCTCTTATCGTCGACCTATGCGCGACATTACTCATGGCTTCTCGACCATGAGTAACCGACACATACTTAAATACTGGCAACAGGTACATTCAGGGTAGTCCAAGATCGTGCATCATGCAGTTGTCTCTGTTGTTCAGTACCGAAAATTGCACATGAGTGTCGGTCCTGCTTGACCGAGACACCTCATTAGCAGAAGAAACTAGGATCCAAAAACAAATTACAACCAAAATAAAACAATAGGCAATGTAACATTATAAACTGTCATAAAAATGTAGTCGACATGCAACAGGTACTCATCAAACATTTGAAAATGTCATACAAATGTCTAGTCCATACGCACCATATAATCGCAACCCAACAAGTACTCATAAAACCTTACAAACTCTCCTAAAAAAGTTGACGAAGACATCATAAAACTCAAAGAATGTAATACAAATGTCTATCCCTCCATTATCGGCCGGTCATTGCTTGGGTTTTTTCATATTCTTCCTTCGATACTCCTTCCCATGCATTCTCTTCTAAGGGCGAGCATCGGCTTCGGCGGGCTGAGCTGTGGTGGGGTGGAGTGTGTGGAAGTGCTACCATGCTGGGACTGCCTCAGGCTTGGTTCGGTAGGGCTCCACCACATCCATGTACTTGATCTTCCCACTGTAAAAGGCCATCGCTTGCACAATGCCATTTTCCCTTAAATTCACATATGGGTCCCAAGTGACCTAGTAAAAATGCAACAACCATTGTTAGCAAAATAAATTACCAAGAAACATCAATCATCAGAGGGTATGGATAACCATCTCACCTCACTTGGTCGCAAACTATCCAAGGTTCTCCTAATGGCCCCGAGCTTGTCAACATTCGCAACCGTCTCGTGCTTTTGAATCCATCTGGAGACACGAGGTTGCACGTAGTCCATGTACTTCGCATTGGGCGTGGCCAGACCAAGTTTGAAATGGTCGTATACCCATCCCTGCAAATACATACAATGTTAGTTAGTCCACAATTGCAAGTTAGCCTAATTGAAATACAAAATGAAAATTAAGTCTATTTTATAACAAACCTCAAGTAATGTGAGGTAGTCAGCAATCTGAGACACTAGCACTCTCGTGGCGGACCCCAAGTGTCGATACAAGTAGACCAACGCAGCCGCTCCCCATGAGTAGTTTCTTACGTTGTCCAAGTCCTCAAGAAGCTTCAGCAGCGCGATCGACACCCGAGACCCACTCTTATCGGCAAAAAGAGTGCAGGACAACAAGTACGGCGGGTACGCTCGGGCGGTGCATTCCACAGGAGGATAATTTCTGGGTCTCGAACCAGCTTTGGGGCACCATCGACTCTTCAACCAATGTTTGCGCACTGTGAGCCCCTTGCTGATATTCACCTCCTCCTCAGCCTCCTCGGTGCTAACCCCAAGTAGGTTCGAGACCATCTTGATAGCGTCCGAGTGAGATTCCTCCGTGTACCTCGCAAAGTTCTCCACTGCAACAACTTTGCCCATCACAGGGATCTTCAGGAGGAAGCTGACATCCTTTAATGAGATAGACATTTAACTAAAAGGTAGGTGAAATGTGTTCGTCTCCGGCTGCCACCGCTCCACAAATGCAGAGATAACCTCCTTGTTGGCCTTGCGGTATGAGCAGTCTATCAGCGTATTCAACCCGGGACGCAGTATAATCCTCTGAATTCCCGCCGTGTCCGGGTGGCACGACCTTAAATCCCATTCCGCTATTTGAGCTCTGTGATCGATACACTTAAGAACGGGTCGCTCCTGCAAATGTAAAAACATCTCGTCATTATGTGAAGACCATAAGTGTTAAGTTAATCCGTTTAATGAAATTGAAATTACCTCATTCCTCCAAATCGATAAAGCCACATGATCCTTGAAGCTCTTCAACAATGCCCCGTCTATAGGACCACCGGGGAATGGAGGACGCGCTTCAACAGGCACTTCTGGCTCTCCTTCATCATGGCCAGCTCCGCCACTACTGCTCCCGCCTACATTACGATCTGTTTCTATCGTGTTCCCCGTCTCTAAAGAGTCACTGCTACTAGACTCCAATGCATGCCCCTCCTCTTCACCTCCGGCAACAACGAGATCCTCAGGTTGCCCGGCATCGAGGGTCGAACCCTCATCGTGCAAATGTAACCTTCCACCAGTGCCATCTACCTTCGCCTTGCCCTTAACATCCTCATTCTCCTTCTCTTTCTCTTTCCGGTACGATGCTGTCTGGGTCTCCGGCCACCTCGCCCCCGGTTAGGCCTCGGGACCTCAGCTCCAACCTCTTCCCTAGTCACCGGTAACTTCGGACGAGCCATACCTGAAAAAATTACAACATATAAGCGCATGGAACAGATCCCAAATTAAATTTACAAAAAAATGTTTAAATTCATCCATTTCTGATGTCTCGGTCAAGCAGGTTCGTGAAACAACACATATTTTCGGTCACCCATGACCGACAATTCCTCCAATATATCGACAGTGTACAACCGAGTCCAATGAAACGGTCTCGGTTGTGCACCACCGAGATGTGTTGACCATTTCAATTCGCCTTGCTCTCGACCAATCACGCCCGAGCCTACCCTAACACTCTCGCCATGGTACAACCTAGAGTATGACCAAATTCTCAGTTGTACACCACCGCCACCACATTACCTAGCAGTAATTCTAGCTCTCGTCACGTCTCGGCCGAGAGACCTAGAGTACTCTCGGCCTTGCGTAACCGAGACACTGTGAGCTTTTCCGGCCTTTGTGGCCGAGACTTCGACTTCCCCAAAATGTAGCTTCTCTCTCGGCCATGCTTGGCCGAGAGAGTTAGCACATTCTCTGGCTTGTGTGGCCGACAACCGCGAATTCCCAATTTTTAAACTATTGAACAAACCACCACTGTAAATCACAACTACTCTACCAAATGTAACTTAATTACACTAAAAACGTACCTTCAAACGACCGATTTCGCGCAAATAATGTGTGTTCGACGATGTTCAACCGAACCCTAACTTGGAGACGAAATCGGCTCACACCACGACCCTACGAACTGCAAAAATTCTGTAAACAGAAGGAGAAACACAACGCGAGACACGGGAGACACGATTTCGGAGATTCCTCTCACTGGTCGGTTCACACAAAACGGTTCTTGGAGTCCAAAGCAGCGGTGAAGATGGTGCTGGGGTGGTGGGGTGCGGATGGATTTCCACGAGGGGTAGTTTAGGTATTTCGGGTCTAATTTTTGGGTGCCCTAGGTAAATCGGTTTGTGCCCACATTAACTGGGTGCCTTCATTAAATGGTGGGGTGCCCTTAGCGGCCCTCCTATTTTATTGTGTCTTAGTTGGAAAGAACGTGCGTTGGGTGGCACGTGTGGAGCATATACAATGAATACCCACCTATTTGTTATACTTTTATTTTGTAGTGGCGGTAAGTGAAATTGTCTCTACGTGAATTTAACTATTTTCTAAGAGTTTTAAAAGGTTTTATTAATTAACTAACTACTAATTAATTTGAAAACAATTATTAAGAACATGGAATAAAATAAATTATAGCAACTAAATAACTTTAAGATTAACTCAATTTAAACAAAGCTAAACCAAGGAAAGAAAAAGAAAGGAATCAAGATGGCTAAAGATCAAGCACGAAACCATCAATCGAGCCGAGGGAATATCCAACTTGAAGGTGATCTGGTAGTGCAAGATAGAGTGCGGGGACAGAGATGTCTTCATGAATATTCAAGCTTGAAGTTTAAGAGACTTACAACAGAGTGATGAGACTTCCAGCCAACATCAGCGAGTTTGAACTGAGACCATTTCTAATCAACAAGGTGCAAAATCACTCCTTCAATGGGTTAACGAATGAAGATCCAGTTGCACGTATAGAAAATTTCTTAGAGAAGTGCGACGCCGTGCACATTATCGGAGTTACGAAGGAGGTGACCAGGATGAGACTTTTCCCATTCTTATTAGGTGGAAAAGCCAAATCTTGGTTCCAAGGGCTGAACGCAAGGAATATGACCTCACGGGCGGAAATCAATGAAAGATTTCTAGACAAGTTCTTCCCCCAGTGAAGGTCAGTGAAAGAAACTGGAAATAAATCAATTCAAGCAGGAAAATGTCGAGTCTCTTAGCGAGGCTTGGGAAAGATTCACGGAGATGCTGAGGAGATGTCCAGGACATAGATACGTGAAATGGGTACAACTCTAGATTTTTTATTATGGGATAAATCACAGCACCAAAACAATAGTAGATGCCACGGTAGGTGATTCTGTACTAACAAAGGATGAGGATGGAGTATTAAATCTCCTAGATCTTATGTCTCAAATCTCTACAACCGGTACTCGTTCCATAGTAAGGAAACCAATAGGTGTATATGAGATTGATTCGCAAGCTTCGATCATTGCATAACTATCTAACCTAAGCAATAAAATGACAAATCTTCAAATGGGATAATAAATTTCACAAGTGCAAGTGATACAACAATATATTAATTACCAAGCCATGGTGGTAAATTAAATGGACACATAGCAAGGAATAGAGTATGAGGACATCAACTTCATGAACAACCAGAGCTATGTAAACAACTTCAGGTCGAGAGGAATGAATCCTCAAAGGTTTTATCATGGTTACAATAACAATCCCAACTTCTCATATAGAAATCCTGATAACGCACTCAAGTTACCTCCAAGCTTTAATCGCCAAGTTCAACGGGGGATGCTAGGGTAGAGCAAAAAGCAGACTTCATTAAAGTTAATTGAGAAACACTTGCACGCCATCGATATGAACAATAGTGAACGCCATGAGAAGCAGGAGAAAGAGATAGAAAACATGAAACAGGCTATGAAGGGAATGGACGATGAGAGATCACAATCCATCGAGAACCTAGAGAGACAGATTTTTCATTTAGCCATTGCATTGAATTCAAGGAAGGAAGGATAGTTTTCGAGTAACACTATTATAAATCCCAAGGTGAATGTCAGTGCTATTCACATGATGAGCACTATGACAATGAATGAGCCAAGATAAGAGCAAGTGATGTACAAGCTAGAAAAAGTCAACACTTTGGCTGGGAAGAAGCATGAAGTGATGTATGAGAATGGAACGAAAGTGATGCATGATGAACTTGAAGGATCGAAGCAACAAAGGATCAATGCCTTGACGAACCAAAAGATGGGAAAGAAATAATGGAGAGCTAAACAATAAGATGAAGGACCTTCTGAAGAAGTACAAAAAGAAAATAGTATCAAGGTGGTTCCAAGAAAACCGAAACCAAAATTCAAGTTCACATTAAGACTTCAACTAATTGAGAGGAGAGATCCTGGAGACATTTGCATACCATTAAGTATTGATGGGCACCGGTTTAGAAATGCCTTATGTGATATTGGAGCCTTAGTCAATGTCACGCCAATAAAGGACATGCTGCACATCAATTTGAAGATCAATTGTCGCGATACAACAAATTTGCAAGTAGTTGATGGTAATTTGGTATCAACCATAGGGAAAGTCCTGAATGTGCATGTGAAAGTAGATAGATTCACATTCATTGCGGATTTTAAAGTTAGGGACAACAATAAGGATGATGATGTGTCTATGATACTTAGGTGAAAATTCATGAACATTGTCAATGCAACTTTGTGTTGGGTTTTGGGGTTCATACGCAGTGGAGATTACAAAACAGTTTTGACAAAAACCCCAACAGGATCCGAAACTAATTCCATTAAAAACGTTTAAACCATGAAAAACTTAATCATACCTCAATCGCAATATACCTTTCTGAAGGTTGATCGATCTCTAAGCCACTGCTAACAACGAACGCCCTATATCAGCGGTCCGCACACGAACGGCGGCCGAGATTTGAAGTGCTAGCTTCGAGAGAATACCAAATCCTTTTGTTTCTCTCCAAAACGATCCAGAACATACCAAAAACCCCAAGTCGTTTCTAAAACGAAAATAGAGTTTTGGCCTATTAACCTTTCATGTGTCTGTTCTAACTTAAAACGTCTATTTATACAACCCTCGTATATAGACGGTTAAGTAAATTACACATATACCCTTACTTAACGAAATATAAGTGTAATACACCACAAGGACGTTTCTGTCATGAATTTTATCACATAAAATTCATTTTTCTGAATCATCTTAAAATCTCGCAAAACCATTCTTAGTGTGCGACCCAATAGGCTCATACAACGTTGGCAGTGTACCAAAACAATTTTGGTACACAAGTCATAAGCAGTCTCTAGCAAGACATTATGACTACCCAAGTTGTACGAATATCAAATCGATACAACCTAATCAATAGTGTATATAACATCCTTTTGTCACACGATATCCTTTTGATCAAACATAAGGCGTGGAATTGTCATCCAACATGTTCAATCGTACTAGTCTCGATCTCTAGGTAGACTGAAAACATCCAAGTGACATTGATCAATATCAATTCACTTAGACTAGGCCTTTTAACAATCTAACACATCGAGGGATCCACTAGATATCTCTTTTTATATGAGAGGGACAAATTCTATCTCGATTACACAACTTCATCACATTGCTCACACAGTAACCAATCACAACCTTTATAATCGTCCGGTTAAAGACAACGTTTGATTGTGTCAAATTACTGTGTTCCTAATGTTGAAGTCTCTGGGAATCTCGAGTCAGAGGACTGGAATATATACCTATCTTGAGAAACAACAATGACTTAATCCATGTGATGTTCTTATAGCGGGTCGGTCCAGTACTTTGTTCCCTAACAAGTACTCGTGATCTTGATTTGTATCCCTATACGTATAATCATCATATGATCATCAATCAAGACTCGCACTAGTCTTAATTCATTATAGTTCCCAGTATAATGATCGACTAGGGACATTTAGGATATTTATGTAAATACTCATGGATCTTATTATAATGTAAACACGCAAATTAATTATAATAAACAGCAAATGAAATCCTCTATTTTATTAACTAAAAGTATTCATAAAGACAGTTAATGGATTGACCTAGGGCACATGCCCCATCACTTTGTACACAAAGAAGAAAAATATCGCAATGATTATCGATGAGGATGATGATGATGAGCTGAGAAGATTGTCTTTATTGATGGCAAGAAGTACTTCCAAATGAGCATGATATAATTATCTCTGATCTATTGATGGAGTTTCTCATTTAAGACTCAGACTAAATGAGCGAAAAAACGTTAGATTAATGACTTAAACTAAACACTGGGAGGTAGCCCAAGAGTTTTTAATTTCGAGTTTTTGAATTTTAGTCAAGTAGTTATTTAGTTAGTTTAGTTAAGGACATTCCAAACATTTTAGTTTTCTAACTTTTGAAGATTTGTGCAAAATGTACAAGAAAGACCAATTATCGAGTGACGATTCATCAGAATGGAAACGTCTCGACTAACTAAGTAAAGAGCCTAAAAGAGTGAAAACGTTCAAGTAGTAAAGCTTAGGTACATGGGAAAATCACAAGTTTTATGGGATTTTTATATAAATATGGGTTTCACGCAGTCGCGACACTTTGTGTAGTAATACACAAAGCCGAGAGAGTGCTAAATAGGGAATTAATGAAAATATATACAAAATAACATGAACAGACAAGTCGATGCCGTGTGTGTAAACACATGTCACCGTGGGGTATAAGGAACGGTGCCAGCAAGGGGTTGAGATGTGAGCGAAAAAGCTCATAGCATGCCCGATGTTGTCATGACGTAGTCAGGTATAAGGAATGACACTAGCATCGAAGCGAGGGGTTTTAAACCCTATTTCACCACATCTTTCACACTTGCAACCAATTTCATACACAACCAACCAAGCATACATCCTTTTAGAGCCCAAGATTGATTTTTTCTAAGTGAGAAAAGAGTGTTCCTAGTGATTTCGAGTGAAAGGAGGGAGTGCATTATGGATTAGCACAAAAGAAAGAGCTAAGGCATTTATTTGGCTATTTGATTCAAAAAAGCATTAGGGTTTTAGTTTTTGAGAAAAGTGAGAGGGCTTGATTGATATAGGCTTGGAGGAGTATTCTATACCTGAAAGTAGTCCGACATCGAGGTAAATTTACGATTTCATTAGTTATGCTTTGAGATTTTTGAGAAATTTTGATAAAATTACATGAATTGTGGATATGAGGTTGTTGGATTGGAATTTAAGTTATGTAGATTTAGAGCATCTGTGACTTACAGAGACCTATTATATGTCTTTTGCATTATTTTGGCATTTAAATGATCCTTATGAATGAAACTCCTGATTTTATGTGATTTGAATACCCGTGTTGTTAGTTGTTGAGTTTTGTGAATTTTTAAAAATACCGGAGAAAAAGGAGGCAAGCAAGTCAAATGAGTGAAGTAAGAGCGAATGATTATGAGGTATCATCCTCAATAGATCCAAATGAGGAGGAACTTAGGCCTTTTAAGTCAAAGTATTACATTAGTAGAGAAGCAAAGGATAGATATGATGTTGAGAAGTCAATAATTAGACATGTTTTGTAATGCAATTTACGATGATTTTAGATATGAACGATGATATTACACTAAGTATTCTCTTGTTTTTGTGATTTCAAGATTTAATTAGGAAAAATGAAGAAATGAAAGAAAAGAGGAATAATTTCAAACACGTTAACTAGAGAAGAGGTCCAGTGATTAACTAGTGGTATAAGATTACACAAGAAATCACCACCTAAATCGACAATAGAGAAGATACATCGAATCAATAGTGAATTGGAAATTACACTAGGAATCGCTAGCTGAATCGGTGGAGTACAGAGACCAGTTTTTAGTGATTAATTCATCGATTTGTGAACGTAATGGAATCGCTGACAAATCACTAAGGTTGGTTACGAGTTTTATTGATACTATAAGATTTGAGTTTATATCGAGTTAATGTATAACTTAGGAGACTATATATAGAACCCTATGGCTTCAAAATCAAGCTCTCCTACCGCTCTCCCATAATTTCTTTTAGCTTTTTATTAGAAGTAAGTTTATATCGAGTTTATGTTTGAAGCTACATTGGAGCTTTGTTTATTTCATTTATTTAATTATATCTTTCAATTATATTATTATATTATTTATTTCCAGCATGCGCGAGTATTTTATTAATCTAAACAAACACTAGACATGTATATTACTTTGGATTGCTATATAGTGATAATTAAGGAATCACAAACTTAATACTTTAAATTTAATCATAAACAACAATCACAGTTATAATAAGTTGTTTTTGCGTATTACAACTAATGAAGATTGACATCGCATGCATAATTACAAATATATTTATGGTATTTTGATTATGAATATATGCTTATGATTATTGACAACAATTATAGAAGTAGTAACTAAGATTAATTTATAGCGTGATATTACCTAAGTGACTATTCTAGGTAATTATGTTTTATGTTATTTATTAATTAGCAATTCTGATTAATATTTGGTTTATATTAGACATGATTTTCATCGAGTGTTAATCTTATCATAATTTATATTTTATTGCATTTTATCCAATAGGTAGATTTACAATGATAAGAATATGACTTATTTTCCATTGAACATAGGAAAGTCGATGGTTTGCTAAAGGCTATCAACCTATTATGAATTAGGATTTAATGATTCCAAGATTCTATGTGATATGATTATAATAAGGTCACTAAGTGATCTTATGTTCTAGAGTTTGAATGCAATCAAAGTATATTACATTGTTTAGTGGGGTTTGTTTAGACGTTTGTTTAGATATTTATATTATATTATATCGAATTTGAATTTTGTTTGATTAATTTTGTATTGAATTGTTTGAATTAGTTTAGTTAGTTTGGTTAAGTTAATAGTTATAGTTTTTAGTTATTTAGTATTTTAATTCTTGTTTAATTAGATTAACTAAATTAAGAAAAATAAGAAAAAAATATTTTCCTTAAAAGTTGCGAAATCCCTGTGGAGGCGATATACCATTTACCACTACTTGGCGCCGTCGCCGGAGAATTTTAAATAACTTCTTAGAATTTTAGACGTTGTATGGTCTACACACTTTGTCGCTCAAATTCTACAAGATCTTTACATCCGTTTGATCTAGAAATAGATAGAAACTCTTATCGAAGTTTAAGACGACAAGATGGAGGATAACAACAATAATATCAATGAAAATTTCATTAATAATAATAATAATAAATTTATCGATAATAATAACAACAATAATAGTGAACTCGCTTTTAGATAAGCAAATCAAAATGTTACCACATATGAGCCTATGTGCATAGCATAACTTGATCGATTTCTTAAATTTAAACTTAGATCTGGATTTATTAGTGCCTTATCTAACTTATATGGTAAAAACAATAAAGAGACACAAAAATTCATAAGGAGTATCAACATAAAGTTAACGAGATGAAACCTGAAAGAAGGTACACCTTAGAACAAGTTAAACTTAAAAGTTTTTTCCTTTTGCATTGAAAAATCTAACACAATATTGGTTGTTCTATCTCCTCCAAGATTCAATCTCTACATGAACTCAAATGTTAGAAGCTCTCTTAGATAAATATATGCCTGCTAGAAAAATTAGTTCCTTTAGAAAGCAAATCATAGTTGCAAAAATGAAAAACGATGAAAATTTTAATGAATTGAGGATAGATTCATAATTTCTTCTTGTCCACAACATAGATATACTCAATGAGCTTTATCATAATATTTTATTGAAAGACCCAATCGCTTTGAACAAAGGTTATCAGACACAGTATGTGGTGAATCTTTATTTGAAACAACACCTATTTTAGCAAAAGAAGCAATATGGTGAAAAGATTGAATTCTCAACAAATAAACTTTATGAAGTTGTAATAGAAAGAAATATTATATATGATGATAAAATTGATGAATTATCTAATATAGTTAAACTGTTAATTAATAATAGATCTAATCAAGTTAAAGCTTGTGGATTATGTAATAAGGTTACACATCTTTTAGATGTGTGCCCTACTATACATGAAGATAAAACTGAAAAGGTTAATCTAATGATGAACTAATTTTTTGGTCCTCCAAAAATTTAATATACTAAAAATACTTATTATCTTGGAAGACAATACCCAAATCTTAGTTATGGTCCTTAAATTCAAAATTATAATACTTACAGATAAAGAACTCATATGCAATCTGCGCCTAATCAATGTCCTCAACAAAATGCTCAATCTACAAATCCAAATTTAGAGCAAATCTTGCATAATTTCTTGAAACAAATTCATCCAAACTTTACAAAATTTCTCAAAATCAGATCTAGACTGATACTTTTATTAATGCACTGAAAAATTTGTTAAGTTAAATGAATTTACAAATAAATAGGTTAAATACTCAACACAGTAATCAAGCTAAAACATCTAATCAAGCTACTGTTCCTCTTACTAATCAAACATAAGTAAAATGCTTTATTCAAGAAAAACACACCTATAACTAAAAAAATATTTAAACAAGGTAATAAAAAGAAAGTGTATAAAACTATTGAAGAAGAAGAAAAAAATGATGGCTAATGTCATTCCTACTACAGAATGGATGGCTAAACAATTGAAATATACACCTTTCATGGAAGGCTATACCCATGGTACTTAGCTATAGTTAAAGCATATGAGAAATCTTTACAAAAGTTTGAAATAATTGTTAAAGATGAAAGTGATATGATTTTTAATAATTTGAATGAAGATATGTACTCATATTCTACCGTTTCACAACGATTAGATGATGATAGGGAGGAAGAAAACAATGAAGATATTCTTGAAGCATTTAGGAAAATAGAAATTAATAAACCATTCATGAAATCAATTATGCAATTTTCTAATTATAATGAAGTTTTCAAAGAACTCTATGAATCAAAGGATAAATTCTTAGAATAATATAAAGAAAACTTAAGACAAAAGGAGTTTGCTTTAATTAAAAAGAAAATACTTGAGAAATGTTCCGATCCAAGAATGTTTCGAATTCTTATTACGGTAGGAACTTATTTTGCAGATTTTGCTATGTGTGATCTAGGAGCATCAATTAATGTTATGTTTCTTAAACTATATGACTCATTGAAAATAGGTTTAAAGACTAATACACCTATTAATCTTACTTTAGCTGACAATACACTTATTAAACCTCATGGTTTACTAGATGATTTCTTAATAAAAGTAAATGAATTAGTATTTCTAGTTGACTTTTATGTCATGGAAAAGGGAGACTCAGTATCATCTAAATCTCCGCCTATACTTTTAGGAAGACCATTTCTTAAAACAGCTAAAACAAAGTTGGATATCTTTGAAAGAATAATGTCTATGGAATTTGAAAACAAAATTTCCAATTTTCGTTTTAATGATGAAGATTTCTATGATAATTTTGATGAATCTATTAATGATCAAACTAATGATAATGAATCCTTAAAATTAAATAATCATAATTTAAAGCTGAAGTATATGTTATTAATGTAGTAACAATAGAAGACGAAAATGTTATGAAAAAAAAACGAGCGAGTTAAAGATACTTCAAATCAAAGGATAATAACTCAACAATGGAGGGTTAAACAACTAAACATTGTTAGGAATGATCTTAAAATAGAGGAGTTTAAAGCTACGAAGAATAAGAAGAAAAAGAAGAATCTAGCAACCGTCAAGCTCTATGATCCATGACATATATATTTATATATAAACATAAAAGTCAAGTGGGCTTGGTAGTTTAAAGCTATTTGTAATACAAGTTCTAAAGTAAACAAAAGGCCAATTCATTTATTTCTTCATACTCAACTAGAGTTGGATGTACTTGGTTATGAAAACGCTATTCTACCAAACGATTATTCAGTGAAACCAATAAGAATGGTTACTAATTACCATTTCAAATTGACAAGTACATTATTCCCACAGACTTTTTGATTATGCCACACTTCATCAGTAAAGATCCTCCATTAATCTTAGGACGACATTTCTTAGCCACTTCATAAGCTATCATGGATACTCTGTACAAGACAATCACTTTTAGGGTGCATGGCTGAGTAATTGCTTTCTGGAATGAAACTATAGTGGAAAATCCTACATCTAAGTTTATGGAACCAGTTTAGAACTGCATGGTTTAGTCGATCTAATGATAGTAAAAAAAAACACTCTTTAGAAGGCAACTCCTATTATATCCTTACTTTCTATTTTATTATTAGAATTAGTCAGTTGTTTTTATATTCTCTCAACTTTTGACTTTTATAATAGGGATATTTTTGAAATTTAATTGCGGAATAGTTTTATGTAAGGGGGGTTGATCGAGCCAATTTCTTTCCATATTATATTGTCTTTATGCATTAGTTTTTATATTAACCGGTTATTTATAGTCATGAAATTATTTTTTAGTACAAATCATATTCAAATTTAGATAATTTTGAATAACTCTACCTTTTTTATTAGACTTATATGTGATAATTATATGGGAAAATCAATTAAATTGAAAAATAGTTAAATTAGGCCAACGATTTCCCAGCGATTCTAGTTTGTATTGTAATTCACTGAGAAAATCGGCAGCAGTGTGCAAAAGGTTCAGTGTAATTTTATGTCAATGATTTGTCACCGATTTGCACTTATAACTAAGATTCTCTGAACTAATCATTGAGCCATCGAGGCTCATTTTCAACAATTTTAGCAGTGATTTCCCAGCGAATCCACTTAAACCCTAATTCGCTAAGAATGAATATGAGTTTTTAAAAATAGAAATCCAAAATTGCTACATTTATCTTTCACACCTACCAACCATTGCAACATTTCGATCAAGAGACCAACTTTATACTAGATTCAACCTTCCAAAGCTAGATTTTAGGGTATTTAAGTGATTCCCACCTTAATCTTCACACTTTCAACCCAAAACTTGGTGAGTTTTGAGAGTGTAGAGCTAACTAGGATTTGAGCAAGGGGAATTCGAAGTTGGAGCTTGGAGGAGTGTTCTAGAGGAGTCTTAGAATCCCGATCATGAAAGATTCACTTTAAAGAAGGTAATCAATGAAACCCCAACCTTTTATCCATTATATTTTAAGTTTTTCATCGATTTTTAGATTTTTAAATAGAGCTAAATTTTGAAATTTCTACTCTAAATCTGGGTTAATATCGAATGTTTTCAATTATACTACTAGTATAGGAGTGGTGAGAAAATTCTTTTATTGATATTTAACTTTTGAACTATTTTTAGTATATGGTGAATGGATTAAATTTTATAAGAAAACTAATTTGAGACTATGTTTAAATGAGTTTGAGGTTTTTGTATTTGTCTATCACATGACTTGAATTACTTATGAACAATTATTTTTATCAATGATGTTTTATCGATAAATTTCACATGAATTTCAAACTCTCAATTTATAAATGATTTTTTTTTCTAATGAATTTCTCCATATTAGATAAATAAGTTGAATTTTACCAAACACTTTTTCGACAATTTGGTTTTAAATAGTCGTACAGGTTCATGCGGAAAGTGGAAAGGATAGAAATTCAAGGGAGGTGAAAGGAAAAAGGAATTTAGCAGAGAAAACCAAGGGTAAATCCAAAGTTTCCCGAATCTAACCCACGAGAATTTCTTTTGACACACCTAGGATTAGACCACAAAGAGGGCCTACTCCATTTTCATCACTTAACTATGTGTCTTAAGAAGAATATGAAGATGAGGAAGAGGAAATAGAACGCGAAATACCGTTTGGGGCAAAAAATTATGTTCTTAGGAAGGAAGATTTTATAAATAAGAAGGCATTTACCAAATTTAAGAATGATTTAGTGCGGGAAAGGAAGTCGATCCTGGAGAGGGGACTCAATGTAAAGAATGAATTGAAATATAGGCATAGGATTTTAAATATCATTAAGGCGAGAAACTGGGGATTATTAACTAGGGACTATCACCATTTAAACCCTGATGATGTTCCTAGTGAGAAGGGATACGTCATTTTGGTGCAAAAGTTTTATGTAAATTCTTTTGGAAGTGACAGTAAGAAAGTGTCACAAGTTCGAGGAAGAATAATAGATTATTCTGCTGCAAGAATAAACTGGTATTTCAGCTTATTGGATTTTCATTAAAGAGAAAATGATGAGTACCATAAGCCTGAATATGCGATTAAATACCACTACCCTACCAAGACAATTAGGAGAGCTTTAGAGGAAATCCATGGTGATGGATTCAATTTAGATATGGAAGGATACCCGTAGCACATCACTACTAAATATTTTAGGAAGTTCACGAAAGTATGGTGTTATTTAATAAATGCTAGCTTACAACCAAGTCCGCAGTATTACGAAATCATGAACTACAAAGCCACGTTACTTTACCATATTGTCATAGGATTTAGATATTTGAATGTTGGCAAGATTATCTATGAGTCGATAAGAAGTGCCCTCACAATGAAGAAGAACGATGTATTACCCTTTCCTTTGATGATCACGACTTTTTGTAGGGCATATAAAGTAAACATGGCAAGACTTGAGATGGATGTTTTACCAGAAAACACCATAATAGATGAAGTTATAGAGATATATGGAAAAATTAATGGATATAGAGATTCTGAAGATGAGAGAGAGAAGGATGGGATAGCCAGAATAGAGATAGAGCTAAGAAGAAAGATTAGAGATGACACAAGGAGAGTTTTAGAAGAAATGTCGAGAGCTAAAAATGATCCAAATGTGGAGCAACCTACTAAGGACTATGATGGACTATACATGGAGTTGGCCTTTATGGGTACAAGTTTGAGTAACTAAGTGAGAACTTTGATGAATCAAGAATTGGTGTTCAAGAACCAAAGAGCCTTAGCAAGGATAATTCACAAGATGGAGAGAACAATGTCTAGAAGACATAGAAGACAAGGAGGCACAAAGGTTTTTGTACCTTCTACGTAGATGAGGCTACAGATTAATAATAGTCTAAATGTTCCACTACTGTCTGTTCAGGGCTACTACTTCTATGACCCCATTGCGAGTTACTAGTCCAAGAGGATTGACCCAGTTGAGGATGATGATGAAGCAAATTTCAGATGAAGACACTGATTTCTTTACTCTATTTTATCTTTTTGTCTCTAAGTGATAATGTGTGAGGTCTTACTTGTATCAGTGATGATATTCTATGTGATCTGTGGTGATATACCATTTTTGTTCTATGCTTGGTGATGTGAAACATTTTGTAATATGCTTTGGTGATACATTTGAAGCTACATTTGATATACATTGGTGATGGGTTATGAAACTAGCCGCAAGTGTACGGAAATCGTGTAAGTAATAGTGGCACCAACTCGTGTTGGTGCTGGGTATATCGTATCCACAAGGATGGTTATGTGCTAAATTTTAATCCAACTACGGAATAGAGTTAGGCACTTTGATTTTGGTTTTGTAAATGAGAATTAATAACTAAATTAATTTAACTAATTGCAAGTAATTAAAAGTGGTCTTAAGCTATTGAGAGAATGTCATAAGGAATCTAATTCAACCAAGTTGTATCATTCGAGTCTAATGTAATTAGAAAGTCTCCTAATTTGTGTTATGATAGGAAAATTTCTTAAAACTCACTCCATCCCGAGGTCTCGGTGATGGACATTCTAGCGTCTCACGAGGACTCGGTCGGCGAATTTCTCAAATTAGGGCAACACCCGACCTAATCCCATCATTAAGCCATAATCTCACCATATAAGACTTAACAAGGAATTAGTCAGCCTTTCCAAAATCTTATTACTTATCAAACCTATCCTATGTCAATTCATAAAACAAAGTTAATTAAAATTTTATTAAGCGGAAGTCTTAACTAATTAGCGGAAGCTTATAACATGAGACTTAACGATTGCGAAAAAACTAGGAAATAAAATCACATGCCTATATAATGAAACAATGATATATAACATCATGTGTCTGGTCAAAGTACTACTCGCTCAACCCATAATATACAACCCCAAAAGTATATGACATACATATAAAAGTAATTCATAAAAAATTAAAACCTACAAAAAATTTGATTTAGCAGCACTTCCCTGGCTCAGAGGTAGCCGCCGATCTTCCCTTTGTCTGGCTTGCTATTCGATGAGTCTGTACCCACCGTCATAAAAAGGACGGTGAGTACAACAAAGTAGAAAGTAAAACTGAGAGACATTTGTTCACATTCGCAAAGCATGATAATATCAACTACGCGGTAAAGATAACATGCAAAGAGATAATTTAGTCAAACAAAATGAAACCGACACAGTTAAGTAGTAATGATCTAGGGCTGGTCGGTCGTGACCTTCATCACATCAGCCTTTTCTACTATATGAGAATGGAACTGAGCTCTACATCAATATGATGCTCTAAGCACTGCTCTTGCCTTTATAAACTTTCGCTGGTGCCAGTCGCTTGCATATATCTTTTGTGCTGCATAAGTTATGCTTGCCAATAACCCCGAAACTCATGTCCCATATGCTACGCAAGACAGTGGAGAAATCCTAATCACCCTGGAAAGTCTATTGATCCCGTACGTCCGACGGACCTCTAACGTAATGACCTAATGACCTTAGATACAAGAAACACTTTCATATTTCAAGAAATAACATGGTTTGAGAATCCTGCATCAACACGCAACCTAGACCCGTATGACAAGCATCTGTATATACTAGGAATTCATGTCTAACCTCTGGCAATATCAGTACTAGTGCGGTAGTAAAAAATCTCTTCAGTTGAGCAAATGCCTCATCGCATTCCTCTGACAAATTAAACCCGCGTCTATCTAAGTCAATTTGGTCATCGATGAAGCAATTTTCGAGAAATCCTTCACGAACTTGCGGTAATATCTTGCTAACCCCAAAAAACTCCTGATCTCCATAACTAACATCGGCGCAGGCCAATCCATAATAGCCTAAATATTAGCTGGATCTACAGCAATGCCTGCTGCCCCGATAACATGTCCCAAAAACTTGACTTATGATAGCAAAAATTCACATTTGCTAAACTTATAGAGTCAATGCTCCCTCAAGGTCTGCAACGTCTCTTTGAGGTACTGCTTGTTATCCTTTTGAGTCCTTGTGATATCAATATATAACTAATGAAGAATATCATGAAACGGTCAAGAAATGGCCTCATTTCTCGATGCATCAAATCCATAAACATGACAGGAACATTAGTCAAACCAAATGCAATGACTATGAACTGATAATGTTCATATCTCGTGCTAAACGCTGTCATGGACCTATCCTCATCTTTGATCCTAAGCTAATGATACCATGACCACAAGTCTATCTTGGAGAAATATTGTGCTATTCTCAGCTGATCAAATAAGTCATCAATCCATGGTAAGGGATACTTGTTTCTAACTGTAACCCTATTCAATAGTTTATAATCGATATACAGTCTCAAAGTACCATCATTCTTCTTCACAAACGGGACCGGTGCTCTCCATGGTGACATAAAAGGTGTAATGAATCCCTTTTGTCCCAAATCCTACAACTAACTCCTCAACTCCTCCAACTCTCTCGGAGCCAAGCGGTATAGTGGTATTGATATAGGTCTAGTGTCTGGTACCAACTCTATAATGAAATCTCTCCCTCAGTGGTTGTAAACTAGGTAAGTCCTCCAAAAACACGTCCAGAAACTCGCACACAACCAGAATCTCCTCAAGTTTAGGTCCCTGACTCTCCGCTACGGTGTAAAATGACACCAGAGTCTCCATCTATCCACTAGCCGCAAGTCGACCTCCATTGCCCTCAGCTCTCGGTGTACTACCACTATATGTGAACATTGGACACCCATGAATCTCAAATATCACTGTATGTTTGAAACAATCGATATGAGCGTGATACGCTGCTAGCCAATCCATCCCAAACAACGCGTCAAAATTTGATAACTCGAGAACCCTAAAATCTGCAGGTAACTCTACCCTGCCTATCTCTACTGGACATCCCTCAACAAGACAATTAGGGTAAACCTTATCCAGGCTGCGATACTCAAAATCAAATGTACACTAACTTTAACTGGTGTCAACCCTAAAATGCCTATCATGCAAACATAAATGAAAGATACTGTAGAACCCGAATTAGACAAAATATATAAATCTCTACCATAAATGGAAGCCATACGCTCAATGAGTTTTCATATGGCATCTGCATTAGCTGTGCTACCGTGTGTACACCCTCTCGACTCTCTGGTGGAATCATGGCTGCTGGCTGTGGATAATATTTAATCCCATGCCCAACCTGACCACATCATAACATGTGATAGGTCTACGCTAACCCTGAACCTAATAATGGAAATGTGCTTGTCTTTGTCCCTATTGGGAACTATCTCGACCTCTACCTTTACTTCTGCCTCAACCTCTACCCTGATGCTGATGTTGTGCTGATGTTGCTAGTAGTGCTGGAAAAGTAGTAGTAGGAGTTTGCAATGAAGGTCTAAATAGTGGTGGCAAGGGAGGTTTACTAATAATAGTCTGTAATGGTGTAGGAGATGTTGCAAAGGGTACAACTGTTGTAGATGTCCCTGACCCCCTAGGAACCTCTATCCCCTCTCCGTGGTCCCTTGCCCCTCTATTTCCTCCACTAAAACTCCGGAATCTGGTCAAGTTTCAACGCTGGTACTAACGATGTCCTATCGATAACTCTACCTAAATAATATGTCTCGTGAAAGAGTGCATGCTCATGAATCTCGCCCAAAGTCCTAGCGCCTGAACTGACCACATAAAATCTAATATCTTATCTTAGTCCATCCTCGAAGTGGTACACATCATCCAAATCCTCTTACTAAATCCCCAACAAACTACCTCAGATAATCGTATCTATCTCTATAATCATCCCTGACTCATTAGTTCCCTATCTTATGTTCTTGAATTCCTTCCTCAACCTCTTCATTACTGTAGATGGGAAATACTGCTGGTAAAATTTCCTCTTGAAGGCATCCCATGACTCAAACTCACCCACATAAGCTATCATTACACACCACCATACATTAGCATCTCTCTGTACAGTGTACGACAAAATCTCAGCTTGGAGTCTGTCCTTAATCCTCAAGAATCTGTATAACTTCTCCTAAGACATTTCCCACTTCTGAATCTTTTCAAAGTTTCGCTGACCATCAAAGTAGATTGACTTAAGTTTGATGAAATCCTTCACCAAATAAACCTCTACTATCGAGCTAGAAGATGGAGGTGTAAAAGATGGTGTGAAAATGATCTCTACGACTGGAGCTGTCACTACCGGTATGGTCTGTACTACCGGCACTTCTGTTGGTACCATGGGAGTAGTTGTAGTAGTAGGGGCTGGTGTCTTTGCTTGTGGAGCAAATCGTGAAGTAATCATGGCAATGAACTCCGCTAACTGCTTTCCTTGAGCAACAACTCGATCAGATAGCCTCTGAAAATCATTCGCTAATGGAATAGGAGGCTGGATTCCACTCGCACCTGCATCCCCTCTATCACGTGAATAAGCCATCAGTGTCTACAAGTTGATAGCAAACGCGAATCAGCTACAACGTAAATAACGCATATATATACATATATACATATATATATATATATATATATATAGAAATCTAACGTGTACATATAAGGCATCCCCATTTCACTTTCACTCACTTCCCAACTAATGGTTTCTATGCAAAGATCATCTTGTTTTCCACATCTAAGATTTATGTTTTCTTGGTTTTAATTGTATTTGTTTTTTATTGGAAAAGTTAAGCCTTTTGCTACTAACTATAGCTTTGGTATCACATTGAAGAATAACTATATTCCACAATCCTAAGGCATATAAACTTAGGTTCTGTAACCTATGTTTTATAAACATAGGCTCTGATACTACCTTGGACGACCCCTTCTCAAATTAAGGCAGTGCCTGACCAAATCCCGTTATTAAGCCCTAATCTCACCATATAGGACTTAACAAGGAATTAGTTAGCCTTTTCAAAACTTTATTACTTACCAAACCTATCCTATGTCAATTCATAAATAAGACTTGGTTAAAATCTTACTTACTTAAAAGTTTATTTAGTGGAAGTCTTAACCAATTAGCGGAAGCTTATAACATGAGACTTAATAATTGTGGAAAAACCATAAAATATAGATCACATGCATATATAATGAAACTACGATATATAACATCATGTGTTTGCTCAAGGTACTACTCACTCAACCCATAATATACAACCCCAAAAGTATATGACATACATATAAAAATAATTCATCAAAAATCAAAACATACAAAATTTGATGTATCAGCACTCCACTGGCTAAGAGGTAGTCCCGATCTTCTCTTTGCCTGACCTGCTATTCGGTGTGTCTACACCCACCATCATAAAAAGGACGGTAAGTACAGAAAAGTAGAGACTAACACCTAGAGACATTTGTTCACATTCCCAAATATGCAACAAGTATCTAAAAGCATGATAGTAGCAACTATGCTGTAAAGAGAACATGCAAAGAGATACTTTAGTTAAATAAAATAAAACTGACACACAACTAAGTAGTAATGATCTAGGGTCGGTCGACCGTGATCTTCATCACATCAGCCTTTTCCACTATATGAGGATGGAGCTGAGCTCTACATCAATGTTATGGTCTAAGTAATGCTCTTACCTTTATAACCTTTCGCTGGTGCCAGTCACTTGCGATATATACTTGCCAACAACCCTTGGTCTCATACCCCATATGTTGCACAAGTTATGCTTGCCAACAACCCCGAGACTCATTTCTCATATGCTGCGCAAGACAGTGGAGAGATCCCGATCACCTTGAAAAGTCTAATGACCATCGTATATCCGATAGACCTCTAATGTAATGACCCTAGATACGAGAACCACTTTCATATTTCAAGAAATAACATGGTTTGAGAACCCAATGAAGCAATTGCTTATCTAATGCACAAAGAAAATAGTTAACAATACTATGTAACACCTACCTAATAACATGCTATTTCAATGACTACTTGTACTAGCATTCAAAAATTACATAGCACATGATTTGGAGTCAATGAAATCATTTAATCAACAATCTATACCATGAAAGCAACTTCATGAAACGAGAAAAGAAAACACATCATAACATATGGAATATAAGGAAAATCAATCCAAATGACTGTAAAAGAATAAATAAATAGGAATGCAATGTAAATAAATATCTTAATCAGCTTACTTACAATCCACAAGATTTCCTATGATAATTGGGTCTCCCAACACCTCGTATCACGTATCCGAATTCTGGAGACTCTTCGTTAGTTTCCTGATATCAAACTAATCCAAATAAATTGGGTTTAGGTAAGGTTAAATGAGTTTAGAAACCTTAACCTAAAACAACCCCTTAAGACTGAAATTTTAGTCCTGTATTACAAACATACTTTTAGGCATGAAATTGTACAAATCTCAACACCTTCCCTTGTACAAAGTTTTTAGTCTCTTACGTAGCTTTTTAAAAAGGTTTGCCTTGCACAATTCCGATTTAAAACGAAAGAGATATTGCAACTTCACTAAACACAGCTCAAATTAGAACCTAATTTGACCAACAAACGTAGAGGATTCATTTCTCCTAATCTCTAGTTTAAAATTTGCCTTTTCTGGTCATAAGGCATCTAACATACCAAATAAAAACATATTAAAAGATCATCATATTTGGATGAGTAATTAGGGAGTAATGCCATTCACAAACTTAGTTTCAAAAATTTCATAATGCATTTTATCACCTATTTGTATAGCACTTTTGGATATGAAAACATTTGAACTACAAGACTCCAGTGAGACAAAATTGTTCCCTTTGAGTTAGCTTTCAAATGACATAAGATTGGGTTCATTTCGATTTAAAATGACTAAGTTATGACCAAATTACATAGGTTAGTTCATAATACAACATGCAGAAATTCAGTTTTGCACTTGCAATTTCGAAAATTCATATCTTTTTTATTTCAAAACCAAATCAAGAACTTTTTAATAGCTAGATTATTAGCTTGAAATGAGGAACTCAAATATATCAACCAATTTCAAAGACCTAATCATCTAACCTCTGAAAATGGTCAAAAACCAGAATTTGTTTCAAACTTAAATAGAGAGATGTGTACCTTGTTTGATGAAAAACTAGTTTAACTTGATCTCTCCTTCACCAAACCCACTGTGGTTGCTGGTCTTCTTATTCCTCCAGCCTTTCTCCTTCTCTCTAGCAAGTTTCATTTTTCAATTAAGCAAATGAAATGAAGTTGATTTGGTTGTTTGATTTGATTACTATCTTTATATATTAAGTGGATATGGTTGATTAATAACCATTGATCTCATTTTGCACATGTGTCTCGATGCTCATCTAGTGATACACCTATTAACACATGTCCCACTAACTCATACTATGTGACACCAATATATAACTCCATTGGTGTTGAGATGAGTCAACAGGTGTCTCGATGAAAACCAAGTGGCTATTATTTTAACATACTAACTTAGCTTCATAAGTGTATAATCAACCATAGCCATGTATAAATCACTATAAAAGTTGTACATAATCTTTCGCCAACTTACCGTACTATGATGACCCCTTCTCAAATTAGGACACCGCTTGGCCTAATCCCGTTATTAAGCCCTAACCTCACCATATAAGACTTGACAAGGAATTAGTCAGCCTTTCTAAAACCCTATTACTTATCAATTATTATTATATATATATATTTCAAATGATTATAAATCTATACCTATCCTATGTCCATTCATAAATCAGAGTTAATTAAAAATTTTACTTATTTAAAATTTTATTTAGCGAAAATTTGAACTAACTAGCGGAAGCTTGTAATATAATGCCTAATAATTGTGGAAAAACAAGGGAATAAAGGTCACATGCATATATATAATGAAAGGACAATACATAACATCATGCGTCTGGTAAAGATACTACTCACTCAACCTATAATATATAACCCCAAAACTATACCATATACATATAAAAATAATACATCAAAAATAAAACCTACAAAATCAAGTGCAGTAGTGCTCCACTGGCTCAGAGGTAGTCGCTGATATTCTCATTGCCTAGTTTGCTACTCGATGGATCTGCACCCACCGTCACAAACTAGACTGTGAGTACAGGAAAGTAAAAAGTAACAGTGAGAGACATTTGTTCACATTCCCAATTATGCAACAAGTATCTAAAAGCATTATAATAGCAACTATGCAGTAAAGAGAACATGCAAAAAGATACTTCAGCTAAATAACATGAAACTAACACATGGCTAAGCAGTAATGATCTAGGGACAGCCATGATTCTCATCACATCAGCCTTTCCACTATACGAGGATTGAGCTGAGCTCTACATCAATGTGAAGGTTTGAGCATTGCCATTGCCTTGACAAACTTTCGCTGGTGCCAGTCACCAGTGATATATACTTACCAACATCCTCGGGTCCCATATCCCATGTGCTATGCAAGTTATGCTTGCCAACAACCCCGAGACTCATTTCCCGTGTGCTGGACAAGATAGTGGAGAGATCCCAATCACCCTAGAATTTTATTGACCCCGCATGTCCGATGGACCTCTATAATACAATGACCTTAAATACAATAACCACTTTCATATTTGAAGAAACAACATGGTTTGAGAATCCAATAAAGCAATTGCATATCTAATGCATAAAGGAAATGGATTACAATACTATATAAACCTACCTAACAACATGCTATTTCACTAACTACATGTATTAACAATCAACAATGACATTGCACATGATATGGAGTCAATGAAATCATTTGATTGAAGAATTATACCATGAAAGCAACCTCATGTAATGAGAAAGAACAACAAGTCATGGCATATCAAATACAAAGTTAAATCAGTACAAATGATTGGAAATGTGTTGGGGCGTGTGCCCTAGGTCAATCTATTAACTGTCTTTATGAATACTTTTAGTTAATAAAATAGAGGATTTCATTTGCTGTTTATTATAATTAATTTGCATGTTTACATTATAATAAGATCCATGGGTATTTACAAAAATATCCTAAATGTCCCTAGTCGATCATTATATTGGGAACTATAATGAATTAAGACTAGTGTGAGTCTTGATTGATGATCATATGATGATTATACGTATATGGATACGAATCAAGATCACGAGTACTTGTTAGAGAACAAAGTACTGGACCGACCAGCTATGAGAACATCACATGGATTAAATCATTGTTGTTTCTCATGATAGGTATATATTCCAGTCCTCTGACTTGAGATTACCAGAGACTTCAACATTAGGAACACAGTGATTTGACACAATCAAACGTTGTCTTTAACCGGACGATTATAAAGGTCGTGATTGGTTACTGTGTGAGCAATGTGATGAAGTTGTGTAATCAAGATATAATTTGTCCCTCTCATATAAAGAGAGATATCCAGTGGATCCCTCGATGTGGTAGACTGTTAAAAGGCCTAGTTTAAGTGAATTGATATTGATCAATGTCACTTGGATGTTTTCAGTCTACCTAGAGATCGAGACTAGTACGATTGAACATGTTGGATGACAATTCCATGCTTTATGTTTGGTCAAAAGGATATCGTGTGACAAAAGGATGTTATATACACTATTGATTAGGTTGTATCGATTTGATATTCGTACAACTTGGGTAGTCATAATGTCTTGCTAGAGGCCGCTTATGACTTATATACCAAAATGTGTTTTGGTACACTACCAACGTTGTATGAGCCTATTGGGTCACACACTAAGAATGGTTTTGCGAGATTTTAAGATGGTTTAGAAAAATGAATTTTATGTGATAAAATTCATGACAGAAATGTCATTGTAGTGTATTACACTTATACTTCTTTAAGTAAGGGTATATGTGTAATTTACTTAACCGTCTATATGTTGTATAAATAGACGCTTTAAGTTAGAACACACACATAAAAAAGTTTAGGGCAGAAACTCTATTTTCGTTCTAAAACGAACTAGGGTTTTCCGGTACACTCTGAATCGTTTTGGAGAGAAACAAAAAGGTTTGGTATTCTCTCGAAGCTAGCACTTCGAATCTCGGCCGCCGTTCGTGTGTGGACTACTGATAGAGGGCGTTCGTCGTTGGCAACGCCTTAGAGATCGATCAACCTTCGGAAAGGTATATTGCGACTGAGGTAAGATTAAGTTTTCATGGTTTAAACGTTTTTAATGGAATTAGATTCAGATCCTATTGGGGTTTTTGTCAAAATTGTTTTGTAATCTCCGCCGCGTATGTCCCCAAAACCCAACAAAATGAACACATAAATAAGAATGAAAAGTAAATAAATATCTCAATTAGTTTACTTAGAATCCACGCAATTTCCTATGCTACTCTGGCTTCTCAACACCACGAAACTCATATTTAGATCCCCAAAACACTTCCTTAGTTTCCTGACATCGTATCATATGTTTTTGAGTGTGTTTGAACCTTTACTTAGTATATAAGACTCATTTATAGTATTTAAGGACCTCTTGAGACTTGCTGATTTTTTATGCTATCATAGCATGTAGCACACTAATGATCCTGTGTAGCGCGCTAATGATCCTGTGTAGCACGCTAATGACCGACGTAGTGCATTACCTATCCTACACACCGTGCTCTGTGTTGCAGAACCGATAATTTTGCAAACAGAATTCTGAGTATTCTCCACACATTAGCTATGCTAATGCCTTGAACACCTCCATACACACTTCCAAAGGTCCAAGACATCATTACCATGATAAAACACCAACACATATCATCAAATACATGAATTCATTGAATTGAGCAATGTTTATGGTGTAGAAATGTTACCTAACTTGATGTACACTAGCTTAGCTTGAGTTCTTCTTCAACAAATCACTAAATTTGTTGTTCTTCTTCCTCCTCCAGCTACTCTCTTCACTCCGGCAAGCTTTGCTTCTCACTTAAAAATTCAAAATGAAATAGTTGAGTTGCGAGTGTTGACCAAAAGCTTTATAGTCATGAATTGGATATGGTTGATTGATAGCCCTTGATCCTAATGTGCACACATATCTCGAGAATTATATAATGGTTCACCTACTAACACATGTCCCACTAACTCATGCCAAGTGACACTAATGAGTGACTTAATTTTTATTGAGATTTGCCAACATGTGTCTCGAGAAATGTCAAGTGGCTATTATTTTAAATTACTAACTTAAGTGTATTAATACATAACCAACCTTAACCCCATTTATATCACTTATGAAAGTACTATAAAGCTTATAACAACTCACCACATTGCTCTCTAACTCGATCCCATGTCGGTATGCATATCAAGGTGCGTCTCCGCTCATGCCTCGACTCATATATATAAGTAGAAATGACTTAGAAGTTTACACATACAATACACGAGGCATATACTATAACAAATATAACATTCACCTCTGCCACTTAGCCTCGGTTACGACACGTATCTCGCTGCGGGTCCCACGTCACGAGTTATTTGATCCTGATTAAGAGATTAAACTAGGATTAAAAATTCGGACCGTGGTAATTCTTCCCAACTAATGAAAAGTTTGTCCTTAAAATTAAACTTAACCTAATGTTACACTTGACTCGAAGAGGTACGGAAACCTATCTCGCTTTTAGTCTTCTCATTCCCAAGTGAGTTTCGAGTCTCCATGGAAATACCACTTGACTAACACTTTCGGTATAGAATTGCCTCTTAACTGTTGTACCCTTTGGTCTAGGATCTGTATAGGCAACTCCTCATAAGATGTGTCCACGCTCAGATCAATTTGACTCAAGTCAACTATCGGTCTCTCACTTGCTTTCGGTTAGGCTAGTCTAAGCATTGAAATATGAAACACTGGATGAATCCTAGACATCTATAGAGGTAAATCTAACTCATAAGCAACTTTTCCAACCTGTTTCTTAATCTAGAAAGGCCTGATAAATCTTGGTGCTAACTTGCTTTTTAGACCAAATCTGTTAAAAACCTTTCGAGGAGACACCTTTAGATATACCAAGGCTCCATCGTCATACGTGAGATCAATGCAATATCTGTCTACGTACGTCTTTTGCCTCTCCTAAGATCCTTTAAGCCTCTAGCAAATCTGTTGTACCTTCTCAGTGTGATCAACAACAATTTAAAGCCATATGATGTCTTAGTCCTCTGGCTCGGCCCAACAAGATGGTGAGGGACATGGTTTGCCATATAATGCCTTAAATGGCACCATCTCAATGCTAGCTTGATAATTGCCGTGAGCATATCCTCGAGAGTCTGAATCAACCTATCAGTTTGCCCATCAGTCTAAGGGTGAAAAGCTGTGGTAAATTGTAGGCACATACCATGCTGCTCTTGCATACTCCGCCACATCCTAGACATATACATAACATCTCTATCTAATGTAATATTCAATAGTACCCCATGCAGCCTAATAATCTCTCTCTTAAATAATACACTCAACTAGTCAAATGTGTAATGAGCTGCAGCTGGTATGAAATGGGTAGATTTCATCAATCTATCCACAATCACCTAGATGGAATCATGTCGACAGATAGTCCTTGGCAATCCTCTAATAAAATTCATAGCTAGGTCTTCCCACTTTCATCATGGAATGGGAAGCGGCTGTAATAATCCTCCAGGTCTACGATGCTCTACCTTCACCTGTTGGCAAATCCATAGTTCTTGATAAACTCTGATAGGTCTGCTTTCATCCTAGGACACTTAAAACTTCTATTCATGTCATGGTGCATTTTGGTCTTACCTAGATGAACAGTGAACTGAGAATAGTGTGAATCCTAAAGAATCTCATTTCTCAGCTCTGCCACTGCCGATATCGACAATATGCCTTTGAATCTCAAACAATGGTTCGTCGTCTCTATCCAATTAGTACACTTAGTACTCTGGGCAAACTGACTGAATCTTAGGTATAAGATGTTGATTCTCTGTCCCTCTAATACTCTCTAAGTAGACACTGTCTGAAGCCTTATCTGTGCACAAATAATCACCCGAGTATTGGTAGGAATAAATGATTGCATCATCATTATCGCTACCTCGAGTGATCCATACTCATGTGTCATATGACATCTAATGAATTCAGCATCTCCAACCGACATCTGACTCAGTGCATCAACAACTACGTTAAATTTTCTAGGTGATATTTCAGAGAAAAGTCGTTCTCCTTTAGTAATTCCAATCACCGGCGTTGTCTAATATTAAGCTATTTCTATGTAAAAAAGTATTTCAAACTCTTATGATTAATGTAGAGTGTGAAACTCTCTCCATAAAGATGATGTCTTCATATCTTCATAGCAAAGATTACCGCCGCCAAATCTAAGTCTTGGGTAGGATAGTTTTTCTCATGTATCTTCAGTTGTCTAGATGCATAAGCTACTGTGCATCTATCCTGCATCAACACACAACCTTGACCTGTATGAGAAACATATGTATATACCAGGAATTCCTGTCCCACCTCTAGTAATATCAACACTGATTCGGTAGTCAACAATCTCTTTAGCTGAGCAAATGCCTCCTCACATTACTCAGACCAATCAAACTTGACATCTTTCTGGGTCAATCTGGTCATCGGTGAAATGATTTTTGAGAAATCCTTCATGAACCTGTAGATATATCCTGCTAACCCCAGAAAACTTCTGACCTCCGTAACTGACGTTGGCGTAGGCCAATCTATAATAGCCTAAATCTTAGCTAGATCGATAGCAATACTTGATGCTCCAACAACATGTCCCAAAAACTTGACTTCTGACAGCCAAAACTCACACTAGCTGAACTTGGCGTAGAGTCGATGTTCCTTCAAAGTCTGCAATGTCTCTCTGAGGTTTTGCTCGTGATCTTCTTGACTCCTCGAATATATCAATATATCCTCGATGAAAACTATGATGAAATGGTCAAGAAATGGCCTCGTCACTCGATGCATCAAATCCATAAATATGGCACGAGCATTAGTCAAACCAAACGACATAATTGTAAATTGATACTGTCCATATCTCGTACTAAATGCTGTCTAGGAGCTATCCTCTTCCCTGTCCTAAGCTGATGATACCCTGATGCGGGTCTATCTTGGAGAAATACTATGCTCATCTCAACTGATCAAATAATTCATCGATCCGAGGTAAGGAATACTTGTTTCTGACTGTGACCCTATTAAACTGTCTATAATCAATACACGGTCTCAAAGTACCATCTTTCTTCTTCACAAACAGGATAGGTGCTCCCCATGGTGACATAAAGGTGTGATTAATCCTTTCTCTCCAAATTCCTGCAACTGACTCTTCAACTCTTCCAACTCTCTCAATGCCATGCGGTATGGTTGTATAGATATAGGTCTAGTGTTGGGTTTCGGGGATCATATGCAGTGGAAGTTTTCAAAACCTTTTCGAACATCCCTGAACCAAGATCCTATTAATTCCATTAAATTGATGTGTCAATAAAAAATTATACATTAGTAAGAATAACTCCATGTCTGCTTTGTTTTATGTTGATCGATTCCTTGAAAACGCTACCAGAGACGAATGTCCTCTATTAAAAATCCACACATGAATGGACGATCACAATCTGGAGTGCTAGCCTAAAAAATCCTAGGACAAAAATTCTCACAAAAGTTGTTTTAGGAAATATCACTTTCTGGAATTCTCTCTCTCTCGAAAAATCACTTCACAATTGTGACCTTAATGTCTTATTTATAGTACACTAGGTTGAGTTGTAAAAGAACTCCATCTTCTAGTCACAATCCAAATAGAGTACTATATAAAGTCCAACTCTAAAAAGGATATAGTCATAGATAATCTACAATTACTAATCCAACTAGAGTTTTAATTTATCTAAAACTCAAATAAGAATTAAAGTCATACTATAATTCCAATTAGAGTCCTATTCTAAATAGGACTTACTAAGAGATAAAATTTCTAGTCACACTAGAAATGTAGGAGAATCTTGAATCCTAGTCAAACTAGGACCTTTAATGAGAATCTTCAAAATTAATTTTATCAAATAAAATTCATTAACCCATACAATATTAAATCGCGCAAATCAGTTCTTTGCGTGCTACCCAATTGGTTGATACAATGTTGGCAGTGAACCAAAACCATTTTGGTACACAAGTCATAAGTGATCTCTTGCAAGGCATTATAACTACCCAAGTATCATGAAGATCAATAAATCGATACGACCTAATAGACAGTGTATATCATATCCCTTTGTCACGCAATATCTTTTGACTGAACATAAGACATGGAATGTTACCCTTATAGTTCAATCTACTACTCTCAATCTCCGAGTAGACTAAAATTGCAAGAGAGATTGATCCAATCAATTCACTAGACAAGGCCATTTATCAGTTTAACATATCTAGGGGCCCAATAGACATCTCTCTATAAAAGAGAGGGACAAATTCCATCTTGATCACACAACATTTACACAATAGTCGAACAATGACCAATCACAATCCTTATAGTCATCTGGTTGAATACAATGTTTGATTGTATCAAATCATTGTGCTCCTAATGTTGGAGTCTCTGGTAATATCAAGTCAAAGGACTAAATGATATAACTTTTATGAGAATCACTTATAACATTGACTATGTAGTGTTCTCATAGTGGGTCGGTCCAGCATCTGCTCTCGATAGATACCTATTATCTTAATCCATATCCGTATATGCATAATCATCACATGATATCAATCAAGACTCATACTAGTCTTAATTTATTATTGTTCCCACAATAATAATAGACTAGGGAAATTTAGAATAATATAATAATTATCCATGTATACTATTATAAAAGAAACATGCATATACTTATAATAATTAAACAACATTTACAAAATTGGCCTAGGGCACATACGCTAATGTCTAATGCCTAGTACCAGCTCAATGATAAAATCTATCTCTTTTGATGGTGGTAAACAAAGTAAGTCTTTCGGAAACATATCCAAAGACTCATACATAACGGAAATCTCCTCAAGGCTAGATCCATAACTTTCTACTATTGTGTATAATGACATCCGAGTCTCCATCTCTCTACTAGTCACAAGTCGATCTCTAATACCCTCGACTCTCAGTGTACTAGCATTATACATGAACATCAGACACCTTGGGATCTCAAATATCAGTCTTACTGAAATAGTCGATATAAGCGTGATACATTGCTTACCAATCCATCCCTTACAATGCATCAAACTCTAAAAACTCGAAAACCCTAAAGTCTGCAGGTAAGTCTACCTAGCCTATTTGTACTAGAAATTTCTCAATAAGACAATTAGGTAGACTCTATCCCCAGCTGCTGTACTCAAAATCAAATGTATGCTAACTCTAACCAATGTCACCCCTAAGTTGCATTTCATGCGACTAGAAATTAAAGATATTGTAGAACCCCATTCAAACAAAACATATAACTGTCTACCACAAATGGAAACCATACCTTCAATGAGTCTCCGTGTGGTATCTACATCGAGTTGTGCTACCATGTGTACACCCTCTCGACTCTACGGTGGAAACAAGGCTGTTGGCTATGGACAATCTTTAATCTCGTTCCCAACCTGACCACACCTATAACAAGTGATAGGTTTACGCTGACCCTGAACCTGATTCTAGGACTGTGCCTGCCTCTGTCCCTGTCGAGAACTATCTCAACCTCTACCTCTACCTTTGCCTCAACCTCTACCACCCTACTGCTACTGATATAGAGCTGGTGGCTCTGGTAGAGCTGGCAAAGTAGTAGTAGGTGCTGGTATTGCAGGTCTAAATGGTAGTGGCATAGGAGGTCTACCAACTATAGTCTGCAATTATGGAGGGGATGATACAAAGGGTACAACTGCTGTAGATGTCCCTGACCCGAGGGAACATGTATCCCATTTCCATGGTCCTTTGCCTATTTGTCTCCTCCTCTCATACTCCGCAACCTAGTCAGGTGTCAACGTTGGTACTAGCGGTGTCCCATTGGCAACTCTGCCCCAATAATAGGTCTTGTAAAAGAGTGCACGCTCGTAAATCTCACCCAAAGTTCTGACACCTAAAATAACCACATAAAATCCAATATCCGGTCTCAGTCCATCTCCAATATGGTACACATCATATGAATCCTCTCTCACTAGATCCTAAGCAAACTGCATGAAATAGCCATATCTATCTCTATAGCTCATCACCGACTCATCAGCTGCCCATCTCAGGTTCATGATTCCTTTCTCAACCTTTTCATCACTGCAGGTGGGAAGTATTGCTGGTAAAAGTTCATCTTAAAGGCATCCCAAGACTCAAACTCTCCCTCAGAAGCTATCATCGCACACCACCATACATCAACATCTCTTTGTAGAGTGTATGATGAAATCTCAGCTCGGAGTCTATCTTCAATTCTCAAGACTCTGTGTAACTTCTCATGAGACAGTACCCACTTCTCGATGTTCTTAAAATCTCACTGACCATCAAAGCAAACTGGCTTCAATCTGATGAAGTCCTTCACCAGCTGAACCTCTACTGTTGAGCTAAAAGATGGAGGTGTGAAAGATGGCGTAAAAACTATCTCTGTGATTGGAGGTGTCACTACCGGTATAGTCTGTACTATCGAAATTGCTGTCAATACCGTGGGAGTAGTCGTAGTAGTAGTGGTTGATGTCTCTACTAGTGGAGCGAAACATGAAGTCATCAATGCAAAGAACTCCATTAACTACTATCCTTGAGTAGCTACTTGATCAGATAGCCTCTGAAATTCTTTAGCTGATTGTATAGAAGGCTGGCTACCACTCGCACCTACATCCCCACTATCGGGTGAATCCATCATCAATATTTGCAACTTGATAGCGAACGCAAATCAGCTACTACGCAGATAATGCATATATACTTATAGAAAACTAACATGTACAAATAAAACATCCCCATCTCACTTTCACTCACTTCCCAACTAATAGTTTTTAGGCAAGGATCATCTGGTTTTTCACCACTAAAATATATGCTTTCTCGTTTAAATTTTTTATTTGTTACTCACCGAAAAAGTTAGGCATTTCACTACACATTGTAGCTTTGGTATCACTTTGTGGAATACCTATCTTCCACAATCTTAAGCTTTATAAACTTTGGCTCTCCTAAGCTTTATAAATTTAGAATATGATACCACATGTGACTATGGTATCTCAATTTTGGACAATTCCATTAACTGTCCATAATATTCTAGAACTTAGGCTCTGATACCAACTGTGAAGACCACTTCTCAAATTAGGGCACCACCCTACCTAATCACGTTATTAAGCCGTAATCTCACCATATAGGACCTAGCAAAGAATTAGTCAACCTTTCTAAAACCCTATTACTTACCAATTATTATTATATATTTTTTAAATGATTATAAACCTATACCTATCCTCTGTCCATTCGTAAATCAAAGTTAATTAAAAATTTTACTTATTTAAAATATTATTCAGCAGAAATTTGAACTAATTAGCGAAAGCTTATAACATAATGCCTAACAATTATGGAAAAACCAGGGAATAAAGGTCACATGCATATATAATGGAATGGTAATATATAACATCATGTGTTTGGTAAAGGTACTACTCGCTCAACCCATAATATATAACCACAAAAGTATACAATATATGTATAAAAATAATACATCAAAAATAAAACCTACAAAATCTGGTGTAGCGCAGTGCTCCACTAGCTCAGAGGTAGTCGTCGATCTTCTTTTTGCCTAGTCTGCGACTCTATGGATCTACACCCATCATCCTAAACTAGACAGTGAGTACATGAAAGTAGAAAGTAATATTGAGAGACATTTGTTCACATTCCTAATTATGCAAGTATATAAAAGAATGATAATATCAACTATGCAGTAAAAAGAACGTGCAAATAGATACTTTAGCTAAACAACATGAAACTGACATAATGGTTAAATAGAAATGATATAGGGTCGATTGGTCGTGGTCTTCATTACATCAGCCTTTCCACTATACAAGGATTGAGCTGAGCTTTACATCAATGTGAAGGTCTGAGCATTGCTCTTGCCTTAACAAAGTTTCACTGGTGCCAGTTACCTGCGATATATACTTGCCAACATCCCTGGGTCCCATACACCATGTGCTACGCAAGTTATGCTTGCCAATAACCCGAGACTCATTTCCTATGTGCTGCATAAGAAACAACATCGTTTGAGAATCTAATAAAGCAATTGCACATTTAATGCACAAAGGAAATGAATTACAATACTATGTAACACCTACCTAATAGCATGCTATTTCACTGACCACATGTATTAACAATCAATAATGAAATTGCAAATGATTTGGAGTCAATGAAATCATTTGATCAACAAATTTTACCATGAAAGCAACCTCATGTGATGAGAAAGAACAAGTCATGACATATTGAATACAAAGGTAAATCAGTCCAAATGACTGAAAATGAAAATGTAAATAGGAATGAAACGTAAATAACTATCTCAGTAGTTTACTTACAATCCATGCAATTTCCTATGCTACTTCGGCCTCCTAACACCTCGAAACTTGTATTTGAATTCCTGGAATACTTCCCTAGGTTACTGACATCATATCATATGTTTTTGAGTTTGTTTGGACCTTTCCTTAGCATGTTAGACTCATTTATAGTGTTTAAAGACCTCTTGAGACTTGCTGATTTTTTTATGTTGTCATATCATGTAGCGTGTTAATGATCCTGTGTAGCATGCTAATGATCGATGTAGCGCGCTACCTATCATACTTAGTACACTTTATGTTGCAGTACGCAAAATTCTGCGAACTGAATTCTAAGTTTTCTCCACATATAGGATATGCTAATGCCTTGAACATCTCCATACATACTTCCCAAGTTCCAAAACATTATTACCAACATAAAACAACAAAACACATCATCGAATACATGAATTCATTGAATTGAACCTCCATACATACTTACCAAGTTCGGTTGATGCATCATATGTTCTAAGGTTGTGTTTCTCCAAATCAGGGTCTAAAAGTATAATGGTCATGGTGACTCTCAAATCCTAAGTTCTACACCAACATGACCAAGGAATTTATAGCATAGCACACAAGAATACACAAATCAACACATTGAATTGAAAGAATAAACACATTCACATTGAAATAAAAAGAATGCAACTTGGGGTCCAAAGACCCCTAGAACAAAAAAGATTACCCCATAAGTGGGTTCAATACAATACAAGTCATTATGGAAATGCCATTAATTAGGAGTTCAAACCTAGAGTTGAGAAGAAGTCTAAGATTCAAAACCCAATCTTCAAGCCTCCACAAGTTTCTTTTCAAGTTCTTCAAAGCAAAAATATATTCATTCTAATTCTCACACCCCCTATATATAGTCTAGGTATTTTGGTCTAACGAAATGGGCAAAAAACCTTTAAAAACGCCCAAAAAGGAACCTTAGCTGATGGTGGCATTGAGGTGGGCGTTGAGGCGCCATCCTTAGTGCCACATTCTAACAAAGTTGCTTGACGGTGCCATGGCACCATATGGGCGCTGTAGTGCGCACCATGACACCCAAGTTTAGTGTCATGGTGCCATGGGTGGCGCCAAGGTGGGCTGATGTCCTAGACTTGGTGTTGTGGCGCCCTGGTGGCGTTGAGGCGCCAAAAACTGTAATAGGATTGCCTGAGTGCTGCATGAGGCTCCAAAGCGCCAGTTGGGGTGCTGTGGTGCCAGAACCAGGGGCTTCATTTGCTTTTCTCTTCCTTTGCTTTCTAGCCTCGCTCCACCCGATTTCGCTTCATTGCATTGTCCCTTGAACAAGTATATCGAAAAATACACTAAATAAGTCTCTAATAATCATTTAGTTTCTTATATTATTCAGCAAATCCTACTTAAAACAATCAAAACCAAGCTACGCATCACACTTCCAAACTTTAGATTTTCTTAGTCCCTAGGAAAGAATTACATACTAAGAGATGTAATTTATTTTAAACTAACAACCTAGGTATAAAAGGCATCCATCCACAATTTGAAATCATTAAGTATACATAAACACAAATTTATTTTCAAATTTTGTAATTCTCATTTCTCGACCTTAGTGGCGTCTTCCAATTTCAAACTCAAACCAAGTATTGACTCAACCCTAGGCTTTTCAATTGCCCACAAACCAAGCCTTTAAACCTAACCTTTACAAGATCTCACTTTCAGTAACCCAAGTGCAGTTACAAATCTCTAGCCTCAACTACTCAAGAGAGTCCGTAAAAAATTTGAAACCTCAATGATGCTTTATTTAAAGTTTCAACTTCTAAGAGATTCCGTAAGCTTATTTCTCGCTCCACTCTCCAGTATCATTAAACTTAAAAGACCAAGATTCCTTAGGTCTTAAGTAGGTTGTAATTGGGTCATGGGTTGGTTTATCAACAAGCAGATTTTTTAGCTCAAAAAAAGTTGATAGATTTTACAAACCTTTTCCTTACATACATAGAGCACTCAATAAGAATAAACTCTCAAAAACTCAAACTTTCACATTCAATTTGGAGTTCACTTATAACCATTTTTTTATCACACCAATCCATATTTTTCTTTTTCTTTGGACTATTTTTGGTGGATTTATTTATTTTCTTTCGATGTTCCTTTTTTCTGATTGATCTCATTGTTCACTCACAATTTACAAGCTCTTTTATCATGGATTAGGGTGCCAAACATTCATGATAAGCAAGGCTTAGCGGGATAACTAGTAATATTATGCATGGGAATGAGATATAATATATTAGGTAAAATATTCAAACAAAGCTTAATCCTGTCCTCAATCCATTAAGTTTGGGATTTATCGTCTCAAGTGGATCTAGAATAAGTTCTAAAATCCCGGAATCCTCATTAAATCTCGCTTACTTTTAGTTTATCCCTTTTTTACATTGGTATAGGTTTTTCCCTACACTGGGCATCTCTGGAGAAAATCAGATCTAGCTAAGCTAAAAACTTAAGCACGTGTACCCTTTACTGTGCCCCATGTATTTTGTCTCATTGATTTGATCCAAAATATATCGTAGACTATCAGCCGCATAATGAAAGGATTAAAAGAATTTTCTAGCTAACATGCAGATGCTTGCAAAATAAATGTTATGTACCCCCAAACTTAAGATGTTCATTGCCTTCGATGAACCCTAAAACAAAAAAACTCCATAGAAAAATATAAAATAATAAAGATAATACCAAAATAAAGGAAACAAAATAAATAAAAAGGAGATAAAATATGTGAACTGAGACTTCCCTGAGGGAAAACATCATCATAATAATAAGCAGAAGGTGGAAGAGCGTGACTACGATATTGGGATGATGAAACATATGACTCATATAATGTGCCATCCTATCTAGATGTAATGTATTAGCACGATGTTATGATTTTTATGTTTGCTCCATCTTGTCCAGCTATTATTGCATCGCTCGCTGATCCTGCTGCATCTCCTCTAATAGTTGAAAGTATCTATCCTCCAGACGATGCCGCTGCTGATGAGTAATGATAGCTAGCGGGTTGGGGTCCTCATCCCCCTGATTAGCCATTGTCTCCTCATGTTGTGCCTCATGCTCTATGGTTGGGGTTGGTGCTCGTTAGCATGAACGTTGTTATGGCCTATGTAATGGTCTCAGGTGCTGCTCTAACTGTTCATCATCAGAATCTATGTATCTTAAAGGCAAACTACAGTGCCATAGCATAGCATTGGAGATAGTTCCCAATTTCATGGTATATTCATTTTTTTCAAATGGGACAGATGCTCGCTTACAAAGAAGAGTGATTATCCATAGATGATAAAGAACTTTCATTGGCGGGCCCTAAAGAAAATTCATCAATGACCGAGAAGTAACGTCGCCAAAATTCACATTATCATGTGCTATGTTCCAACAGAGTCGAGTGCTCTAAAGTAATCTCATTCGTGTTCCTTGATTGCATTAGGGTGGCACATATGAAATGGAGCCAACCTCGATGGACATGTCGCGAGTTTTCTGTTGCTAACTGTTGATCAATAATTCCATCCTTACTCCATTTCCACACTGCCCTCTCTGGAACTCAAATGATATTCGCAATTTGTTGCTTCGTATAAGTTCCTGGATACCTTGGATAGTAGGACTTTGTCGGATCAATTGTTAAGCCAAGAGCCCTATTTAAAACCAAACCACTAATTGAAACTTTCACGCCCCTCACCCATACTATTTTTCCTTGACATGCATAGTATCTATTAGCATAAAATTCAATTGTGAGCTCACTAGATGCCACGACCTTATCACTGTCTCGCCCGAAAGCTGCATTTCCCAGTTATTCTTGGCCACAATGTCTAAGATGCACTTTTTATATTTTGCGAACACAGTAAAAAGGAACTTAACCTTGATTTTTAATGAAGAATACTTCTCATACCACACTTCTGCCTCTATATTAAGGTAGTAGTCAATCTCCCCTGCGTTAGGTGCAGATCCGGATTCAACAATTTGATAATGTGAGCGAGGGTGTAGTACTACCAGCATTTTAGATCAAGATGCTCGCGAATTACTCATCGTACGAAGAAAAAGAATCGATACGTCCAAGCGAGAATGACATAGAAAAACAAGATAGGGGATGAGATAAGTGGGATTTCTTAACAATATAGAACACAGGCATAAAAAATTTACTCATCTATGAACAAACACATTAAGTTGGGTAAAATACTAGAACAAAAATATTCACGCGGTCTCTTATACCAAATTATTTGATATAGCAAGTTATAGCATATATCCCCCCAAACTTAAGTGAAAGTGCATGATGCGATGTTTTTACCTCAAAAACTGCTATTTATGGAAGTATTACCCTTGCAAAGTTGATATATTGAATGCAATTTAACAAGCACCAAAATCGATCATATAGTGGGAGCACAGAAACACATTAATGGGGCGATTGAACAACAAGGAAACAAGGCAACACATTTTGATCACCCACACATAATTACACAATGGCTACGAAAAACACATAATGAATTGAGCAACATGGTGTCATTAAGGCATTTCATTAAACACTTTATAAGCAAGTAGAATACATATCTCTAAACCTCCAATTATTGCACAAAGTCAACATAAACAACAAAAGCAAAAAGAAATCAAACCAATCATGAAGTAGACCTATTTCAAATTGAACTTGAGAAATCCAAAGAGGTGGGAGCACATACCTTGTAGAGAAAAAGAAAGCACAACCCAAAAACCACAATGGAATTCCAAAAGTGAGAAAAATATATAGATCTAAAGTTCTCCTACTTATTTGGTGGATTAGAGGGGAGATTTATGGTGTTGGAGAAATGTGGAGAGGTTGGGGGAAAAGCTAGGGTCGGCTAGAAGGGTGAAGAGTTTATGGGGAAAGAGAAAAAAAAAATAAAATTTATAAGGGGAACTGGGCGCTGGACTCAGCTCAATGGCACCAGGGTCAGCACCCGAAAAAGAAAATGCGTTATTTTTGGTTCTAAGGCGTGACGCCATGCACCCGCCTCAATGCCACTACAACATTTGTTTTTGATCTTCAGAGGCGCTGACCCGGCGCTGAGGTTGGCACCTTAGTGCCCGGGGTAGCAGCTCAAATATCCTAGTGCCGAGCTTGGCGCCGTGGTGCCCAGTCCAATGCCAGGTACAGGGACAAGTTAGTTTGCTGCGCTAAGCTTTGTGCCACGGTGCCATAGTCAGTGCCCCAAACCAAAATGTCAAATTTTAATATTTTGAGCCCTTCGCCAAGGCTCCTGGCCCCCATGCCTACTTCTCGGATCAACATACACGCCAATTAAACATTGTTTTTAGTACAATTTAACAATCTAAAACAATTTAACTAGAAAGAGGTATTGAATTCAAAGTGCAAGCTAACGACAACACAATCGAGCTCTCCCTCGATCGGTTGTTTCGAATTCATCCACTTCGATAAAAAATCACCTGAAAAATGGAGATCAACTTGAAACCAAAGTGAATTCAAAGTGCAAGCTAACGACAACACACTCGAGCGCTCCCTCGATCGGTTGTTTCGAATTCGTCCATTTCGATGAAAAATCACCCGATAAATGGAGATCAACCTGAAATCATGTAGATACACCTAGTTAGTCTTGCAGATAAATCCTATCATTTATTAACTAAAACTTTAAATAAAGTAACTCTAGGGTGCCTCCTAGTAGCATTTAATTTTTCATCATTAGGTAGACGCCTAACACGGGACCATCAATTGCCAGTGGCGGCAAACTCGTTTTATCGCAAGTTCGAGCCGTAATAGATCTTCAATATATGAGTGTTGACTTTGAACGTCTTTCCATCATCACCACGAAGCTCTACCACTCCAAAAGGTTATGTTTGAACCATAGTGTATGGTCCGTACCACCTAAATTCTAGCTTTCCCAGAAAGAATTTCAACCACGAATTGTAGAGTAAGACTAATTGTCTTGGCTTGAAAGTTTTGTATTCAATCATTTGATCATGCAACCTATTCATTCTCTCTTTGTACAGCTTTGCATTCTCATAAGAGTGAAGTTGGAACTCATCCAACTCCATTAACTGCGGCTTTAATGTCAATTAATCGAGCATCACCTGCGGCTTTAATGTCAAGATTTAACCTCTTCAATGCCCAATATGCTTTGTGCTCCATCGCAACCAGTAAGTGAAATGCCTTTCCATATACCAAGCGATACGGAGATGTCCTGATTGGTGTCATCAACGTTGTCCTATATGCCCATAGTGCCTCATCAAGATGTAGTGCCCAATTATTTAGTCAAGAATTAATGCTTTTCTCTAAAACTTGTTTCACCTCCTGATTACTCACTTCGGCTTGGCCATTGGTTTGAGGGCGATACGTCAAAGAAGTCTTGTGTCGCACTCTATACTTTCGGAGTACCGTCTCTAATGCTCTATTGCAAAAATAAGACCCTTCATCACTCACCAAGGCTCGAGGTGTCCGAAACTGACAAAAAATATTTTTTTCAAGAAATTAATAAAAAATCTAGCATCATTCTTTATCATTTCCACGGCTTCAACCCATTTGACACATAATCATGGCGACGAGGATGTATTGTTTCCATGAGATATTAGGAAAGGACATATAAAATCAATTCCCCACACATCGAACAATTCTACTTCTTTGAAAAGTAGTTTAAGGAAATTCTTGTTGTCTCAAAATGTTACCGGTCCTTTGACAGTCATTGCAAGTCTTGACATAGATATAAGTGTCTTTGAAAAGAGTTGGCTAATAGAAACCACATTGGAGCACTTTTGCTGCCGTCAATTGCATACTGAAGTGACAACCTAATAGATAAGGGTGACATCCCTCCAAGATCCCGATGAATTCATCTTCAGGATCACATCGTCGGACCAACCCATCATTGCATTATTGAAATAAGTATGGCTCATCCTATAGATAATGCTTCACATCACTCAAAAATCTCTTTTGTTTGGACGGAGTCGAATTGGGAGGCAACACTCGGCATGCCAAGTAGTTCACATAATCTGCGATCCATGGTGCATCTTTTTGAACTTTCAATCTAAATAGTTGCTTATCTAGGAAGGTGTCTTGGATCGACTTCTTTGTATCCGCCTCTTGATGTGGTAGGTGCAAAAGGTGATCGACTACAACACCTTCACTTCCCTTCTTGTCCTTGATTTCAAGGTCGAACTTTTTACGACAAAAGAACCCATCAAATCAATCACGATTTTGCATCTATCTTGGTGAACGAATAACAAATGGTTGAATGATCCGTGGACACTGTGACTTTAAATCCCGCAATATATGGACGCAATTTATCACAAGTGAACACGACGATGAATAACTCATTCTTCGTAGTAGTGTAATTCTGCTGAGCCGGATCTAACATCATCTTCACTTCCCTTCTTGTCCTTGATTTCAAGGTCGAACTTTTTGCAACAAAAGAACCCATCAAATCAATCACGATTTTGCATCTATCTTGGTAAACAAATAACGAATGGCCGAATGATCCGTGGACACTGTGACTTTAGATCCCGCAATATATGGACGCAATTTATCACAAGTGAACACGACGATGAATAACTCATTCTTCGTAGTAGTGTAATTCTGCTGAGCCGGATCTAACATCTTACTTGATTAATAAATAGCTCGAAAGATCTTCTTTCTCCTCTGACCCAATACGACCCTATGGCAAAATCACTTGCATCACACATGATTCAAAGTTAGACTCCCAATCGTGCATAGCCACAATAAGCATCATAGTCAATGTCGTTTCCAAAGTGTGAAAAATAGGCAAACAATCATCATTCATCTAAAAAAGAACATCCTTTTCAAGCAAACCACATGAAGGTTTTGTGATTTTTGAGAAAACTTGAATAAACCAATAATAAAACCCAACATGCCCCAAAACGCTCTTAATACTCTTGACATTTCTAGGCACTAGAAGCTTCTTATTTGCAGCTTTCTTTGTACTATCTACCTCCAACCTGTTAGATGATACCTGAAGCCAGGAACAATACCCTCTCGGACCATGAAGTGACATTTTTCTCAATTCATGACCAAATTGGTGTCTTGACACCTTTTCAAAACGAAAGAGAGATTCTGCAAACACAAGTCGATTGGGAAGATAAATCAATTTTCATAAGCACATCTTCGATCACACCTTTAGGATAAGACAAGGATTGATTTGCTAATTGCAAGGTCATGTTCACATGCTTAACCTCCCCCAAACCTAACTTTTTGAAAATATTTAGGGGTATCAACTTTATACTTGCTCCAAGATCACACAACACTCTATCACATGCTTACCACTCCTCGACTTCACTGCACTGACATTTTCCCTATGATTTACATAATATTAATTTGGAATAGCCCCTCTTTACAAGAATTCAAAGCTATCACCAACTGCCCAATTTGTCACTCTATGTTCTTCATGGATTAAGTTCCAGCATCCTCCATTCTTTTCAAGGTTTGCTTCATTCCATCCATAGTTTGCTTCATTGCCTCCATTTCTTTCTTATGCTTTTCATGCCTTTGGTTATGATCAACATCCATAGCCGTCGAAAACTTCTTAATTGCCTTGAAAGAGGCTTGTTCTTCGGGTGGAATTTGTCTTTATTACACTTGATTCCCCAAAATTGGAGGTGCTTGTAATGCATTACTAGGACTTCCATAGGATAAAGTTAGGTTGGAATTGATTCCCGAATAGTAATGCTGTAGAGCTTAAGCCTTTGGCCTGAAATTGTTCCCATAGCTTTGATTGCTTATTTAATTTATTTCATTATGCTCCAAACTTTGAGGAATTTGATCCAATGGGATGGCCACCAAAGCCAATTTATGCATATGCTGTGGAATTTGTGGTTGTTAACTTGTCTGCCCTTGTTGAAGCTCATCCATCTGACTAGATAAATTGGTCAATTGCGCCATTATAGCCATGTGTGAATTAACTTCAAACATTCCCTGTGCCTTCTTAGATGATGATTGTGCTCTTAGTTGTCAAAATGAATTCATACATCATCTTAAGAAGCTCAAATGCACATCCTAACTTTTGGAGAGCAAGGTACCACCCGAAATCGCATTAACTAGAGTCCTCATGTTAAGTCATGGCATAGTAAAATATTTGCAATTAGGCCTATTTGTCTAACCCCTTCCCCGAACACTTCCTCAACAACTCCTTCAATCTTTCCTAAGATTCTCCTAGTGATTCTGTTTCGTCTTGCTAAAAAGAATTGATTTTCTGCTTTCGTTCTACCACTTTCACATGAGGAAAGAACTTTTAGAGGAATCTCTCATTGATATCAGCCTAAGATGTGATACTTCCTTGATTAAGCCACCCACGGTGTTCGGATGAAGTGGATAGCTTTTAGAGCTAAAAATAGGATTTCACTATTTTTCGAAATTATTGAGTTTTATCGAGATATATTGACGAGACAAGGATCGGGGCAGTAGTAATTAACCCCGAAAACCTTATTTGACAAGGTGTTGGAGTGGTGAAGGCGTGACATTGACTTGAAAAGACTTTTACATCATTTTCAAGATATTAATACAAATTGACTAAACTTACCTCACACAAACAGGTTAATAATACATAGAAGAAACTATACTAATGTTGGCACGAGGAGAACTGAATAGGAACTTCGAAGTTAGGATTGTTTATGATAGAAGCACTTCGAGGTAAGTAGTGTTTGCTTTATTTTCGATCATGCCATGCTATTAGTTATCCTAGGATTCAAGGTAGTGAATTGTTGGTCTCTTGCTTGGAATCAAATTGAATATATCTTGTTGTTTCCGCTTTATCTTATCATTTTGAGCTTTCTATTTATGAATGCCTATTAAGCTGATAAGCTTGGAATTAATATTGCTTATCTCTTGCTTGGAACCAAATTGAATATATCTTGTTGTTTTCGCTTTATCTTATCATTTTGAACTTTCTATTTATGAATGTCTGTGGAGCTGATATGCTTGGAATGAATATTGGCAGGCTTGATCATATTGATGTTTAAATATGCTTGGAATGAATATTTGTAAATGGTACCTCATACCAGAAAGTCGTCGGCCACTGGTCACCTCCCTTTGCTATTATATGATACCTTTGAAGGCCAATATTGGCAGTCATGATCATAATGATGTTTAAACACCAATCTAATTAGTCAGGATCATATTTTGATACCTTTAAAGTTTGATGGTTGTCACGTTACACACTTTATGTTTGGTATCCACTTTGTTGACTCTAAGGCATTCATGTTATCATTGTTATCTTATTGACTATCTTGTTCGAGCTTTACTTTGCTATATCTTGCATCTATAAAGTATGCTTGTTTATGTTATCCTTTCTTGCTTGGAATGATAGTTGGATTGGCCAATAATCCTGTTCATGCTAGTTACTATGCATTCGGTATAAGGTAGATGATTAAGGGTAATACATGCTTCTACTTTAGTTAGCTAGTAGAAATATTGCTCACCACACTACTTTCCCCCCCTGCTACCTCAGCTGCTGCTCAAGACAGAGAAAAGTGCAAGGTCATAGCATAGAAGCTTTTTTTCTCGTTTGCCAGGTCATTTTTTATATTTATTTGGTTTTGAGACTTTATCTAATAAATAGGGGATTTATCATGGAGTAGATTTTATGCAACTCATAACCTAGTCTTTTAGTCTTGTAAGACTTTATATTTTATTTTCGCACCAAATAGACTCAGAGGACTTTTATTCCACACTTAATATGTCTCGATAGTCTATTTATAGATTTTCTTCTAGTATTTCTGCATGTTATGACTTACTAGATCATCGCCAGACTCACTAGGTCATCTCGAGGTATTTGGCATTGGTTTAGGTCATGCAACCCTGGTTGTAGGAATTTGGGTTGTTACAATTGGTATTGGAGCTTTAGGTAGCAGAACCTAAAGGGACAGTATGTAGGGTTATCCAAATTCTTGATACCAATATCAAAGTCGGTATCAGAGGCTAAGCATCGGAACCTATGGAATGTTGGTTAGGGTAACCAAATGGTAATACCACAATTGGTATCTTGTTTAGGCATTAGTACCTAAGAAAGATAACATATGATATGATGACCTTAGGTTGTAGAGCCTATAAAGAAAAGTGTAGTCTAATCCTAAAATTGGGAATATGACTTAGTTAAAAATCAATATAGTATCCAAATAATATTCAACTTAAGTCACCTTTAGGATTAGTAAGTTGTTGAACATAGGAAATGTTGGTCATTGTTAAGTAATGGAATCATCTTCATAGGCTTATCTTTTGCATCAACTTAATATGCATAAGTGACCAAACATAAGGAGGAAGTGAGATCTATAATGAACAAGTATTTGTTAAAAAGCTATTTGCTTATGTATATGATATCTATATCCTTGGATATGCTATTCAATCATCTTGTCTCCTTTGTAAGTTTTGGAGCTAACTTCCTTAGACTGCTCATAGTGCAAATGAGTACTCGAGGTTGAAGTTCCTATAGCCTGAGGAATACCGGAGGTCGACAGGGGGGCGATGATGGACAGTGGCCTGCTCAGATAGAGTGCTAGATGGAGGAACTGGCTGAATATCATTGCAAGACACTCGATGATATGTCTGCAGCATAGGAGCTCAGGATGGCCAAGATGATGGATTCTATTAGGAAACTTAGGAACCAATAGCACCATCGCAAATGGCACAACAATCACAACCACCGGTACCTCCATAGATGTAACCAATAGTTGCAGGGGCTGGTCTAGAGGTAGGAAATGTAGAAGATGATGCGGCTCAGTCAATGCTTGGGGCAGATGAGAATCCCATAGCACTAACAATGTTACGACCAATGATATCTGCAGATGCGGAAACCTTCAAGATGCTTAAAAAATAGAAATATTTTATGAAGTACAATGTAACATGATTCTATGAGGACGAAGAGGTGAACGAGGCCAATCAGTAGATCATGTGCATAGAGAAGAGGCAAGTGGTTTTGATGATTGATAGTCTCACTATGGTTTTCCTTGCTTCATATCTCCTAGAAGAGTTGGCATATAAGTAGTGAAAGTTAGTAAAGAGGACTGATGGATTGATTGACACTTGGTCAAGATTCAAGACTTTTAATTATGAGTAGTATTTTCGAAAGGTGGTCAGAGATGCTAAGAGGTGCATGTTTTTGAACTTAATGTAGAGAGCCAGACTAGTACAGGAACATGAATTAGATTATAATGAGTTGTCATATTTTGCTTCAGACTATGTAGCTATGATCATAACCATAAGTATAACGGCTCAATTGTAGTAATTGTGTGATGAACTTACGTTGATTATGGATATTGTCCTTAGGGAAAGGTGTATACACTCAATGTTACTAAGTCGAATGAATCTATTACTAAGGAAATACATTTTAATTTGGTTTTATAACTAAACTATTCTAATTTAACAAACAATGTAGATTACTTTTAAATTCTTATATAAAGAATATCTTACTTCAAAACTTCACCTTGGTAACCAAAATAACATGTCCATTATTGGCATGGCATTGACTGAGGCTCCTTCACCTTGTTGCTCAGCTCTCCATTATTTCTTTCCTTTTTTTGATTTTTTAAGGCTTTGATTCGTTGTTGCTTGAATCCTATAAGTTCATCTTGCTTCACTTCCATTTCATGAAACAACTTAACCTTTTGGGTATTTACTTTAAACTTCTTACCATTATTGATTATTGAATATACTACTCTATAATGCCAAGTACTAACAAACTTGAATGGTCCATACCATCAAGATCTTAGTTTTGCTAGAAACATTTTCAATCTTGAATTGAAAAACAAGACTAGTTGTCCTGGCTGAAACAATCGATATTCAATCCTTTTCTCATTTCATTGCCTTGATTTCTCTTTTTAGAACTTGACATTTTTAGTACGCGACTATTTTTAAACTCATTTAGTTCCATCAGTTGAAGTAATCTAGCATTTCTTACAACTTGAAGATCCATGCTGAGCTTTTTAACTTACCTGTATGCTTTATGTTCTAACTCTACTGGTAAGTTACATTCTTTTTCATACACTAACCGATACAGAGAGGTGCCAATTGGTGTTTTGAATCCCATACTATATGCCAACAATACTTCTTCAAGATGGAATGCCTAATCTTTTCTCTTTGTGTTAATAGCTTTTTAAACGATTTGTTTTACTTCTCTGTTACTTACTTTTGCTGCAGTTTGCCCAGTCGTTTGAGGATAGTAAGAAAGTGAGGTTTTACGCCTAACCCCATATTTCTTTTGCAATTTCTTGAAGGATCTGTTACAGAAATGTGAACCTTCATCACAAACTAATGCTCTAGGTGTTTCGAAATGGTAGAAGATATTTTTCTTTATAATTTAAAGACCACTTTTGTATCATTGGTTGCGGTTGCCAAGGCTTCCACCATTTTAGAGACATAATCCACCGTTAACAACATATATTGTTTTCCATTAGAGGAGTGGTCCCACGAAATCTATTCCCTATACGTCAAATAGCTCGACTTCTTGAAAAGTGGTTTGTGGAAACTCATGCCTTTGAGAAATATTTCCTGTTCTTTGTCATTTATTGCAATTTTTCACAAAAATATATGAACTCTTAAATATTCTTGGCTAATAGAATTTTCTTTTTAATACTTGGCGCCATTCTTTGTGCTCCAAAGTGTCCCCCATATGGTGATGAGTGACATCCTTCGACAATGCCTACAAATTCATCCTCTACTACATATCATAGAATTAACTCGTTGCATTTTCTAAATAGTTATGGCTCGTCCCAAATGTACGACTTCACATCACTTAGGAATTTCTTTCTTGTTGCATTTATTAAATCCAGAGGAAACACACTGCATGCCAAGTAGTTAAATTAGTCTGCAAACTATGGTGCATATTTCTGAACCTCGTCCTTGTGGACTTCTTATGATTTCTCTAGCTTCTTAATTGCAATCATATTAACTTTGTATGGTCTCTACATCACTTGCGCTATTCTTAGCTCATACATTGTCGTAGTATTCATCATTTGAATAGCACTAACATTCTCATTGGGATTTGTGATAGTGTTACTCGAAAACTGTCCTTCATTCAATTCAAGGAAATGGCTAACTTACCCATCTGTCTCCAAGTTCTTGATGGATTTTAATCTCTCATCATCCATTCACTTCTTATTTTGCTTCACATGTTAAATTTCCTTTTTATGCTTCTCATGGCATTCCCTATTGCTCATGTCCATGATGTGCCATAGTTTTTCAGTTTACCTCAATGAAGTCATCTTTTTGCTCTACCCTAGCTTCCCTTGTTGGATTTTGTAATTGAAGCATAAAGGTAACTTTAGTGCATTATCAAGATTTCCTTATGAGAAGTTGGGTTTGTTGTTGTTGTATCCTTGATAAAACCTTTCAAGACCCATTCCTCTAAGCCTAAAGTTGTTTCCATAGCCTTGGTTGTTCATAAATTTGATGCCCTCACGCTCCATTCCATACTCCATGTCAATTTGATTAACGGTCATGGCTTGGTGATTAATGGGTTATTGTATTGCCTACACATGTGAACCTTGTTGTCCTATTTGAAGCTTCGACATTTGATTGCTCAGGTTGGATAGTTGTGTCATGATCGCAACTTGTAAATCAATCTTATATACGCCCACTAGTTTCTTCACTGTGGAACAATTATTGATCGTAGAGTTTTGAGAAACAAGATCTAGGACATCCAATGATCCATCCTCATCCTTATTTAGTAGAGAACCACCTGCTGCGACATCTACTAGTGTTCTAATGTTGTTGTTCATCCCATAGTAGAAAATCTTGAGTTTTTGCCCATTTCACATTTCAATGCCCTGGAAACCTCCTAAGCATCTCCTTGAATCTATTCAAGCCTCGCCAAGAGGCTTGGCATCTTCATGCTTGAATAGATTATATTCCAGCTTCCATTCACTGACCTTCACTAAAGGAAAGAACTTGTCCATAAATCTTTCGTTGATTTCTGCATGTGAGTTCATACTCCCATGTTCAGTCCTTCGAACCAGGATTTGGCTTTTCCACCCAATGAGAATGGGAAAAATTTCATCCTGATCACATCCTTTGTAACTCCGGTAATGTGCATGGTATCACATTAGTCCAAGAATTCTCTACATGTGCAACTGGATCATCATTCGCTAGCCTATTAAACAATTTATTTTGCATTATATTGATTAGAGATGGTCTCAGTTCGAACTCGATGTTGTTGGCTAGAAGCCTCATCCCTCCATTATAATTGTCTTAAACTTCTAGCTTGAAGTAGTCACAAAGACATCTCCGTCCTTGCACTCTGTCCTGTACTACCAAATCACCTTCGGGTTGGTTATTCCGTCGACCATGTTATTGGTTTTTTGCTTGATCCTCTACCATTTCGATTCCTTTCTTTGTCTTTCCTTTATTGGTTCTATTAATCTTAGGGTCGTAAGTCACTAAGTCATTTTCTCCTTTGCTACGCACGTACTAGTTCTCCATGAAAAGAAAACATACAAGATCAAGTGCAGATGTCAAACTTGAAACTCCAACCTTTTATTTTTTTTCTTTTTGTTTAAATAAACTTGAAAGCAAATTACTTAAAATAAAACTCAACAACATTTCAAACTAACTAAGTCCAAGAGGCACCTATCACTGGGAACGGTGCCAAAAACATGTTAGTAGCTACAAGTATACCAGCTCGATTGTAGTAATAAAGTGACTAGCTTACTTTGATTACGGATATTGTCCTTACGGAAAGGTATATGCATTTATTGTTACCGAGTCAAAATTACTCCAATGCTAAGGAAATCTTTTTTAATTTGGCTTTATAGCTAAACTACTATAATCTAACAAACAATGTAAATTAATTTTAAACTATTATATTAAGAGTATCATAGTTCACAACTTCACCTTGATAATGAAATACTAAGTTTTTCAACCCACTTTATTCATCTTTAGTATGTTTGTGCAATGCCTAATTAGAATAGACATATTTCCTTCAAATCCACTTGAACCAACTATCGTTATGGAAAAGATTCTAATGTGCAAACTAGAACTCCACCTATTAGGGTGAATAACGTAAGCTCCACGTTGCTTTAAGTTCTAAATCTTTAGATTCATAACCAATTAAGTTTACTATATGTGCCTCCCTAATCAATAACTATCTCTCGATGTTATGTATTATATAGTTCTACCATACTTATTCGACTTAAAATCTTCAATGGCCATGAAAACTTCTAAAACTTAATATCAACAAACACATGATCAAGATATTTGTAGCATTATGCTTAAAATTAAAACAAATTCTAACCATTGCACTTTTTATCTTTACAATCTATTTAGTTTTAAAGCATAACATTCATAGTATTTAATTGAAACAAATATGCACATTATGGTATTCATTGAAATCAATAAAAACAATATCTGAATCGCAACGCGTAAGTGTTGAATGTCGTCTCTTCTACAATTCTTCTTAATACTCAAGAACAAAGTAAACCTATGCTAATCTATGATATCAGTTGGTCTTGGGTGGTAATTTGTGAGTTTATCACATTCGAATATCTATTTATACTCTTAAGACACGTTTGAAAAAAATTAGAAACCCTACTAGACCATTTCATATGAAGTAGAACTCTAACTTTGTATTTTCATTTTTCTCGGTGTTGTCTGTAAGTGGTCTATCACATTATGTTTAATACCATAGTGTCGTGACAACTTTGACAAATTTGTGCGTTTTTTCTATATTAAATAGGCTCGCCGCCCTGCTTAAACTTCCCTGGCATGTCCTCCACAACACCGTGACTGTGTCGGCCATCCTGCCTACCTTTTTTTTCTCTTTACCTTAATCTCCTACATTGTGCCTTCATCTCCTATGTTGTGCACCTTCCTTCCCACTGTGTCATACCCATATGCCACCTCGTTAAACCCTTGTTAGTGTATTTCAGCTTTGTTTCTTTGCAAATTCACTCGTTTAGCTTCTTTATGCCTTATATACCTAAAAGTAAATAAATACCGTCAATTAGAGCCTATTTAAATATATTTATACTAAAAGTATACTAAATATACTACTAAAATAATACTATATATAACTCTAAATAATCACTTATCATGATACCATGGAGAAGAGGGTCACTAGATTCATTAATGGACTAGATGAGCACCTCAAGATGCATGTGGCACCCTCAGTTCCAGAGACTTATGCGAGAGTATTTGCTAGTGCATAGCATTGCAAGGCAACATATCAGGTCAGTAGCGTTAGGGAGGCTATGCCACCACCATGAATAATCATGGAGACACCAGGAGTGGGTCTGAGATAGTTATCAAATGGGCTACCATAAGAGAAGTAAGAATGGAACATTCAGATAGTTTCACTCGTTCTAGTATGTCACTGAGGGTATACCACAGTTCAACAAGAACTACTCACACCTTTACCCCATCGACTACCTATAGTTTGGGGTATAAACCGCCACATTCACCATGATGGTTTGATAATACATAGATTATGAATAAGGGACTAACACCGTCAAAAATAAGCAAATAAGCAACATCATCATCTATGACATTTAAGAAGTTTAGGGGTGTTAATTTTTTATGCGAGCAAGTTGAACATTACAAAGCTGAATGTCCTAACAAAACGGTAGGGTCCACAGGTAACGTTATTTAACCAGTCATGGAAGGAGTGGATGTTATTGACGAACCACATGAACGGGCCACTCGACGGTTAGTGGCAGGAAAGATTTACATTTGTGATATAGACATGCACACGTTGTTTGATTCTGGGTCTACTATTTTATTTTTGTTTGGTAAAATGGTTAATGAGCTAGGATTGAAATTAGTAAGAGTTAGCATAGTTTTGATCTGGTATACTGCAGCTAGTGAGAAAGTATATCCTAACATGGTGTGCGAGGGTTGTTTGATTAAAATTGGGAATCATGACTTATCACATGATTTATGAGTTTTAGACTACTTATCACACTCTAAATCCTTGATTCATTAAATAGTTATTTCCATTACTTTACCAATCCTAGCATTTTGTAAATTATTGAAGAGTTAAATAATCAAATTTGTGGAATATCCAATAATCTTTACTTCATTTCATTTTCATAACTTGAATCATTTACAAGCATTAACACATTACAAGATCTAGCTACTCTTGTTTTTTAATAAAACCATTTTCATTCTAACTGATAATAATTTCATAAATCATTGATAATTCTTTCTCGGTCCACTAAAACCTAGTACACATCCTAGTTTATTTTCTCATCACTAATTAATTTTAATTAGAATCGTCCGCCGATCAATATATATTGATGAAAATAATAATTGATCATGACATTAAATGCTAAGTAGAGCTGCATTCCTATTTGATCCATCACCGTTCCAGTGTTTCTCAATAGAAAAATTAGAATTACACAAGTAATCCCATGACTATGGATCTCTAATTACAACTATCATTCCATGACATGAGATCTCGAATTTCAATTGGATAAGAAAATGAAACCGAACACATCATGCAACTCTCTCTCATTCTCTAAATGTCTACTATTAATATTATTTAAATCATGGACTAGAAAGAAATTTTCAATTCCAACTCGTCAGCCAATTCACTGAACTTTTCCTTTAACTAGTTAATAATTAACACATTTTCCAACTTCATTAAACCATTATTTATCCATTACTTCCCAATGAACCTCACTACATTCACTTAGTTGCCAATCTCTTTTTAATTATCTTCTTCACTATTCCAGGTTTTCACATGTCTCCAATTTTTGAGACTTTATATCAGCTCATGTTTCAATCACTTACTTATTCATCAAACTTCTTTCATTAATCAAATAGAGATAGCTATCCTTAACTTGAGTAGATACACATTTCTAAATAAATCAACATATTTCTTAATTATACTCTTATAGTATAATTTTTAACTTGTATCTCATACAAGTTTAAATATGCTACCTCTTTTCACCACTACTCCATACATACTTTTGAGTCTACTTAATTTTATAATTTTGACATTTCTTTAATTATAGTGGAAGAATATTCAATTCTTCAATCATATCTTGCCTAATACACTGTACTTTATTCATTACTTCAACCCAAAAGAGATAATACTCACTAACTGAGCTATAAGTTGTTTGTCTTCTTTCCTATCATTTATATCTTCACCATCATACATGTATCTTACATCAATTCTAATTTAAAATAACATAGTGCTTCAAACATTCACCATTGACTAATCACATGGTGTAGCAATACATCTGAACCAATATACAATGTATTTATAGATATCAGTTGTATATTACTTTGGTTCATCATTTTTAACTTTTGGAGATTAATTCCTTGTAAGATCCTTTTAAAGATATATTAAGTTTTATCAAACTCACGGTTTGATATCTTACATCTTATCGAAACTCGTTAACTGATATTTCCACTTTGATACGTATGTGATAATTTATTAACCATTTATTCACTTATACTTAAGCTTCCAATAGACTCTAACGAAACTTCATAGACTCTTTTATACCAAACCTCATCAATTCATTAGATTATTCAACAACAGGTGAGTGCCAAACAAGAATGATGCAAAATGTAATGCAAACTAAACACAAATGCAGGTACAAAGAAAAACTCAATAAGTCGTAAAGTCCGCTATTGGGTTTACTTACAACCAAACTGATTCAAAATTGATAGCAAAGCCTCACTCGCGTGTTTACCTAATTTCACAAGCCTCCACAAGTTCTATTGAATCAATAAAGTTCATAACTTATAGTGTTAACTCAATTTGATATTTAAAAACAACTTCACATAGTTTTCAAGCCAAGTTGGTACTTCAATCCTTCAAGATTTCGATAAAAGTACTTCAAAACTCCAAACAACTCCTCTAAATCCCCAAAACCATTGTAACATACCAACAAAGTCTTTTAAAGACTTAACCTTCCATTTGAAATCTAATTTCCACATTAAGTCCTCAACTTTGATATTAACTTGTTTAAATAACTTCAAAAATAGTTTATAAGCTTTTCCAAATTCTAAATTGAGATTTAAAACTTAATTTACAATTATACGCCTTACAAAATTCAATACCCTAACTTACAAAAGTCTTAAAAGTCATAATTATTTTACGTAATCAATAACAAAACCAATAACCAAGTCCTTTCAAGATTTGAATTCGTACATCGAGTCTTATTTTTACAATGAAGTACTCCATTGGGATCAAAACTCGCCTAGGTAACTTGAAAACCAAATACAATTACTTTTGAAGCCGAAATAAAACTTTAAGCCTCAATTTACAATTCTAAGAATTTGAAATCCACAATCTCAAGTTAGGTACTTAAAAAAAACTCTAAATACACTTTATCAAAATGAACTAATTCATTTTTAATTACACACAAATACCATAAAATTTTTATAGTTTTTCTCTTTTCCCTTATTGCAAGCACTGAACGGCATTGGCTAAGCTTAGGCTCGATAATTCCATGGCCAATCCCCTGGCTCTACCCTTAAAAGTTTCAAGGAGCCATGGGTTCAATAAATGAAAAACACTATTGTTGTTGTTTGTCGATTCTTATTTTTTTCTTCTTCTTTGATTCCTCATCTCTAATTGATTAATTAACACATCGACACATCAAAACAACAATACCTAAACTTCAACAACAACCACACCAACAACTATGATAGACACAACCCCTACAACATTACCATTCCACCTCAACTGTAACCCAATGAATCCCAACCCAATCCACTAAAAATAAGGGATTTTTCTTCAATTTAGATAAAAACTCACCTCAAATTTGATTCATGAAATTGCTTCACTTCCAATTTTTCCACCTGGACAAGTTGATGTCTATCTCTATTTTCCTTAATACAATCGATCATCACAGTTACAAACCTCAACACCAATAACAACCCACTATCTCATCCTCTATCTTCATTGTGAACTCACTAATTAAATCACATAAATACTGACATCGAAAGAAATAAAGAGAAAATGGTTTCCAAAAGGTTAGCCAAGAGAGTTTGAAAGAACACAAATAGAGTAAGGGAGTAATCGAGAGGGGAGAGAAATAAGAGAAACGAGGTCAAGAGAACAGAGCAGAGAGTGAAATAATAGGGGATACTGGACAAAGAACATGAAGAAGAAGATGAGAGAGAGAGAGAGAGAGAGAGAGAGAGAGAGAGAGAGAGAGAGAGAGAGAGAGAGAGATGAAAGTTTAGATCAAGAGAGGCGACGATGAAGAAGATCAATTGTGGGTTTAATCAAAACCCTTAAATCGATTTACATTACAAATTACCCCTATACTTATCCATCATCCATTTAAATCAAACGCCATTTTTTGTTATTTTTTATTATTCATTTTTATTTAAATTTCTTGCTTATCTCATGCAATTTAATCCTAATTTAACTCCATAAAATATCGCAATTTCATCAAAAACTAAAAAAAGTTCCCAACACACTTTGGTTGAGGCGGACACTGTGTCTACACTTTAACTTAAGCTTACTTTGCATCAAGTAGAATATAATAAGTCCTAGGCACAATACAAATAAAAAATAATGTTTTAAAACTTATGATTTTTGATCTGTAATGTGAGTCCCTCTTCAAATACTAAATTCTAATTTAAAACCAAGAAATCCTTAATTAGTCGATTAATCAAGGTTTAGAAATTTTCGAATTTCACAAGCAACTAATCAATTATAAAAACGTGAACCTCTATCACTTATAAGTGCTCTAGGGGCTCCAAAAACTATAAAGATTTTTGATCTAAAGAAGTAAACCACTATTTTTGAATCATTAGTTTTAGTAGCTTTTGCTTCTACCCACTTAGACATATAATTTATAGCAAGTAAAATATGAACACAGCCACATGATGGTCGTAAACTTTGATGGGGCATGTGCCCTAGGTCAATCCATTAACTGTCTTTATGAATACTTTTAGTTAATAAAATAGAGGATTTCATTTGCCGTTTATTATAATTAATTTGCATGTTTACATTATAATAAGATCCATGGGTATTTACATAAATATCCTAAATGTCCCTAGTCGATCATTATACTAGGAACTATAATGAATTAAGACTAGTGTGAGTCTTGATTCATGATCATATGATGATTATACGTATAAGGATACGAATCAAGATCATGAGTACTTGTTAGGGAACAAAGTACTGGACCGATCCGCTATGAGAACATCACATGGATTAAGTCATAGTTGTTTCTCATGATAGGTATATTTTTTAGTCCTCTTACTTGAGATTATCAGAGACTTCAACATTAGGAACATAGTGATTTGACACTATCAAACGTTGTCTTTAACCGGACGATTATAAAAGTTTTGATTGGTTACTGTGTGAGCAATGTGATGAAGTTGTGTAATCGAGATAGAATTTGTCCATCTCATATAAAGAGAGATATCTAGTGGATCCCTCGATGTGTTAGACTGTTAAAAGGCCTAGTCTAAGTGAATTGATATTGATCAATGTCACTTGGATGTTTTCAGTCTACCTAGAGATCGAGACTCGTACGATTGAACATGTTGGATGACAATTCCATGCCTTATGTTTGATCAAAAGGATATCGTGTGACAAAAGGATGTTATATACACTATTGATTAGGTTGTATCGATTTGATATTCGTACAACTTGGGTAGCCATAATGTCTTGCTAGAGGCCGCTTATGACATGTATACAAAAATGTGTTTTGGTACACTGCCAACGTTGTATGAGCCTATTGGGTCGCACACTAAGAATGGTTTTGTGAGATTTTAAGATGGTTCAAAAAAATGAATTTTATATGATAAAATTCATGACGAAAACTTCCTTGTGGTGTATTACACTTATACTTCTTTAAGTAGGGGCATATGTGTAATTTACTTAACCGTCATATACAAGGGTTGTATAAATAGACGCTTTAAGTTAGAACACACGTACGAAAGATCAAAACGCCGAAACTCTATTTTCGTTTTAGAAACGACTTAGGGTTTTTTGGTATGCTCTGGATCGTTTTGGAGAGAAACAAAAGGTTTGGTATTCTCTCGAAGCTAGCACTTCAAATCTCGGTCGTCGTTCGTGTGTGGACTACTGGTAGAGGGCGTTCGTCATTGCCAGCGCCTTAGAGATCTATTAACCTTCAAAAAGGTATATTGGGACTGATGTATGATTAAGTTTTCATGGTTTAAACGTTTTTAATGGAATTAGATTCGGATCCTGTTGGGGTTTTTGTCAAAATTGTTTTGTAATCTCCGCTGCGTATAAACCCCAAACCCAACAAACTTCCCATATAATCTATACCCCATACATCAAACACTACACAAAATAGAACTGGAGTTAAAGGCATTTGATTTCTACATCTTAATTTTTCAGTTCGTTGGCAATTTGGAAAAAAAATTTATATGAAGGAAACAATCATGAAATAGAATGGGCTAAAAGAATCCGGAATCCCAAATTTTACAAGCAGCTCTATGGGACTAAAATGTCCTCCACATGCATAAGTATGGCAATGAGATATAATTGATTGTACTTTTGAATGTGGTATACATTTCCTAATTATTTGGTCGGTGCAAAACTTCCACGAATAATGATCGTCGTGTTCAATCAATTATAATTTTATTCTTTTGAGCTTTTGTTAAGTAAGGTGATAACTAATTGGTGCTAAGATAATTGACTATGTCGGCATACCATGGGCCATTAGTCTTCATACTATATAAATATTCATCAAGAAATTTGTCCCTTAATGGTATGGGTGGTTCTATATTTTTTAGCCTACTTAAGTTATCTGCTACTAGATTTTTGGCTCCTTTCTTATCTTTTATAGTAATGTCGAATTCTTATAGAAGAATTATCCATCTTATTAGTCTAGGTTTTGAATTTTATTTTGTCATTAAATATCATAATGCTCCATGATCTGATAAACTATTAGTTTTGTTCCGAATAAGTACGATCGAAATTTATTTAAGGCGAACACTACTGCTACAAGGTCCTTTTAAGTAGTGATATAATTCTATTTCGCTAGATCTAGTGTCCTAAAAGCGTAGTATATACCATGAGATTCTTTCTTACTTTTTGACCTAACATCGCTCCAACTGCATAGTTACTTGCATCGCACATAATTTCAAAGCGTAACGACCAATCTAGTGATTTAATCATAGGTGTGGTTGTTAAAGAATCCTTTAATTTATCGAATGCTATCTCGCAATCATTTTTGAATTCAAAAGGAATGTCTTTTTGTAAAAGCTTGGATAAAGGTTATGTGATTTTAGAGAAATCTTTTACAAATCTTCTATATGCCCAACAAATGAACGCATTTCTCTTATCGTGGTATTTAAGGTAATGTTTTGATTACTTGGATTTTTGCTGGATTTACTTATATTCTTTTATGTGACACTATATGTCCTAGTATAACTCCTTGATTTACCATGAAATGACATTTTTCATAATTTAGTAGTAAGCACTTTTCTATGCATCTTTTAAGTAATTAAGTTAAATTAACTGAACATTCATCAAAAGAATGGCCATAAACTAGAAAATCATCTGCAAAAACTTCAATGAAGTTTTCAACATAATCAGAGAGAATACTAACTATACACGTTTGAAATATTGCAAGGGAATTACACTAACCAAAAGGCATACGCCAATATGCAAATATACTAAATGGGCAAGTAAAAGTAGTTTTTTCATGATCTTTTGGGGTTAAAGTTATTTGGTGAAATCCTGAATAACGATTTAGACAATGGTAATGGGTTTTTCTAGCTAATCTTTCTAACATCAGATCTATAAATGGGAGTGGATAGTTCTCTTTCCTAGTTAAGGCATTTAGTTTTTATAATCTATACATACCCTCCAACCATTTTAGATTCTAGTTGGTACTAACTCTCCATGCACATTTGTTATTACTGTAATTCTTATCTTTTAAGGGACTACTTGGACTTCACTTACCCAATTGCTATCGGCTATTCGAAATATCATTCATATGTCTAATAGTTTTAATATTTCAGTTTTTATTATGTCCATCATAGGTGGGTTTAATATACGTTGAGGTTGTCTAAAAGCATTTGAATTAGTTTTAGCTTTATCCTATGCATGCACAAAGCTGGACTTTTTACTTTAATATCAGCTATGGTCCATCCTATTACTCCTTTAAATTCTTTCAATATATTTTTTAACTAATTTTCTAATGTACTTATCAGTTTATTAGAAACTATTACTTGTAATTTATCACCGTCCCCTATATAAACATATTTCAAATGATCTATTAAGGTTTTTAGATCTAATTATGGGGCCTTAACTATAGAATCTTGAATGAGATCTAGATAAGTCTAGCTAATAAGTAAGTTCTAGTAGTTCATTATATGATTCTAAAGTACTTTTTATCTCTTTTGCTATCATAATCTTCTTTTAAATTGTCAATTGCCAGTTTTATTTTATCTATTTTATCTTCTCTAAAAGATTAGTCTATTAATGGATCTATCGTATCTACTATTCATATAGAAAAACATTATTGGATATTTCATTACATCATATATATTAAAACTCATTGTATCATCATCTGTTTCCATTGTTAATGTTCTATTTGAAACACCAATCTGTGCTTTTGCTATTTTAAAAAATAGTATTCCTAAGATTAGAGAAGTTATATTAGAGAAATTATGTTCTTTCATATCTAAGACATATAAATATGTTGGGAAGACTAAATCATTAACCCTAACTAGTACATCTTCGAGTAACCTTACTGGTTTAACATTGGTTTTATCTACTAATTGTACGTCTACATCAATTTCTTCTTAATATACTTCTGTCATTTGTAAATAAATAGATAAAAGCATAACATTTATGGAAGCTCCTAGATCACATAATAATTTAGAAATTCGTATATTCACAATTAAACATGGAACGAAAAACATTCCACGATCAAAATATTTAGGATGTAACTTCTTTTAAATTAGTTCGGATACATGTTCTCTGAGATTCACCTTTTCATTAGCCTTAATCTTATTAATGCATAAATCTTTTATAAATTTTTGATACATAGGTACATCTTGAATGACTTCAAATAGAGGTATATTAACTACTACTTTCTTTAATATATCAAACATTTTATTTATCTTCTTGTGGTTTTTTAGCATTTTTGTTATCTTCCAAACGATGAGTTAATAGTGGTTTTATGTTACTTGGTCTATCTTTATCAAATTCATTACCCTTTTCATTGGAAATATTGTCAAAAGTTACTTTAATTTTTTTTTTCTAGTTCTACTTTTATTTCTTTTCTAAAAACTAATTGGTCCGACATTTTAGGTTCATCCATTTGCTTACATCTCCTTAATGTTATGGCTGGTGCTTTTTCGTAAAAAGTATGATAAGGTTGAGATGGTAATTTTCTTTAATTTGCAAATTAACTCATTTGTGTTGCCATTTGACTCAATTGGTTTTTCAATTCAGTCTTATCATTTTGTAATATTTAAATTATTTGATTTTTTCTCTTTCTGAATTATTTAATATTTTTTTACCTTTGATAAACTTAATTATTAATATGATTACAATCGGTTGTGAGTAATTTGCATTACTATTAACATTATAATTGAGATCAACAAACCCATCATATTGGTTCATTATAGCATTAACATTTTCTATTTTGGTTTGTTGGTTCATAGGGTATTCATCATTAGAATGGCTTAATTAATTAAAAGATTTTACTTTGCTTTATTTATCCTTTAGTAATATTTCAACCATGGATTTTAGCTCATCTATGCTATCGTGTGGTATTTTACATGTCCTATTCATGTCACTCAGATTTTCTTTTGTAAGTTCATTCTTCTCACCATATAGCATAGATTGTTTAGTGTTTTATTAATAGCTTCTCCTACTAAATTTGGTGTTTTTTCAAGCAAACCCTCTACACATGGTGTCTAAGAATCTTCATTCTATGTAATTCAATCCTTCATAAAAATATTGCTTTAAAGTTTTTTCGATAAATCCATGAATTGGACATAATGAAATCAATCTTTGATACCTATCTCAAAATTCATCAAAAGTGTCTCCAATTTTCAACATATCATTCTAATTTTTTGTCTATACAAACTAATTTGTCTTGTTGGGACATATTGATCAAGAAAGAGTTGTAGCATCATAGACTAACTGGTTATGGAATTTTTAGGTAGATAAAATAACCAATCTAAAGCTTGGCTTTTCAATACATAAGGAAAAGATTTTCATTTAACCTAATCTATTTCTATATCCTTAGGTTTTAACATGATTACTTTGTGTACGAACTCACTACTTAATTTTTGAGCATCTTCATTATCTTTACCATAAAAACACGGTAAAGAATTTATGAGTTCGAACTTCAACTCGAATTCCGAAAATTCTGATGTGAAAGTTATATACATAGGTTCATAAGCTAAGACATTCCTATTAGATGGCCTATAAGTTAATTCTTCCTCATCTTCAGCCATATTATATGACTTTCAACAAAAAGGCTTCCAAGAGATTATTTCTAAAATCCCAAGCAACAGCGCAGAAAATTGACACATGTGGAGTGTGTAAATTTTTTTTTTGTATTTTACTATTAGTTTGTAGTAGTGGTAAATGCGATATCGTCACTACATGGACTTTTCAAATCTCTTAAAAATTAAGGCTACCATAAAGTCTTACCTGATTTAACTTGTTTTAATTTAATTAAATGGGAATTAAACACCAAATAATATGCAAATAAAATAAACAATTAATGAAAATCACTAAAATATAAACAATTTAAAGTTAATAAACTAACCTTATATAATCCAAACTAATAATTCAAATAATCAATATATCAATATAAATGAAATATCTAAATAAACATCTAAGCAAACCCCCACTAAACATTGTAATACACTTGGATTTCTTTCAAACATTAAAATATAATATTAGATCAAATTATAGTTATACTTATATCACATGTAATCTTGGGATCATTAAATCCTAATTCATAAAAGGTTGATAGCCTTTAGCCTGCCTTTGATTTTTCTAAATTCAATGGAAATGCCACATTCTTATCATTGTAAATCTACTCGTTAAATAAAATGCAACACTGTAGAAATACGATAGCATTACACTCAATGAAAATCATGCCTAATCTAAGCCGAAGCTGCATAATAAACAACTTAAAACATAATCACTTGAACACCCACTTGGGAAAAGCCATAGAGATTAATCGTAGTTACTACTTCTATAATTGTTGCTAACAACTATAGATGTAGATTTGGACACTTTATATTAAGAAACATATTAACCATTGTGCACTTAACATAAAGAATCACTAGTTGTAATACATAGAAAAAGTTTTTTAATCTGTGATTGACTTGTATGAATCGATTTAAAGCATGAAGTACGTGATTCCATTATTACAACTACAAAACAATCCAAAGTATATTACATGTCTAGGGTTTGTTTAGATTAACTAACTACTCACTCATGCTGGAAATAAATAATAAAAAACTAATTAAAAGGCATAATTAAATAAATAAATACCTCTTAATCAAGGCTCCAATGTTGCTTCACATATAAAACTAAACTTAAAAGGTAAAAGGTTGAAAAGAAGAGTATTGTAAAGTTAAAAAGAGAATAAAACCAAAAAGAGAGAATAAATAGTGTTATTACGAAGCTCTTTAGCCATATATATAGTTTCCGTAATAGTCTATGACCAAGATAAATACAATTTCCTCATTGTTATATAAAAAATCCTTTACCGACCTCAGCGCTTTGTCAGCGATTCCCAAGTTGTACATAAACTGCTGAGTAAATTACGTAGTTTAGCTCTCAGTGCGCTACCAATTTAGTTGGCGATTTCTAGTTTATTCTCTATTTCACTATGGATTCGCTAGCTTTTTCCTACTGCCGATTTACGTGGCAATTTTCAGTATAAACTCAAATCGCTGGACATTTTCTCTAGTTTGAATGTTTTGTTATTCCTTTTCTTTTTTCCATTTCTTTATTTTTCTATTTAAATCCTGAAATCATAAAAACAAGAGAATACCTAGTATAATATCATTATATATTTATATAATCAACCCGAATTGCACTATATAATGTGTCTAATTATTGATTTATTAGAAGTACTTGTTTTTAATGAGTGAGTTGAACATTCGGCAAAGACGATGGCTCGAGTTCTTTAAAGACTTCAACTTCACACTTTAGTGTCATCTAGGAAAGGCGAATGTGGTGCCATATGTTTTTGAGTCATATGAGAAAGGAAATGGATGATGTGGGAATGATAATGACCAAATAATATAGATTGCTCGAGGTGGTCCTAGTGATGTGTATTGACACATGTTAGGGTTGTATAATAAATTTTCCTTTTATATTATACTTTAAATATTTTGTAGTAATGATAAGTATAAATCGTCTCCAAAAGGATTTATCAAACTTCTCTTGGAAAAAGGACTATTAATTATAATATTATAATATTTAACTATCTATATCAACTTTATTAACTTTATTTAAATTCACAATCAATCAAATAAATTTAATTCAATAATAAATAAATATCTAAACTAATATCCAGAATAATGAAACATAAACTTGTTTTCCATTTCAAACATGTAAACCCAATACATATAGTCATGATCATACTTTATAAAGTAAGATAGATAATTAAACTCTAATCTTAAGTAAGTAAACAGCCTTTAGTAAGCCATTTATTTTCCTTATACCGTTAGAAAAGATAACTTTTAATTTTATTGAGCTAACCCCATTACTTACACAAAGACATTAACTTCACGCGATAAAACAACATTACATTTTATGAGAACTTTGAACTATTAAATCTAACAACTTTGAAAAGCAACTTCAACATCATACTTAGATCTCAAATTCACCTAGGACATGTAAACGACGTTTGCCTTTCAAACAATCCTAATTACTACTTCGAATAGATAATGAAACTATATATCATAATACACATTCTAGACTATCCATGCAATACAAATATCATGATTGAAATAAATAGGTAATGAACTATTAAATAACTGAATCAAAGAATATGATTGATTTAAAATACTAAGGACATAATCTTCTCATCATACCAACATTGCAAAACTGATCTAGTTCACATTCTGAATTTGTCTAGATAGTATTACAACTCACTCATATTAATAAATAACATTGCAATAATAGAAATAAAAGACATGGATAATTACCTCTGAAATAATTACTATAAGTCTTTAAATCTTCTCTAAAAGTAAAGAACAATAAAGGGAATAACTAAAACAAATTAGAATGGCTCCTAGAGCGATGGAATAATGATCTATGTACTCGAGGGCAATTAATTTCAAAACCCTAGGCTTGTATTTATAGTATTCTAGGTAATGAGAATTTCAAACCAACTTAAACAACTCATAGTTATCTTAAATTCTTAAAATCTTGTCCAACCACTCTTAGCAATTTGTGTAAGAAATAAATCACTGGGAAAATTTGTATCATGAAGCTCAATAGTTGCACTGATTTAGCCGACGATTCCGATGTCCAGTGAATCGCTGTGAATTGGTATTTCAATTTTCTAGTTCCTGTTTTGCTTCTTTAGTGATGATTCTTTGCATACTCTTTCCTATTGATTAATTCATTTATAATCTTCCATTTCTTGTTCATTTCTTCATATGCGCCATTTATTACCTGAAATAACAAAAACACAAGAAAACCTCGTGTAATATAGTTTTTATATCTAAAATCATCCTAAAATGAACTATAAAACATGTCTAATTATTGACTTGTCAAATACCCCAAACCCAGCAATTTGTCATCTCGAGCGAAGGAATACTCTCAATCATATTCTATTTTTTCCCTCATTCTGATTTCATAATATATTCTTAAAAATGATCTTAAAATAAAAAACATATTACCTTCATAAAAATAAGAATCGTGATAGAATAAAAATAACTAAAGAACAACCCTTTCAGTTGACATTTCAACCTCCTAATTGTGCACACACCATAAAAGTCGAAGTTAAATCAATCACCAAGGTCAAGACACCGCATAGGTTTTCTAAATCTCTACTTACTAGCATCAAGCTTATGATAACTAGTATTGAATCTCACGAAATAAAAAATAATAAATCAATCTCATTTTTTCACATAATACTTAGAATGTCACCACAATCCAAGTCAATAGGAACTTTTATTCTCCAACAATCATTATTTCATATTTATTAGTTGGAATGAAAAGATATACTTTCCTTAACTCAGCTATAAGTACTTGAGGTAAATCTTTTATTTGAAGAGTTTTCTCATAAACTTATTTTCGTTTTTTATCTCTCTTTTTCTTTTTCTTCGATTATAAAAATACATTTTCTTCTTTATATTGTATTCTGATAGTTCCATGCCCATTTCCTTTAGAATTCGTTATTTGTTTTATAGGAACTTTTCCTGTCATGTTTCCTACCAATAGACTCCCACCTCCATTTCCTTTGGAATCTATGGAACTCCTTATTTTTTTTATTTAAAAACTCTCGTTAGCTATTCTCAATTTCACTATAGTAAAAGAAGTACTCTTTCAAAATAAGTGAAGTTTTTGGATATTTCTTATTTTTCTCTTTAATTGTGGCATAAGTTCTTTTTTCAATATATATAAACTTGATCAATAATTTTTGTATAACAGGATTATTAAAAATCTGTCTTGTTCATCTTGCACTATTGTTTCGATATTTTAACCATTATAATATATAATACAAAGTAATCAATCCCTTATAAACTCCTCTAATGTATAGACAATCTAAGTGAAGTCAAATAGGGTATAACAAATTCTTTATATCATAAAATTTCTATTTTCGTGGGTAATAAAAATATATCTCTTTCATTTATATTCAAATCCAAAATATATTCATATTCCCAAGAAAATAAAGTAAAATGAAATAAGAAAATATTACATGTATTGTTGAAAATTTTAAAAAATTGACAATATTCAATTAGATTTTACCTCTCGTCTCTTCCATACTCTGCATCTTTATACTTCACTTCACCTAAGACACCCAACCTCAAACTCATTCCAAACCTTGTCCTCAAGGTTTAAAGAATTAAACCAGGTTTTCCAACCAAAAGAAAAATACCTTGTGAAGCATAAACGAATAAAATTAAATAACATAAGAAAAAATTGAATAATTAAAGACAATTTAAACATTTCCAAGAATTATTAAGTTGATTTGAATTGAACACCTCAAATCATATTATCGTATTAAATTTAAACACACCAAAGCAAATGTATCATGAAAATTGCTAAGGCTCGTCTCACTAACACCTGACTTAGCTTAATTCCATTAATTAGTTATTTAATTCATTCAATTAACTTTAACCTCAAAATAATTTTGATTCCAATCCTTAAAAATGCTCTAAATCCTAATTTATATCCTCAATGGAACTCGATTCTTATTTTATTTTATTGGAGAAAATTAGGAAACCATATGAAATGTCTTCCATATCTTTATTCAAGTTTCGGTAGCACTTCCCCCAAAAGTGGCCTCCCACAAAATTCGTGTAATAAACTACTGAATAGGAAAAAGCCTAGAAGGATTCACAACTTCCCATAGTTTGCAATATTTTTCAATTTAAATCATTTAAACTAACATAGGAAACTTTCATAACATGTTCGAGAGCATTTCACGTCCTACACACCCCCAAAGCCCAAAACAATATATATATATATATATATAAACAATTTACAACAAGAATTAACTTTTTTTTTTAATTTGAGAAACAATCAACACAATCTTCGAGACTTGTCCGTTCTTCCTTGTCTTTATTTAAAATCTAACATCATAAAAAACAACTCGAAGATGGCAGGTAAGTCAATTCCTACACTGCTTTATACTCCTGCAAATGTTAGTTCGATTTCATGGAGATTTGTAATTGCATTTCCAACTAAAAAGAAGTTTATATAACAATTTAAATCCTATCTTCCTGTTTCCTAACTATACTTGGACATCGACTACCAAATATAGTTCGAGAATGGTACAATGAGTTCATAAAATGAAAAGGCAATGTCTCGAAGTGGATTTATGAGCCAGGCATGTCAGCTCAGTCATTCACACCTACTATAAAACTTAGGGAAATAGATCATAAGTATGACTACAACTCGCTTAGGAAGATAGCTGATCACACTCCAACCACATTCATTTCCATTAGTGTATGCTTGCCTAAAAACATGCGTGTCTGGGGATTTCTGTGTTCTAGTCTTTCTAGTCAGGAAACCTAGCCTTGAGTCTTGCTCGTAAGCCGTAGCACTAACAAACCATCATCCGAAATGACATGAATGCATGACCAAAAATGATGCAAAACGCAATGCAGGCTAAACACAAATGCAGGTACAAAGATAAATTCCATATTTAGTAAAGACCACTGTAGGGTTTACTTACAACTAACCAACTTTGAGCTTAATTTTTTATGTTCGCGGATCGTGTGATCACCTTGAAACTAATTCCAATAGCTTCCCGTCATATCTTATTGTATTATGGGTTAAGGTTGACGTGAAATCATATCATGAAAACTATTGAAGACTGTGGCCAAAGTATGTTTGAGAACAGTTTTCGAAAATAATAATTTATATAATTATTTCAAATTGCGTTCAACTAGCCAGTTTGGGGTAACTTTTTAACCTTGAAAACTTTAATATTTTTCAAGATGATCTAAAAGGAACTTGTAGTTCTCATGTCCTACTTTCCATAGACTCTAAGAACACTCAAATCGAATAACCAACAGAGAAGTTATGAATTTTCCAATATGGCATGTCTGTTAGGCAAACTTTTATTTCTTTTGAACTATAAAACTTCTACAAATCAATATTCTCAAAATTAAATCCTTAAAACTTGAAAATAAACACAACAAAACCACTTGATACCAATATTAAAATATTGCTACATCATGTGGAGTCAAATTAGAAAATCAGCGCAAATCAATACAAATATCAATTATTAACAATCCATTGTATTAGTTCAATTCATTAAAACCTTAATGCAAGTCGGTGGGGTTAATTACAAAATTGGCGCAAATCAATACAAATATCAATTATTAACAATCCCTACCAATTCCTATCAAAACCCCGCAAAAGAAATGGTGAAATCATGAGAACTCAAACTCAAATGAGGAAAATTTCATGAATTGAGAATTTACCAGATTACGGGCCAAATACATCATTTCCACTATAGAAATTGGCTTGAACTGACTATCTTGCCATGCTTAACAGTTTTACAGAAAGGAAATCGGGTAAAAATCTGACTTCAGAAGATTGCGGAGTGAAAACCCGAGTTGAAAGACTTAGGGAATGGAATATACTTTTGTTCGGTTGAAAATTGAAACAAATGTTTTGATTTTAATATTATATATATTTATATATAACAACCGCTTGTCAGCAGCTTAATTTTTTTATTTATCAACTCTCGAAATCCCTATTCTTACGTGCTTTAATTTAAGGCGCTCGTTTCGATCTTGATTTTCACCAAATTGAACTAAACTCTTAAAAAATAATCCATCTTCATAAAAATTCTATAACACTGGTTTGGTCTCATTAAAACCCCAAATAGCTTAACTTTTTCCATGACATACTGAACCCTTATAGATAAATTCTCTTACGATACTAGACCAAACTTACTCTTATTTAGACCCAATCTCAACCTCTACCAATGCCAACCGATATAAAGCTCGAAGCAAGGTCTTGCACCAACTTCATTCTCGTTTTACAATACCACTAATCTGGACTTGTATGCAAAGCCAGGAAAAATCTTCACGTAAGGATTAATACTTTGTTAATTCGTTTTCGAGCAACTAATAACTGATTTTCACTCGTTCATTTAAACACACACTTGTAACCTCGAGTACGAAAAACTAAGGATACACCTCAACACCCCAAACTTCCCAAAAAAATACCATATAATACATACATTAAGCACACAACACAACAAAATAAAATATAACTTATGATATCTACTCCATAATGTGTAAATCCTACCTCGGATACTTAAACTCTAAATAAAATAAAAAATTACTTAATTAGTTACCTTTTCAAGTTTACGAAATTTCCTGATTTCACAATTCTTCCAAACTAATTAAAAATTTGGTCCATTTGGTTCTTGAGTTTTAAACTTACAGGTTATTAAACTAAAATAGATATGAGAATATGATCCTTCACATGCAATTCTTTTCATCAGAACATGAAAAAAACCATTTCCAATGTCAAATCGTTAAGTGGACCCAATCTTCATTCTAATCAACAACTTCGTGGTAAAGACAATAAACATTATAACTTTTCATTTCCAACTTTTTGGTTTGATGAAAACTCATAACAACTACTCTACCAAGCCTTGCATTTTGTCATTTTTTTTGAGTTAAAACGATCAAATTTTTAGAAATATCCAATAACCTTACTTTTCTTTACTGATCTATCACCATTCAAACATTTATAAATAGAAATGTGAAATTACGCAAGTCATCTAATGACTATAGATCTCTAATTACACTTGTCATCCCATTACTAGAGATATCGACTTTCAACCAAATCAGAAAATGAAACTGGACATATTGTACAACTCTCACTCATTCTCTTAATGCGTACTCACAGTATCATTTAGATTTGTTAACAAGAAAGCAATTACCCATTCGAACTCGTCAGCCATTTCATTTAACTTTTCCTTTGATTGGTTAGAAAGTTAATGACTTTTCTAACTTTCTCAAGTCATTTTCTATTCATAAGTTTCCAAAACACATCATTCTTTCACATTATCAACGTACTCACCTTGGTTTTTATCTTTTCTCCAATTTATGAGATTTTCGATAATCTCGATCTCAATAACTTACTTTCCGTAGACTACTTTCCTTACTTGAATTGATGCAGTTATCCTTATCTTATCTAGATATATTCCTTTTAACAGAGATCAATATATTTCTTGATTATACTATCATAATATAACTTTTAACTTGTATCATATACAACATCAACAACATAGCCTCAGTCCCAAATAACTTGTATCATATACAAGTTTATAAATATGTTATCTTTTTTCCATATCTACTAAATACATAATTCTGACTTATCTCAGTTTACAGTGGAAGAATATTAAATTCTTCAAACATATCTTAGCCAGACACGCTATACTTTATCAAATATTACAAACCTATATGGATAATACTTACTAGTTGAGCTGCGTGCTTCTATTTTCATTTTATTTGTCTCTTCACCGTCATACAAGTATCTTACATCAATTCAGATTTAATATAACCGATTCTTCAATCTTCACAACTGACTTATCACGCGGTGTAGTAGTACATTTGAAAGTGTATAATACTTTGGTTCAAAACTTTCAATATTTGGAGTTTGACTTCTATGAAATCTCTTATAAAAATAGATTAAGTTTTATCAAACTTATAGTTTGACATCCTAAGTCTTATCAGGACTTGCAGACTTGAAATACATTTTCCTTCCGTACATATGTGAGAATTTATTTTTCATGGATCGGCTTTACACCCATATCTATTTACTTTAGTTATAGATAGACTAACTAGGCATATTCAAGAGGATATACCATGGTGTAAGCTATTTGCAGATGATTTTGTCTTAGTGGATGAAACAAAAGATGGATTGAATAGAAAATTATAACTCTAGAGGAATACATTAGAATGTAAAAGCTTTAAGTTTAGTAGGACAAAAATCGAATACATGCACTATGAGTTTAGAAACACTAGACATCAAGATTATGGAGTGGTAAAATTAGAGGAAGTAGAAGTTTCTAAAGTGAATCACTTTAGATACCAAGGATCAGTCATACAAAATGATGTTAACGTTTAGAATGATGTCATACATAGAATTCAAGCTGGATGGAAGAAATGACGGAATGCAACAAGAGTGATTTGTAATCAAAATGTTTCTACTAAGTTAAAAGAAAAATTTTATAGGACTATAATTAGGCCAGTTATGCTCCATGGAAGTAAATGTTTGGCGATAAAGCAACAACAATTAAAAAAAATAAACGTAGCAGAAATGAGGATGCTTAGGTGGATATGTGGCAAAACTCGTAAAAACAAAATAAAAAATATAAAAATTCGATGACAAGTAGGAGTAGCACCAATTGATACAAATATTAGAGAAGGGTGGTTGTGGAGGTTTGGTCACCTATAAAGATGCTCTACAAATGCCCCCATTAAAAAATTTGACTAAATAGAAACTATAGAAATTCGATAAGGTAGGGTAGATCAAAATTAACATGGGATGCATTAATTACGAGGAATTTGAATGGTCTGGAAAGCTCACCATCATTTTGAATTCTTAAGTGAGAAGTAAAACTTGCTAGAGTGAAGAGATTAGCTGGAAGAGAAAAAAGAACACCAAATTTACCAAATTTAGTGATTTGGTAAAAAAGAACTTAAGATAAGCTAGTGTACATCAAGTTAGGTAACTTTTCTACACCATAAACATAGCTCAATTCAATGAATTCATGTATTCGATGATATATGTTGTTATTTTGTGTTGGTAATAATGTCTTGTAACTTGGGAAGTGTGTATGGAGATGTTCAAGGCATTAGCGTTGCCTATGTATGGAGAAAACTTAAAATTCTGTTTGTAAAATTCTAGGTTCTGCAACACATAGTGCGTTATGTAGGATAGGTATCGTGTTACGTCAGTCATTAGCACGCTACACAGGATCATTAGTGCGCTGCATGCTATGATAGCATAAAAAATCAGCAATTCTCAAGAGGTACTTAAACGCTATAAATAAGTTTAATATGATAAGTAAAGGCTCAAACACACTCAAAAACATATGATATGATGTCAGAAACCTACACTACAAAAAAACAGCAAATCAGAAACGGAAATTTCCGTCTCTGATTTGTTAAAATTCCGCCTCTAATTTCGGTCGAAAACGAACGAAACGGAATCAATTCCGTCTCTAAAAACGTCGTCGCTTGATTCAATCGAAACGAATTCGATTCCGTTTCGATTTAGAACGGATCGAAACGGAATAAATTCCGTTTCGATCATTTATTCCGTCTCTAATCCGTTGATTAGAGACTAAATTCCGTTTCGATTATTTCCGTCTCGATCCGTTGCTAATCGAGACGGATCGAGACGAATTTGATCCGTTTCGATTTATGTATCTTAATAAAAAAAAATTAGAGACGGAAATAGCAACGGAATCCAAAGATTCCGTTGCTATTTCCGTCTCTAATTTTCATTTTTGTTTAGTTTTTAAAGTCTTACATATATAGGTCTCAATCCAAGCACATTTAACTCGCCAATATATAATAAAAATCATCGCTTTGCACCCCTCCAACAACTCCTTGGTGGTGCTAACATCCCCCAAAAATAAAATTTGACATTCATACATCGACAATATATATCAACAAATATTCAATTGAAAGAACAAAAATGTAAAAATCAAAAATTAAAAAAGATATATATCCAAAAAAAATTGTATAGTATTACAAATGCTCCAAATTTCTAAGTATTCACAAAACCACCAATCCTATTGTTCAACAACCACAAAAAAAAAAAAAAAAAAAAAACTTACAATCCTATAAATATGCACAAAAAGAATTATCAATCGAAAAGTCTTGAAATGTTCTTCAACACCACCTGCACGACACCAAAGGAAAAGAATTATCAATCGAAAAATACACGTATGTTCTTCACATGTTACATTACATCAATTAATCAATTAATGAAATTTTATGGGAGGGGGGAATCAGTACGGATCAAGAAAAGTAAAATTAGACAAATCAGGTTGAGGAAAAATTCAAAATTATGATGTAGAAAACAGGCTATCGAATTTGTCATCTACAAATTATTTATACATAGCATACAAAAGAATGGGTGCACATATAAACACGACACCATTCATTCCAAAAAGATGCTAAGTAGTCGAATAATCAACCTAGATAAACTTTAACATGGAGAATAAGTCTAATCCCAAGTGAAATCAATATTTAAGAGCAATGCAAATTATAGATCATATTCAAGTAAAATTTATGCATTAAACCACTTAATCGAATATTTCAATCAAAAAATGAATGAACCAAAACCAATTTTAAATATGTTTTTCATGGATTCTTAAAGTAGTATTTACTTGAATTTATTTAAAAAATATTAAAATTTGATCTTTGGTTAAGGGGTAGATGAACAAACCAAAGACCAATTTTAAATATTTTTCATTGATTCTCAAAGTAGTATCTTATGAATTTTTTAAGAGACTAAAAGTAATCTTTGGTTAATGGGTAGAATTGCTTAACTACTTCTTTCTCTTAAATATTTAACCAATGTTTTGCCCATCTCTATCTTTGGTTTATGGCTTATGTTTTAAGTCAAATTTAAGTGATGAATGTGAAATTTTGCAATTTCATGGAACTCCAAATGCATACGAGTCATTTTTTTTAGATAAAGAAGGTGTTTTCTATAACCTGCTTGCGTAATCTTGATCTCCTAGCTGATTCCCTATTTGATTGCTTCCTCTTCAGTTTTTTTAGCTCCCGTTCATCCTGTAGAAAGAGATAACACTTGTTTGAATATCATGTCAACTTTAAAATTGAAGTTTAACATATATCATACAGGACATAGATAGCTATTCAAGAGCCTCCAAACCATAAAAGAGAGAACAATATCTACAGAATAATTATTTATTGTTTGAGATCGCGCGGCGACAGAGACTTCGTCATTTCGATCAAAAGGAAAGGAGAGATGAAGTTTTATAGCACGTGGATGATAATTATAAAAAGGAATTAAAAAAAATAATAAGCGTTTTGCACAAATTCTCAAAATAGAAATAAGGTTGAGAAATGATAAAAAAAATTTTAAATCAAACCTGCACTTATATACCTGAATCCTTCTGTTTACTTATTTGCCTTAAATATCTTGTAATGAAACACAACACGTCCAGCAGTTATGAGGTCATAATAGATGAAAACTTTTCAACAATTTTTACCATTACATGGGTGGAGCATCCGGTTGGTTACAACAGAAAAAGTTCCAAAACCTGGTATGTTTGAAGATTAAGTCATACACTTGCATCATTTCATGATTTTTATTCCGCTTGTCCACATGGAAAATCATGCGATAGCAATATATCCAAAAAAATTCCTTGGCATGCGGTATTGTTTCACAAGTAAAAAAGTGATAGAAGTAATAAAAAATAGGAAATTAAGAGCACAAAAATGCTTAGTTACTTGCACAAATATTTGCATGGTTCATAATTGAATTCAAAGGCATTAAGGAACACCTACTTCATGTCCAACAATTCTAGATGGAGCAACTTGAGGTGATGCATCGATTCACTGGTTTGCTTTTCAAAGCCACTGCCTCCAAAGAGGACCCATTCCAGAGGTTCGTTCTAATGTTTGAATTTGATGCGGGCTTTCCTGGCAGGGAAGCATGATTGAGGTTTGTAGCAGATCTGTCTCATGGCATTTGGAGATGATTCAATGGCTAAAATCCCGTTCTGTCCATTTGCTCCTGAGCCAAAACCATCAAGTAAGAAACAATGTAAAGTTGAATTTATACGATTATCGAAGAATACCATGCCCAGATCATCGATCGAAGCGCCTTTCTTTAGCTTCTTCCCGAAAAAAAAAATTGTGCTTGAAAACTATGTAAATTACGAAAAGTTGATTGTATATTTTGGTAAATAGTGGAGGAACCGTCTTGACGGGTTGAGATAGAGACTAGTAGGACCATAATTGCCAAGTCATCCAAAAGAGGAAGGAATAACCTTCTAACGAAAAAGCACATGTACGCAAGTTTTTCAGTTATCAATATTAATCGGTTAAGATGGTATGGTTGCTCACTGTATCATTAAATTAAGAAGATTATGCCTAAGTTTCAGCAGCATTGCTAAAACCAACATTTAGGCCAAATTCGTGTAATGAGTTGTTTAACACAAAAATAAGAAATAAAATCAAAACACTTACTTGTTGATTCGTGTTTTTCTCACTTGAATTTGATGCATCTTCACTTCCACTGGGACTGTGATGCAGTGCAACCAACTAACCAAAGTCAATAAAATATACAAAAGAGCTGAACAATTAAAATTTTAAAGAATTGCAAATTCAAAATGTTAAAAATTCACATTAAGCCACCTCTGTGAGGCCGCATCATTTCCGAAACCCGAAACATTTTCTCTAGATTTTCCACCTAAGATCTCCTAAGTCTCCTTTTGATTTCTTCATTATGACACGTTCCTCTTTCTCAGGACCTTTTCCATCTATCTCTCGTAGTTCTTTGGAGAGTGGACCACGATTACATAGGATTAAAGGTTAATAATTTAGACTAACAATATATACAAACATTTTCAAGGAATTTCTAACTTGACATGTACATGTAATCTTGTTCTAAAACAAAAACTTAAAATCATAAGAGAATGTACTAAAAGGGAATTTCAAGGCCCATTGGGCAAGTCAAATTGAAAGATCCCCCCCCCCCCCCCCCCCCCCCCCAAAAAAAAAAAAAAAATCAACTTAAGAGAATACTTTGTACTAAGCAACAAAGAAGTGGAAAAAGAGCAAAAACCAGGAACAATGAAGCTTACTACCGCGATGTTAGGATGGGAGTATAGTCCTCCATGAGGATATATAGGATGGTATGTCACGGGGCACCATATGCGGGAATGAAATGCTTTGAAAAAAGCAAAACAAAGATCCGATTAGACAAAAATAGAACAATAACTATTTCTTTCGAAGAAATTATAAAAAATAAAAAATAACTTGAGTCTTTTGAAACTAATTAACAAGGACCCCAAAAAGTGGCAGTCACCTGATTCCCCCAAAGATAGGGATGGGGATTTGTTGAAGAAGCAATCGGCGAGGGAAAAAATGGTTGAGTAGCACCGCCGCCGCCGCTACCACCACCACCACCACCACCATAGTATGCCTATTGAAGAAAACAATCCCAACTCGATTTATTTGGGAAAAAACTGCAAATGCTTGATAAAAACTTATCCGAATATATAACAACAATAAAGAAAACACAAAAATTCCATTGTATACCTGCATAGAAGTGTTCCATTGTATACAAATTCTCAAAACATACCTAAATGCAATGTCTTCTACAAACATTCGAAAAAGTACCTACAAGAAAATTGTTTAACAAAAAAAATGGGAGGGAAGAAAATTGAACAAATTGAAACAAAAACTGAAAAACACAAAACCAAACACGAAAGATCAAAGCTTTCAAGACCAAACAAAACTCTACCAAAAACCCCATTACCGAAAACACAAAAACAAACCCTAGACACCACAAAACCCCAAAAAACTCACATGCAATCTTCGAGAAACCAAACAATAAAAAAAATCTAAAATCGAAACCCTAGAAACCAAAAACGGAACTCACATCGAGAATCCCCAGCAAGTCGTCGACCGAGCTGGGGGGGTCGCCGAGGCGCGTCCGGCTTCGTTGAGCTCGAGCTCCAGTTCCTGGTCCGTCATTCTCCGAATCTCCGCAGACCCTTCAAAACCCTATCGATCACGAACTCGATTTTAGACTCCACGCCTCATCAAAGAAACCCTAGAAACCAAGACGGAATCGGAGGGGACTAAATCTAGGGTTTGGTACGCGAAATCGATTCGACGAACAACATGGCTATTGGTGAGAGTGAGAGTAGAGAGGTGCGAGAGAGAGAGAGCAGAGAGCGGCCAGAGAGAGAGAGTGCGGTGACGGTGAGAAAGAGAGCAGAGAGCGGCGACGGTGAGAGAGAGAGAGGAGAGAGCGGTGACGGTGGGAGAGAGCGGTGACGGTGAGAGAGAGCGGTGAGAGCGGAGAGGGAGAGAGGTTTGTTGAGAGAGAGAGAGCGGTGAGGGAGAGGTTTGTTGAGACGAGAGGTTTTGAGAGGTTTTGAGCGACAGAGAGACAGAGAGAGGTTTTGAGAGACAGAGAGAGGTTTTGAGAGACGAGACAGAGAGAGGTTTTGAGAGAGAGAGGTTTTGAGAGAGAGAGGTTTTGAGAGACGAGACAGAGAGTGGTTTTGAGAGAGAGAGGTTTTGAGAGACGAGACAGAGAGAGGTCCGAGACGAGACAGAGAGAGGTTTTGAGAGACAGAGAGATTTGAGAGACAGAGAGAGAGCTGAGTGATTTTAGGGAGAGACGGACAGTTGTGGGTGTGTAGATCAAGCACGCACGAATCTCGAGACATAATGAACGGTTGAAAAAAAAGAAAGTTTTGGTGGGAATGTTGGCGCCATTTTTTAGAGACGGAATTTAATTCCGTCTCTAATTCCGTCTCTAATTCCGTCTCTGATCCGTCTCAAATCCGTCTCTGAATATTTCCGTCTCAATTCCGTCGCTAACTTTTTAATTTAGAAACGGAAATTATTCCGTTTCTAATTTCGTTTCTGATTTAGAAACGGAACTTATTTCCGTTTCTAATTCCGTTTCTGATTTGCTGTTTTTTTGTAGTGCTAGGGAAGTATTCCAAAATTCAAATACGAGTTTCGAGGTGTTGGGAGGCAAGAGAAGAATATGAGATTGCGTGGATTGGAAGTAAAAAGATTGGATATTTATTTATATTTCATTCCTATTAATATGTTCATTTTTAGTTATTTAGACTGAATTGCCTTTATACTATGTATGTTATGACTTGTTGTTCATTCTCATTACATGAAGTTGCTTTCATGGTATAGTTTGTTGATAAAATGATTTCACTGAATCCAATTCATATGCTATGTTATTATTGATTGTTAATACATGTGGTTAGTGAAATAGCTTGCTATTAGGTAAGTTTTACATAGTTTTGTAATCCATTTCCTTTATGCATTATATATGCAATTGTTTTATTGAATTCTCAAACCATGTTGTTTCTTAAAATATGAAAGTGGTTCTTGTATCTAGGGTCATTACATTATAGAGGTCTGTCAAACGTGCGGGGTCACTAGACTTCTAGGGTGATCGGGATCTCTCCACTATCTTGCGCAACACATGGGAAATGAGTATCAGGGTTGTTGGCAAGCATAACTTATGTAGCTCGTGGGGAATGAGACTCGGGGATGTAGGCAAGTATATATTGCAATTGACTGGCATTAGCAAAAGTTTATTAAGGCAACAACAATGCTCGAACCTTCACATTGATGTAGAGCTCTGCTTCATCCCCATATAGTGGAAAGGCTGATGTGATGAAGATCACGGCCGACCCTAGATAATTACTACTTAGCCACTTGTCAGTTTCATGTAGTTTAGCTAAAGTATCTTTTTGCATGTTCTTTTTACTAGATAGTTGCTATTATCATGCTTTTAGATACTTGTTATATAATTGGGAATATGAACAAATGTCTCTCACTCTTACTTTCTATTTTCCTGTATTCATCGTATAGTTTGTGACGGTGGGTGCATATCCATTAAGTAGCAGACCGGGGAAAGAGAAAATTGGTGACTACCTCTGATCCAGTGGAGCACTGCCACACCAGATTTTATAGGTTTGATTTTTGATGTATTATTTTTATATGTATATTATAGGCTGAGCGAGTGGTACGTTGAGCAGACATATGATCTTATATATCGCTTTTCATTATATATATATGAATGTGACCTTTATTCCTTAGTTTTTCATCAATCGTTAGGCATTACGTAATAAGCTTCCGCTAGTTAGTTCAGATTTTCGCTGAATAAAATTTTAAATAAGTAAAATTTTTAATTAACTCTAATTTATGAATGGACATAGGATAGGTATGGGTTTATAATCATTTAGGAATATATATAATAATAATTGGTAAGTAATAGGGTTTTAGAAAGGCTGGCTAATTCCTGGTTAGGTTTTATATGGTGAGATTAGGGCTTAATAACGGGATTAGGCTAGGCGGTGCCCTAACCGTCACAGTTGGTATCAGAGTCCTAGTTCTAGAATATTATGGACAGTTTATGGAATTATCCAAAGTTTGGATATCATGGTCATAAGCGGTATCATATTCTAAATTTATAAAGCTTAGGAGAGCCTAAGTTTATAGAGCATAGGATTGTGGAATATGGTTATTCTACAATGTGATACCAAAGGTACAATTTATAGCAAAAAGCCAAACCTTTCAAATAAATAACAAATAATTTTAAAAAAAACAATAAAACATAAATCTTAGCTGCGGAAACCAAATGATCATTGCCTAGAAACTATTAGTTGGGAAGTGAGTGAAAGTGAGATGGGGATGTCTTATATGTATATATATATATATATTTGTGTGTTAGTTTTGCATATGTATATATGCTTTATCTATGTAGTAGCTAATTCGCATTCGTTGTCAACATGCAAATACTAATGGCAGATTCAAGCGATCGCGGGGATGCAGGTGCGAGTGTCAGCCAACCTTCTATACCGTCAGCTGATGATTTTCAAAGGCTATCCGATCGAGTAGCTACTTAAGGACAACAGTTGACGGAGTTCATTTCCATGATGACTTCACATTTTGCTCCACCACTTGAGACACCAGCCCCTACTACTATGACTATTCCCACGGTACCGAAAGTAGTACTGGTAGTACAAATTATAATAGTAGTGACACCTCCAGTCGTAGAGACAATTTTTAGACCATCTTTCACACCTCTATCTTCTAGCTCGATAGCAAAGGTTCAGCTAGTGAAGGATTTCATCAGATTAAAGCAAGTCTACTTTGATGGTTAACGAGACTTTGAGAAAATTGAGAAGCGGGTACTATCTCAGGAGAAGTTACACAGAGTCTTGAGAATTGAGGATAGACTCCGAGCTGAGATTTCGTCGTACACTCTACAAAGAGATGGTTATGTATAGTGGCACACGACGATAGCTTTTGAGTGATAGTTTGAGTTATGGGATGCCTTCAAGATGAAGTTTTTTTGGTAGTAATTCCTACTTGCAGTAATGAAAAAGTTGAGAAATGAATTCATGAACTTGAGAAAGGGAGTTGATGAGTCGGTGATGAGCTAAAAAGGTAGAGGTCAAGATTGTTCTCGACAAGAGTAAAGACAGGCGTAGGCCCAGAATCAGGTTCAGGGTCTGCGTAGGCCTATCACTTATTATAGGTGTGGTCAGGTTGGGCACGAGATTAGAGATTTTCGACATCTAGTAGTTGTGTTTCCACCATAGAGTCGAGAGGGTGTACACATGGTAGCACAGCCTGATGCAGATGCCACATGGAGACTCATTATGGATATTGTTTCCATTTGTGGTAGAAAGTTATATGTTTTGTTTGATTCGGGTTCCACAATATCTTTCATTTCTAGTCGCATGATAGGCATCTTAGGTTTGACACTGGTTAGAGTTAGCATACATTTGATTTTGAGTACTGCAGCTAGGGATAGAGTCTACCCTAATTGTCTTGTTGAGATATGTCTAGTAGAGATGGCGGGGTAGAGTTACCTGCAGACTTCAGGGTTCTCAACTTTTTAGAGTTTGACGCATTGTTAGGGATAGATTGTTTAGCAGTGTATCATGCTCATATTAACTATTTTTGTGACAGCCCCAATTTTCCACAAATTGGGCCCCGCCCGGCCTAAGCCCACGTGGACCCCCGAGCCAGTCTCGCAAGGTCAACGAGAACCTAGTCAACCTTCAAATCCATTTCGGGTCGTTACAATTTCAGTAAGACAGTGATATTTGAGATCCCAAGTAGTCCAATGTTTACATATAGTGGTAGTACACCGAGAGCCGAGGGCATTAGAGGTCGACTTGCGACAAGTGGAGAGATAGAGACTTCGGTGTCAATATACACCATATTAAAGAGTCAAAGACCCAGACTTGAGCAGATTGTGGTTGTGAGCGAGTTTCTGGACATGTTTTCGGAAGACTTACCTGGTATACCACTACCGATAGAGATTTATTTTATCGTTGAGTTGGTACCAGGTACTAGACCTATATATATCACCATACCTCATGGCCCCGAGAGAGTTGGAGGAGTTGAGGAGTCAGTTGCATGATTTAGGAGAGAAGGGATTCATCACACCTTCTATGTCACCATGCGGAGCACCGATCATGTTTGTGAAGAAGAAGGATGGTACTTTGAGACTGTGTATCGATTATAAACAGTTGAACAGGGTCATAGTTAGAAACAAGTATCCTATTCCATGGATTGATGACATATTTGATTAGTAGAGATTAGCATAGAATTTCTCTAAGATATACCTGCGATCATGGTATCATTGGCTTAGGATCAAGGATGAGGATAGGTCCAACACGGCATTGAGTACGAGATATGGACACTATCAATTTACAGTTATGTTGATTGGTTTGACTAATGTTCCTGCCATGTTTATTGACTTGATGCATCAAGTGAGGAGGCCATTTCTTTACCATTTTGTGATAGTTTTCATCGATAATATGTTAATATATTCGAGGACTCGAGAAGACACGAACAACACCTTAGAGAGACGTCGCAGACTTTCAAGGAGCATCGAATCTACGATAAGTTTAGCAAGTGTAAATTTTAGTTGTAAGAAGTCAAGTTTTTGGGACATGTCGTTGGATCAGCAGGTAGATTCAGGCTATTATAGATTGTCCTGCGCTGACGTTAGTTATGAAGGTCAGAAGTGTTATGTTATCAGGATATTATAGCAGGTTCATGAAGGATTTCTTGAAGATCACTTCACCGATGACCAGATTGACCCCTGAAAGACGTCAAGTTTGAATGGTCCGAGAAATGCGAAGAGGCATTTGCTTAACTAAAGAGATTGTTGACTACCGCACCAGTGTTGATATTGCCAGAGGCTAGAAAAGGGACTCGTAGTATATATAGATGCTTTTCATACTGGTCTAGGTTGTATGTTGATGCAGGATAGAAGCATGGTAGCTTATGCATCTAAACAACTAAAGATACATGAAAAAAACTATCCCACTCACAACTTATAGTTGGTGGCGGTAGTGTTAGCTTTGAATATATGGAGACATCATCTGTATGGAGAGAGTTTCACACTTTATACTGATCATAAGAGTTTGAAATACCTCTTCACACAGAAAGAGCATTACATGAGACAACACTGGTGGTTGTAATTTCTGAAAGACTACGAATTCTCTCTAGAGTATCACCCGGCAAAAAATCACATAATTGCTGATGCACTAAGTAGATTGCCGGTTGGAGATGTCGAAGTTGTTAGATGCCATATGACATATGAGTATGGATTACTCCAGGCAACAACAATGATGATGTAGTCAGATATTCCTACCAATACTTGGGTAATGATTTATGCACATATGAGGCTTTAGAAAGTGTCTACTCAGAGAGTATTAGAGGGACAAAGAGTCGACATCTTATACTCAAGATTCATTTAGTTAGACTAGAGTACTGAGTGTAATGACTAGACAGAGACGACGGACCATTCCTAGTTCACTATTCATCCTAGTATGACCAAAATGTACCATGACATGAAGAGACAATTTTGGTGGTATTGGATGAAAGTGGATGTATCAGAGTTTATCAAGAACTATGGGATTTACCAACAGGTGAAGGCAGAGCATTGTAGACCTGGATGATTATTACAACCGCTTCCCATTCCACGATGGAGGTGGGAAGACATAGCCATAGATTTTATTAGAGGATTGCCGAGAACTTTCCATCGACATAATTCCATCTGGATAATTGTGGACAAATCGACGAGATCTACCCATTTCATACCGATTACAGCTCCTTACACATTTGACTAGTTTAGTGTATTGTTCGATAGAGAAATTATTAGGCTGCATGGGGTACCATTGACTATTACGCCATATAGAGATGCTATCTTTATGTCAAGGATGTAACGGAGTGTGCAAGAGTAATATGGTGCACACCTACATTTAGCATAATTTTTCACCCTCAGACTAATGGGCAGACTAAGAGGTTGATTCAGACTATCGAGGATATACTCAGGGCTTGTGTACTTGAGTTTGGCGGATCATAGGAGGAGTACCTACTGTTGTGTGAGTTTTTATACAACAACAGTTACGAGGCTAGCATTAAGATGTCGCCATTTGAGGCATTATATGGAAGACCGTGTCACTCACCATCATATTGGGGCTGAGCTAAAAGACCAAGAAATTGTAGAGCCTGAAATTGTTGTTGATCAAGAAACGAGTCGAAAAAGTTGCTTATGAACCGGATTTACCTCCACAGATGTCGAAGATTCATCCAATATTTCATATTTCTATACTTCGACCAGCCAAGTCAAAAGCGGGTGAGAGAACTACAATTGACTTAATTCAAATTGATCTGAGCAAAGACACATCTTATGAGGAGGAGCCCATATAGATCCTAGATCGAAAGGTACAATATTTTAGAGGCAAGTCTATACCGAAAGTTTTAGTCAAGTGGTAGTTCCATGGAGACTCAAAACTCACTTGGGAATGGAAAGACTATATGCGAGATAGGGTTTCGTACCTCTTCGAGTAAGGTATAACTTTAGGTTAACTTTAATTTTGAGGACAAGATTTCCAGTAGTTGGGAAGAATTATCATGGCCAAAATTTCTAATACTAGTTTAATCTCTTAATCAGGATTAAACGACCAGTGACGTGGGACCCGCAGCGAGATACGTGTTGTAACCGAGGCTAGGTGGCTGAGGTAAATGTTATATTTATTATGGTATATGCCGAGTGTATTGTATATGTGTAGACTACTAAGTCATTTCTTCTTACTTATAGCTGTCGAGGCATGAGAGAAGATATGCCTGGATATGCATACTGGCGTGGGACTGAGTTATAAAGCAATTTGGTGAATTGGTATAAGCTTTAAAGTGCTTTCATAAGTGACATAAATGGGGCTATGGTTGGTTACGTATTAATACACTTGATTTAGTAAGTTACAACAGTCTTGACATTTCTCAAGACACATGTTGGCAAATCTCAAAACAAATTGAGTCACTCATTGATGTAACTTGACATGAGTTAGTGGGACATGTGTTAGTAGGTGAACCATTAGATAAGTCTTGACATACATGTGCACATTAGAATCAAGGGCTATCAATCAACCATATCCAATTCACGACTGTAAAGCTTTTGGTCAACACAAGCAACTCAACTCTTTCATTTTGAATTCTTAAGTGAGAAGCAAAGCTTGATGGAGTGAAAAAAGTAGCTGATGGAGTAAGAAGAACAACAAATTTAGTGATTTGGTGAAGAAGCACTCAAGCTAAGCTAGTGTGCATCAAGTTAGGTAACTTTTCTACACCATAGACAAAGCTTAATTCAATGAATTCATGTATTTGATGATATGTGTTGTTGTTTTATGTTGGTAATGATGCCTTGAAACTTAGGAAGTGTGTATGGAGGTGTTCAAGGCATTAGCATAGCCTATGTGTGGAGAAAGCTCAAAATTGTTTTTGTTGAATTTGGGGTTTTGCAACACATAAAGCATTTCGTCAGTTTGGTAGCACGCTACGTCGGTCATTAGCGAGCCATACAGGATAATTAGCGCGCTACATGCTATGACAACATAAAAAATCAGCAAGTCTCACGAGGTCCTTAAACACTAAAAATAAGTCTAATATGATAAGTAAAGGTTCAAACATACTAAAAAACATAATATATGACTTCAGGAACCTAGGGAAATATTTTGGGGATTCAAATATGAGTTTCAAGGTATTTGGAGGCCGGAGTAGCATAGGAAATTGCATAGATTATAAGTAAACCGATTTATATATTTATTTACATTTCATTCCTATGCATATGTTCATTTCCAGTTATTTGGACTGAATTGCTTTTGTACTCCATATGTCATGACTTATTGTTCGTTCTTATTACACAATGTTGCTTTCATGGTATAATTTGTTGATAAAATGATTTCATTGACTCCAATTCATGTGCTATGTCATTATTACTTGTTAATGCAAGTGGTCAGTGAAATATCATGCTATTAGGTAGGTTTTACATAGTATTGTAATCCATTTCCTTATTGCATTAGATATGCAATTGTTGGGGTTGATTAACTATTATAAGTAGATGAAAGTTTCTTTTATAATAGTATCCATGGATAATTATTATATTATTCTAAATCTCCCTAGTCAGTTATTATTACGGGAACAATAATAAACTAAGACTATTATGAGTTTTGATTGATAATCGTGTGATAATTATGTGTATATGGATATGGATCAAGATAATGGGTATCTGTTGAGAACGGATGCTGGACTGACCCGCTATGAGAACACTATGTGCTCAATGTCATAAGTGGTTCTCATTAGAGTTATATCATTTAGTCCTTTAACTTGAGATCACCAGAGACTCCAACATTATGAGCACAACGATTTGATACAATCAAATGTTGTCTTTAACCAGATGATTATAAAGATTGTGACTGGTCATTGTTTGACTAATGTGTGGATGTTATCTTATCAAGATGGAATTTGTTCCTCTCTTTTAGAGAGATATCTATTAGGCCCCTCGACATGTTAGACTGATAAATGGCCATATCTAGTGAATTGATTAGATTAGTGTCACTTGACAATTTCAGTCTACTCGGAGATTGAGACTAGTAGATTGAGCTATAAGAGGGATATTCCATGTCTTATATTCAATCGAAAGATATCGCATGACAAAGGGATATGATATACACTGTATATTTGGTTGTATCGATTTATTGATCTCATACTACTTGGGTAGTCATAATGTCTTGTTAGAGACTTCTTATGACTTGTGTACCAAAATGGTTTTGGTATACTGTCAACGTTGTGTGAACCTATTAGGTTGCAAATAAAGAAAATATTTGCGTTATTTAATATTGTTTGGGTTAATGAATTTTATTTAATAAAATTCATTTTGAAGATTCTCATTAAATGTCCTAGTTTGACTAGGATTCAAGATTCTCGTATATTTTTAGTGTGACTAAAAATTTTATCTCTTAGTAAATCATATTTGGAATAGGACTCGAAATTGGAATAATAGTATGACTTTAATTCTTATTTAAGTTTTAGATAAATCAAAACTCTAGTTTAATCAGTAATTGTAGATTATGTATGACTCTATCCTTTTTAGAGTTGGACTTTATCTATAAATAAGACATTAGGGTCACAATTGTTGTAGAGAATTACCAAGATAGATATTTCCTAGAGAATTTTTCTGAGGACTTTTGTCCTTGTTTTTTCGGGGCTAGCAATCTGGAACATGATCGTCCATTCGTGTGTGGGTTTCTGATAGAGGACGTTCATATCTGGCAACGTCTTAAAGGAATCGATCAACACCAAACAAGACAAACATAAAGTTTTTCTTCTAAAGGTATTATTTTTCTCTCTTAGCACCTTAATTTAATGGAATTAATAGGATCTTGGTTCTGAGATGTTTGAAAAAGGTTTCAAAAACTTCGGCTGCGCATGATCCTCGAAACCCAACAATGGTATCAGAGCTAGTAGGCATGATTTAATTAAATTGTAATATGCCCTTATTTTTTGATATACATGATATATATAAGTCAATCATGATATTTTATATATGGTTGCATCATTGCATTTAATAAATTAATCTATATGCAAAAGTGTGAAAGTATCGAGATGGTGCTATTGATATAGTCACATTGTCATGCACATACATGCACAAAACCGGTGCGCATCAAGTTTGGCGGATAAGATCTCACTATATATGTACTTAGATATGTGTAATTTAATATGTTGGTGGTTGTTTGGGATATGAAAGCAATGATATTGATAAAAAAAATAAAAAGGTTTTGGCTAATATGGGATTGTATCCCTAGCCATTCAACTCTTTTTAGAATGCTTTAACCATCCTAGCTAGCAATTCAAATTGTAACAAGATTACAAAATAAAATTACTACGCAAATCTATTTGTAATATGATTACAAAAATAACATAAATAGGTGGCCTTTTGTTGATAATAGGATTCGATCCCTCATCCTCCAACTTGTTGGAATGCCTTAGCCCTCTAGGCTATCCATTCCAAGTTGTAATATGATTACAACTCTATTTATATTAATTGAGTAATATATATTAATTGAAAGAAGTTTTAATTGATTAATTACCATTAATTAAATGGAGTTATTGTTCATTAATTGGATTGAATTAATTTAATTGAATTAATATCAATTCAAATTAGTGGGGTTGTTATTAATATTAATTAAGATATTTAATTAAAAGGGGTTTTAATTAAATAGAGTCCAATAAAAATTATATAGAGATATATTTAGTTAATGAGATTAATGAAAATATAATCTTTCATACACTATGAAAATTTTAAGGTATTTAATTTTCTTGATTTATTTTATAATGTCTTGTTGATATATGAAGATGTTTATTCTTGTTTTATATAAATAAACTTTATTCTATGCATATTGGGTATATATGATATTCCATAATTCAATAAATGCTAGAATTAATCATTGTAAAAACACTACATGGATCATAAAACTTGATAAAAATCCCACGATTAAAATTTTAAGTTAATGTCATACATTTTAAACACTTGCCAAGGACTGGATCACATCAATATAGGTCTGCCTTCGTAGGATTATTGTGTTATCTTGGTGAGGCTAGCAAGGTAATGGTTACTTGGATGTTTGAAATTGGTTCGACTTAATAAAGCTATCAAAACGGTTTAGGGCTTTAGGCATAGATGAGGCGTAACATGTTGTGACATATGATGTCTAGGTCTCATAAAGAACCTAAGAGTTGCATACGGTGCAATTGGTAATGGTTACCTGCTTAAATAACTTGAATTTGAGTGTCATGCCTTAGCAGTCTCAAGATTAAGTGAAATATAGATCTTAGATCACTAAATTAATATTTACGAGGGTTATTGATTTAGCGGGAGTTTAATTACTCACTAATAAATTATTCCGCATAATCTTCTAAGTGTAGATGTTAAACTCCTAGTAACACTAATTCATAGCAACTGCGATCAATCCTTGAGAAGGATAAAATAATTTTTAAGACTAATTTCCTTGTTTCGATTAGAAAACTGATAAATGTTATCAACCATAAAACAAGGATTTATGGCATATATTAATGATTCCTTTAAACTACCATCTATTAGGGCAAGGATTATATGTCATGTTAGCAAATATAAAACCAGACTTTAGGAAAGATTTGGGCCATGAAAACTAATCATATGACAGTGACACAGTAGGAAATGCTCCAACAGTAAGTCACATGGGAAGGACATAAGATTGTAATGCTCCTAGATTCTTGTGAAATGGTTGAGAACATATTAATATGTCTATATGTTTTGAACATGAAAGAACTATATTAATTATCTTAAAAGGCTTGAATCTTTATGTGCCAAAACTTGGCAATAGATCTGATCTATAATTCATTAAAATAGTTTTGAACTATATGAATGACATGGAGAAATTTATTTGTAGTTGCATATGGTGTTTAAAACTGTAAGACAAAATATTAAAAAAAGGGTCTTTGATATATATATTTGATGGTTCGTCAAATAAAGGAATTTAATAAAGAAAGATAAAGGAAAGGTAAAAGCTACAAAAGGTGTTTGTGTTGGATACAAAAACCTTAGATGTGAGCTATATTTTGGCAAGTTCTAAAGAGAGCCTTAAAGAATGGATTATGTTTTTCATAAAATGAAATTGTTCATTTTATAATGAATTACAAATCTTATCAAGAAGACGTAATTTTGAATTGTTACGAACATCTCAAAATGACTATAAGAAAAACATCACTTGGCAAACTATTAACATACTTTGATGAGATCAAGGTGGATAATATTTGTGCGAAAAGTTTGAATGACCTTCTTTGAAATTGTGAGATTGTTTTGCAATTAACTCCACTAGGAACATCATTTGAGAAATGATGTTTCAAGACAAGAAATCAAACTATATATAATATAATTTGATTTATGATGTGTCACACAGACTTTTCTATGATGTCTTATTGAGGCTATACATTACAAACCAAGGCACTCGCTCTAAACATTATTATCGTTAAAGTGCTTGATAAAACTCCATATATGATATGGAATAAAAAAGACATAGTTTGTCTTTTCTTGAGATTTGAGGTGGCGAGACTTGCGTAAGACGTTAAGTCACATAAAGTTTGATGCCTAAGTCTTTTGTGTCTAATTGTGGTTGAACACTATGATACTATTTTTATACAATTGAGAACAAATTGTTTGTTGCTGAAAATCATGTCTTTTTAAATAAAGAGTTTATGTTTAAACACTATTGGAATAAAACAAATCTTGAAATGTTCGAGAGCCACAAATCAGAACCGAACCACTATAGGAAGATCAACAAAGTTTTGAACTAGTTGAGTATATACAAGTAACATATATCTCTAGAAAATCTAGAATAATTAGAAATTGGCCAAAGAAATTTGGAAGTACTTATTACTGATAGTTGTGATATATTTTTTTATATTGGATCAAAACGAATTGCTACTTATCAATAGACATGTCTTGTCTATATTGAAGGAAGAAACTAAGTGTTATTAAATCTAAATTTTAATTCATGTATGTTAACTAAGTTTGGAACTTGAATTATTTACCTAAACATGGTATGACCATTGGATGTAAATGAGTTAAAGTGACATGAAAAATAAAAGATGCATACTTAAAAGCACGGTTTATCAAAAATTCCAATCTAAATTAAGGTGTTGATTATGAAAAGATTTTCATTAGTAGCTAAGATCAAATTCTAGAATTATATTATCATTACTTCATAGTTTGACTATAAGATATGACAAAAGGATGTCGAAAATAGCATTGCTCTATGCTCATTAAAGATGTGTTTGACACAACTTAAGGGTTTTTTATTATCTGGAGAATTTGAGAAAGGTATGTAAGCTTAAAGGATCCATTTATGGATCATAGTAAGCTTATCACAGTTGGGATCTTTATTTTGATGAAATAATTAATGAATTATATTCATTGAATCGAAGATAAACCTTATGTATATATAAAGGTTAGTGGGAGCGCAATTATCTTTCTGAATCTTTATGTTAATGATATATTATTCATTGGAAACAACGACCTAACCTTGCAGAATGTCAAGTCTTGGACGAGTAAGGTTTCTAATTGAGATTCTTAGACAACTGGGCCTACATCCTTGTGATATAGATTTATAGAGATAGATCTAAGAGGCTAATTGCTTTAAATAGGAGTTCTTATAAAGACAAATGACTAAAAAGGCTTCAGTGTACGAGATTCTTATAGGAATTCGTACTTATAAATTATAACATAAGTCTCTGCAAGACTTAAAGTCTTAAGACAAATGATGCGCGGAACAATGTGAATAAGATTTCATATGCATAAGCTATGAGAACCATCACATACATTATACTTTGCATTCAACTTGATATATCATATGCTTTAGGCAAAACATACATATATCAAATAGATTCTGGTGATGGGCATTGGATATTATTGATAACATTCTTAAGTACTTCAGAAGCACTTGAGAGATGTTATTAGATTTGCAGATGTTTGAAAGAGATGAGTCTTGTAAGTAGTTACAAGATGCAAGCTTTCAAATTAATATAAAAGATTAATGATCACAATATGGATTTGTGTTAACTTCGTAAGAATGAGTTGGAAATGTTCTAAACCCACTCTAACAAGTACTATAACATAAACTAAGTTTTTAGCAGCATTTGATGCAACCAAATGTTTATATCATAAGGTTCATGATTGAATAAAGTGTGGTTCCAAGTGTTGGAAATAATGTTGGCTTTTATTGTAAAACCATTGGACAAATTTAAGTTATGGAACCTAAATCATATTATAAATCTAAACAATCATTTGAGCATTTTTGTCTTATAAAAAAAGAGAACATAAAGATTTGCAAAACATCAATAATAAACAATGTAGCGGATAAATAAGCAAACTTCTTCCACTAAGAATGCATTAAGGTTACTCATTATAGGATACGTATAGGATTGGACCTAGTGCAAGTGGGAGATGTTGGTATGTGCCCTAGGCCAATTTTGAAAATGTTGTTTAACTATTATAAGTAAATGCATGTTTCTTTAATAATAGTATCCATGGATGATTATTGTATTATTTTAAATTTCCCTATCAGTTATTATTGTGGGAACGATAATAAATTAAGACTAGTATGAGCCTTGATTGATAATCATGTGATGATTATGACTGTACGGATACGGATCAAGATAATTGGTATCTGTTGGGAACATATGCTAGACCGACCCACAATGTGAACACTATATGGTCAATGTCATAAGTGATTCTCATGAGAGTTATATCATTTAGTCCTTTGACTTGAGATCACTAGGGACTTCAACAGTAGGAGCACATTGATTTGATATAATCAAATGTTGTTTTTAACTGAATGATTATAAAGATTGTGATTGGTTATTGTTCGACTAATGTGTGGATGCTGTGTGATCAAGATGAAGTTTTTCCTTCTCTTTTAGAGAGTGATATCTATCGGGCCCCTTGACATGTTAGACTAATAAATGGCCATGTCTAGTAAATTGATTGTATCGAAACTAGTAGAATGATCTATAAGAGTGACCTTCCATGTCTTATGTTCAATCAAAAGATATCACGTGACAATGTGATATGATATACACTGTCTATTAGGTTGTATCGATTTATTGATGTTCATGCTACTTGGGTAATCACAATGTCTTGCTAGAGACCGCTTATGACTTGTGTACCAAAATGGTTCTGGTATACTACCAACAATGTATAAACCTATTGGGTTGCACACGAAGAAAGAATTTGCACGATTTAATATTGTCTGGGTTAATAAATTTTATTTGATGAAATTCATTTTCAATATTCTCATTAAATGTCCTAGTTTGACTAGGATTCAAGATTCTCCTGCATTTTTAGTGTGACTAGAAACTTTATCTCTTAGTAAATCCTATTTTGAATAGGGCACTAATTGGAATTATAGTATGACTTTAATTCTAATTTGAGTTTGACATAAATTAAAACTCTTGTTGGATTAGTAATTGTAGATTATCTATTAGTCTATCCTTTTTAGAGTTGGGCTTTATCTAGGACTTTATTTGGTGTATGACTAGGAGATGGAATTCTTTTACAACTCGACTTAGTGTACTATAAAATAAGACTTTAGGGTCACAATTGTTGTAGAGAATTCCCAAGAGAGATTTTTCCTAGATAATATTTTTGAGACTTTTTGTCCTAGGATTTTTGGGGCTAGCACTCCGGATCGTGATCGTCCATTTATTTGTGGATTTTTAATAGAGGATGTTCATCTCTAGCAGCATCTTGAAGGAATCGATCAACATCAAACAAGGCAGACACGGAGTTGTTCTTGTTAAGGTATGATTTTTCTCTTTTGGCACATCAATTTAATGGAATTAATAGGATCTTGGTTTGGGGATGATCGAAAAGGGTTTCCAAAAACATTCGGTGTGCATGATCCATGAAACCCAACAACAACTGCTTTATTAGATTCTCAAATCATGTTGTTTCTCAAAAATGGTTCTTGTATCAGGGTCATTACATTATATAGGCCTGTTGGACATACGGGGGTCACTAGACTTCAAGGGTGATCGGGGTCTTGCTGTTATCTTGCACAGCACACGATAAATCAGTATCGGTCTTTAGCAAGCATAACTTGTGTAGCATACAGGGAATGGGACCCGGGGATGGTGACTGGCCCCAACGAAAGTTACAAGAGCAATGCTTAGACCTTCACATTGATGTAGAGCTCAACTCCATCCTCATATAGAGGAAAGGCTGATATGATGATGATCACAGCCAACCAATCCTAGATCATTACTATTTAGCCATGTATCAGTTTCATGTTGTTTAGTTGAAGTATCTCTTTGCATGTTCTATTTACTGCATAGTTGCTATTATCATGCTTTTAGATACTTGTTAAGTAATTGGGAATGTGAAAAAATGTCTCTAAGTATTATTTTCTACTTTCCTATAATCACTGTCTAGTTTGTGACGATGGGTGCAGATCTGTCAAGTAGCAGACCGGGCAAAGAAAAGATCGGTAACTACCTCTGAGCCAGTGGAGCACGACAACACCAGATTTTGTAGGTTTGATTTTTGATGTATTATTTTTATATGTATGTGGTATACTTTTGGGGTTATATATTATGGGTTGAGTGAGTAGTACATTGACCAGATACATGATGTTATATATCGCCGTTTCATTATATATATCCATGTGACCTTTATTCCCTGGTTTTTCCACAATTGTTAGGCATTACGTTATATGCTTCTGCTAGTTCGTTCATACTTCAGTTGAAAATTTTTTTAAATAAGTGAAATTCTTAACTAATTCTTATTTATGGACATAGGATAGGTAGAGGTTTTTAATCATTTAAAAAATATGTATGTATAATAATAATTGGTAAGCAATAGGTTTTTAGAAAGGCTGATTAATTCCTTGTTAGGTCCTATATGGTGAGATTAAGGCTTAATAACGGGATTAGGCCGGACGATGCCCGAATTTGAGAAGGGGTCGTCATAGTGTTCTCTTATTTTTGTGATTTTATGATTTAATTCAGAAAAATAAACAAATGGTAGAAGAAGAAAATGGAGTAGAGTCAAAATAATAAATTGAAAAAAAGTCTCGCAATTAGTCAGCAAATTTGGAATTACAAAGCAATTGTTAGATGAATTGGTGGAGCATAGATAGGGTTGCAAGTGGGGCGGGGAATCCCCGTTCCCTGCATTGCCCAGCCTTGGTGGGGCATGGAATTCCTATTTTTTGCTCCCCGCTGGGCGGAGCATGGGGCAAAATCTTGCCACGCTATGCGAGGCAAGGCGGGGACCGTAATTGTTCTCGCCCTGCGAGAATTCTCCGTCGTGCATCCCTTGAATATAATTCTCCGTTTTTTATGTTTTTACGAAAAAATTGTATGTGTAATATATGGATTGAAACTCAAAATCTCCAACAATAAACTTATTTTTACCATTAGATTAATTCTTTTATATATGTTATATCATAAAGATATATGAAATTATATTTAGAACATCATTGAAATTTATTTACCATACTAGATTTGGAAATCTTAAATATTTAATTAAGTATGATATATTGAAACTTAATCAACAAAACAAATCCACATTAATCCTTCAATTTGAGAAAAATAGTTTCTTAAAAAGATTGAGAAAGTAGTACTTAAGTGTCAAAACGACCAAGGAATGAAGATCAAAAAAGATATTTTTTACAAATTTGACGGTGCACCGCAGGTATTCCCCGACTTGCGAATATCCTCGAGGGTAGGGCGTGGGGCGAAAAAGTTCGCCTCATGGGAATTTGCTGGAATAAATTTTCGCCCCGCACCTCGTAAGGACTGGGACAGTAGTAATGATCCCCGCCTCGCCCTTCCCCATTTTCAACCCTAAGCACAAAGTTATATTTTTAGTGATTAACTCAGTGGTTTGTAAACAAAATGATTCGTTGACAAATCACTGTGGTCAGTGATGAGTTTTTTAGATTAATACGAATAATTTAAGTTTATCTATAATTTGTATAGCTTAAAAAACTATAAATAGGGCACTAATGCTTCAAAATTAAAAGCCCTATTTTCTCTTAACAAGTCTGTGAGAGCCGTAAGTTAATTTTTATTAAGTTTATCATTGAAGCAACATTGGAGATTTGTTTATTTCATTAAGAGGTATTTATGTAATTATGTCTTTCAATTATAGTATTGCATTGTTTATTTCCTGCATGATTGAGTAGTTTATTATTCGAAGCAAACCTTAAACATGTATATACTTTGGATTGATATATAGTTGTAATTAAGGAATCATCTACATAATACTTTAATTCTATTCATACATAACAATCCAGGTTTTAATAAGTTTTTCTCACTTGTTACAACTAATGAGGATTGATATTGTATGCATAGTTGAAAATATGTATTGTGATATTGTATTTTTTGAATCTATGTATATGACTATTGACAACAATTATAGAAGTAGTGACTAGGATTAATCCATAAGGCCAAATCATCCGAGTGGATGTTCTAAGGGATTGTGTTATAAGTTAGTTATTGATTGGCATATTCTGATTAATAGTTTGTTTAGATTAGGCATGATTTTTATTGAGCGTTAATGCTATCTTATTTCTTTTTTATTGTGCTTTATCCAATAGGTAGATTTACAATGATAAGGTTATGGCTATTTTCCATTGAATATAGGAAAATTGATGGTTTGCTAAAGGCTATCAACCTATTATGAATTAGGATTTAATGATTCCATGACTCTAAGTGATATAATTATGGCTAGGTTATAAGGTAATGATATGTTCTATTGTTTGAATGCAATCCAAGTATATTACATTATTTAGTGGGGATATGTTTAGATGTCTATTTAGATATTTGAATTGTATTGATTTTGAATTTCATTTACTTAAATTTGCATTGAATTATTTGAATTAGTTTAGTTACTTTGGTTAATTAAATTAGTAGTCATAGTTTTTAGTTATTTAGTATTTCAATTCATGTTTAATTAAATTAACTAAATAAAGAGAAATAAAACAAAAAAAGCTTTCCTTAGAAACTTGCGAAATCCCAGTGGAGATGATATATCACTTACCAATACTACAAATAATAAGAAAATACTGAAAACTATTCTGCACTATCGACATGTGTCAATCAACCAGATGTGCTTGAAGGCTGGAGTGATATAGATTCAGGAGGAGGAGTTTGATATTGAGGCCCAAGCAATAATAGATAAGGATTTTATGCTCACATTGAAGTCACAGACATGTTTCCAAGACTCCAAGGATGACCGAGAGAGAACCAAGAGGAACAAAGTTGAGGTCGATTTGTTGGCCAAGGTGTAAGAGGATAATGCAACAGTATGAGCAGCAGTAGAGTTAACCAAGGAATTATAGAACAAAGGATATGGACATGAGGACGACCACCAGTAGGGATTTGCTAAGGGCTACAAGTTTGTAGACCAACTGATAGAAGAGTAGGACTTGGATGGTCCTAATGTTTTTTCACTACTTCCACTACCACAGGCAACAATACGACCTACAAAAGACTTGAGTCTACCAAAGTAGAGGCTATGGGTTGCTGAGATGAGGAGACAATGTAGAGAGGACATTGCTTAGTATTAGGAAGCCTTGTTGAGATATGAGAAGGATATGCAGAGGAGAATGGAAGACTGACTGAATGGACAGTGGAATTTCATGTTATTTGCAAATCATCAAAGGGATAAAGCTAGATATGAGACAAGCATATAGATGAGACCTACTAATAGGTCTGTTGCTTTCCAGAAGCACCGAATTACATGTTTGAGCTAGATGTTGTATAGAGTAGAAAGGTGAAGTGTCCTTTGACACCATCTTATGCTGAAGCTGATGATGTTGATGATGATGATGATGATGATGATGATGATGATGATGCACAAAAAATTACCAAATGTTGGAGATACATTATAGAGGCTTGTTTATATACCACTACGCAACATTTTGAATTAAATAATCCTAGGGCTGCTTTACTTTATCACATTGTTATAAAAGAGGTGATATATCGATGTTGGGCATGTAATCCATGATGATATGAAACAACCAATGATGACCATGAAGCGTGACATTCTACCATTCACAATATAGGTTACTAAGCTCTATATAAAAGCAAATGAGGGTTTTAACAAAGTTCAATCTGACGTATTGCCTCAATGAACCATTACTGATGCCACATGCAAAATGTTGAAAGCGGTCAATGAATATAATGATTTGAAAGATGAAAGGGAACTCAATGAAAGGAGAAGATTAAGAGTTAAAGAAAAAAGTAGTAAACAAGGAACTCACAACAAAATGTTAGAAAATGCGAGACGAGCGACAAGTATGATGACTCAAGTGAATGTTCCGAGGATAGAATGTGGTTCTACATCTCCAATAAGAGCTAAAAGAAAAGGGTTTTGTCGATCCTTATTTTTTTGTTTTTATGAGTACTGGGTTGAAAATTTTGAAAAATCAAGGGATGCTAGGACTTTGGCATAACACTATTCTACAACAGAAAGGAGGTTTGTTGAACTTTTGCAAGATCTAAGGAGGATAATTGATATTCCATCATTGCAGTTGCCATTTCCATAAGGAGTTTACAACTTTGTTAATAGTTATGTTTTATAAAATATTGGATTACAAAGTAGTAGTTCATGACACAAGAGCCTTGGACAACGTGATTTCCAAACCACCCTTCCAAATAGCTGAATTGGAGATCACCGAGAGAACTCCTAATAGAGAAGTTATATTTGTAGATGTAATATGGTCAAAATTGTTAAGAGTTGTGAAGAAATTTCATGTTCTTTTTGGTGACTTTGTATAAAATCTTGACTTTTTAGTTGTAAATAGTGATGTAGAAAGATCAGGTACTATGATATTGGAAATTTCATTCTTATACACTTTTAGCGCTTTCATTGATGTGTATAAAGGACTGGTGTTGCTTCAAATGGGGGAAGAATCATTTATCTTTAGTCACATAAGGATCTGTAAAAAAGAAAAAAAGAATTGGGAAACTGATTGAGAAAGTTAGATCATTGTTTGAGGATGGAAAAAGACGAGCAATTAAGGTGATAGACTTAGACTCAAACTAGTCCAATAAAGTGGCAACATCATTGTTAAATATTGGCGCTCTATAGGTGACAACCCACTATTTACTTGTTTTTCATTTAAATTTCTAGTATTTGTTTAAAGTGGAATAAAGTTTAAATAAAGTTTACTAAAATATTAATTTTGCATAATTATATGTGATGAACTTGAAGTAAAATGGCATGCGAAAGCTCAAAAGACTTTGGTTAATGTTTTCAGGCTTGATACATTTTATTTCATTGCATTCAAATGATTGCATATGCACTCACAAAGAATGGCACACATTTGGATTTTTTGTAAAAATATTTTCAAAATTTTGAAGACACTAATTCCCAGCACGATGAGTATAAGTGCAAGACGCTGAAAGTCGTCAAAATCCAAAAATCACTAGAGAGCAAAAAAAATTAAAAATCTAAGTTCAACGATTCCCAATGATTTCATAGTAATAATAAGGCATTGGCAATTTTTGGAGGACATTTTTAAAAAATTTAGCGATTTCATTTTGACGGCTCCCAGCGCCCTGGACTTTAAACATACGACGCTTGTTTTTTTTTGAGTTTGTAGAGTTATATCATGTACCAGAGCTGTTTATGTATGTAGCTGTTTATGTAACTGTTTTATGTACACTGATGTATGTGGTGTACACTGATGTATGTGGTGTAATGTACTATAGGTTTATCTTAGCTTGTTCTAGGCAGTTGCAACTGGGGTGTACAATGTACACCATATTAGTTTGTATATATACAATGTACAATGTAATTACGATGTGAATTGAATGAGAGATTGAATATTCTTCTTGTTCTTCATTGATTCGTTGTGTACTGTTACATTGATCAATTTGATCTGTTTTGGTCATTGATTCACTATTAGTGTTTGAATTTGTTCATGGTATCAGAGCAGGTTATACTGTTCTTGATTTGTGTTGTTTCTGGTTGAATTGAGTGTCTGATCATGGCATCTGTTCATGGTTCTTCAAGTTCTTCAATTCGAAATGGAGCAGGGAGAGCTCCTGAAGCAGGTGATCTTGGAATTGAAAGTCCTTATCTTCTTCAAGGTTCCGATCATCCTGGTATGGTACTTGTCTCCGATTCTCTTACTGGTTCAAATTACTTGTCTTGGAGTCGAGCTATGATGATTGCATTAGGTGCGAAAACAAAGATTGGTTTCATCGATGGTAGATGTTTAAAACCAGATTCTGCTGATCCTAATCTGGATCGATGGATCAAAGTGGATTATATGGTCACTTCTTGGATCTTGAATTCTATTTCAAAGGATATTGTTGAAGCTTTCCTTTATACAACTTCTTCTTTTGATCTATGGAATGAATTGAAAGAAAGGTTTCGAGAATGTAATGGTCCTCTTTTGTATCAATTGAAATGAGATATTGCTTCTATAAGTCAAGGAGATCTATCACTTTCACAGTATTATACAAAACTTAAGAAACTTTGGGATGAACTGAGTTGTTTAGTCCCTTTACCTGTGTGTGAATGTGGAGCTTCAACAGCATTGGTTGTCATGGAGTCTAATGATAGGCTGATGCAATTTTTGATAGGCTTGAATGATATGTATGATCATATTCTTAATCAAATATTGGTGATGGATCCATTGCCAAGTATAAACAAAGCTTACTCTATGGTTCTTAGAGTTGAAAAGCAAAAGGAGGTACATGTTAGCTATTCACCTATGATAGATACAGCCATGATGATGAAAATTACCAAGATGAATTCAGGTGGTTCAACCAATGTTCATAGGTTTGCTGGAAAAGGAAATCAAAAGAAATTTTTCAATAAAGATGATCTATTTTGTGATCATTGTAAGGCAAAAAGGCGTACAAAAGAGACTTGTTTCAAACTTCATGGATTTCCAGATTGGTACAAGAAAGACCCTGACAAGAAGCAGATGTCAAATAATTAAAAATCTTTTGTGAATTTGATGGAATCACCTCTGGATATACAAGATGCAGGATCTCCTCAATTTGAAGATTTTCGGTCTAATATAGCAGCAATGATACAGCAAGGGATCGAGAATTTCATGAAAGGAAAGTCTGTTTCAGCCGAAGGAGCTTCTACACATGTGAATTCAGTTATATCTGATTTTACAGGTAGCTCATATAAAAGACTTTCTAGTTCTTGTTCCTCTTTTAATTCAGATGCTTGGATTGTGGATAGTGGAGCAACAAATCATATGTGTACTAGCTATGATTTGCTTGCTAATGTCACTATCTTAACTAAACCAGTTATGGTTTGTTTATCTGATGGACATACTAAAGAAGTTAATTGCATTGGAGATGTGAAGCTGAGTTCAGACTTAGTTCTTTCTTTATGTTTACATATAAACACATTCAAGTATAATCTTTTGTCGGTTAGTAAGTTACTCTCATCTACTAAACTGACAATTGAGTTTTATCCATCGTTTTGTGCTATACAAAACATTGAGAGTTCTCAAGTTCTAGCTGTGGGAAGGATGATTGGAGGACTATACATACTAGATTCCAGTTCTTTTCATAAAGATGTCATTGCTTCATTTGTGTCTCCAACAGAATTATCACTAGCTTACTGTAATAATGCTACTGATAATTTTTCATGGCATTGTCGATTGGGGCACCCCTCTGTTAATGTAACAAGACAACTTGATTTGTTACTTAACAGTCATTCAAATGTAAGACATAATGTACCTTGTGATGTTTGTCAGATGTCCAAACAATGCAGAATGGTTTTTCCATTGAGCTTTATTCAAACTGCTTATCCTTTTCAATTGTTACATATGGATATCTGGGGACCATATAAGCAGTCTTCTATTCAAGGAGCTCATTATTTTTTGACTATTGTGGATGATTTTAGTCGATTCACATGGACGTTTTTGATGAAACATAAGTCCTTGATAGGTAACATCATCAAACAGTTTATAGTTTTCATTCAAACTCATTTCAAGGCCTCAGTTCAAACCATTAGAACTGATAATGGTACTGAGTTTTGTAATAAAGATTGTCATGCTTTGTTCTCTGGTTTGGTAATTGTTCATCAAAGATCAACACCATATACACCTCAGCAAAATGGTGTGGTTGAAAGAAAGCATAGACATTTGTTGCAAGTTACAAGAGCCTTGATTTTTCAGTCTAATTTGTCCACAAAATTCTGGGGTGATGTTGTTCTTACTGCCACATACATCATAAACAGATTACCTTCTCAGTTATTGAAGTGGAAGTCTCCTTATCATCTTTTGTTTGGAAGGATACCAAATTATTCATCTTTGAAGACTTTTGGTTGCTTGTGTTTTGCTACCAATATTTCACCAAGTAAAACCAAGTTGGATTCACGAGCTCTTAAGTGTCTCTTCCTTGGTTATTCTCCTGGTCAAAAGGCTTATAGATTGTACAACATGGCCACACATACATGTTTTGTTTCAAGATATGTGATTTTATTTGAAAAACAGTTTCCTTTTCATAAAGATACTATAAGTTCAAGATGTCCTGTGCCTATCCCTTGTGGTGATAATTCTTATTACTTGAGAGATATTTCAGCTTCTGTTGCTCCTACATCAGTTATTGTACCTCATTCTCAAGAATTACCTACTGATGAAACATTTTTTGATGTCCCTGAAGCTGTCTCATCTATGCCTACTAATGCTACATTAGTACCTCCTACTAATGATGACTTACATGAAGATGTCCTGCCTCCTACTGCTGTTATTACTAGGAAAAGTACTCGTGCTGTTCACGAGCCTCTTTGGATGAATGATTTTATTCTAAACAATGTACAAACATCAGTTTTTCCTCCTGCGATGATTCCTTTATCTACTGGTACCCCTCCTACATTTCCTTTTATTCATTCTCCAAACATTACTGTTGATTACAAGTGTTTTTTAGCTGTTGTTTCAAACATAAAGGAGCCTACTACTTATATTCAAGCTCAGCATGATCCTGTTTGGATAGAAGCAATGAATAAGGAATTACAGGCTTTGGAAGCCAATGGTACTTGGAGTCTACCGCCTGGTAAAAAGGCCATTGGTTCTAAGTGGGTTTACAAGGTTAAACTTCATCCTGATGGTTCCTTGGATAGGTGTAAGGCTCGTTTGGTTGCAAAGGGATTTAACCAAATTGAAGGTGTTGATTATACTGATTCTTTCTCTCCTGTTGCCAAGAATGTCACTGTTAGGATTGTTTTATCCTTAGCAGCTGCTCGAGATTGGCCTTTACATCAATTAGATGTTAACAATGCCTTCTTACATGGCTACATAGATGAAGATGTTTACATGAAACCTCCTTATGGTTATAAGTTGGCTTCACCTAATCAAGTCTACAAACTTCAAAGATCCTTGTATGGTTTAAAGCAAGCTTCTCGACAATGGAATCATGAGCTTACATCTAAACTTCAATCTTTTGGTTTTATTCAGTCTGCTCATGATCCCTGCTTATTTACATACAACACTGCTGGTCGATTTTTGGTGTTGCTGGTTTATGTTGATGATGTCCTTCTTACTGGTACTTCACTTGAGTTGATTAATCAAGTTAAGACATTTTTACATACATTGTTCACCATCAAGGATCTTGGTCAAGCTCGTTACTTCTTGGGTTTGGAATTGGTTCGATCTTCCTCAGGTCTTTATGTTCATCAACACAAGTATGTTCTAGATTTACTTAATGATGTTGGTCTTACCATGGCTAAACCAGCTGCTATTCCACTCCCTCGTGACTGCAAGTTTATTGATGTTGATTCACCTTTGTTCATTGAAGTTGATAGATATAGAAGACTCATTGGTCGTCTTCTTTACCTGGGATTTACTCGTCCTGACATTACTTATGCTACACAGCAATTAAGTCAGTTTGTTCAAGCCCCTACAGAGCAACATTGGTCTGGTGCACTTCATGTTTTACGATATCTTAAGGGTACTCCTTCCCAGGGTCTGTTTTTCCCTGTTCAAATGGATCTCTCTGTTGTTGCTTACTGTGACTCAGATTGGGCAGCTTGTCCTCTTTCTCGGAAATCTCTTACTGGTTATTGTGTGTTAATGGGATCATCTTTGATCTCTTAGAAAACAAAAAAAATAAGCTACTGTGTCCAAGTCCTCTGCTGAAGCTGAATATCGTAGTTTGTCTTCCACAGTTTGTGAATTATTATGGATTTCCTATATTCTTAAGGACTTAGATATTCCTACTTCTCTTCCAATACCTCTTTGGTGTGATAATCAAGATGCAATACATCTATCTGCCAATCCTGTTTTTCATGAACGTACCAAGCATTTGGAAATTGATTGTCACTTGGTTAGACATCAATTCAAGTCTGGTTTTGTTCTTCCAAAGTATATTTCCACTCGGTTACAGTTGGCTGATTTGTTTACCAAGTCTTTACCGGCTCCTTTGTTCTCTAATTTATTGTCCAAGATGGGTCTATGTGATTGGCATAGACTTCTATCTTGAGGGGGGGATGTAGAGTTATATCATGTACCAGAGCTGTTTATGTAACTGTTTTATGTACACTGATGTATGTGGTGTAATGTACTACAGGTTTATCTTAGCTTGTTCTAGGCAGTTGTAACTGGGGTGTACAATGTACACCATATTAGTTTGTATATATACAATGTACAATGTAATTACGATGTGAATTGAATGAGAGATTGAATATTCTTCTTGTTCTTCATTGATTCATTGTGTACTGTTACATTGATCAATTTGATCTGTTTTGGTCATTGATTCATTGTTAGTGTTTGAATTTGTTCAGAGTTTTTAAAAAGGACAGACCCAACCCCCACTTCATCTTCTTCAAACTCCACCACTTCCACTACCACTCCTCCGCCTCTAACAGGTCATGAACCCTTTCCCACCACCATTTTAGCCCATTTAGAGCTCCAATCTTCTTTCTTTTGCATTTTTCATTCATTGGTGACAAGTTTGAATCATAAAGAAATGCCTTTGGTGAGCGCCTCCACGACAACCTGAGCTAGGGCTTAGTGTTTTTTGGATCCTATGGCATCTAAGAGTTTAGAGAGCTCCCGTGGGCACTTGGGATTACCATTCTTGCAATTAACATTAGGTTTTTGCATGTGATGATATTTAGGATGAATTTGTTGGGTTGTTTGCAAAATTCGGTCGATTTTAAAAATTTCTTAAATTTTATGGACTTAGAGGCACTATTTGTTGAAAAACGAAATTAGGAATTTCAGGCCAATTTCGCAATGTGGATGATTTGTTTGATTTAGGAATGCCCCAATAGGTTGTGAAAATGAGTTTGGGGGGAAAGTTGGTGTTATTGATCGAATTGTTGGTTTTCAAAGTTTGGATCTTTGTGGATTTTTATAATAGCTTCAAAACTGTTGTCAAATCTCAATTTGGGAAATGAATTATGAATGAAATGTGTATGTTTGAGCATATGGAATCAATGGAATTGATGAATATTTATTTTATCATTGAGTGTGGACTTATGATTGCCCTATCGAGATTTTAAAAATTGCTTTCAAATCAAACTTTCTCGATATCCTTTTGGCTTGAATTTCGGATGCCTTGAGCTTTATTCTGCAAGCTTTCAAATTTTGACTTTAATATTCTTTGATTCGTCGATTGCTAGGAATTGAAATGGATTGCTTTTTGCTATGTAGATCTTTTGCGAGGAGGTTTGTCTGAGTTTCCTAGTATTTTTTCGAAATGGAGATGGGTGAATCTAATGTTGTAAGTATACCTAGTAGAGGAAACCGACCTAGTTAGGGTATAGCTCACCAATTTCCACCACTTAGACCTTGACTCGAGTCAACTAGGGAACCCAAATCATTTGAAGGGAATAGGTTTGTAAATACGAAAGGCCAATGGCGGTATACCAGTGACAAGGACGTTAAAAATAGGAAACTGCTAGCTGTGAGAAGGTTTAAGATTGAGAACCTCCTGTATAAGAATAAGATCTCCTCTATCATACGAGAGAGGGGATGGTAGTTCCTCACTAGGGACAACTAGAGGTTGACACATCACCCTAACAACCTAGACATGATCTAGGGGTGCATAAGTGAGTCTGCAAGTATTATGCCAGTGAACATGCAACTAATGACAGTGAGAGGCAAAGTGATTAACTATAGCCCTCGGTACATTAATACTTATTATGACCTGCCTACTTTTGATAGCATGGGCGATGAGGACATCTATTATGAGAGACAATTAACTGACCGGGAGTACCCCTTACCTGCAGGTTAAAGAAACCCTCACTTTCTTCCTTGAGCATGATTGGGTCTATGCAACTTCCCTAAGCACATCATTAAGAATTTAAGACCCACTTTAGGAAGACGTTGAAGGTTTGGTCCTATTTTTTCAACACTTCTTTTTACCCTTCAACCCAGCATCGCTAAGTCACTGGTGTCTAATGCTCGACAACATTTGTGCTCGAACGGGCCGTATCGATGTAGGGAAATACATGCACGCTGTTATTCATGAGAGGGTACTTATAAATAAGAATGAGAGTTTGCTTTTCCTCTTCTCATTATTGACATTTGTCAATGAGCTAGAGAACCCAATGTCTGATTCGGGTTCAATATCCCTCCCTAGATGACCCTCACTAAAGATGATATATATCCACTAGCTTAATATGATTCAGTGGGAGAAAAGCGACAATAGTTACAGGACCAACAGGATGAGAAATTCTAGAAGCAGTAGGAGGATAATCAAAGTACGATAGCTATTGGGAAAAGGATAGGAACTACACTGCACTAGGAGCTTTTTCATCATCAGCACCACCAACACAACCAAATGGAGAGCAAGCTTAAACCATAAGTTTTGAGGAGATAATTTTGCAAAATCTGAGGGATTTAAGCAGATTCATGTACTATGGGATGATAAGAGACATACCTATACACTATTATCCTACTAATAGAGCTCCTCTAGTTCTGGACAACCTATTTAGCATGCTCTCTAGGGACACAATATACAGAGCTCATGAGAAGTATGGGATGACCACTCCTTCCTGATCCACACAGCGAGCGCGGACTCCACTGCAGAACAAGCCAGAGTAGCAGCAGCAGAATGACTCTAGTGATACTGAGAGTTAGTTTTTTTTCCCTATACGTATGAGAGAGAGAGCTTCTACACTATATTTTATATTGTAATTCTAGGGTGATACAATTTAACTCTGTGTTGTAATTTTGATACATCACATAACAACACCACCCTTGCATACATTTTTACAGCTTCTTGTATATATATGTTCCATTTCATTCCATAACATTTCTTATCTTTCATATTTTGCTTTTGCTTGTTCTTTTGGAATTGTATACGGCCTCTCCTACTTTCTTGAACCTTAATGACAAGGTTTGAGATAAGTTTAGGAGTATTACAAGTATGCGGGATTGATTATTTGGCATGAATGGTATGTAAATTGAGGATGTTGTAAATTTTTTGCATAAAAAATTGGATTTAGGGAATATTCTAGTAGGAAATATAGGTAATGCATTTTTATTTTCGACTATGGGATAGATGTTTTCATTGTGGTATATTGTCCATATCTTATTCTCTTCTCAATTTTGTTTTTTCACTTGTTATTCATTTTTATGAGCTTAAAATGAATGCCAATTCTAGCTTTGGATAGTGGTAGACAATTAAGAATTAAGATGCGATTTAATGATTGACAGAGAGATAAGATTTTAGGTAGAGTTCAGGTGAAAGATTTGTTCTTGTGATTGGTTTACTATATCGATAATATACCAAATAGTGTTGTTGTGGAGTTGACGTTGTATGCTAGATATGAAAGTGCATAGAAGGTCACAATAGAGCAATTGCTAATTAAATCTTTGTAGATTCCAAAATGTGTTTGCATACCAATCATTACATTAACTTTGGGGGAAGACATAAGCCTTTTTTCTTTAGCCAATAACCTTAGCCCAGCTATCATTATTCCCTAATTACAAACTTTAGCCCAACCCAGCCTAATTCTTTAACCACTTATCGTTAAACCAATAGCATATTAGCATCTTTAACCTTGAAGACCCAATTGGAAAATTTACATAAATCATATTAAAAGTGAGAAGGGATAATAGGAGTAGAAAATCTCAAATAAGAGGTAAAAGAGGGGAAAAAGTCCTAACTACAAAAATTCCTAGAAAATGTACAAATTTCTTCTAGAGATAGAAAACGGACTTAGGTAGTTGGTAAAAGGGGAGTATTATCGAATGAGTAAAAAAGAAAGAATAATAAACTCCTCGAATAATAGATTAGTCAAAGTACTTAAAGTTAGGTTAAATTAAGTTTCTCCAATGTTTTGAATTCTTAAATACCATTCCTTGATACCCCATCCCAACTAAAGTGACCTCAAAGACCAAGTCTTGTTATCTCCAAATGATGTCTTGACTATACCAGTGGATAATGGTTGTATAATGCTTGTTTGTGAAATCTTAGTATTCATTGCTCTATTTAGATATTATAAGTTTTCAGCGTGAATATATATTCCAATATAACTTTTGATTGATTAAAGGCTTTAGTCTTAACAAAGCCTAGTATTTAGCGAAGTATTCCTCTGAAAAATATGCCTAATCTAAACAAAATATTAATCATAATATACTAATAAATAAATAGCGTAGAACACAATCACCAAGAACATCCACTCAGGTAACATGGCCATATAGATAAATAATAGTTACTACTTCTATAATTGTTCTCAATAATCATAGACATAGAATCAAAATAAAAATATCATAAAACATATTTGCAACTATGCATATAATATCATTCATCATTAGTTGTAATATGCAAAAATGACTTATTAAAATCGTGATTGTTGTGTGTGATTAGGTTTCAAACATTAAGTACATGATTCCTTAATTTTAAATTTATGGCAATCCAATGTATATACATGTCTAAGGTTTGTTTAGATAAACGAACTGCTCACTCATGCTGGAAATAAATAATATAATAATATAATCGAAAGACATAATTAAGTAAATACCTCTAAATGAAATAAATTAAATCTCTAATGTAGCTTCAAACAAAAACTCAATAAAACTAACTTATAACTAATAAAGGGCTTCGTAAATATACTAATTTCAAAGCCCTAATGTCTTATTTATAGTATTCTAAGTGTACAAATTATAGATAAACTCAAGTTTCTTCATATTAATCTAAAAACTTGTAACCAACCTCGGCGATTTGTCAGTAATTCCATTATGTTCACAAGTCACTGAGTTAATCAATGGAATTTGGTCTATGTGCTCCACCTATTCATTTGGCGATTCCTAGTGTAAATTCCAATTCATGAACAATTTGCTAGATCTTCTCTATTTTCGATTTAGACAGTGATTCCTAGTGTATTCTTGTATTGCTAGTTAATCATTGTTACAGATGACTATTTTGCTCTTCTTTCCCTGTTTCTTCTGTTTCTTCATTTTTCTAATTAGATCCTAAAATCTAAAAAAGAAAGAGAATACCTAGTGTAATATCATCATTTATATCTAAAATGAATCAAAATTACACTATAAAATATGTCTAATTATTTACTTATCAAATACCACCAAACTCAGCACTTTGTTATACCAAGCAAAGGAATACTCTTAATAGTATTCTCTTTTGATTCTTAATAAACCGATTTCACTCTAATTCATCTTAAATTTAAATAATAGCAATTTTGAATAAAAGTGATCTTCAAATAGTAACATATTACCCATAAGTAAATAGAATTTATGATAGAATAGAATGAATTAGACAAAACGAAACATCCCTTAAGGATAACTCAACCACAAAATGCAACACCCTTTAGAACTTAAAGTTCAATATCAAGGGCAGTACATAGTATAGGTTTTCTAAATCTCTACTAACTAGCATCAAGCTTACGATGACTAATGTAGAATCTCAAAATACAAAAACCACTAGATTAATCTTAATCTTAGAAAAACATTTTATAATAACAACATAATCAAAAACAATATTTATTTTACCAATATACTAATACATATATCGCTTAAAGTATGTTTGATTAAGAAATACATCACTCAACCTTAGCATCAAGCACTCAAGCTAAATCTTATCTTTAAAGAGTTTAAGAACATCGGCCTTTTTTTTGTCTCTCATTTTTTTCTACTTGATTCCAATTATTATTTTTTATTATATATATATATATATTCTTTTTCTTTTTGAGTCCATGCTCAATTTCCTATGAACATTCTCACACTTTTATTCCTATAGATTCCCTCCTCCATTCCTATGGAATCTAGAGGACTCTCTATTTAATTGTAACCTCTTGTTAGCAATTCTCACTATTCACTAAAGTCGATGAAAACATTCTTTCTCACTTATATAAATTTACGGGTTTCTTACCCATTTATTCTTTTAATTATGTCATAATAAATTTATATATATACTATAAAAATACTTAATCAATAGCCTTTATATCACAAGATTCTTAGAAATTTGTCTAGTTCATCTTGCACTATTGTTTCGATCTTCTACCTATTCTCATGACTAATAAAAGGCAATTAATTTAGTGTATATATCAACTAGTAAAATAAATAAATAAAGGAATAAAAATTGATTCTTTCCATCATAAAATTCACTTGGATAAAAATATCATTTCCACTCAAAAATCTATTATACATTCATATTCATTATCATTCTTTCCCTCTAAAAATAAAGTAAAATGAAATTCATACTTACTTGAATTCGGAAGAAATTTGAAAAAATTCGTTAACTCACTTGATATCGGGTAAAAAATTGAACTTTGCATAAATTCTGAACTTATCTTCTCCCTTCTTTTCTTTCCTTGCTTTCTATGCTATCATTCACATACATCTCCTAAAACACCCTCAAACCCATTCTAAACCATGTCCTAAAGGTTTAAAAATTAAGTCGGGTTTCTAACAAAACAAATATACCTTGTGAAGTATAAACGAGTTGATATAATCCTAAGTTGGATAATCAATATATAAATAATTACAATATGTAAATTTCATCAAACAGAGTGCATAAAAATTAGAATAAACCACCACCATTATATATCAAATGTAGCATCAAATGTATCAAATTACTAAGCACAGATCAAAGATAGTATATCACCATAGATCACATAGTATATCGCCACCATTGATCGCATATAGTATCATCATCACTAGAGTTACATATAAGACCTCGACATCACTAGAGTTACAACCAAAACCATTACTATTCACAAGTTTATTTCACCTAGACACTCAAGTAGGAAGTCTAAAATCTCATGATTTCTCATTAAGCTAAGGAATTCACAAATAAGCATAGATAATACTAATTTTGGTAGACTTGAGCACTTTAAAAGGGAATAGGACTTATTTTAGTTGGAAAGAAAACTTAACTTAATTAAGCTATTTCTACTCGAACTAAATCTCTTATTTGAAAAGTTTTAATATAACTTTCCCCTTTATTTTCATTTATTTTTATCTCTTTTCTTTTTCTTCTTCCCCTTTCTCCATATATTTTCTAATTGCACAATCCCTACTCCTTTTCTTATGGATTCTATTATTCCTTACTTTTTCCAACCATCAAGTTCTCTACACCTTTTCCTTTAGAACTTGTGGGACTTTTTATGTGACAGCCCAGAATTCCAGACCACCTTGCTACCCGCCATGTCACATCCCACATCAACTAGTCTTGCCACATCACGACCCGCTTCTCCTTGATGCATCGCGACCTAACGAGTTACTTACACTTTTCCAACTAACCCTAGTTACGCTAACTAACCTTTACATAATTATTAATAAATTCAAATAGCTAGTTACTCAATTTATCAAGTTATATTACAATTTTATAGAAGAAGTCTTTTAATGAGTAACTTATGCAATATTTAACAATCCTAAGTAGTGAAAAACCTGACAAAAGATACCATGTATATATTAGGCGAAATAAGTATAACAAAAGTTTCATATACATGTAATCAATGTTTTATGGTCCTCGAAACCCAACAAAAGTAAAATAAATACATACTGATATCACACACGAGCTGGTTCCACAATCTAAGAGGTAGTCGCTCAGTACCTACTTGCCCTTGACCTTGCTAGTCGAAGGATCAGCACTCATTCATCCAACAAATACAGTGACGAGTCCATTGAGTAAAATCATAAGAGAAGTCCACAAAATATTTAAGAAATAAAACTGATAAACTACGAGACATGCGAATATAACACCTAGCAATAGTACGTCATATTCCCATGAATGAAGGCAACATACGACAAGCAAAAATGGTAGCGTGAAACGAATAAACAACATATACAAACTCAACCAGTTCAGAAATAAAACATAAATCAGTAAACATCCATATAATCATGAGAAAAGCCCTTCCTACACCATCCAGTGATCGATAAATCGAATAGGAACCACGTATATACATACAGGCTTACAGTGACTAAATCCCAACTTCAGTTATTGGATGAACACATCTAGCCGCTATTTCAAGTTAAGGGAACACCCTAAATCCCTCGCAACGGGCGTAGTTATATTCTACTTCCATCAACACGAGCATTAAAAACAAGTAACCAGTGCAAGAGATTTAGCCACAACCAATATATATGCAAATCGAAATATGAGAGAAACTCTATGTGTGCCCACCAGCAGTCACACATGAAATACGATATCGATAAATCAAAACCATTAATTATGGGAAGCATTCTCAATGAATTTATGAACCTCAATCCGCGCTCCGACTTCCCCGGACTCTCGTATCTGACCTAACTAGCTCCCCGATACCTGAGCTACCATCCACTAAGTCCCTAAAGTCCAATTTTACATGTTTAGATGTTTCTAAGTGTTTAGGATATGTATTAAGTCTAAATTATCAAAATAGCCTTTTTATATTCAGTTTCGGTCAGTTGTTAACACACTATGGGCTTGGTGTAGCGCGCTATGTAGTGGTAGCACCCTAAGTAATTGATGTAGTTCGCTACTGTTCTTCAGGATGAAAAACACTTAGAAACCCTGAATGATTAGCGCGCTAACCATTCCAAGTAGTGCTACCTGGCCTCTAGGACAGAATTCTCAAGTTGAGAATTTTACTTTTCTCTTTAATTTTAACTACTTAAACCTATCTGACACATTCTCCACATGAATTTAATCAAAATAACACCCAAAAACCAGAAACCTACTCTTCAAACCCGAATAACACTAAAATGCCCAATTTTTAGCTTAATTGAAAGTGATGATGATGGAGAAGAAGATTACCTTAAGCTTGACCTCCAAGTTTCACCTCAAAATCCTTGAAATCCAAATTTTAATCACTCATTCTTTGATTTCGGATTTACAAGTGAATTGGTTTTGGTTGCATGTATTGTTCAGCTAATGTTATATATTAAGGTGTGATTTATTTCTAGCCCTTGATCTAAATGTTTTTACGTATCCAGAGGTTTGTCTAATGATCCACCTCTAGCCACCTAGCCCACTCACTCCCACTTACTCACTCCATGTGACACTAATTTGCGACTCATTTGACTCCTAGATGTATCAATACATATCACTAGAAAAATCCTATAGTTTCCAATTAATGAACTAAACTATATGCCTTGATTTATTTTAATTTAATAGCACTAACTTAGGCCCATTTTAATACATATGGTTATAGTGTTTTATTTATCAAAATTAGCTAACTTGTGGTCTCACTAACCTTCGACTACCTGGTACCCGGTTCCTCGCGTCTCGACACACATTTCGAGGCATGCCATAGCCTATTGTTTTAATTGAAGTTTACTTGGCCTATGGTCACATTACCCATTTTAATTGATTAACTAGTCATCTTTACATTGATTGGTCAAGTTTCCCAGTGTACCCATAATTCGCCTACTAACTACCCGCGTTAGCACGTCTTTCGAAGCAAACACCCGTCACACAAAAGGCCCGATAACAACATACACACATGCAATGCAATACAATAATAAGAATTTTAAACACCACATATACACAAACCACAATCCATAATTAACATATTTCCTTGGTTCTCGTGTCCAATCCACCCGAGTTGTCCACATAACGGCCAAATTACGACTATTAACCCCTGAGATTAATGCTAATCCTAGTTTAGTTAATTTGGATCATTACAATTCTTTCCAACTAGGAGAGTTTCGCCCTTGAGATTTAAATCTCAAGTATACTCTTGTGTAACTATCGTATCCTCGTGTGACCACTCCTCATACCTTGATAGTCCCCTCACAGTCCCTTGAACACCCCACTACTCCCATAGCAGGGAACGTAGTGTTACCCTTAGACATAAGAACATGTTGCCGAGGTATTTAAGATCAACCATTCGCTTCCAACATCTCTGCAACCTACTCGCAGTTTGATTTTCGTCTTCAAGTTTCTTTAACCGAGTTACTTAACACTAATAACTGTAAACCTCTCCTTTCATGTATCCCAACATGATAGTCCTAACCAGCCATTACATACCATGGCAATCCCATGCCATGCTATAACCTATCCTTACTCATCGTGACAATCCCATGTCATGCCACGACCTATCCGTATTTGCCATGACAATCTCATGCCATGCTATGACTTATGATAATCCCATGTCATAACACAATAAGCTACCATTATACCCCTATAATCTACGATCGTACCACTATGCATGCACAAATGTTAAATTATAATTATTAAAAATTCAAATTTACGTACACTGACGTGACCCCTCCTGTCCACATGCATCCGCTCTCGAGTCCGCACTAGTGTCACCACTGCTGGTATAACTTATCTCTTTGAACAGTCCCTCCTAACGTGACCCTCTTGTCCACATCACCAACATATGATCCTCCATCCTAGTCATGCTTCCAGACTCCCTGACAAATGACCCTAACCCTATGATTTCCAGTCTCTGCCTCCCATTTCCTGAGTTTGTCTCTGTGGAGGTGCTGGTAATGCAGGTATTGCATATGCTATGGCTACCTAATTATCATCCCCACGGCCTCAATCGTACCTTCCGTTGTCTTAGTCATCTCAATCTCTCGGTCTCTTCTGCCAAAAACCATATCCAGTCTGTCTCTCTAACTCCATAGATAAACACTTGTCAGCCCTGTCCTTCAGATGCCTCTCAAAGGTAAGTGCTCTATCATACATCTCCTGTAGTGCCTATGCTCTGAAGGAAACTATGGCACTGGCTATGTCCTCAATCAATCTTTAGACAAAGTAATAAATGTGCAATCTCTCGATACTTGTGACATCCGTGGAAAATTGTATCAAGTAACAGTATTTATCCATGTACTGTAACTTTGATAAGCTACCCTATCTCAATGCTATAAACTCCTTTCATAGCCTTAACCTTGCCTCCCTATGTATTTACTGATCTTAAAATAACTCTCTGAACTCTGTCCATGTCGTCAGCTCTAGGTGAGTATCTGTATACGCTGTCCAACATACAACAACATCCCCTCTCAACATATGCCTTGATATCCTGGCCTGTATGCTCTGCAAATCTGTAGTAGCTTTGTGTAACTTCTGTTTCCGCCTCCATGAAAGTATTCGATATCTAATTTGATGAGCTACTTCATCAACTTGACCTCTGCCATCATCGAAGTCTCAAGCATGTTTGCCAATGTTGGTGTAGCAGTCGACATCTCTGTTGATGCTACAGTCGGTGTACCAACCACTGTCGGAGTCTCTTGTACCACTTCATGTGTCAGTATAGTCTAAATAGTTGATGGAACCATCGTCGGAGCAACTGTCATTTTAGTTGTGCTCTGTACCGGGGCAACGCTGAGTGATGTAATCGTTGTTGTTTATGCGCGCATCATATCTATCAATACCTCGAACTGTCTATTGTGAGCTGCAAATCGTGCCGCTACTGCAGAATCCAAACCCTCATCTCTAGTCAGGTCACTTGTTTGTCCAACAACTATATTAGGTGGAGTTAGCTAGCCATCCATCGTGATCTACATCGAAATGTGTGCGTTGAATCACCTTCTGTATACGTGTATATAATATATACAATAAAAAACATAACACATATATAAACGATATCACTACTTGTCTCAAGTTGTTTCCCAACTAGAATTATAAGTAAGGATCTTTGGGTTTCCCTATCAAAGATTTGTTTGTTAAGTTTTATAAAATTTCATTAAGACTTTATTCTTTTTTCATTAATTTTTTATCCTAAGCCCTACCGACCTTACTCTAACACAACCTGTGGAGTTAGTATCAGATTAAAGAACAATTACGCTTACTCCAATAAACTCTACCTCGCTCTGATACCAAACTGTGGCATTTGGTAATAGGTCCAGTTATGGTTTTACCTCCAAGGCACCATCGACTTTGCTCTGATACCAAACTGGGACAACCCTAAATTCCAGACCTCCATGCTACTCGCCACATCGCATCCCACATCAACTAGCCCTGCCACATCATGGTCCACTTCTCCTTGACGCCTCACGACCTAACGAGTTGCTTACACTTTTTTAGCTAACCCTAACTACGCTAACTAACCTTTACACAAGTATTAATAATTCAGTTAGCACAATAATTAAATTTATCAAGTTATATTATAATTTTCTAGCAAAAGTCTTTTAATGAGTAACTTTTCCAATATTTCAAAATCCTAAGCAATGGAAAACCCGGCTAAATATACCATGTATATATCAAGGCAAAACAAGTATAACAAAAGTTCCATATACATGTAATCATTGTTCTATGGTCCCCAAGACCCTAACAAAAGTAAAATAAATACATATTGATATCACACATGAGCTGGCTCGATAAGTCGCCCAGTACCTCCTTGCCCTTACCCTTGCTCGTCGAAGGATATGCACTTAGTCACCCAACAAATCCACTGACGAGTCTAGTAAGTTAAATCCTAAGAGAAGTCCACACAATATTCATGAAATAAAATGCTTAAACTATGAGACATGTGAATATAAAACCTGATAATAGTACGTCATATTCCCATGAATCTAGGCAGCACACGACAAGCAATAACAGGAGCGTGAAATGAATAACCAACATATACCAACTCAACCAGTTCAGAAATAAAGCATAAATCAGTAAACATCAGTATAGTCATGAGAAAACCCTGACCTACACCAACTAGTAATCGATAAATCAAATAGGAACTACGTATATACTTATAAGCTTATAGTGACTAAACCCCAACTTCAATTACCTGATGAATCCCTCCAGACACTATTTCAAGTCAAGGGAACACCGTATATCCCTCCCGATAGTCGTAGATATATTCTATTGCCATCGACACGAGCACTAAACACAAGTAACGTGTGCAAGCGATTTAGCCACAACCAATTTATACAAAAACCGAAATAGGAGAGACACCTCATATGTGCCCACCAGCAGTCACACATGAAATGCGATATCGATAAATAAGATGATCAATCTTGTTAAGCATTCTCAATGGGTTTATGCACCTTAATCCGTGCTTCGACTTCCGTAGACACCCGTATCTGACTTGACTAGCTCCCCGATACCCGAGCTACGATCCTCTAAGTACCTGAAGTCCAATTTTACATGTTTAGTATGTTTATAGGTGTTTGGGATATATATTAAGTCAAAAATCCCAAAACAACCTTTTTATATTAAGTTTATGTCTGTTGTTAGTGCACTATGGGCTTGGTGTAGAGTGTTATGTAGTGGTAGTGCCCTAGGTAATTGATGTAGCACTCTACTATTTCTCAGGATGAAAACAGTTATAAACCCATAACAATTAGCGCGCTAACTATTCCAAGTAGCGCACTACCTAGCCTCTAGGACAGAATTCCCAAGTTGAGAATTCTATTTTTCTTTTCAATTTTAACTATGTAAACCTATCTAACACACTCTCAACATGAAATTAATCAAGATAACACCAAAAAAAATAAAGAACAACTCTTCAAACCCAAATTACACTTAAATGCCCAATTTATAGATCAATTGAAAGTGATGATGATGAAGAAGAAGATTACCTTAAGCTTGAACTCCAAGTCTCACTTCCAATTTCATATTTACAAATGAATTGGCTTTGGTTGCATGTATTAATCAACTGATGTTATATATTAAGGTGTGATTTATTTCTAGTCCTTGATCGCAATGTGTCTACGTATCTGGAGTTTGTCTAATGATCAACCTCTAGCCACCTAGCCCACTCACTCAGTCCATGTGACACTAATTTGCTACTCATTTGACTCTAAGATATATCAATACACATCTCTAGAAAAATCTTATAGTTTCCAATTAATGAACTAAACTATAGGCCTTGATTTATTTTAATTTAATTGCACTAACTTAGGCCTGTTTTAATACATATGGTTAGTGATTTATTTATCAAAATCAACTAACTTGTGGTCCCACTAACCTTCGACTATCCAGTATCTGGTGCCCTGTGTCTCAACATGCATTTTAAGGCACGCCATAGTCGATTGTTTTAATTGAAATTTACTCGGCCTATGGTCACATTACCCATTGTAATTGATTAACTAGTCATCCTGAGATGGATTAGACAACTTTCCCAGTGTACCGTAATTCGCCTGTTCACTACATTTGTTGACACACCTTTCGAGGCGAACACCCGTTACACAAACTCGCCAACTAGCAACATACATACATGCGGTGCAATATAATAATAATAATTTTAAAATACAGGACCACCATCCATAAATAACATATTTCCTCGGTTCTCATGTCCAAAGCCAACTGAGTTGTCCATGTAACGCCCGAATTACGACCATTAATCCCTAATATTAACGCTAATCCTAGTTTAATTAATTTGGGATGTTACATTCTATCCATTTTAAAAATCTTATTAGCACTTATAATTTTCACTTTATCAAGCAAGTTTTAACTCCTACTTTTTCATTAAACATGGTCATGCCTATTTTTTCCCCTTTTAGTACTAAGTTTTTATTTACTTTTTTTACTCAAGTAAGATTTACACTTATTATAGAACTCTTTAGAGATTTAACTTTATTCACAAGAAATGTTCTAGTATTCTCCTTAATTTTGTTTCAAGTTCATGCTCTTCCTTAACTTTAGGTTTCTAATGATGAAATCATACCGTTGTTTGCTACATTTCATATTTTATTCAAAAATCTTTCTACACTCTCTTGAGTTTTATATCAACAAGGCACTTGTATTCTTACTTATCCTCAACTAAAGGCATGAACCTTGCAAACAAATACTTATTCATTACATATTACTCTATATAATCTATTCTAATCTATTCTACTTAAACACATTCAAATGATAGATAAATGAAAAATAATACACTACCATGCTTTCTTCTTCCATTGCTTCAAAAATAAATTTTTTACGATCATACCCGTAGTGTTTTATCCTTATTTCATTCTTTCTTACCACTTTCCATAGTGTAGTGTCGATACCCCCAAATTTAAACTAAACATTGCCCTCAAGTTTTAAAAATAAGCTTGAAACATGAAAAATGCTTACACTAACATATAATAACACATGATGTATAATAATAAACTAGAAATATAATTTAAACAACTAAATAAGTGAAAAAATATCATAAATGCTAAAATAACCCAGGTCTAAAGAGATCCTAAGACTCTGACTTTAAAACTATGCATCATCATTAACATTAGCTCCAACAAAGGATGGTGTCAAAGAATGCTCCACCCTTCTACTACGCATCATATTTGGATCATATACGTAGTTCTGTGCAGGTTGAAAGCCAATAGACCTATTAGTAGGTCTCATCCGTCTGCTCCTCTCATATCTAGATATTTCCTTCTGATGATCTGTACATAACATAAACTTCCACTGTACGTTTAGTATGTCTTTTCATTATCTCATCAAGGCTTCCTGATACTGAGCCATGTGCTCTCAGTATAGTCTCCTCATCTCAGAATCCACTGCCTCTACTATCGTGGAGCCAAGTCCTCTAGTGGTGGTATTGATGCTTGTAGTGGAGGAGGTGGTGAGAAAACCTCAAGGCCATCCAATTGATGATATCCTATAAGTGGGTCTACAAACTCGTGGCCCTCGAGGGATCCCTATGGTGATCTCCCACCTTTCTATATCATTCTTCTCCAACTGTTGGGCTAACTCCTTTACTGCTACTACTGTTGCTTGATATTCATGCTATTTGGCCAACAACTAGGCCTCAAGTCTATTTCCTTTAGCTTTCTCCTTTTCATCCTCGGAGTCTTGATAACCTATTGGTGATTTCAGTGTGAGCATAAACTCCTCATCTATTATTGGTTAGGCCTCAATCAAACTCTTCATCATGAAGCAATCACACTTCGACCTTCAACCACATCTGAGTAATTAAAATTGGAAAAAATAGTTCGTTGTCTCTCTTTGACATTATAGACTCCTTCAGGTTTTTATATATAATCTCGCCCACGTTCATGTCCCTGTACTTTGTAATCTCATACAAACAAGTTGTCTTTGGCTTGTTGATCTCACCCTACAGAGTGGTAGGGTACAATATAGTAACTAGAAAGTTTTGCAACATTCAATAAAACTTTGGTGCACTCCCATTCTTAATGTGTTTCGACATATTCTCAGCTCCCATTGCCCACCTTTATTGTCCTCTGACAACCAATGTTCTATCTGTGGCTTTAAAAAGATATACGTTATAAGGTTTCTGATATAAATTATCCGTGAGACTCTGTTCGGCTTCAATCCTACTAATATGCTTTAACACATATATTTTATTAACTACACCCTCATTGAAATGGACAAACACCATTATTTTCTTCACCGGATCACACTTCTTAGTAAACTTTACATTAGCGTAAAATTTATAGAAAGTTTCACTCACTCCTTAATTTTTTCCTTATAGTATTAAGTGAATTGCTCCCAACCTTTTTTCCTAATGAAGTTGTTTAATCCTATGTCATACTTAGTTGGCAAATTAATTCCTCTTTCGCAAATGAACTCTTTATGCTCAATGATATCTCATATGTGTTGAGAGTGCATAAACGTTTCCCGTATTTTCCTATTAGTTGTAGTAGTGGTGAATGGGATATCGCTTCCATGAATAGATTTTTTCTCTAAGCTGCTAAAAGCTTATTAGGCTATTCTCCACTTGCCATTGTAATTGTTAAGAATCTATCTAAAAATCACCTTCTTTTTCATTAGAGAATTCAGCAAAGTTTAAGAAAGAAGTAATGCATTAAAGTAAGCGGGGGTTTCAATCGCAAATAGAAGACGGAGCTCAGACACATAAGCTATAAGCATGAACAATTGTTTTCATTTCACCTTATGTAAGAAAAGAAGCCCCTTTTCTTAATTATTATTAGTAAGATAATGAAATGCCCTAACAATTTTATTTGTAAAGCAATAACAAGCAATAAAAGGGAAAAGGGAAAGCCCTAAAATGGCTCCTCCAGTTACATGCAATGGGTCCAAACCTCTAATAAGATTCTATCTCTTACTTAGGTTCCAAGACTAGGATAAAGGCTTTTAGTCCTCTTATCTCGCGTCATGGAACACTAACCTTGGCACTTCCCTATTACAAAGGTTTAGGCTTGCCCCTGCTGCTTTTAGGTTTAACATTAGAAATATAAAAGGAAAGGTTTAAATTCCTCGATTTGTGCAAACTTCTAAGGAAAATACTTTTCTTGCTTTTCATAATTTAGTTAATCTAAATAAATGAGAATTAAAATATTAAATAACTAAAAACTATAACTGCTAACTAAACCAAACAAAGTAAACTAATTCAAACCATTCAATACAAACTTAACTAAACAAACTTCAAGTTCAGTTATAATATACATAGCTAAACAAACATCTAAACAAACCACTACTAAACAATGTAATATACTTGAATTGCATTCAAACACTAGAACAAAACATCACTTTGTAACCTAGTTATAATCATATCATGTCATTGGCCCTTTCCTAATCTAGGGCATTGCACGGCCTAATCCCATTACTAAGCCCTAATCCCATCCAAGCTGGACTAAACTACATATTAGTCAGCCTTTAGAACTTAAACGCCTCTTTTCTCGTGTTAGGATAAGTAAAACACTAGTCCTACCATTTATAAAATTTAGAGTTAATTAAAACTTTTTATTAAATTAATTACTTAGCGGAAGTCTTATTGATTATGCGGAAGCAATTAGTAACTTATACATAAGCTATTTATAAAATCCTAAATGTGGAAACCAGGAAATGACATCACATATATAAAATCCATAAAATGCAGTGAAAAAATAAAATAGTCTAAGTCAGGTCAGGGAAACTAACACTCAACCCAATATACAACCCAAATAGTATCTAAAAGACATATAACATATACAATCAAAATATTAAAAGAAGACCTGCAATCGATGCAGTGACGTGTCAGGGCTCAAGCATAGTCGTCGATCTTTTCCTTACCCGACCTGCTGGTAGATGGCTCTGCAGCCACCATCATAAAAAGGACGGTGAGTACGAGAATAAAATAGTAATCCACGATGACAAGTTTAATTTGCATTTCCAAATATTCAAATGGTATATAATAAACCCTATGCGAGTAAATGTCAGAGTCAAATAAGTGATATTGACACTTGGCTAAGTAATGGTGATTTAGATCCGGTCGGTAGTGAAACGCGTCACTTCGACTCAATAATCATATAGCACAAGGGACTTTAACCAAAGTGTTACTAGGGACTCTAACCCCTACGTGTAGACCACCTCAGGGACTATAACCTTGAGTGTCATACAATGTAAGGTAAGATGTGTTAACGTCCCCAAGGACTCTAATCCCATGATTCGCGCACACCTGGATCGAGTACGAGACCTAAATGCCAAAACTACTTTTTAAATTTAAAGAAATGCCAAGTATGGATTGTCAAGGCATAGACACATCTACATACCCAAACAAATAAGGAATTTAAGTCCTCTTAAACATTTATAAGATATTCACTAACCTAATAGCATGTTATTTATCATTCAATTCACATTTAAAACAACAAGAATAAACGTAACATGGGATACAATCAATGAATCAAGTCAAATGAATGGATATCATGCAAACTAGACTCATCAAGTGAGCATACACACAAACAACACATGATATAAGAATACAAAGGCAAAATAGTAAGAAGACTAAGCAAGGACAACAATTAATAGAAATGAAATGGCAAGTAAAGTTTTCATTGGGTATACTCACAACAACAAAGTAAAGCCCTAGCATTACTGGCCTCTAGATACTCCAAATTAGGGGTGGGCAGCGGTTTTCAAAAAACCGCCCAAACCGACCAAACCGCGGGTGGGCAGCGGTTTTCAAAAAATCGCCCAAACCGACCAAACCGCGCGGTTCGGTTTGGTTTTTAAAGTTCGCGGTTTGATCGCGGTTTGGAAAACGACAAAACCGCAGAATCGCGGTCTGGTCGCGGTTTTCGTTTTGGGAAAATCGCGGTGTAACCAAACCGAGGGCATTTTGGTAAATAAAATCCAAAAACCCTAAAAACCAACCAAAATCACATCTCCTCCTCTCCAGACGTCTCACACAAAAATTAAATCGCCGCTCCCGCACAGCACAAAAATCGCACAAAAATCACACAAAACCAGTCACCGCGCCATTCGTGTTTCGTCCATTCGATCTCTTTCGTGTTTCGTCCATTCGATCGTCGCTGTTGGTTGAAGAAATCGAGCCTTTCGTCAACTCGACCGGCTCTGTTCATCTCTTTCCTCTCCACCCTTGATCCTCCCCCCGTCTCCAACTCCCTCACCGATCACCGCCGTTCCTCACTCCCGTCCTCTCACCAGGCTCCGCCTCGCACCGCCGCCGCCGAATCCGCAGGGGTTTACATAACAAGGTATGTTCAAGTCGTTAGTGGCTCTTGGCGCGATTCGCAGCATGAATCTTAGTTGTTTCTCCTGATGATGATGATGAATCGATGATATAATAGGTAGCAAGTTTGGGAAAAAAAAAGCCTTAAGGAAAAAGTAAAAACTGTTTCATTGTACTCATCTTTATCTTAATTTTTTATGCACATAGCGATTGAAAACTTGAACAACTATTGAGTGAAATCAATATATGTACATGCAACCAAGGTCAATGAAGGTTCCTTGTGCATATAGGTTTGAAATCCCGAGACGTTTTTGTTTGGTTTTTTCTACCTCACACCATTACTTTTTTTGTTTATTCATGTGTTTTAACTTTTATATATGGGAAAATTTGTATGTAGCTCGCGCTACCCCAACTTGTTAAAATCATTGATGGATGATTTATTTATTTGATGTAGTCATTTATTTATTGTTTTTTTTTTCTCGAGATACCCCAAAATTTTGTTTGTGTTTTTAATGGGTTCGTAGAGCTTTGTCTCTGATGTTCTCCTGTAAATAATTATGGGCACCATTCGACCATCTTGAAACTTCATATACAAGTACTCTCCTTTCTTCTAATGTCGTTAGACGCATTTTGTTGGATCGGAGCTTGATATATTGTTATTTTCGAAATGGGTCTGTCTACATTTTATTCTCAAATCTCAATTTTTTCTCGTATCGATTTGTTGTTATTTGCGGCATCGGTTCAATGCTTGGATGTAGAGCCGAGATACTTGCAACTCGATGTCACCGACGTGAAGATGGACCGCTTCAACTTACTATTGCTTGTCTCTACTATCAATTTCGATTAGCCAAAATACAACAAAGCTTCCAACAAGTGCGCTTTGTCATGTATGAGATTAAGCTAGTGTATTCATGCAATAAACTTTATTCCAGTTATTAGTCTTTCCATGTTGATGACTATTCCTCAATCTTGGATCAGCGCTTGCCAATCCATCTGATCTACAAATTAAAATTGATGATGGATGATTTTGTGGTATTTTATTGAAGTGGAATGCTGAATTTACTTTGAACTTTTAAGCTTTTTTTTTTTTTCTTGCTGTTTTTTTTTTTTCTGTTTTTTTTTTTTGAAAATAGAGTGAATGAAAAGTTGAAAACCGCGAAACCAAACCGACCAAACCGTGCAAACCGCGGTTCGATTTGGTACGGTTTTCAACTTTCGCGGTTTGGTCGCGGTTTGGAAAATCACCAAACCGTAGACCCTCGGTTTTTGTCGCGGTTTGGTGGTTTTCACCACCAAACCACGGTTTGCCCACCCCTACTCCAAATCATGTATTCGCTCTCCCGTACTCTTTTCCTTGATTCCTAAGTTTGGTGTCTTATTAGTTCAAATATAATGGGTTTAACCTCAATTTAGTGTCTATTAACTCCTAAAACCAATATTTATTTCAAACCTAAAATTTATTAAATAGTCTTTTATTGGTGTAATTACTCCAAAATATGTTAAAACCTTATAAATCTAAGAATCGGTGTGTGGAAAGTTGGTTTTAACTAACTACGTTATTAAAACACATTTGTTCTGAATTTTTGGTGTTTCATTAGCGCTAATCGCGAAACTTAAATCGAGTTTCTTCCCAGAATCATTAGCGCGTTAATTGGCCTCTTGGACATAATTTTCAACTCGATAGTTATGTCCCAAAGTCCCTAATTAGCTAACTAAACCCCTAACACCCTCTTCATATCAAATTGACGCAAAACAACTATTAGAACAAACCTTAAAACAATAATTTGAAAGGTTTTCTCAAATCACACAAATTCATTAATTTTTCCCAAATTATTCAAAAACCAAATTTCCTCAAGACTATAGATTAATCTTCCATGTATTTGTTCATAAGATATGAAATTTGACAAACTAATAGCAAAATCAATGATTTAACCCTTAAATTCAGTTTCCATTTAGAGCTCCCAAAATGGGTTCATCACATAGAGGAGATGATGGAGAAGATGATTACCCTAATTTGGGTCCTCCAATTTGTTGTTCTCTTGCTCTTATTCCAGCAATAAATCCTTCTCTTCTACTCCACACATTTTCAGGATCAAAAAGTTCCATTTGCATGTGTTTGATCAACCCATTATATACGTATCAATGTGAGGTTCATTCTTGGACATACATCCTTATGCAATTACGTATCTCGAGATTTGTCTTGTGGTTCTCATTCACTCCTACTAACCCACTAATTCCAGCTCTCTAACACAACATAATGACACACATGTCATGGGTGTGCATGCTAGTGCGTATCCCGAGGTAAGTCCAAGAGTTGTAAATTTTTAAACCAAAACTATAGGACTTAAATTTGATTTACATTAACAAACACAACCATATGCTTATAAGAAATTCCTTATTTCTTATTAATATTAAATAAGACTTACCAAAATCCTAACTTCCCGGTTTCCCAAATCGCACGCTAATCGAGGCGCATCCCCGCCTTTGTCTTAATGCCTACAACTGTATAAACCGACTTAGTAAATTTACACAATACATAACACTAGGCATACATCAATACAAAAATACAATATACCTTGGCCACATGCCTCGGTCAGTGTGCGTATCACAGTATGGGTCCCACATCACAAGTCGGTGATCTTGATTAAGGAATTAAAATGGGGGTTAAAGATTCGGGCCGAGACAAATATTCCCAACAAATTGGAAATTTCGTCCTCAAAATTAAGTTTAAGTTACGGTTGTACCGGACTCGAATAGGTACGGGAATCTATCTCGCATGTAGTTCTTCCGTTCCCAAGTGAGTTTCCTATCGTCGTGGAACTGCCACTTGATGAGTACCTTCGGAATGGACTTGCTCTTCAATTGCTATACCTTCAGATCTAGGATCTGAATGGGTTATTCCTCGTAAGAGATGTCCTCGCTCAGGTCGATCCAGCTCAAGTCAAATGTCAGTCGCACGCCTGCCTTTGACTCGGCTAGTCATAGCATCAAAATGTGGAACACTGGTTGGACCCTTGATATTTGTGGAGGTAGATCAAGCTTTTATTCCACTTTCCCAACTCGTTTCTTAATCATGAAAAGAACGATGTACCTCAGTGCAAGCTTGCCTCACCACAAATATCTGAAGACCATTCCGAGGGAAACCTTTAAATACACAAAGGCTCCCCCGGAATATGCGAGATCATCGTGATACTTTTCTGCATATCTCTTCTATCTCTCCTGTGCTCCTCTTAGTCTCTAACCAATCAATTTGACCTATTTCGTGTGGTCAACAACAATCTCAGGCCCCACTATCTCTCAGTCCTCTAACTCAGCCCAACACGATGGCGAGCGACACGGTCCGCCATACAAAGCCTCAAATAGCCCCTCTCAATGGTAGCCTGATAACTGTTGCTATAAGCAATATCACACAATGGTAGGTACTCCGCCCAAGATCCGCCAAACTCCAACATGCATGCCTGTAACATTACCTCGAGGACCTGAATCAATCTCTCAGTCTGCCCGTTGTTTTGAGGGTGGAAAGCCGTATTGAACTATAAGTGCATAGCTTACTACTTTTGCATACTCTGCCACTTCCTGAACGTATACGTAGCATCTCGGTCTAACGTGATCGTCAATGGTACCCCATGCAGCTTGATAATCTCTTTCTCGAATAGTACGCTCAGCTGATCAAATGAGTAATGCTATGCCACTGGTAGGAAATGAGCAGACTTTGTCAATCTGTCCACTATCACCCAAATCGAGTCATGTCACCTCGCAGTCCTCGGCATTCCTCTCTCAAAATTCGTAGAGATGTTTTCCCCCTTTCATCGAGGAATAGGAAGGCTGTAATAATCCCCTAGGTCTATGATGCTCGAACTTCAGTTGCTGACAGATACCATAGTTCGTGATGAATCTAGGCGTGTCTGCTTTCATCCTAGGCTACCAAAAATGTCTCCTCATGTCATGGTACATCATAGTCCTGCCTGGATGTAAGATAAATCTTGAATGGTGCGACTCCTGAAGGATCTCATCTCTTAGCTCCGGCACCTCTAGTATCCATAACCTGCCCTGGTATCTCAGACACTAATCTATCATCTTTGCCCAATGTGTACAATCTGCACTCTGCGCCAACTCGCTAAATCTCGAGTACAATTGGTCGATCCTCTAACTTTTTGATAGTCAATATGTAGACACAGTCTGTAGTCTCATATGTGTGCAAATCATCACCTAAGTATTGGTAGGAACCTCTATGTGACATGTGAAATCTAACAACCTCGATATCTCTAGTTAGTCTCCTACTCACAGCACCTCCGACCACGTTTGCTTTTCCTAGGTGATACTCCAAGGAAAAATCGTAGTCCAATAAGAACTCCAACCATCTGCGCTATCTCATGTTCAACTCTTTCTGTGTGAAAAGATATTTCGCACTCTTGTGATCAGTGAAGAATGTAAATCTCTTTCCATACAGAAGGAGTCTTTAAGTCTTCAGTGCAAATACAACTATTGCCAACTCTAGATCGTGTGTGGGGTAGTTATTCTCATGTATCTTTAACTGTCTCGATGTGTATGCCACAACATCACTGTCGTACATCAACCTGCAACCTAGACCCGTATGAGAAGCATTTGTGTACACTAGAAGTCCCTATCCAAACTCTAGCAGTACTAACACTGGCACGGTAGTTAATGACCTCTTCAACTGAGTAAATGCAACCTCGTACTTCTCAGTCCACTCATAAGCAACATCCTTCTGTGTCAGCCTCGTCATCGGTGAAGCGATCTTCGAGAAATCCTTCGCAAACCTATAGTAGTATCCTGCTAACCTTAGAAAGCTTATGATCTATGGTACTGATGTCGGTGCCGGCCAATCCATGATCATCTAAATTTTGGTCGGATCTACTACAATTCATGCTGCTCCTATAACGTGCCCAGAGAACTTGACCTCTGTAAGCTAAAATTCACACTTGCTGAACTTAGCAAATAATCGGTGCTCCTTTAATGTTTGCAGCGTCTCTTTGAGGTGCCACTCGTGATCCTCATGTGTCCTCGAGTATATCAAGATGTCGTCAATGAAGACTATCATGAAGCGGTCGATATATGGTCTAAGTACCCGGTGCATCAAATCCATGAATACGGCGGGGGTGTTGGTCAGCCCGAATGGCATGACCGTGAACTGGTAGTGTCCGTATCAGGTGTTAAATGTTGTCTCGGCTCGTCATCGTAGTGCGCCACCAAACATCAGCACCCTTTTCAAGGGTGTAGTATGAAAGAACTGGCTAGAGTGTGTCCTCAACACCCAGTAGTAGATGCAGCTTCTCCTACGATAAGATCCACTTCTCGATTTTGTTGTGGTCCCTCTCTCCTAAAAGATACACCGACCTGAGCCTAATGAACTCCTTTACTAGCTTGGCGTCCCTCGATAAGCTAATGATCTCTGATATAGCGGGTGTGGGCTTGGCTACTACTGCTTCTACTACCGATACCGTGACGACCGGTAATGCATGTGGACGTGGTGCCACTAGCTCTACGAGTGGTACTGGTTCTCATGCCTCAACGGTAGTAGAACTGGCTGGTGTCGTAGGAGTCTCTGTAGTCAGGGATGCTTTAGTAGTAGCTATGGTGATAGGGGCGGTCGAAACTAGTGCAGTAATATATATCTTCGTATAGGCGATGAACTCAGCGATCTATCACCATGTGCGGTCATCTGGTTAGACAACCTCTGAAAATCTTCAACTGATACGGTGGAAGGTTGAGTGTCGCTAGCTCCAGTGTCTCTGCCATCGGTTTCTGCATGTTGACAATTGTACGTGAATCAGCTACTATGGGACGTATTTGTATTCCTATACATATAACAATTAACATGTGTAAAACACCCTGGCTCACCTTCACTCAATTCCTAACAAAATAGTTTCTAGGAAATGATAATCTAGTTTCCACTTCCAAGGTTTGTCTCTTTTTTATCCCTAATGTTCTCATAACCTGGGCTCTGATACCAACTATGAAGGGCCCTATCCTAATCTACGGCACCGCCTGGCCTAATCCTATAATTAAGCCCTAATCATATCCACGCAGGACTCAACTAAGTATTAGTCAGCCTTTACAACCCAAATGCCTCTTTTATCGTGTTCAGGATAAGTAATACACTACTACCAGTTTATAAAATTTAGAGTTCTTGTAAACATTTTATTTAATTAATTATTTAGCGGAAGTCTTATTGATTATACTGAAGCAATTAGTAACTTATGCGGAAGCCACTTATAAAATCCTAAGCGTGAAAAACCAGGAAATGACATCACACATATAAAGTCCTCAAAACGTACAGAGACATTAAAATAGTCCAAGTCAGGATGGGGAAACTAACTCTCAACCCAATATACAACCCAAATAGTATTTGAAAGACATATATAACATATACAATAAAAATACTAAAAGAATACCTACAATTGATGCCGTGACGCGTAGCGGGCTCTAGGATAATCGCATATCTTCTCCTTACCCGACCTGCTGGTAGACGGCTCTACACCCACCATCATAAAAAGGATGATGAGTACGAGAATAAAATAGTAATCCATGATGACAAGTTTAATTTGCATTTCCAAATATTCAAATGGTATTTAAAGCATATAAATGGGAAAGCTGGATAATAAACCATATGTGAGTGAATGTTAGAGTTGAACAAGTGATATTGATACTAGGCTAAGTAGTGGTGATTTAGGTCCGGTCGGCAGTGAAATGCGTCACTCTGACTCAATAATCATATAGCACAAGGGACTTTAACCCAAGTGTTACCATGGACTTTAACACTGGTGTGTAGTTCAAGGACTCTAACCCTAATTGTCATACGGTGTCAGGAACATGTGTCGAGATCCCTAGAGACTCTAACCCTATGAGTCGCACACACCTCTATCGAGCACGTGACCTAAATGTGAAAATTACTTTTTAAGTTTCAAGAAATACCAAGTATGGATTGTCAGGGCATAGACACATCTGCACACCTAAACAAATAAGGAAAACAAGTCCTCTTAAACATTTATAAAATATTCACTAGCCTAATAGCATGCTATTCATCATTCAATGCACATTTAAAACATCAAGAATAAACATAGCATGGGATAGAATCAATGAATCAAATTAAATGAATGGATATCATGCAAACTAGACTCATCAAGCGAGCATAGACGCAAAAAACACATGATATAAGAATACAAAGGCAAAATAGTAAAAAGGACTAAGCAAGGACAACAATTAATAGAAATGAAATGTCAAGTAAAGGTGTCATTGGGTATACTCACAACAACAAACTAAAGTCCTAGCTTTACTGGCCTCCCGATACTCTAAATCTTGTATTCGCTCTTTCGTACCCTTTTCATAGGTTACTTAGTTTGGTGTTTTATTAGTTCAAATATAGTCGGTTTAAGCTCAATTTAGTGTCTATTAACTCCTAAAACCAATATTTATTTCAAACCTAAAAATTATTAAATAGTCTTTTAACGGGGTAATTTCTCCAAAATATGTTAAAACCTCATAAATCTAAGAATCGATGTGTCAAAAGTTGGTTTGAACTAGGTACGTTATTGAAACAAATTTATTTCGAGTTTTCGGTGTTTGATTAGCGGATTAATAAGTCTTATTATTGTGCTAATCGTGAAACTAAAATCGAGTTTCTGCCCATAATCATTAACGCACTAATTTTCATTATTAGCACGCTAATTACCCTTTGTGACAGAATTTTCAACTCAAAAAGTATGTCCCAAATCTCCCAATTAGCTAACTAAAGCTTATTTAGCACCCTCTCCATATCAAATTGATGCAACACAACAATTAGAACAAACCTTAAAACAACACTTTGATAAGTTTTCTCAAATCACAAAAATTCATTAGTTTTTCACAAATTATTCAAAAACCCAATTTCCTCAAAACCATTCATTAATCTTCCTTTAATTTGTTCATAAGATATGCAATTTGACAAACTAACAACAAAATCAGTGATTTAAATTCTATTTTCTATTAAGAACTCCCAAAATGGGTTCATTAGATAGAGGAGATGATGGAGAAGACGATTACCCTAATTTGGATCCTCCAATTTGCTTTTCTCTCACTCTAATTCTAGCAGTAAATCCTTCTCTTCTTCTCCAACATGTTCAGGATCAAAAAGTTCCATTTGCATGTGGTTGATCAACCCATTATATATGTATCAATGTGAGGTTGATTCTTGGCCATTCATCCTCATGCAATTAAGTATCTCGAGCTTTTTCTTGTGGTTCTCATTCACTCCTACGGACCAATTAATTCCAGCTCTCTAACACAACATATTGACGCAAATGTCATGCAAGTGTGTGCTAGCGCGTATCCCGAGGTAAGTCTAAGTGTTGTAAATTTTGAAACCAAGACTGTGGGACTTTAATTTGATTTACATTAACAAACACAACCATAGGCTTATAAAAAATTCCTTATTTCATATTAATATTAAATAAGAATTACAAAAATGCTAACTACCTAGTTCCCCAGCTCGCACGCTACTCGAGGCGCGTCCCCGCTATAGTCTCGACGCCTACAACTATACAAACCGACTTAGTAAGTCTACACAATATATAACACTAGGCATACATCAATACAAAAATAGAATATACCTTGGTCACGAGCCTCGGTTGGTGTGTGTATCATGGTGTAGGTCCCATGTCACGAGTTAGTGATCCTGATTAAGGAATTAAAACGGAGGTTAGAGATTTGGGCTGAGACATATCATATGGGATCTTGGAATCATTAAATCTTAATTCATAATAGGTAGATAGCCATTAGCAAGCCATCGATTCTCCTATTTCCAGTGGAAAATAAGCCATAATCTAATCATTGTAAGTCTACCTATTTGATAAAACGCAATAAAATAGAAATTATGATAGCATTAATACTCAATGAGAAGCATGCCTAATTTAAACCAAATATTGATTAGAATATACCAATCAATAAATAACAGAAAACACAATCACCTAGAACATCCACTCGGAGAATTTTGGCCCTATAGATTAATCTTAGTTACTACGTATATAATTATTGTCAATAATATAGATATAGATTCAGAATCAAAATACCACAATACATATTTGCAACTATGCATGCAATATCAATCTTCATTAGTTGTCATACACAAAAACAACTTATTATAACTATGATTGTTGTGTATGATTAGATTTAAAGCATTAAGTTCATGATTCCTTAATTATAACTGTATATCAATCCAAAGTATGTACATGTCTACGATTTCTTTAGATTAATAAACTAGTGACTCATTCTGGAAATAAATAACACAATAATATAGTTGAATGAAATAGTTAAATAAATACCTCTTACTAAAAATAAACAAAGCTCCAATGTACCTTCAAACATAAGCTCAATAAAAACTAACATATTATTAATAAAACTCAAATCCTTCATAGTAATCTAAAAGAAATTGTGGAAGAGAAGTAGTAGAGCTTAATTTTGAAGCCCTAGGATTCTAATTATAGTTTCCTAAGCTATACAAATCTCAGATAAACTCAAATCCTTCATAGTAATCTAAAAAACTTGTAACCAACCTCAACAATCTATGAGCGATTCCATTATGTTCACAAATCGCTGAGTTAATCATAGGAAATTTGTCTATGTACACCAATTTAGCTGGTGATTCCTAGTGTAATTCCCAATTAGCTACTGACTCATCGTCTTTTCTCTACTATAATTTAGATGGCGACTTCAATCTTATATCATAGGCTAATTACTGAACCTCCTCTCAAGTTAATTGTTTTGAAATTCTTCCCTTTTCTCACATTCTTTATTTTTCTAATAAAATTGTGAAATCACAAAAATAAGAGAATACCTAGTGTAATATCCTCATTTATATCTAAAATCAAATTAAATTATACTATAAAGCATTTCTAATTATTGACTCGTCAAATAACCTTAAACTGAGCACTTTGTTCTCCCGAGCAAAGGAATACTCTTAATCATATTCTTTGTTCATTCTTTATGAACAGATTTCAACCGAATTCTTCTTAACTTTAAATAATAAAAGTTTTAAATAGAAGTGATTTTCAAACGAAAACATATTACCCCTCAAGTAAATAGAAGTTATGATAAAATAGAATGATTTAGAAAAAAATGAACCATCCCTTGATGACAACTCAACCAACTAATGCAATACCCCTTAGAATTTAAATTTCAATATCAAGGCCAGTACATAATACAGGTTTTCTCAATCTCCACTGACAAGCATCAAACTTGCGATGACTAGTATAAAATCTTAAAACACAAAAACCACTAGATTAACTTTAATTTTAGAAAATACTTTATAATGGAAATATAATTAAAATCAATAGGAGTTTTACCAAGATACCAATGAATATATTTCTTAAAACGTATTAGATTACGAAATACTTCACTCAACCCTAGACTCAAGCATTCCTGCTAAATCTTTTCTTTGAAGAGTTTAAGAACATACATCTTCTCATCACTCATTTTTTTATACTTCATCCAAATTATTTTTTCTTTATTCAATATATTTTAATTTTTGAGTCCCTGCTCCATTTCCTATAGACATTCTTACATTTTTTTCCTCTATAGATTCCTTTCTCCATTTCCTATGGAATCTATATGACTCTCTCTCTCTCTCTATATATATATATATATATATATATTATATATATATATATATATTTGTACACTCTTTTTAACACTTCTGACTATCCACTAAAGTTGAAGAAAGTATTCTTTCTAACTTGTCCCAATTCATTGGTTTCTAACCCATTTCTTCTTTCAATTGTTTTCTATATATATACTATAAAAATACTTAATCAATAGACGTTGTATCACAAGATTCTTAAAAGTGTGTTTTGTTCATCTTGCCTTATTGTTTTGATCTTCTACCCATTCTCATAACTTACACAAGGCTATCAATTTGGTGCATATATTAACTAGTGAAGTTAATAAAAAAGGTATAATAATTGATTTCTTCTATCATAGAATTCACTCGGGTACTAAAAATATCACTTCCATTCAAAATTTATTATATATATATATATATATATTCATTTTCATTCTTTTCCTAACTAAAAATAGAGTAAAATGAAATTCATACTTGAATTCGGAAGAAATTTGAAAACATTCATCAACTAACTTGAATATTGGATCAAAAGAATGAACTTTTTAGATCAATTCTTGACTTATCTTCTACATTTCTTTCCTTTCGTTGCTTTTGCTATTTTTTCATACTTCACCTAAAATACCCCAAACTCATTCCAAACCTTGTCTTTATGGTTTAGAAATTAAATCAGGTTTTCAGCAAAACAAATATACTTCTTGAAGTATAAACGAATTGATATAATAATAAATTTGATAACCAATATATAAATAAACTTAATATATAAATATAATGTAATTGAGTTTATAAAAATTAGAATAAATTGATGTGTAGATTGGTTTTGATTATTTTAAGTAAGATTTACCTAATAATATAAGAAAATAAATGATGATTGGAGGCTTATTTAGAGCATTTTTTGGTGTACTAGATTCGAGGAACAATCCAATGGAGCAAAATCAGGTGGAGCGAGGCTAGAAAGCAAAGGAAGAGAAAAGCAAATGAAGCCCCTAGTTCTAGCGCCACAGCGCCCCACTTGGCGCCCACCAAAACACCCCACTTAGTGTTGTGGCACCTCATGCAACACCCTAGCAGTCTTCTTACTATTTTTGGTGCCTCAGTGCCACCATGGAGCCACCCTTGGCGCCATGGTGCCAGAACTGGGTGCCATGGCACCCACCACAACACCTATATGGTGCCATGGCGCCAGTCGAGCAACTTTGTCAAAATGTAATGCTGATGACGGTGCCGCAGCGCCTACTTCGGTGTCATCGTCATCTAGGGTCCTTTTTAACATTTTTTAGGGTTTTGTGCCCATATTGTTGGACCAAAATACCCCTAGACTATATATAGGGGTGTTAGAGTTAGAATGAATATATTTTTGCTTTGAAGAACTTGAAGAGAAACTTGTGGAGCCTTAAAGATTGGGTTTTGAATCTTGAATTTTTTTCTCAACTCTAAGTTTGAACTCATGATTTCTTGGATTTCCATAATGACTAGTGTTTTATTGAACTAACTTATGGGGTAATCCCTTTGGTTCTAAGGTCTTTGGACCCCAAGTTAGATTCCTTTTTATTTCAATATGAATGTGCTTGTTCTTTCAATTCAATGTGTTGATTTATGTATTTTTATATGCTATTATATACTTACCTTGATCAAGTAGTTATAGAACTTAGGGTTTGAGAGTCACCATGACCATTGGGGCTTTCGGACCTGGATTTGAGGAAACAAAACCTTAAAACATATAGTACATCGATCGATTGTCATTGACTAGGGAGGCGACTGAATCTAGTGCTTAATGAGGTTTCTCACATACACAAAGGCAATTGAATCTGATGCTTAATGAGGTTTCTCGCATACGCAAATCACGCTGACCGCCAAAGTCTGAGTGAGACACTAGAATCTCCATCACCGAGACTTCGGGATGGATTGAATTTTACAAAATTCGCTTATCATAACACGAATTAGGAGACTTTATAATTACATTGGACTCGAATGATACAACATGGGTATTCCCCGAGATGTTCTCTCAGCAACTTAAGACCAATTTTAATTACTTACAATTAGTTAGATTAATTGAGTTTTTGGTTTTCATTTACAAAACCAAAATCGAAATGCCTAACTCTATTTCTTAGTCGAGTTAAAAATAGCATATTTCTATTATCTCTATGATCTTCCTAAGTTCATATTTAATCCGCCCTACTTTGTCTCCTTTCCTTGTGAGTGTTGCGATCCGCTTGAATCTGTTCCTTGCCATTTATCTCCATTTGCCTTTAAATATATCCGCGATCGCTCAATTGGTATCAGAGCCAGTGACAAACCATTTCCTGTGTGGACAGATTTTCATCCTTCTTCTTCTGTAAGTATCTTTCTCTTTTTGTTTATGTTCTTATCGTTATCAATCTACTTAATCTTAGTTTGCCTGATCTTTGTTTTCACCGACGATTTGTTTGATATCTTGCTTTCGATCGAATTTTCTCTCTGGAATTTCGTGGTTTTGATTTATCGGTTAACATCTGCTTTCCTAGTCGCGTCGTAAGTCTCGCAGAAGCGTAAGTCGAGCAGTTAATCGTTGACCAAGTAAGTGTTCTCTTAAGCCTTAACCATGAGTTCTCTTAGAAGATCTTTGTCTAAAGTGTTATCTTTTTAAGTCTCCTGAATCTGGATCTGGGTCTTCATCATCTTCTTCTCCTGAGTCGTTTTGTAAAGTGTCTAAACGTAAATTTAAAAATATTTCTGAAACTACATATGCTAATATTGATCAGTCTTTACAAAATTGGTCTATCCCTAAAGTTAAACCATCCATGGTCTATACCAAGGGGGATTTCTCCCCTACTCAGAATTATATAATAAAACTAGTTGAAGATACTATTTCTGTCATTGAAGATGGCCAAGAAATATGTATCTTGTCTCCTCAAAAAATTGCAAGCCATGCTTTGACCCATAAGTATTTACACCTGGGTCTCATACAAGTTGCAATTAAGCCCTTAGTCGCTTTAGGAATAAATTCTGAAGCCATGGTCTCTGTTCGAGACAAACGTCACCTTAATTTTATTGACTCCTTTGTTAGGGATAGTTTAAGGAAGCCTCTTTGACGGCCCTTTATACTTTGACTGTTGTCCTAACTTCACTATCGACCTTCATAATGATCCTAATCTTGTCTCCGGAGCACTTGTTCTTGGAATTTCAACTAAAGGATTTACCTTATCAAAATCAATTTCTATTGTTGCGGTTGTTTACCGTCTTTTTTATAAATTGATGCATACCATCATTCCTTATATTGCCTATACTGAACTTCAAAAGAAAACTCTTTCAACGATTTTTCTTACGAATGTTAAAAACACTATCATTGATAGAAAACAATTAGCCATAAGAGAAATTCCCCTTCCTCATTAGTGGACTATTACAGACAAAAATAAGGAAGAACAACAAAAACGACAGGTGTCGCAACAAATTTCGCAAATCATTGAGCATGATGATGGAAAAATTGATATTATCTTTGCTCCACGAGCATCGACATCAACTGTTCCTTCATCCAACTTTGCCTCTCAACCACCTACCCCTGTTACTGATCCTTCTCCATCAGAAACTTGTGGAACTTGTGGTATTGCTTATCCTGTTTGTGATCCTCCTACAACAACTAATGATGATAATGTCAGCATTAATGATTTTGCCGAGTATCATATTAATGTTGTAACCTTAGAAGAACAGGAAGAAGATTTTATAATTGATTATGAATCGCTAAAACAGCAATTCCTAACCCATCCTTTAAAACCCTCGTTTTGTAAACTTGTTCCTTTTAAGCATCAAGCTATTTTCCATGAAAAGTATTTTGCCTACGTCAAAGAAAACAAACAGAATATCTCTTTCTTTGACTGGTTAGCTATTAAAAGTCCAACAACTTCCCTCCAGGTTAATACCATCTGGGTAGCCACTTGTGGTCAAAAATATGACCAGCGTCATCCTCCCCTAGCGCCTTTAAAACTCCGTGACAATATCAAGGCCTCTCCTTTTAAAACAACCTTTGAGGATTCTGGCCCTATCTCCAAACGAGATATTAACTACCTCATCGAACAAAATAATTTTACAAATATGTATTTATCTACATTAACACCGCCCACCGAACCATCAACCTCTACTGGAAAACCACCTATACCTTCTCGAAAGGTAGCTAAACCATTCTTTCCTCATTCGGCGTCCCCGAGTATGCCTTCTTTTAAAACTCCCTTTTCAGAAGATTTTCTTAATATTCTTACAACCAAGCTTAGTAAGCTTCAAATTTCCACGGAAAAGCCCTCTTCCTCTACTCCACCATATTCTTCCACCACATCAAAAGACAAAGGTCCTGCAATTATGACTTTGTCTCCCGCTTCTGCTCAGATTTCTCCAATGTCCCATGTTGAGTCTGAGTCTCATCCTGAGTCTGATTCTCATCCTGACTCTAATCTAGACTCTGATAATGACACTCTACCTGAAATCCATCGCATTATGCGACATGCAAAGCCTAAAAAACGATTTGATCAATCTAGGTATCCTTTGCGCAAATAATTTTACTCTCGACCATCCCCTTCTGACATTATTCTCGAAGAAAAGGTTAAACGCAACCAAAAATATGACGGTCATGCCATATATGACTGGAGTATTGATGGTCTTTCTGAATATCAAATTCTTGAGGTTTTCCTCAAAATGCACATCTATGCTAAGGCTAGTCTTCTACAAAACCATTCTGAACCTGATACAACGAAAGCCATTACCTGTGGCTTCATTGGTCAATTGTATGGTTGGTGGCATTATGTCATGACTGAAGAAGAACGCCTTGCCATAATTAATCATCTTAAAACAGATGCATTAAAACAACCCCTGCTCAACGTTCAAGGGGATTGGATTTATGATCCTGTTAACCATCTTATGGCCGCCATTATCTGGCAATTCGAAGGTCATATCGATTCTATTAATGAAAAGGTACGTGATCAATTACAAAACCTACGCTGTAGGACACTCAATGATTATCGATGGTATAAAGATACATTTTTCTCAAAATTGTATTCTTTAACTGAGCAACATGATACATCTTTTTGGAAAGAAAGATTTATCGCTGGTTTGCCTCCTTATTTTGCTGCCAAAATTAAGGATTTTATCAAAGAACATTATGATAATACCCTAGCTGAACTCACGTATGGGGATATTATCCAATCAGTGCAAACCTGTGCTCTGTCAATCTATAATGACCTGCGCTTAAATCGCCAACTTAAGAAAGAAAAATCTACAATGAAACACGATTTAGGCAATTTTTGCTTTGATTTTGGTCAAGATATCGATGTTTCACATTATATGACCCCTAAGCATCATATCAAACACCAAAACAAATCGTCCCATTTCTATAAACCACCTTATTATAAACATCCTCCTAAACAAAAGCATAGACGACGTTCGTCGTATGCCCTTCGACCATTCCCCCGACCGGACCGAAAAGAACAGAAAGTTAGCAATGTTTGCTATAACTGTGGAAAGCCTGGCCATTATGCCAATAAATGTCATCAAAAGACTGCCTCGAAGAAAACTCATCAAGTTGCATTTTCTTCATCTTCTTCCTCGGATGATGATTGTCACTGTGTGTCTAATCTTCCGAATACTTCCTCTTCTTCTTCTGAGCCTGAAATAAATGTTTTAACTGCTCACGAAGAACTTATTCTCTCTATAGGTGAACAAATTTCAGATCCTTCATTAAAGCTTTAATATTTTACTGAAATTATTACACCTCCTAACCATACTCCTAGTTCCTCTGAAGAACATCTTCCTCCTTCGCTCCAGAAAAAACAGAAGCAATTTAAAGAACAATTAGCCATTGATGATTCTCAATTTAATTTTGCGAGTCTCATGGAAGTTGTTAATAAAAAACCCAAACATGTTACCATCCAATCTTTGCAAACTGAAATTAATCAGTTAAAACAAGAGATAAAACATCTCTCCTCTCGTATTACAAGCCTTGAACAACCAAATCCTGAAGCTAGTTACAGCTTTGACTCCAATAACATCTTCGTCGATAGCCTTTCTCGATCTCATTCGAATTTCCAACGCTGGTTTACACCGGTTACATTTGCAGTAAAAGGATTTTCTGTCAAATGTAATGCGTTGATCGATTCTGGTGCTGATTTAAATTGTATAAGAGAAGGATTCCTTCCTTTGCATTATTGTGATCTCATCAAAGACTATCAACACATCTTTGTTGCAAATGGGCAACAAACAAGAATTAAGTATGAAGTTTCCCTTGCTCATATCTGTCATCAAGGAATTTATATTCCATTATCCTTTCTTATTGTTAAAGGATTAAAACAAGACATGTTATTAGGAACACCATTTTTGCGTAAAATACAGCCTTTTTCGGTTTCAAAAACTGGTATTTCTACTAATGTGCAAGGTAAAGCTTTACAATTCTCCTTCTTAGATCCTCCCAAGGAATCTTTCCTAAATTACATCATTAATCAAATTGAGTATAAAAATACTCACATCCAATTTCTTAAACATGAAATATTTTTATTAAAAACTGAGCAGATATTACAATCTCCTATTTTTAAAACCAAAGTAACCACTTTTCAAAATCAACTTCAACAACAATGTTGTTCTGATATTCCTTCTGCTTTTTGGGCACGAAAACAACATATTGTTAAACTGCCTTATATTCCTGAATTTCTTGAATCTAAAATTCCTACGAAAGCAAATCCTTCTCAGATGGATTCTCGCTTACGCGAAATTTGTCAAAAAGAAATTACCGATTTGCTTAAAAAGAAATTAATTACTCATCACAATCTCCTTGGAGTTGTACAACATTTTATGTTGAAAATGCTCTTGAACTTGAACGAGGTGTTCCTCGCTTAGTTATCAATTATAAACCTCTTAATAAAGTATTAAAAACTATTCGTTATCCTCTTCCTAATAAATCAGACCTCATAAAAGCTACCACATCAGCTGTTGTCTTTTCAAAGTTTGATTTAAAATCTGGGTTTTGGCAAATACAGGTTCATCCTGCTGATCGCTATAAAACCGCCTTTAACACTCCATTTGGACAATACCAATGGAATGTTATGCCTTTTGGTCTCAAAAATGCTCCTTCTGAATTTCAGAAAATTATGAATGATATTTTCAATCCTTATTATTCATTTATCCTTGTTTACATTGATGATCTTTTGGTTTTCTCTCCATCAATTGATCAGCATTGGAAACATTTACAAGTTTTTCAAACCTTAATCCTTAAAAATGGTCTTGTGTTGTCTCAAAAGAAAATGAATCTTTTTCAAACTGAGATAACCTTTCTTGGTTTCGAAATTGCTAACCAAACTATTACTCCTGTCAATCGAGTAATTAGTTTTGCCAGCAAATTTCCTGATCAATTAACTGATCGCCTCCAGTTGCAACGGTTTCTCGGATGTCTTAATTATCTTTCTGATTTTTATAAAGACGTCGCAATTGATAGACAATGTCTTCAAGATTTATTCTCCTCTAAAAAACCTTTCCATTGGACTTCTGCTCATACGACAGCTATTCAGCTTGTTAAACAGAAAGTTCAATCTCTTCCATGCCTTCATTTGGCAAATACTCAGTATTTTAAAATTATCCAAACCGATGCTTCTGAAATTGGGTATGGTGGAATTCTTTTACAACGTCCTCCCTCGGGTAAGGAACAACTTGTTTGTTTCACTTCCAAAACCTGGAAGGGTGCATAAAAGAATTATTCTACCGTGCAAAAAGAAGTCCTAGCCATAGTGCTTTGTGTCCAAAAATTTCAAACAGATATTTTAAATCAAAAATTTCCCATTCGTGTTGATTGTCGTTCTGCAAAATATATCTTTTTAAAAGATGTCAAAAATTTAGCGTCTAAACAAATATTTGCACGATGGCAAGTTATATTAAGTATTTTTTATTTTGATATTGAATATATTCCAGGAGAAAAGAATTCTCTTCCTGACTTTTTGTCTCGTGAATTTCTTACGACCTCTTCTGTGAATCTCGTACAGATTATGTCTAAGAAAGCGCCAGCGTCTGCATCTACCTCTACAAATAGATTCAAGCCTTTGGATACACCTGAACCAAATTGTTCATACCTTGCTACCACCCAAAACCTTATTCGCATCCTTGTCATCGTTCATAATCCACCCTACTTTGTCTCTTTTCCTTGCAATTTATCTCCTGTTCTTCTAAGGTTACAACATTAATATGATTGGAGGCTTATTTAGAGCATTTTTTGGTGTACTAGATTCGAGGAACAATCCAATGGAGCAAAATCAGGTGGAGCGAGGCTAGAAAGCAAAGGAAGAGAAAAGCAAATGAAGCCCCTGGTTCTTGCGCCACTGCGCCCCACTTGGCACCGTGGCGCCTACCAAAACACCCCACTTAGTGTTGTGGCACATCATGCAACACCCTAGCAGTCTTCTTACTATTTTTGGTGCCTCAGTGCCACCATGGAGCCACCCTTGGCGCCATGGTGCCAGAACTGGGTGCCCTGGCACCCGCCACAACACCTATATGGTGCCATGGCGCCAGTCGAGCAACTTTGTCAGAACGTAATGCTGATCACGGTGCCGCAGCGCCTACCTCAGTGTCATCATCATCTAGGGTCCTTTTAGACATTTTTTAGGGTTTTGTGACCATATTGTTGGACCAAAATACCCCTAGACTATATATAGGGGTGTTAGAGTTAGAATGAATATATTTTTGCTTTGAAGAACTTGAAGAGAAACTTGTGGAGCCTTAAAGATTGGGTTTTGAATCTTGGATTTTTTCTCAACTCTAAGTTTGAACTCATGATTTCTTGGATTTCCATAATGACTAGTGTTTTATCGAACCAACTTATGGGGTAATCCCTTTGGTTCTAAGGTCTTTGGACCCCAAGTTAGATTCCTTTATATTTCAATATGAATGTGCTTGTTCTTTCAATTCAATGTGTTGATTTATGTATTTTTATATGTTATTCTATACTTACCTTGATCAAGTAGTTATAGAACTTAGGGTTTGAGAGTCACCATGACCATTGGGGCTTTTGGACCTGGATTTGAGGAAACAAAACCTTAAAACATATAGTACATCGATCGATGGTCATTGACTAGGGAGGCGACTGAATCTAGTGCTTAATGAGGTTTCTCACATACGCAAAGGCAATTGAATCTGGTGCTTAATGAGGTTTCTCACATATGCAAATCACGCTGACCGCCAAAGTCTGAGTGAGACACTAGAATCTCCATCACCGAGACTTCGGGATGGATTGAATTTTATAAAATTCGCCTATCATAACACGAATTAGGAGACTTTATAATTACATTGGACTCGAATGATACAACATGGGTGAATTAGATTCCTCGAGATGTTCTCTCAGCAACTTAAGACCAATTTTAATTACTTACAATTAGTTAGATTTATTGAGTTTTTGGTTTTCATTTACAAAACCAAAATCAAAATGCCTAACTCTATTTCTTAGTCGAGTTAAAAACTAGCACATAACCGTCCTTATGGATACGATATACCTAGCACCAACACTAGTTGGTGCGACTATTACTTGCACGACTTTTGTACACTTGTAGCTAATGTCAAGTTTTTGTTGTCATTCCCAGGGACGGTAGCTAATTTCTAGTTTGATTAAGATAGTTTGTTTAGTATTTTATTTTCAATAAAATTATTTTATTCTTTTATTTAATTTCAATAACTATCTAAACTTGATATTCTCTTTACTGTTGATTCAGGTGTTTTGTGTATATGCAAAATGAAGAAGAGATCAAGGTGGAACTTGACGACCATGAGTTTGATATAACTATCGAAGATTTTCATAGAGGGGATACGTGAGCAAAACCAACAACAGGTTGACACTATGGTAGATAGTCAATAAGAAGATGAGAGGCCAAGGTGTTTTCAAGATTATCGCAAGCCGAATGTTCAAGAAACTTATGATGGTGTGCTGAGGATTTTGGTTAACAATCATGATTTGAGCTCAAGCCAGGATTGATTAATGTGGTGCGAAAAAGTCTTTTCAATGGCTCGCTTAATGAAGACTGAGTGGCTCATGTGGAGATGTTCTTGGAGAAATACGACACAGTTCACATCAATCGTGTTCCAAAAGAGATCATTAGGATGTGACTTTTTCCTTTCACACTTATAGAGAAGGCAAAGACATGGTTTTAATTACCTACGGGGCATTGGGCGAAATAGCTTCAAATCGAAGACCTCAACTAAGTCTCAGCGATTAGCTAGCATGTACACATCAAGACGTTGGTGAATCATTGAGTCGACTTCCTTCATTACCCAGATAGCACCGTGGCAAGCACCGTACCGCATGTAAGCAAGGCACTATCGCAACACTATGCACGAATTTAGAATTCTTGAACCAAATCCAAATTCTGAATTCCCCAACAACTCACAACGACCCCCAAGGTCAAAATCCAATTAAAACAGTAAAGAGTAACTCGTTTGAAACCACAAGATCATACCCATTCAATCAAAGAATGCATCCAAACTACAAATCCACTATTAACACGTAGATTTTGCAACACCAATTGAATAAATGAAAGAAGATGAAATAGAGATGACCCAAATCACTAATCAAAGCAAGGTGTTCATCTTCCATCTTAAAACTCTAAAAAAAATCATGATTTCAACCTCAATTCTAATATGCGACTAAAATTGAGAAATTAGGGAAGATGAGGTAAGTATTTGATTTTTTTGGGTAGATTTTCTTGAAGGCTCCTTTTCTCCACCAAATCTACCAAAAAAGTGTTTTAAGATTCCTCCTTAATTTCTCTACTTAGTGATTTCAAACCAAAAGTGGGTTTAAGCCTTAATTTTGATTTAATTACTTAGTTAATGAAATTATTGTTATGTAGATCAATCAAAACCTTACATCTCTTCTCAATGCACTTATGTACTAGGATGATCCTAGAGACCACATTAAGTCCATCCTAAATTGTATTTTTACATAAATTCCCTTATATGTGTTTTATTACCAATTTGCCCTTTTTCTTTGTTTAATTTATTTTACAAGTCCTTTAGGCCTATTTCGATTAACTTAGGCTCATGTTCCCACCTAAGTCAACTAAATAGTATATAGTATACATATTATTCAAACGATTTCACACATATCATGCATATCTACCAATTTTACTTTGATAAAGGGACACCTTATCCCAATTGAGATTTGGGGCGTTATAGTCACTTCAATTAGTTCTTCAATAAGATTATCATCCTTAGTGTGGGAGAAAAATCCTTCATCATTGGTCTCATTACTATCACTAAATTGCTCTCTGTCAATATCATCGCAAAAAGGCACCCAATCTTGGAGCGTCATTTCCTCATTACCCATTCTATGTATAACTTGGCGATCACATATGTCAATGATGGCTTCAGTAATTGATAAGAATGGTGTACGCAATAATAGCACATCATTCTAGGTAGCTGATAGCATGACTAAGAAATTCTAAGCAAAAGTAAACCTTCCCACCTGAACTGAAATATTATTTGACAAACCTAATGGGACAGTAAAATTACCTTTTGGCTTGTATACCTTGATAGGAGGCTTGCAGTGAATCCATGAATTTGTCAAAAGAAACTAATGTGCAAGCATAAGATTTATATTGGCTCACGCATCAAGTTGAACTCTGTAAAATAAATTTCACTGATCTGTAGGATATGGCACATTTGCCTTGGATCATCTTCTTAGATTTTGAAAAGATCATTGTTTTCATCGTATTCTTCATACTTTAGGTCATCCTTTGTCACACATGGAAGGGCCTCCGACGGGTTGTTATTTCTTTTTTTATTTTTTATTCCTCATTCATCTTATTGTGTTAACCATCCTAAGTTTGAATGTTTCATTAGAGTTTATGGTTACAATGTGCTCCTCCAGAGTGTTCATTTCTTTTGGCCGATTTTTTATTGGGTCTAAGCTAACAATCTTCATGTTCTGTGAAACAAAATCCTCACAATAAGGTTTTAATCTACAACCATTTACTTTAAATGTTCTCCATGTTTATGTACTTTCTATTTTAATAGCTCCATGATGGAATACAATTGTAACCACAAAAGTTCCCATCCATAACGAATGAGGATTTTCGGGAAATAATTTAATATTTATTTTGTTACCATGAAATGCTTTAAATTTATCTTCATAAATAAAAGCACTTTTATAACCATTATTTCACAAATCTTCTAATTCTTGAATATTTAATTTGCATTCTTGATAAAGCGCTAATTTTGTTATATTTTAGTGTGATATTACTATGAATTTCAATACTTTTATCTCCATATATACTCTTAAAATTTTGTTTTTATATTTTTAGGGTAAATACAAGCTATTTGAGAAAAATGAGTGATTTCCCACCAAAATCTAGTCAACAAGTTAGTGAAAGGATTAAGGCCTTCACAACGCCTCCACCTGTACTGAAATCGCTAAGGAATCATGATAGTGGCCGCCAATACTCCGGCTCGATTGTAGTAATATTGTAATCAACTTACATTAATTACAGATATTTTCCTCAGGGAAAGGTGTATTGCACTCGGTATACTTAGCCAAATTTACTCTATTACTAAGAAAATCCTTTTTTAATTGGTTTTGGTGATGACCACAATTCTTATATCTAGGGAAGCTCAGCCAAAACCATCGCCAAACCCTCAAGTTAACCCACCGAGTTGGAAAATGATCTCTTAAGCCTTAACCTGGTAAAATACTAGAAGACATTTACAAATAGACTATGAAGACATATAAATAGTGCGGAATAAGAGTCTTTTAAGTTTATTAGGTGCAGAAATAAACTAGAAAGTCTTACAAAAGTTTCACAACTAACCTATGAGCTTCACGAAGTCTACCCATGGTAAAATCCCTTACTTATTACAAAAAGTCCTAAAATCAATATAAACATAAATAGAACAACTTTGCAAACAAGAAAAGAGTTTATGTGTTGCGTTCTTGCCTTTTTCTTTGTCCTAAGCATGAAATGAGGTAACCGGAGGGGGAAAGCAATAGCTTGCTTTACCCTCAATCATCCAAGTAAAACCTAATGCGTAATAATTAGCATGAATAAGTTTATTCATCAACTCTACTATCATTATGGGCATGAAAGGATAATATAAGCATCCATAATATATAATAAAAGACATAATGAAAAAATGCCCGAATAAGATAGTGAATATGATAACAATGATAATACGAATGCCATAGAGTAAACGAAGAGGAAGTTAAATACAAAGTGTGTAATGTGACAACCAACTGGTTTCAACAGTATCATAAATGACATGGCTTCAACAGATTGGTGTTTAGACGGCTAACCAGCTTCAACAATATTCAATAGGACTCAACCTCAAGAGATTGGTTTTCAAGCATAGCAGAGGGAAACGACCGGTGGCCATCGGCTCTCCAATATGAGATACCATTACAATTATTCATTCAAAGCACATTAGTTCCACATGCATTCATAAATAGAGAGTTCGAATGACAAGATGAAATGGAATGACAAGATATATTCAACTTGATCCCAATAAGATATCAACCATTCACCATAATGAATTCTAGCATAACTAATAGCGTAGCGTGATTGAAGATAAAAAACCCCACTTACCTTGAAGCGCTGCTATCCTATGTAATCCTCACTAAGAAGTTCTTTAACCAGTTCTCCTCGTGTCTACATTGGTATAGGTTTACATGTTAATAACTTGTTTTGTTTGAGGTAAGTTTACTTTATTTTTATTACAATCTTGAAAACCACGTTAAACCATTTTGGGGTTAGTTACCACTGCCCCAATCTTTGTCTTAGCATTATATATTGATTAAAACAAGGTTAATTAAGAAAACGGCGAAATAATTTAATTCCGAAAAATAGACTGACGTTGTCCCAGCACCGATGTTTTACCCATAGGGTGCTGGGCAAGATTGATGTGCTTTAAATTGATAAACCAAAATTATGATCCACTAATTTGCTAGCATCGTACTTTACAAGTCATGACGATGAGTGATTAGTGTGCTCATATTTTCGTTCCCAGTCAGCATCGTACCGCTAGTAAGTTATGCGCTAGTTTGGTGCTGGGAACAAATTCTAAATTTGTGAAGTCAAAATAGGAATCCAAATTCTCCAATGACACACGCTGACTCTTAAGGGTCCAAACTTGATCAAAACAACGGTAAAACACATGTTTTCAAACCACAAAATACATCCATTAATCACATTCAAGATCTAAATGTAATCAATGATTAAATCATGGATTTGTATACTTTTTCAAATCAAAACATAAGTACAAGATTTGAATCCAATATGGATCGAAAAATCAGCGAAGACGAGGCAAATATGAATCAAATTAAATTCCAAATACCATAATTCATCTCCTTCCCATACCGTGAAACAACAATATGAATCAAAAGAGTTGATTAATTGTGCCTGACCCAATCCAATTATTAAGCCCTACCCTCACCATATAGGACCTAATAAGGAGTTAGTCAGCCTTTTCAATAACCATATTACTTACCAATTATTCAGTTTTCAAAAAGATATAAATATATATCTATCCTTTGTAAATTCATAAATCAGAGTTACTTAAAATTTCCTAACTTAAAAGTTTTGCGGTGAAGTCTTAACTAACTAACTAGCGGAAGCTTATAAACATGTAACATAACTTTGTGAAAAAAGTAGGAATTAAAGATTAGATGGATATATATAATGAAACAACGATAAATAACATCATGTGTCTGGTCAAGGTACCTATCACTCAGCCCATATTATAAAACCCCCAAAAGAATATCATATAAATATAAAAGTAATACATCAAAAATCAAACCTACAAAATCTGGTGTAGCAGCGCTCCTCTGGCTCAGAGGTAGTCGCTGATCTTCTCTTTGCTTGGCCTGCTACTCGATGGATCTGCACCCATCATCACAAACTAGACGGTGAGTACTTGAAAATAGAAAGTAATATTGAGAGACATTTGTTTACATTCCCAATTATGAAACAAGTATCAAGAAACATAATAATACCAATTATACTGAAAGAATATCGTGCAAAGAGATACTTTAGTTAAACAAAATGAAATTGACACTAGGATAAGTAGTAATGATCTAGGGTCGATTGGTCGTGATCTTCATCACATCAGCCTTTCAGCTATATAAGGATGGAGTTGTGCTCTATATCTCTGTAAATGTCATACATACATGGTATAATACACCTTTATAACTATCCCAAATGTCAATCACTAGGATGTATACTTGTCAACAACTTCGAGTCTTACAACTCGTGAAGTCACATAAGTTATGCTTGCCAACAACCCTGAGTACCATACCCCTTGTATTGCGCAAGATGGTGGAGAAGTCCCGATCACCCTGGAAAGTCTAGTGACCCCCGTATGTCAGATGGTTGTCTATCATAAAATGACCCTAGATACAAGATAAACTTTCATACTCAATGAACAACACGGTATTAGAATCCAACATATACAATTGCATAACTAATGCACAAAGGATATAGATTTGCAACACTATGTAAAAACTACTTAATAGCATTTTATTTCACTAACCACTAGTAATAACAATCAGTAATGACATAGCACATGAATTCGAGTCATTGAAATCATTTTATCAACAAACTGTACCATGAAACAACCTCATGTAATGAGAATGAACAACAAGTAATGGCACATGAAATACAAATGCAATTTAACCTAAACGACTAGAAATGAACATATGAATATGAATGAAATGTAAAAAAATCTCTTAATCAATTTACTTACATACAACACAATTTCCTATGAAACTCAGACTCAAAACACCTTGAAACTCGTATTTAAATCTCCGAGATACTTCTCTAAGTTCCTGACATCATATCATATGTTTTTGAATGTGTTTGGATCATTACTTAGCATATTAGACTCTTATGTAGTGTTTAAGGACTTCTTGAAACATGCAGATTTTAATGTTGTCAAAGCATGTAGCACGCTAATGTGATGCAGAATAAAAAATTCTACAATCAGAATTCCAAGTTTTCTTAACACATAGGCATTGTTGATGCCTTGGGAACCTTCATACACAACACTAGAGTTCTGAGACACCATGTACGACATAAAATATCAATCCATAGCATCAAATACCTGTATTCACGAAATTAAGCTATGTTAATCGAGTAGAGAAGTTATTCAATTTGATGATCACTAGCTAATTTGGTCTCTCCTTCACCAATCCCACTGGTTCCTAGCAGTTTTCTTCCTTGTCCAGTAGCTCTTCACTTCATAGCCTTGCTTCATGATGAAAACTGGAAATGAGAGAATGTGAGGTGTTTGAGCTGATCATAAGTTTATATAGTTGAATTGGATAAAGTTGAATGATAGCCTTTGGTCATTTGTGCACATAAATCTCGAGACTTAACTAGTGGTCCTTCTACTCACACATGTCCCACTAGTTCATGCTTAAGTGATACCAAACAATAACAAGTAATGTTGAAGAATGTCAACTCGTATCTTGAGATATATCAAGTGGTTTATGTTTTAACTTACTAACTTTGATATTTTAGTACCAAATCAACCATAGCTCATTTAATTAACTTATAAAAGCACTATAAAGCTTATACCAACTCACCATATTGCTCTCTAACTCGGTCCCACGGCAATATGCATATCAAGGCGAGTCCCTATTTACATCTCGACACCTATCAACACGTAAGTATGACTTAGTAGTCTACACATATACAATACACTAAGCACACACCACTACAAATATAACATTTACCTCAGTCACTTAGCCTCAGTAATGACGTGTATCTCGCTGCGGGTCCCATGTCACCAGTCATTTGATCCTGATTAATAAATGAAACTAAAATTAGCTATTTAGGCCATGACAATACTTCCCAACTAATGGATATTTCACCCTCGAAATTAAAATTAACATAAAATTATACTTGCCACGAAAAGGTACGAAAACCTATAACGTACATAGTCTTCTTATTCCCGAGCGACTTTCAAGTCTCCATGAAACTGCCACTTAACTAACACTTTTGGGATAGACTTGCCTCTCAACTGTTGTACCCTTATGTCTAAAATCTATATTGGCTGCTCTTCATATGATATATCCTCACTCAAGTCAATTTGACTCAAGTCCATTGTCGCTCTCTCGCTTGCCTTAGACTTGGCATGTCGAAGCATAAAAATATGAAACACTCATGAATCCTAGACATCTATAGAGGTAAATCAAGCTCATAAGCAACCTTTCTGGCCTTTTTCTTGATCTTGAAAGGCCCGATAAATTTGTGTGCTAACTTTCCTTTCAAACAAAATCTATGCAGACCCTTACGAAGAGAAACCTTTAGATACACTAAAGCTCCCTCGTCATACGTGAGATCGTTGTAATACGTGTCTGCACTTCTTTTATCTCTCTTAGGCTCTTTTAAGCCTCTAGCGAATATGTCATACCTTCTCTATTTGATCGACAATAATCTCAAGCCCTAGAATGTCCCAATCCTCTAGCTCAGCCCAACAAGAAGGTAAGCGACATGGTCTGCCTTATAATGCCTCAAATGCCACCATTTCAATGCTAGCCCGATAAATATTATTATATGTAAACTCACACAACGGTAGGTACTCCTCTCATGATCCTCCAAACTCAAGTACATAAGCCCTAAGCATATCCTCGAGAGTTTGAATCAACCTTTCAGTTTGCCAATCAGTCTGAGGGTGAAAGGCTATGCTAAACTATGGGCGCATACCATACTGCTCTTACATACTCTGCTATATCCTAAATGTCAACGCAGCATCTCTATCTGGCCTTATAGTCAATGCTACCCCATGAAGCCTAACAATCTCTCTCTCTCTCGAATAATAAACTCAACTGGTCAAATGTGTAATGAGCTGCAACTGGCATGAAATGTGCAGATTTCATCAATCAATCCACAATTACCCAGATGAAATCATGTTGACAGACAGTCCTCGACAATCCTCTAATAAAGTCTATAGCAATATCTTCCCACTTCCATCGTGGAATGGGGAGCTACTGCAACAATATTCCAAGTCTACGATATTCTGCCTTCACCAGTTAGCAAATCCCACAGTTCTTGACAATCTTCATTACGTCCGCTTTCATCCCAGGCCACCAGAAATGTCTCTTCATGTCATGGTATATTTTGGTCCTTCTCGGATGAGTAATGAACTGGGAATTGTGTGATTCGTGAAGAATCTCATCTCTCAGCTCTGCCACTACCGGTATCCACAATCTGCCTATAAATCTCAAACCATGGTTCGTCGTCCACTCTGTATTCTACTCAGTGCATTTGCACCTACATTTGCTTTTCTTAGATAATATTGAAGAGAAAAATCAATTTCTCAGGAATTCCAACTATCAGTGCATCTCATGTTCAACTCTTTTATATGAGGAGGTATTTCAAACTATTATGATCAGTATAGAGTGCGAACTTCTCTCCATATAGATGATGCCTCCATATCTTCAAAGCAAACACTACCACTGTTAACTATAAGTCATGAGTTTGATAATTCTTCTCATTTATCTTCAGTTGTCTCGATGCATATGCCACCATGCCTTTATCCAGCATCAACCAAGACCCGTATGAGAAGCATCCATATATACTAAGAATCCTATCCAGCCTCTTGCAATATTGGCACTGGTGCGGTAGTCAGCAATCTCTTCAATTGGGTAAATGCCACTTCACATTCCTCAAACTAGTAAAACCTGACATCTTTCTAGGTCAATCTGGTCATTAGTGAAGCGGTCTTCAAAATATCCTTCACGAACATGCGATAATATCTTGCTAACCCTAGAAAACTCCCAATTTTTGTAATCGACGTTAGTGCTGGCCAATCCATAATAGCCTGAATCTTGTCTGGATCTATACCAATGCCTACTGCTCCAACAACATGTCCCAAGATTTTTACCTCTAATAACTAAAACTCAGCTTTACAAAATTTGGCATGAATTATATGCTCCCTCAAAGTCTGCAACGTCTCCCTGAGGTGTTGCTCGCGATCCTCTCATGTCCTCGAGTATATGAATATATCATCAATGGAAATAATCATGAAATGGTCAGGAAATGGTTTCATCGCCCGATGCATTACATCCATAAACATGGCGGGAGCATTAGTCAAACCAAATGGCATGACTATAAATTGATAGTGTTCATATATCGAACTAAATGCCATCTTAAACCTATTCTCATCCCTGATCTTAAGCTGATGATACCCCGATTGCAAGTCTATCTTGAAGAAATACAGTGCTCCTTTCAGCTGATCAAATAAATCATTAATTCATGGTAAGGGATATTTGTTTCTAATCGTGACCCCGTTCAACTATCTATAATCGATACATAATCTCAAAGTACAATCATTTTTCTACACAAATATGATCCCCATGGTTACATAGAAGGTGTGTTGAATCCTTTCTCTCCCAAATCCTGTAACTAACTTCTCAACTCCTTCAAATCTCGTGGAGCCATGCGGCACAATGGTATAAAAATCGGCCTAGTGCTTAGTACCAACTAAATAATGAAATCTATCCCTTTCAGTGGTGGTAAATCGGTAGCCTTTCGAAAACACTTCTAGAAACTCACAATCGATATCTCCTCAATTCTAAGTCCTTGACTCTCTACTATGGTGTATAATGACACTAGACTCTCTATATCTCCATTGGTTGCAAGTTAACCAAGAGTGCCCTCGGCTCTCGGTGCACTACCACTATACTTAAACATTGTATGCCCTGGAATCTCAAATATCATTGTCTTACTAAAACAATCAATATGAGCGTAATACACTGCTAGCCAATCCATCCCTAACAAACGTCAAAGTCTGTAGGAAATTATACCCCGCCTATGCGTACTGGACATTTCTCAACAAGAAAATTAGGGTAATCTCTATCACCGATTGCAGTACTCAAAATTAAATGTATGCCAACTCTTACTGGTGTCAACCCTAAGACGCCTAACATGTGACCAGCAATGAAAGATACTATAGAACCTGAATCAAACAAAATATATGACTCTCCACCACAAATGGAAACCATACCCTCAATGAGTCTCCGTGTGGCATCTAAATCAGGAGGTGCAACCATTATTACAACCTCTTGACTCTGAGGTGGAATCACGACTTTTGACTGTGAAATATCTTGAATCATGTGTCCTACTTGACCACACCTATAACATGTGATAGGTCTACGCTTACCTTGAACCTTATCTTGGGCCTGTACCTGTCTCTGCCCCTATCAAGAACTACCTCATCCTCTACCCTTACCTTTACTTTGGTCTCTACCACCTTACTGCTGATAACATGGCATTCGTGGATCTGGTAGAGCTAACAAAGTAGTAGTAGTAATAGTCTATGGTGGAATCACGGCTTCTGACTGTGAAATATCTTGAATCGTGTGTCCTACTTGACCACACCTATAACATGTGATAGGTCTACGCTTACCTTGAACCTGATCTTGGGCCTGTACCTGTCTCTGCCCCTATCAAGAACTACCCCATCCTCTACCCTTACCTTTACTTTGATCTCTACCACCTTACTACTGATAACATGGCGTTCGTGGTGCTGGTAGAGCTAACAAAGTAGTAGTAGTAGTAGTAGTAGTAGTAGTAGTAGTAGTAGTAGTAGTAGTAGTAGTAGTAGTAGCAACAGTAAAAGGAGCTAGCAATGCAGGTCAAACTGGTGGTGGTAAGGGAGGTCTACGGACAATGGTCTGCAAAGGCATAGGAGATGATACATATGGTACAACTACTGTAGATATCCCTACACCTTAGGAACCTCTATCCCATCTCCTCGATCCTATGCCCATTTGTCTCCTCCTCTCATACTTCGCAACCTGATAAAGTGTCAACGTTGGCACTAATAGTGTCCTATTAGCAGCTCAGCCTAAATAATAAGTCTCATGGAAGAGTGCGTGCTCATAAATCTCCCCCAATGTCCTCGCACTTGAACTGACCACATAAAATCCAATATCGAGGCTTAGTCCATCTCTAAAATGATACACGTCATCAAAATCCTATTTCACTAAATCTCCACCGAACTGCCTCAGATAGCCATATCTGTCTCTATACCTCCTCACTGACTCGTCAGCTCCCTGTCTCAGGTTCATGAACTCCTTCCTCAACCTCTTCATCACTTCAGAAGGGAAGTACTACTAATAAAACTTCCTCTTAAAGCCATCTTAAGACTCAAACTCTCCCTCGAAAGATATCGTCGCATGCCACCAAACATTAGCATCTCGATGTAGAGTGTATGACGAAATTTCAGCTCTGAGTCTATTCTCCATCCTCAAGACTCTACTTAACATCTCCTAAAACAAAAGCCACTTCATGATCTTCTCAAAGTCTCGCTGACCATCAAAGTAAACTGGCTTCAGTCTGATGAAATCTTTCACCAACTAAACATCTGCCAACAAGCTAAAAGATGGAGGTAAAAAAAAACAGTGTAAAATTGTCTCTATGGCTGGAGCTGTTATATCTGGTACAGGCTGCACTACCAGCACGGTTGTCGGTAATGTGGATATAATTGTATAGGGACTGGTGTCTATGCTGGTGGAGCAAAATGTGCAGTCATCATAGCGATGAACTCTTCTAACTACTGACTCTGAGCAGCTACTCGATCAGACAGCCTCTGAAAGTCGTTTATTGATGGTAAAGAAGGGTGGCTGCCACTTGCGCTGCATCCATGCTATTGCTTAAATCTATCATCTGTGTTTGCAAGTTGATAGTGATCACGAATTAGCAACTACGTAGATAACGCATATATACATATAAAAAAATTAACATGTATATATAAGACATCCCAAACTCACTTTCACTCACTTCCCAACTAATGGTTTCTAGGTAAGGATCATCTGGTTTTCCACAACTAAGATTTATATTTTTCTAATTTGAAGTTTTTATTTGTTACTTATTAGAAAAGCTGAGTCTTTGGCTCAACAGTGTAGCTTTGGTATCACCTCGTGAAATTACTATTTTCCACAATCTCAATGTTGATAAACATAGGTTCTCTAACCTAAGTTTTTATAAATATAGGCTTTGATACCAACTATGATGGCCCCTTCTCAAATTAGGGCACCGCCCAACCTAATCCTATTATTAAGCGCTAGTCTCACCATATAGGACCTAACATGGAATTAGTCAGCCTTTTCAACAACCTTATTACTTATCAATTATTTAGTTTTCAAATATATATAAACATATACCTATCCTAAGTAATCTCATAAATTAGAGTTAATTAAAATTTATTAACTTAAACGTTACGCAGCGAAAATCTTAACTAATTAACTAGCGGAAGCCTATAAACATGTAACCTAACCTTTGTGGAAAATCTAGGAATTAAAGGTTACATGGATATATATAAGAAAACGACAATATATAACATCATGTGTCTGGTCAAGGTACCTATCACTCAGCCCATAATATAAAACCCCCAAAGGAATATCATATCATATAAAAATAATACATCAAAAAGCAAACCTACAAAATATGAAGTAGCAGTGCTCCTCTGGCTCAAAGGTATTCGCCAATCTTCTCTTTGCCTGGCCTGTTACTCGATGGATCGACACCCATCGTCACAAACTAGACGGTGAGTATTTGAAAATAAAAAGTAATACTGAGAGACATTTGTTCACATTCCTAATTATGCAACAAGTATCAAGAAACATAATAATAGCAACTATGTTGAGTGAATATCATGCATAGAGAAACTTTAGTTAAATAAAATGAAACTGACACTAGGCTAAGTAGTAATGATATAAGGTCGGTTGGCCGTGAGCTTCATCATAATCGCCTTTCCACTATATAAAGATGGAGTTGTCCTCTACATCTCTGTGAAGGTCGTACTAACACGGTACAACACTCCTTTATAATTATCCCAAATGTCAGTCACTAGGATATATAATTGTAAACAACCTTGAGTCTAACAACTCGTGAAGTCACCCAAGTTATGCTGGCCAACAACCCCGAGTCCCATACCCCGTGTGCTGTGCAAGATAGTGGAGAAATTCCGATCACCCTGGAAAGTCTAGTGACCCTCGTATGTCAGACGGATTTTTGTCATAAAATAAATACAAAAAACACTTTCATATTCAAAGAACAACACGACATTGGAATCTAACAAATACAATTGCATAACTAATGCACAAAGTATATAGACTTACAACACTACGCAAAAACTACTTAATTGCATACTACTTCACTGATCACAAGTAATAACAATCAATAATAATATAACACATCACTTGGAGTCAATGAAATCATTTTGTCAACAAACTATGCCATGAAACAACCCCATGTAATGAGAATGAATAACAAGTCATGACACATAAAGTACAAAGGCAATTTAGTCCAAATGACCAGAAACGAACATATGAATCGGAAGAAATGTAAAGAAATCTCTCAATTAGTTTACTTACATACAACGCAATTTTCTATGCTACTCCGGCCTCCCAATGCATCGAAACTTGTATTTGAATATTCAAAATACTTCCCTAAGTTCCTGACTGTTGGGGCATGTGCCCTACATCAATCCATTAACAGTCTTTATGAATACTTTTAGTTAATAAAATAGAGGATTTTATTTGCTGTTTATTATAATTAATTTGAATGTTTACATTATAATAAGATCCATGGGTATTTACATAAATATCCTAAATGTCCCTAGTCGATCATTATACTGGGAACTATAATGAATTAAGACAAGTATGAGTCTTGATTGATGATCATACGATGATTATACATATAGGGATACGAATCAAGACAACGAGTACTTGTTAGGGAACAAAGTACTGGACCGACCCGCTATGAGAACATCACATGGATTAAGTCATAGTTGTTTCTCATGATAGGTATGTTTTTCAGTCCTCTGACTTGAAATTACCGGAGACTTCAACATTAGGAACATAGTGATTTGACACTATCAAACATTGTCTTTAACCAGACGATTATGAAGGTTGTGATTGGTTACTGTGTGAGCAATGTGATGAAGTCGTGTAATCGAGATAGAATTTGTCCCTCTCATATAAAGAGAGATATCTAGTGGATCCCTCGATGTGTTAGACTGTTAAAAGGCCTAGTCTAAGTGAATTGATATTGATCAATGTCACTCGAATGTTTTCAGTCTACCTAGAGATCGAGACTAGTACGATTGAACATGTTGGATGACAATTCCATACCTTATGTTTGATCAAAAGGATATCGTGTGACAAAAGGATGTTATATACACTATTTATTAGGTTGTATCGATTTGATATTCGTACAACTTGGGTAGTCATAATGTCTTGCTAGAGGCCGCTTATGACTTGTATACCAAAATGTGTTTTGGTACACTGCCAACGTTGTATGAGCCTATTGGGTCGCACACTAAGAATGGTTTTGCAAAATTTTAATATGGTTCAGAAAAATGAATTTTATATGATGAAATTCATGACAGAAACGTCCTTGTGGTGTATTACACTTATACTTCTTTAAGTAAGGGTATATGTGTAATTTACTTAACCGTCTATATACAAGGGTTGTATAAATAGACGCTTTAAGTTAGAATACATGGACGAAAGATTAAAAGGCCGAAACTCTATTTTCATTTTAGAAATGACTTAGGGTTTTTGGTATGCTCTGGATCGTTTTGGAGAGAAACAAAAGGTTTGGTATTCTCTCGAAGCTAGCACTTCGAATCTCGGCCGCCGTTCGTGTGTGGACTACTGGTAGAGGGCGTTCGTCGTTGGCAATGCCTTAGAGATAGATCAAACTTCAGAAAGGTATATTGCGACTGAGGTATGATTAAGTTTTTCATGGTTTAAATGTTTTTAATGGAATTAGATTCGGATCCGGTTGGGGTTTTTGTCAAAATTATTTTGTAATCTCCGTTGCGCTTGAACCCCAAAAAAGCGCAACATAGTGCGCTTCATATCATATGTTTTTGAATGTGTTTGGACCCTTACTTAGCATATTAGACACTTGTGTAGTATTTAAGGACTTCTTGAAACTTGCAGATTTTTGTGTTGTCATAGCATATAGCACGCTAATAACCAACATAGTGCGCTACCTATCGTGCGTAGTGTTATGTGTTACAGAACCAAGAATTCTGCAATCAGAATTCTGAATTTTCTCAACACTTAGGCTATGTTGATGCCTTGGGAACCCTTATACACACCTCTAGAGTTCCAAGACACCATATACAACATAAAATAGTAACCTATAACATTAAATACATGAATTGATGAAATTGAGCTATGTTAATGGAGAATAGAAGTTACTCAATTTGATGATCACTAACTAATTTGGTCTCTCCTTCACCTATTCCACTGGTTCCCTGCTATTTTCTTCCTCCTTTAACAGCTCTTTCCTTCTCAACATTGCTTCGTGATGAAGAAATGGAAATGAGAGAGTGTGAGGTGTTTGAGTTGATCACAAGTTTATATAATTGAATTGGATAAGGTTGAATGATAGCCCTTGATCATTTGTGTACACATATCTCGAGACTTAACTAGTAGACCTCTTACTCATACGTGTCCCACTAGTTCATGCTTAAATGGCACCAAAGAATAACTTAAGTAATATTGAAGCATGTCAACTCGTGTCTCATGACATATCAAGTGGCTTATGTTTTAAATTACTAATTTTGGTATTCTAATACCAACTCACCACATTGCTCTCTAACTCGGTCTCACGCCAGAATGCATATCAAGGTAAGTCCCTAATCACATATCAACACGCAAGTGTGACTTAGTAGTCTTTACATATACGATATACTAAGCACATATCACCATAAATATAACATTTACCTCGGCCACCTAGCCTCAGTAATGACACGTTTCTCGTTACGGGTCCCACGTCACGGGTCATTTGATCATGATTAACAAGTTAAACTAAAATAAACTATTTGGGCCACGACATTAATAGAGAGGAAAGGTAGTGTTTTACCCAATCTTAGTGAAAAGTCTATTGTGTTCCCTCTCCTCCACCAAATACACCAAGAAAGGACTCCTGGGGTTCTCTCGTCAATTCCTCTACGTAGAGTTTTCAAATGCAAAGTGGCTTTATTTAAATCTTTGCCATTATGCTTTATTTTAATCTTCTAGCATGTCATTTAAGTTTGTTCTCCTTCATATAGGCTAAGTTTAACACGTAGGACGACTAGTAATGTATAATTCACCCATTATTCACTCCATTACATATATATCATCCATATTTATTAAAATAACCTTGATGTCAGGACAATTTACCGAGTATACTATAAAGCATCACCTTTTAAAACTAAACTATTCTAATCTAACAAAACAATGTTAACAACTTGTACTCTTATATTAATAAGATATCAATTCACTACTTTACCTACGTAATGAATTACTATGCATACAACTCACTTCCTTCATCTTCATTAAGTGTGTGTAATTGCTCAATTACAATAGACACTCAAATCCGCTTCAACCCACTGTTTTGACGGTAAAGAATCCAATGTGCAAACTATAGCTTCACCAATCAGTGTGAAAAATATAAGTTCCACATTGATTTATGCTCCAAGTCCTTAGATTCATAACCACTTAAGTTTACTATCCGTGCCTCCCTAATCAATAACTATCTATCAATGTTATATATTTTATGGTTGTATCATCCATATCCAGCTTAATAGCTCTAATAGCCATGGTAACTCCTAAAACCCAGAATCAACAAATACCTAATCAAGATGTTCAAAGCATTACGTGTAGAATCAATACAAATTCTAACCGTTGCACTTTTTAACTTTATAATCCATTCATTACTACTTTAGTATAGCATTCATACCATAGGATGCATTAATCCCTGAGATTAATGAAGTACTCACACATAATTGAAGTAAACATGCACATAATGGTATTCACTGCAATCAAAGATTTAATAAAATAACTTCAATTAAATCAACAAAAAAAATCTAATAACAACACGAGTCTTTAATGCCTTCTCCTCCAAACTCTTCTTGTTACTCAAGAACAAAATGAACTAGGTTAAACTTTGTTAATTGGTTGCAATCAATGGTGGGGTATGGGTGTACCATGTTCTAATATCCATTTACACTCCTAAGTCATTGTATAAAAATATTAGAAACCTTAATAGACAATTTCACATGAAATAAAACTCTAAACTTTCTATTTTCTATGTTTTAGTGTTGTCACATAAGTGATTCAACACTATGTGTGAAGCCATGGTGCGGCCATTGCTTTGCCTACTTTCTATTCATTTTCCCTTTTTACTAGACTCAGCGCCTTATGAAGAACACCCCGGAGCCATCCCTTTTGTCCTAGGGCACCGCTACAGCGCCGACATAACTGCCTCAATTTTCTCCTCTTCATGGTTCTCCACGCCTTGCCCACGTTGTCTATTCATAATCCATGACGTCAAGCATTTGGGCCAAAACGTCAATCATATTTTTTTGCATTTTATCCTTGTTTAATCCTAAAATAGCTCCATTGTCTCCTTTGTACCTTGTATACCTGAAAATAGATAAATGCAGTGAATTAAAGCTCATTCCTGGATATTTATATTAGATACACTATAAAACTAGTCCTATATATAAATAATCACTTATCAAATTACGATAAACTTTGGATTGTGGATGTCTTGAGCAAAAATGTATTTTACTAAGTATTTTACTACTACTACTACTACTTGAGTTCATATTTTTTTCACATCATTTATGCAGTATCCTTTAATTCAAATAAGTTCAAGTTAGTAATCCACTCAAGATCTTTTCTTTACAAAAACATATATTTTCAAAAACATATAGCTTTAACAACACATACAATTCACTTTCTAAACAACAAAGTAGCTCATAACAACAACCATCACTACTCACAAGTTTATTTCACTTATACACTCAATAATTCACAAATATGCTCAAGAATTCAAAAATAAGCATAGATCATCTAGTTTTGTAGACTTCAGCACTTCATGAGTCCATAGGACTTAATATAGTTAGAAAGAAAATTTAACTCAACTAAGCTACTAGTACTCTTGCTATATCTTTTATTTGAAGAGTTTTAATCTAACTTCCTCCTTTCTTTTCATTATTTTTATCTATCACTTTTTTTATTTCTCCTCATATATTTTAGTTGCATTGTCCCTACTCCTTTTCCTTTGGATTCCATTTTTTCTCTCATTTTCCAATCACCAAGTGCTTTGCTCCTTTTCCTATTTAACTTATGGGATTTTCTACTTTTTTTATTTAAAACCCTTGTTAGCACTTCTCACTTTCACTTAATCAAATAAGTTTTAACTCCAAACTTTTTCATTAAACATAGTGTCTATTTCTTCCCCTCTTAGTACTAAGCCTTTATTTACTTTTTATATTCAAGTAAGATTCGTACTTATTATAAAATTCCTTAAAGATCTAATTTTTCCACAAGAAGTGTTCTAATATTTTTCTTTCTTTTGTTTCAAGTTCATGATCTTCCTTAACTCTAGGTTTCTAATCATGAAATCGTATCGTTGTTTGCTACATTTCATATTTTCTTGAAAAATTTGATAACACTCTCTTGAGTCTCATATCAACAAGATACTTGTATTCTTGCTCACCTTCAATTAAAGGCATGAACGTTGCAAATGAATTTCTTATTCATTACATATAACTATATATAAGCTAATCTATACTACTTAAAACACATTTAAATAGTAAGTGAATAAAACAATAAACTACCATGCTCTCCTTTTTAACTTCTTCAGAAATAAGATTTTACGATTATACCTACAGTGTTTATCCTTATTACATCTTATCTTACAACTTTTCGTAATGTAGTGTTAATGCCCACAAACTAAAACTAAACCTTGTCGTCAAGGTTTAAAAATAAATTTGACACGTGAAAGCACTAAACACAAATATATAATATAACACTGATAATAATAATAATAATAATGGCTTAACATAAAATTTGAACAATTTGAAAAAATATCCCTCTAAGTCCTTGATGCTTTATGAATATGCAACATGTTGAGATTTCTTCATTTCGATAAAAATTCACCCGACAAATGGTCTTTTCTGCACATTTGGCATAGACTTCAAAAAGTTAGAAAACTACTAACTCAACTAAATAAATAACAAACTAGCTGAAATTTAGAAATGGAGATACAAGCCCCGAGCTACCTTACTAGTAGTGTTAAGTTTAATGTCATTAGCCTGACACCTTTTTGCTCATCTAGTCCGAATCTAAATCGAGTTACTCCATTAAATTGGATGTTTGAAATAATTACTTGTCCATAAATACTTCAGTTAATGACTTCCATGTATCACTTTCTTTATGAGGTAGCCTAGATACATGATTACTAACCATATTTTCACTTCCTTACTTATCTTTTACTTCGAAGTCAAACTCTTGCAATGATAAACCCATTTAATTAACCTTGCTTTAGTATCTTTTTTTCCAAATAGTAACAGATTGTTGGATGGTCACTAAACATAGTGACTTTTGAACCCACTATGTAAGCTCTACACTTGTCACACGCAAACACAACTACCAATAGCTCCTTTTCGATAGTAGTATAACTCAGTTGTGCTTGATCCAATGTTTTACTTGCATACTATATAGCTCTACACATTCCATCGCTCAGTTGGCCTTACACTGCTCCTACTCAATAGTCACTTGCATTACACATTATTTCGTATTTAGATTCTCAATCTGGCACTACCACTAATGGTGGCGAAATCAAATCTACTTTCTAATGGGACATGTGCCCTAGGTCAATCTACAAATATTGTTTATCTTATAATTTTAATTAATAAAATTGAGGTTTTCATGTGCTATTTTATTATAAGTGATTACGTGTTTACCTTATAGTAAGATCCATGAGTATTTGTTGAAACATCTTAAATATCCCTAGTCGATCATTAAACTGGGAACTATAATGAATTAATACTAGTGCAGATCTTGATTAATGGTCATGTAATGATCATGTGTATAGAGATACGAATCGAGAACATGAGTACTTGTTAAGGAACAAGGTACATGATCAATTTACTATGAGAACACTATATGGATTAAGTCATAGCTGTAACTCATAATATATATTATTTAGTCCATCGACTTAAGATTACCATAGACTTCAATATGAGGAGCATGGTAGTTTGACACAATCAAATGTCGTCTTTAATTGGATGATTATAATGATTTTGATTGGTTACCAAGTGAATAATACCTTAAGGTGTGTAATTAAGATAGAATTTGTCACTTTTGAATAGAAAGAAATATCAGTGTATCCCTTGATATGATAGACTAAGAATGGTCCAAGTCCATGTGAATTAGTATGATCAATGTTACTTGGATGTTTTCAGTTTACTTAAAGATTAAGACTAGTACGATTTAACATTAAGGGTGACTTTCCATGGATTATGTTTAGGCAAAGGATATCGCATGACAAAAGTATATGAAATATGTTAATAATTAGGTTGTATCAATTTTGATATTCACGCTATTTGGGTAGTCATAATGCCTTGCTAGAGACCACTTACTACTTGTGTACCGTAATGGTTTTGGTTTATTGACAATGTCATATGAACCTATTGGGTCGCACACAAAGAATGGATTTGCGCAATTTCAATTGGTCTGCAGTGATGAATTTTATATGATAAAACTCATGACATAAAAGCCCTTATGATTTATTATATGATAACTTATTAATAGGAGCTTATGTGTAATTTTCTTAAACTGCCTAAATGCAATAGTCGTATTACAAATATGATTTTAAATGAGGGCTTATCTACACATATAAATAAAGGGTGAAACCATAAAATGACATAAGTTTTTCATTTTTGCAAATTTTTAGTTCTCAGGATTTTGGGAGAGAACGAAAAATGTTTTCAATCTCTGGGGCTAGCACTCCAAATTGTAGTCACCATTCGTGTGCGGATTTTTGATAAAGAAGACACGGTTGAATGTCTTGGAGATCAAACAATTACAGAAGAAAATCACAGATTAAGGTATTGTTTACTTTTAGATTTAGTGTAATGGAACCTATTTTGGATCCTGTTGGGGATTTTCAAATATTTTTTTGGATTTTCCACTGAGCATGAACCAACAGTGGTATCAGAGCCTTAAGCCCAGTTCTATTACACCTTTGCATATTTTATTTGATGTATATATGATATATGTATGAAAAACATGATCTTGATTTATATATATGTATGATGAACACATAGGTTCTGTGATAATTGTAATCAAGATTTGGTTTTAAAGCTTGTTATTAGTTCATGTATATTATTGATACATACGCATGATTCGATTCAATGATAGTATTCATTTTTCAATATTTCGTTTAACATATATTTTTAGTATTAAATGATGCGAATTTTGTATGCTCATAGTGGAAGTCATGTTCAGGTTAATGTGATTCTAGTATTGAATACATATTTCATTTTTGTTCAATAATTATGTATACCTCCATAATAGAAATTAAGATTATGTTAATATGATTAATTTAATATGATTCTGGTGTTGAATGCATTATTAAAACTTCAAAACTGAATTTAATTATATATATCCCATTGTGGTTATCCTTAGTGTATTCTTAATAAATAGGAGATAAACTTGTAATCGGATAAGAATTACAAATCCTATAAGATAGTTGAGAAATGTGAAAATTCTAATTGGATAAGGATTCAAAGTATCTTAAATTCTAATTGGGTTCGGATAAGATACTAAGTTAAAGGAGGGCCCGAGTTAATTAAAAATGTTTTAATTAATATTTCTTGAATTTAAAATAAAGGCGGGTTTGGTTAATTGGATTGACTAAAACAATGAGAAATCTTAGGCAATTTCTGATTTTCAGAATTGAAGTTAGTTGTCTAAAAAAAGGGGGCGCTGACCCCTGTACCCTTGTCCGCTGATTGGTCATCAGGACTGTCGTTAACTGTTTGTAGCGTAAGGAATATTCAATATTAGTATAATTCCCTAACTTGTTTGGTGATTGTATATGCATTGTAAAATATGATATTTATCTTGTTTAAATTATGATCACTAAAAAAAATAAAAATCCCTCTTCTAAATTTCAAGTCAAGTGTCATCCATTCTCAAACACTTGTCAAGGCATCAATCATATTAATATGGGTCTGCCTCCATAAACTATATTGTGTTATCTTGATAAGGCAAGTTTAGTAACGGTTACTCTATTATTTGAAATGATTAGACTTGACAAAGCTACCAAAATGGTTTTTGGCGTTAGGCACTAGATGAGATAAAACATGCTAAGAAATAAGATGTCATAATCTCATAAAAATAACTAAAAGTTATATATGATGTAATTGATAAATGGTACCTACCTAAATAACCTAATTTAAAGTTTCAAGCCTTTTCTGTCTTAGAATTAGGTGAAATATGGATTTTAGTCCCTTAAATTAACATTGCATTTTCAGAACGATTGTTAATTTAGTCGGAGTCCATTCCTCTATACTGAATTGAACTTTTACATAATCTTAATGATATATCTCTGGCCTCTTTAAATCACATTAATCCCTTATCACTGCAATCTATATTTGAGAATGATAAATCGTCTGGTATAAACTTTCTTGACTAGTTCAGAGACTCGAGAATTATTCTTAAGCATGAATGCAAGTTACATGTCATAAATAATCCTATTCCTAATGAACTACAAGCCAATGCTTTTGGAGCTAAGAATGATGCACATACTAAGCATGTCAACGACTCAACTGATGTTGCATGCATTATGTTGGCAATCATGGTTCCTCAAATTCAGAAGAACATGGAACACATGGAAGCTTACGACATGACTACGATGCTGAAGGAAATGTTCTAACGACAGGCTAGGCAAGAAAGGTTTGAGACAGTCAAGAACCTGCATTCTTACGAAATGGTTGAGGGTGAATCAGTTAATCCTCATATTCTAAAAATCAAGGGTTATATTGACCATCTTGACAAACTTGGATTTCCTATAAGCCAAGAGTTAGCTACGGATTTGATCCTAAATTTATTTTTCGATAGTTATTCACAATTTGTGATGAACTATAACATGAATAACATGAATAAGTCTATCTCAGAGTTGCATTTGATGCTTAAAATTGTTGAGCAGAATGTCAAGAAACCCATTGCTAATGTGTTGATGGCTCAGAAAAGAAAAGCTCTGAAGAAAAAATGGCAAAGGCAAGGCTAAAGTTGCCAAGCTTGTTGGGACTATTACAAAGCTTACGAAACAAGTCAAGCCTCATGTTGCTTCTACTTTACAATTCCAAAAGGAAAAGGAAAAGAAGAAAATTGTCGTTTCTACCATGCACCTAGGCATTGGTTCAGAAATTGCAAGCTCTATCTTGAAGATTTAATGAAAAAGAAGAGTAGTAAAATTATTACTTCAAGTATTTACGTTATTAAAGTTAACTTGTCTACTAGCGATTCCTGAGTATTAGATATCAGACATGGATCTCACATTTATATTAATACACTGGGTCTTACCAAAAGTAGAAAGCTAGAGAAATGAGAAGTCTTCCTAGGAGTTGAAAATGGAGCAAAGGTTGATGCGCAAGCTGTAGGATGGTATGAGTTAACTTTACCTAGTGGACTTGTTTTAGTTTTAAATAATTGTTATTCCTTTATCAGTACTTCATTACATTAACTGATGATTTCAGCAGATATGGTTACGTGTATCTCATGAAACATAAAGGTGAATCTTTTAAGATGTTTCGAACATTTCAGAATGAAGTGCAAAATCAACTTGGTAAAATTATTAAAACATTTCAGTCTAATCGAAGTGGTGAATATGTGAGCCAAAAGTCTGACGATCATCTTTGAAACTGTGGGACTGTTTCATAGTTAACTCCCCCAGCAACTCCATAAAGGAATGGTGTTTCTGATAGGAGAAATCAAACTTTTTTGGATATGGTTCGATCTATGATGAGTCGTGCAGATCGTCCTATTTCTTTTTGGGGTTATGCCTTAGAAGCTGATGTGTTTACACCGAATCGTGTTCTTTTTAAAGTGATTGATAAAATACCACATGAGATGTAGTTTGGAAAAATACCAAGTTTGTCGTTACTTAAGATTTGGCGCTGTGAGATTTTCGTACGATGACAAATCTCTAAAAACTTATCAGCCAAATCTACCAAGTGTTTTATTGGTTATCATAAAAAACCTAGAGGATACTACTTTTATAATCCCACTAAGAACAAAGTGTTTGTGGCTCGGAATGGTATATTTATGGAAGAAGATATTATTTCTAAAGATAACAATGAGAATAAAATAAGTCTTAAAGAAGTTCAAGAACCACAAATAAACACTCAACTGCTAGTAGGAGATCAACAAAGTCTTGAACTAGTTAAACCTTCATAGTTATCATAAGGCCCACGTAGGTTTAATAGAGTTAGACATCAGCCTGAGAGATTTAGATTTCTTATTATTGAAAGTAGAGAGGTGTTTCTTATGGATCAAAATGAACCTACTACTTATTAGTAGGTTGTGTCTAGCCCCGAGGTAGATAGATGACTTAGTGCCATGAATTTCTTAGATGCAATCCATGTATGATAACCAAGTTTGGAATCTGGTTGATTTACCTGAAGGTGATAAGACCATTGGATGTAAATAGGTTTTTAAGAAGAAAACTTATATTGATGGCAAGGTGTATACTAATAAAGCACGACTAGTAGCAAAAGGTTTCTGAGAGACTCAAGGAATTTATTATGAGACTTTTTGTCTTCTAGCCATGCTTTAAATCCATTCAAATTCTAATTGCCATAACTGCATATTTTGATTAAGAGATTGGCAAATGGACGTCAAAATAGCTTTCCTAAATGGAAAGGTACTTGAGGACGTGTATATGATACAACTTGAAGGATTTGTTCATCCTGCGAATTTTCAGAAGGTGTGCAACCTTCATAGATCTTTTTATGGATTAAAGCAAGCTTCTCAAATTTGGAATCTTCGTTTCGACGAAGCAAATAAGAAATTTGGTTTCATTAAAATAAGATAAGCTTTGTGCATACAAGAATGTTAGCGGGAGCGTAGTTTTTTTCCTAGTACTATATGTTGATGATATATTTCTCATTGGATATGATATCTCAACCTTGCAGAGTGTCAAGTCTAGGTTAGGAAATTTTTTCTCAATAAAGGAATTAGGAGATGCAGCCTACGTCCTTAGGATTAAGATCTATAGGGACATACCTAAAAGGCTGATCAGTCTAAGTAAGAGTGCTTACATAGACAAGGTACTGAATAGGTTCAACATGTAGGACTCTAAAAGATGGTCATTGCCAATGTCTCATGGTATAAGTCTCAGCAAGACTCAATGTCCAAAGACTAATAATGAGCGAGAACGCATGAATACGATTCTATATGCATCATTTATCGGATGTATCATGTATATCATGTTACGCACCCGACCTAATATACCATATGCTATAAGCGCAACAAGAATATATTAGTTTGATGCCCATGGGAGTCACTGGATAGCGATAAACAACATTATTAAGTACTTGAGAAGGACTAAAGAAGTGTTCTTGGCCTATGAAAGTTTGGAAGATGAACTTGTTTTAAATGGTTAAATAGAAGCGGGTTTTCAAACTAATATAGATAACTTCAGATCGCAGTCTAGATATGTGCTTACTTTGAATGGAGGCATAGTAAGCTGTAAAAGCTCAAAGCACTAAAATATGGCAGATTCTACGATAGGAGCTAAGCATATTGCAGTGTCCGATGCAACTAAGAAGGCAGTTTGGATCAAAAAGTTCATCTTTGTACTTGGTATGGTTCCTAGTGTAGCTCACCCTGTTTCTTTGTATTGTGACAACAACGGGCCATAACACAAGCCAAGGAACCAAGATGACACAATCAATCCAAACATATACTAAGATGTTTTTATCTCATTTGAGAACTCATTAAGAGGGAAGATACGAAGATTTACAGAGTTCCTACATAAGAAAATGTTGTAGATCGTTTAATGAAGACTTTTCCATAAGCAAAACATGATGGTCATGTTAGGTCTTTAGGAATTAGATACATGAATGATTGGCGCTAGTGTAAGTGGGAGATGTTGGAGCATGTGCCCTATGTCAATCTACAAACACGTTTATCTTACAATATTAGTTAATAAAATTGAGGTTTTCATGTGTTGTTTTATTATAAGTGATTGCATATTTAACGTATAGTAAGAACTATGGGTATTTGTTGAAATATCCTAAATGTCACTAGTTGATCATTATACTAGAAACTATAATGAATTAAGACTAGTGTCAATCTCGATTGATGGTCATGTGATGATCATGCATATAGAGATACGAATCGAGATCATAAGTACTTGTTAGAGAACAAGATTATGGACCAACATGCTATGAGAACATCACATAGATTAATTAATAGGTGTTTCTCATGATAGGTATATCATTTAGTCCTTTGACTTGAGATTACCATAGACTTCAATATTAGGAGCATAGTAATTTAACATATTCAAATGTTGTCTTTAACTGGATGATTATAAAGATTGTGATTGGTTACCATGTGAATAATATGTGAAGGTATGTAATTAAGATATAATTTGTCACTCTTGTATAGAGAGAGATATCAGTGGGTCTTTCGATATGATAAACTCATAATGGCCAAATCCATGTGAATTGATATGATCAATGTCACTTGGATATTTTCAGTTTACCAAAAGATCAAGACTAGTACGATTGAACATTAAGAGTGACTTTTCATGCCTTATGTTTAGTCAAAGGATATCAAGCGATAAACGGATATGATATATGTTATTTATTAAGTTGTATCGATTTTGATATTCATGCTACTTGTTTAGTCATAATGCCTTGCTAGAGACCGCTTATGACTTGTGTACCAAAGTGATTTTGCTTCATTGCTAACGTCACATGAATCGATTGGGTTGCGCACAAATAATGGATTTGCGTAATTTCAATTAGTCCAAAGTAATGAATTTTATATGATTAAATTCATGAAATAAAACCCTTACGATTTGTTATATGATTACTTATTAATAGGGCGTATGTGTAATTTGCTTAAACTGCTTAAATGCAATGGTTATATCATGAATAAGATTTAAGTGATGGCGTATCTACACATTTAAATAAAGGGTGAAACCATAAAACGACATGATTTTCGTTTTTGCAAATTTTGAGTTCTCTAGATATTGGGGGAAAAAGAAAAATATTTTCAATCTCTCTTGGATCTAGCACTCCAAATTGTGGTCACCATTCATATGTAGATTTTCTATAGAGGACGATGTGCCTTTGAACGTCTTGGAAATCGAACAATCATCGAAGAAAATCATTGATTTAGGTATGGTTTAGTTTTTAGTTCTACTTGAATGGAACCCAATTCAATCCTGTTGCGGTTTTCGAAAATCATTTTGAATTTTTTGTTGTGTATGAACCACAAAAACCCAACACTTTCAAGGTCTCAAATGCTTCTACAAATGCAAGAATTATTTCAAATGGAACATCTTTTTCTAATAATGTGTACAATGGGTAAGTGGTCTTTGAAAAATCTTTAGCAATACTTTTGTAGTAACCTGCATTTTCTAAAAAGCTCCTTATGTCCTTAATATTTCTTGGTATAGGAAGTTTCTCAATTGGCGCTATTTTCTTTTTATCAACCTCTATTCTATGAGCAAATATTCTCTGTCCTCAAACAAATTCCTTCTCAAAACATGAAATGGCATTTTTCCCAATTAAGTATTAGATTTGTGTCTTGACATCTTTTCAATACTAAAGCCAAATTGTGTAAACATAGCTCCAAATTTGCTCTAAATATAGAAAAGTCAACATTAAGCACCTACATGATATCCTTCTCCAAAAAAGAGAATTCCTATCACACATCTCTAAAATGTTACTAGTGTATTGCATAATCCAAATGTCACCCATCTAAATGCAAATGTTCCATAAGGACAAGTAAAGGTCGTTTTCTTCTTATCTTCTAGTGCTATAGCAATTTGATTATATCCCGAATTCCCATTTAGAGAACAATTGAATTCATATCTTGCTAACCTATCAAACATCTGATCAATGAATGGTAAAAGAAAATGATCCTTTCTTGTAGCCTTATTTAACTTTTAGTAATCAATTCAAACTCTCCAACTAGTTATTATTCTAGTGAAAAAGGTATATCCATTTTTAGTTTGCATAATGGGCATTCCTCTTTTCTTTGGTACCACATGTATTAGTGAAACCTACAAACTGTCTGAAATTGCTTAAATGATTTAGGCATTCAACCATTTTAAGATCTCATTATTTATTATTTTTTCACTACTGGACTTAACCACCATTGAGCTTTAGTTGATTATTTATGAATTTCTTCCATTACAATCTTATTCATGAAAATGGTTGGACTTTTTCTTTCTAAATCATTTATTTTCCATCCCAACGTTGACTTATGCTCATTCAAAACTCGAAGTAATTTTTCTTCTTCCAATTCTTTCAAAGCTGTCAAAATAATTACATGATATGTTGAATTTTCTCCTTAGTACGCATATCTTAGACGTTTTTTCAAAGGCTAATTCCATTTTTGGTTCAATAACTACACATTGGGGGTCTTATTAGTAATAAAGCATTTACTGCTTCTTGATGTTCAACTTTAACTACAAAACTTGCGTTTATGCTTTGAACCGGACAATGCTCCAGTAGATCCTCTAGCATATATTCCATGGTTATCTCAGAAACTCTATCTCTAAATTCGATACTTTTACAATGCTCTCCCTCACTTAGAGATTTTAAGGTCTTTTAAATGTTGAACAAAACTTCCTCATTAATTACTCGTAACCTTAATTCTCCATCTAAAACATCTATCAATGCTCGTGCAGTTGCCAGAAATAGTCTCCGTATGATTAATTGTACATATGAATCCTTTTCCATATCTAGTACTACAAAGTCAATGGGAAAAATGAATTTATCTACTTTTACTAATACATTTTCAGTCACTCCATTTGGATAAGTTACTAATTGATCTACTAATTGCAAAGTCATGTTGGTTGATTTCACTTATCCAAAACCTAACTTCTTACAAACAGATAAAGGCATCAAATATATGTTTCCACCCAAATCACATAAGACCTAATCAAACAAGTGTATTCATATGGTGCATGGAACAGAAGAACTTTCTGGGCCCTTCAACTTTTGTGGTAACTTCCTTTGTAAAATAGAACTAAATTCTTGTATCAAATTTAGTGTTTCATAATCTTCTCGTCAAACTTTTCCCGCCATTATATCCTTCAAAATTTTTACGTAATTTGGCATCTGCTCTAATGCATTTTACGAATGGGATGTTTATGTGTAACTTCTTAACCATCTCTACAAACTTATTGAACTATTCTTGATCTTTTTGTTTCTTGAATCGCTGAGGATATAGTAGTTATCGATTTAATAATTGTGGATTGTCTGGAAATTTCACTGTCTCTAGTACCAAGGCTTTTTCTACCTATCTTCCCTATCTTTTTTTGAGCTAAATCTGACTCTCCTGCTGGCGCAACTTCTCTTTGGTTACCTATGTCGCTTTCCAAGTGTTTTACATCTTTTTGGTGCCACTCATCACTTTACTTCCTTGTGTCATTTGTTGTATCATTTGGTTTCCTCAGATCATTAGTTGTTCTTCCATTTCTTAATGGCATTGCACGTGCATTCTCCATAGAATTAATGCTTCTGTTACTCAGAAACTGCCCTTCATTCCACAAATTCAAAGCAATGGCTAACTAACCAATCTCTCTCTAGGTTCTTGAAGGATTGTGATCTCTCATTGTCCATCATTTTCATAGCTCGATTCACATTTTCCCTTTCTTTCCCATGCTTCACATGGAGTTCCCTATTACTTATGTCAATGGCGTGCAAGAGTTTCTTAATTGACTTCAATGAAGTCACTTCTTCGCTGTGCCCTAACTTCCCTTGTCGGACTTGTTGATGGAATCCTAAAGCTAACTTCAATGCGTTATCAAGATCGTCATATGAGAAGTTGGGGTTGATGTATCCTTGGTAAAACTTTTGAGGAGCCATTCCTCTCGACCTGAAGTTTTTCCATAGCTCTGGTTGTTAATTAAGTTTATCTCCTTAAGCTCTATTCTTTGCTCCATGTCTATTTGATTTACCACCATGGCTTGTTGATTAATATGTTGTTGTATCACTTGCACTTTTAGACTTCGTTGTCCTATTTGAAGCTTCACCATTTGACTCCTCAGGTTGCATAGTTATGCCATAATTGTATCTTGTGAGTCAATCTCGTATACGCCTACTTATTTTCTCACTTTTGAACGTGTACTGGCTATACAGTTCTAGGACACAAGATCCAGAAGATCTTATACTTCATCCTCATCCTTGGTTAGTAGAGAACCACTTGCTATGGAATCAACTATTATTCTTATTCAGTGATTCATCTTATAGTAGAAAACCTATAGACGTGCCCATTTCATGTTCCATGTCTTGGACATCTCCTCGGCATCTCCTTGAAAATTTCCTAAGCCTTGCTAAGAGACTCATCATCATCCTGCTTGAGTTGATTGATTTACAGTTTCCTTTCACTGACCTCGACTATGGGATAGAACTTGTCTAGGAATCTTTCATTAATTTCCACCTATGAGGTCATAATCCCTGCACTAGGATTTAGCGTTTCCAAGCAATGAGAATGGGAAAAGTCCCATCCTAATCAACTCCTTTGTAACTCTGTAATGTGCACAGTGTCTCACTTTTCCAAGAAATTATCTACATGTGAAACTAGATCTTCATTTGCTAGCCTATTGAAAAGGTTATTTTCCACATGTTTATTATAGACAGTCTATGTTCAAACTAGGATGAAGTACTAGTCTTACAATCCTAATTCATATCAAGACTCACACTATCACATTGTGAATGAGTTAAGTATGTCATGTAATGAACAAGTTTTTCTAATCAACATTTTTTTGTGCAACACGTCAATGCTCGTGAATATTGTTGAGATTATCCCATTCTCCTAAAGCTTGCCAAAAGCTTAAAGATTTTTTAAGGTAGTTGAGCAAATTTGGTGGCAATTGAAATACGATTCTCAGGGATTTACCATACTTAATGGAAAAAATAGAGAATGAAGATTTCTTTTCAAACCCTTCCTAGCACCAAACTTAAAAGACCCAATCTTCCTGACAAGTCAATAATTAGACATGTATTTTAGTTATTTGTAGGATACTTTTAGATGTAAAGACTATGCAAAGAATCATAACCAAGGAATTGAAGGAAGAACTGGATTTATATTCCAATGATTCCCAGTGATTCCAAATTGCTGGCCAAGTAGGTAAAATAAGATAGCTTCGAATTGCATATTTTTCCAACGATTCCACTCATACACAAATTGCTTAGAATCACTAAACTAGATTTGAATAATTTAAGATAACTACTAATTGTTTTTGTTGGTTTGGGACGTTTACCGCCTAGAATACTATAAATATAAACTTAGGTTTTCGAAATTACTTGCTCATAAGTTCTTAGATCAATATTTCATTGCTCTAGGAGCTATCGTTTATTTTCATATTTTATTGCTTTATTGTTCTTTGATTGTAGAGAAGATTTGAAGGTTAAAGTATTTTAATCCATAGGTATTTATCTGTCTTTTTTTATATCATTGCAATGTTATTTTTATTATGAGTGAGTAGTTATTTGATCTAAGCAAAGTCCGAAAGTGAACAAGATACGTTTTGCAATTTACTTATGATAAGAAGATTGTGTGCTTAATGCTTTAAACTAATTGCACTCTTTGATTCACTTATTTAACATGTTATTATCTATTGATTATAGTCATGATCTGTGTATTGCATGCATAGTTGCAAATGTGTATTGTGATATATGGTTTCATTATCTATTTAAAGTAGTAACTATGATTATTTGAAAGGAAAACACCGTTTATATGTCCTAGAATTTGAAATCAAAACATGACGTTGAACTGGCTTTCCGAAGATGTTAGATTTAGTAGTTCGAAGTTCTTATAAAGTGTAATGTGGTTTTATTATGTGAAGTGAATATCTTTGTTTATTCAAAGGGCTTAGCTCAATAAAATTAGAATATGGCTCTTCCACCAGTACTAGGAGAATAAATGGTCGGATAAAGTTTGTTTACTTACTTATTATTAGAGTTTAATGATCTATGATACTTTATAAAGTGTGGTCATAACTATATGGATTGAAGTTATATGTTTGGAATGCAAAACCGGTTTATTTTTATTGTTCTTTATGTTTGTTTAGATACTTATTAATTATTGAATTAAATCAATTTGATTCATTTTAAATTTGAATTGTGTTAGTCAAGTTAACAATTAATATATTATAGTAAGTTAGTTTAATTACTATATTTAACTAAAGTAAAAGAAACAAAATCTTTAAGAGTCTTTTTTTCCCAAAGAAGTTTGATAAATCCTTATAAAGACGATTCCCACTTATCACTATTACAAAATATTTAAAGTATAATATAAAGGGAAAATTTATTGTATACGCTCGAAATGTGTCAATTTTTTGCGTTGTCGTGGATTTAAACATAATTTTTAGGAGTTTTAGACGTTGTATGGTTTATACACTTTCTCATTCTAATTCCACATGATCCTTAGATTCATTTGATCCTGAGGTTGATAGGACATTTAATCGTAATTTAAGATAACCACATCATAAGGAACACCAATCTACCAAATTGGAAGCCAATTATAACTTTAATACTAATAACAGTAATGATAATATAGAACTTACTTTTTAGGCAAGCTAATAAAAATTTCAGTACTTATGAATCAATGTTTATTGCTTATCTTTAGGGATTTCTTGAATTTGAACTTATATATGGATTCATTAGTGCTCTACCTAACTTCTATGATGAGAAAATGAATACCGACAAGAATTTATAAGGAAATATCAACACAAAGTCAATAAGATGAAACCTAAATACTGCACATTAGGACAAGTCAAACTTAAAGCTTTTCCTCAAGATTTGATAACCACATGGGCTCAAACCTTAGGCTCAAATGTTAGAAGCTTTCCTAGATCAATATATGGCTACAAGAAAATTAGTACTTATAGAAGACAAATCAAAGTCGTGAAAATTAAAGACAGTGAGGATTTTAACGAATTTTGTGACAGATTTCAAAGATTAATGTCATCTTGTCCACAACATGGATATATACTCAAAGAGCTTTATTAAAATACTTTTGTGAATGACTAAATAATTTTAAACAATTACGATTAAATGTCTTACGTGGTGGATCATTATTCGATGCTACACACAACAACAATAACAACAACAACATAGCCTCAGTCCCAAATTAACAGGGGTCGACTACATGGATCAAACTTTTCCATTGTGCTCGATTAAGTGCAATTGATGGTGAGCTTTGCTATTCGATGCTACACACAAGTTATAAAAAAAACTATTAATAAGATGACCAAACAATCTAAACAATATGGTGAAATGACTTATACATAAAGAAAGAAACATTATAAGGTTAATAATAGAATTAGTAAATTTGATGAAAAAGTTGAAGAATTATCTAACATGGTTAAGCTACTACTAAAATATAGATCAAATTAAGATAAAAGTGTAGATTTTGTAATGAAGTTACGAATCTTACAAATGCATGTCCTACTTTATAAGAAGAAAACAATGAAAATGTCAACGTAATTACAAACCAATATTCTGGTCCTCTTATAAACCAATACGATAACAACAATTCCTACACTGGAAACAAAATTCAAATCCTAGCTACAGTCCACAAAATCAAAACTATACCACGTATAGACCAAGACACCAACACAACCCATGCCAATGCAACAACCTCAACAAACTATTCAAGCTACCCAACCAAATTTAGAACAAATATTACACAACTTGTAGACCCAAATTCATCAAAATTTTGTGCAAATTACTCAAAATCAACTTAAAATCGATAAGGCTATTAACGAGCTAAAAAATTAATTTAGTTAAATGAATTTATAAATCAACAAGTTTAGTAATCAATCTAAAGTAACTTCTCAAACTACAAACACTAATAATCGAACAAAAGCTAGCACTTTATTTTGCGAAAATGAAAATGAAATGCGTAAGCAATAAAAGACACCAAAGAGAAGTAAAAAGAAATAAAAAATACCAAAAACAATAGAACAAGAAGAGAGAGATTATGGCAAATGTCATTTCCACTATGGAATAGATGGTTGAGCAACTAAAATTTACACCTTTTTCCTTAAAAGGGTTTACTCTTGGTATTTAGCCAAAGTTGAAGCCTACAAAGAATCTTGACAAAACTTTGAATTTGTTAACAAAAGCAAAGTGAACTATACTTATAATTTGAATGAAGATATGCATTTTAATTCCACCGTTTCATAACGATTGGCAAATGCTAGGGATTAAGAACCTAAAGAAGACATATCTAAACCATTTAAGAAATTAAAAATTAATGAAAACTTAGAACAAAAGATTTCATCCTTAAAGAGAATGCCTAATAAATGTTTCGACCAAGGAATGTTTGCCATACCCACCACAATAGGCGATTTTTTTTTATTGAATTTGCTATGTGTGATCTCAGTGCATCTATTAATGTTATGTTAGTTAAACTTTATAAATCATTGAAACCTATTAATCTCACTTTAGCAAACAATAACATTATTAAACCGTATGCATAATGGAAGACATCCTAGTACAAGTACATGGTTTAGTATTTTTAGCTAATTTAATGTGATAGAAATGGAAAATTCAACATCATCCAATCATTTGCCTATACTATTAGATAGACCTTTTCTTAATATTGCTAGGACTAAGTTAGATATTTTAAAAGGAATAATATCTATGGGATTTGAAGATAAGATTCTTATGTTCAAGATTAATAACGAACATAACTATGACACTTATGAGGAATATGATGAATTATTTGATAATGAAATAGATGATGATGAATTTTTAGACTTAAGAATGAAGAGTTAAGCAACCGGAGGATGGAAAAATCATTAACAAGATAGAAGTTTCAAGTTCAAATACAATAAGAAAAAGAAAAAGCTAGAGTCGAATCCCATAAATCCCAATGATCATGGAGGTACATACTTGCACGTTAAAGTCAAATGGGCTTAGTACTTCAAAACTTAGTGTGATACAAACTCCAATGCAAATCTCATGCCCGTACAATTTTTTTTACATACTCAATTGGATTTGAATTCACTTGCTTCTGAACGTCTCTTTACTGGATGGAACTTTGAATCAACCAATACGAGTGGTCATAGTTATGCCTATTCGCAGGGACAACAACACCGTACCTACAGACCTTTTGGTCATACCACACTTTATCAATGAAGATCCTCCTTTAATATTAGGAGAACCTTTCTTAGCTACTACTAATGCCTTCACGGATATTCTGAATAAAACGGTTACTCTAACAATTAATGGCCAAACATTCACTTTCTGCAATGTTACTAGAGTGGAAAACCCTAAATTCAAATATAGAGACCTAAACTACTTCAAGAAGCTTTAAGTCGACCCAATGATGAAAAATAAAAGCACTCTATTGGTGGCTGCCCATATTCTATGTTAATTAATTATATTTTTTTCTCTCGCTTTTTGACTCTTGTATTAGAAATGTTTTTGGGATTTTAATTACAAGGTGAATCCTATCAAGGGGAGTGATGAAGTTATTTTTACTTATATGACCTTTATCCAAGTCATATTATTTACTTGGTAAAATATTTATTTATTTATTTAATAAAAGTATTTAGTTAGTTATATGTCTCACTTAAATTTTCAATTTTTTGGACAATTCTACCTTAATACGAGTTATTATGAATGATGAATAAGTTAATTATCAGATAAATTGCAAAAATAGTAAAAATAGGCCTAGCAATTCCGAACAATCTGGATTAAAACAAGAAATCAGTGATAAAATCGGTAGTAGTACAGAAGAGATTTTAGCGCAAATTTAGAGTCTAGCAAATCATAGCGATTCGTTTGTATATTAGAATCACTGGTAAAAATCGGTGAAAATAGTAAGTCAAGTTCCATTGATTTATAGTGCAATTCTCAGCGATTCCACTTATGTAGCAATAGTTGGGCACAATTTTAGGTTTTTAAAACCAAAACCTCTAATCGCCATACACACTAAACTTTTCACATTTTCAAACCATCGCACCTCTTCACAAAATGCTAATTTCTTAACTAGATTTAACCATTCCAAGCTCAATCCCATAGTATTTTAGTGATTACCATCTCAACCTAGTCTTATTCAAACCAAAAATCTCAATTTTGGAGGAGTTGATCCAAACTAGGGTTGTGGAAAATCTCAACTTAAAGCTTAGAGGGACGATCTATTGGAATTCAAAAGCTTCGATCTGGAGACAATCACTCTCAAGAAAGTAATCACGTAAACTTTAGCTCTTTACTTTAACAAATTTTTTATTCAAATGTATCTCCAAGATTCTCCAATGTTTTTCTAAATCATTTTGTTAGAATTTATTCAATTTTGTTGCCTAAATGGTTTCTTGATTCCAATAAACGATGAATAGTGACCACATTAATCATTGATTTACATATTTAATAATTTTGAGACTTTTTGCTATATTTACGTATATTTGCAAATGGTTTACAAAAGCGAGTTTGCAATGAGTTCGAAGGTTTGGTTATGGTTTTATTTCAATTTAAGTTACTATAATTTTTAAGAGACTTATAATTTTTTACCTAATCGGTTTATGAAATTTACAAAATCGATTTTCTAGTTTACATTTTAGCTATCATTTAGATTCCAATTTTATTTTATTTTTACGGCAAATCTCAAACTAGCTTTCCAAATAGATTTCTCCTTTTAAAATAAAGGCTTGATTTTTACCAAATTTTTTTCGATAACAATGTTTCTGTCACTTAAAAGTTTCTTTACTTTTTGAACTTGAGAGTTTTAAAATTTGAAACAATGGCTGGAGGAGGTAGAGGTAGAAGCTCTAGAGAGGTGAAGGGAAAGACACAACTAGTGGAGAAACCTAAAAAACGTCCGAAGCTCTGACCAAACCAATTAGGCCTACGGGGATTTAGTGTATAACTCCTGAACTAGAGTACCAAAAGAGCCTTCTCCACCTTTAAGTTTTATCTATGAGGTAGAAGGAAAGGAAGAAAATGAAAAAACACCCACTGTTATGTTCCATGCCTATAATCTTTTTAATGCCAAAGTTATTGCTAGAATGGATAGCGATATTTAGAAGAATAGAAAGATTATACTAAAGAGGGTCTCAACTTGAAAAACGAGGTTAAGTATAAGCCTAGGATCCCAAACATAATAAGGAAAGGGAATTGGGGATTGTTTACTACATATTATTACACTGATAATGACTATAGGTCCTCATTTGAAATGGGGTATGAAATTATATTAAGAGAATTTTTTGCTAACATGCACAGAGATGAGGATAAAATAGTAGGCATAGTACGAGGAATACAAGTGGACAACACATCCAAAAGAACAAATATGTATTATGGTTTACCGGATGTTTATACGAGGTAAAATAATGAGTACCTTGAACCTGAATACATTTATAGACATCGCTTTCCCCACAAAATCATTAGGAATAGTTTCGAAGCTATTCCAGGGGATGATTTCCATTTTGATTCAGACGGGTACTAGAAACATATAAAAACCAAATATTTTCAAAAAATAACCAAAGCTTGGAGCTTTTTCTTGAACGTAAGCCTATAGCCTATTTTGCCACACTACAACATACTGAAATATAAGGTGGCTCTTTTATACCATAAAGCCCGAGGGATCAAGTATATTGATGTTGGCAGAATAATCTATGAATCGATTAGGAATGCCATAACCATTAAGAAAAATAAAAGAGTGCCTTCCCCTTGATGATTACTGAGTTTTAGAAACCAGATCGAGTTCTGATGAGAGAAATCAAGTTTGACATTTTTTGGATAAGACCATCATCAATGACACCAATGAGAAACTGAAGAAGGAGTCGAGATATGTTGACTTGGAGGAAAAATGAGTGAGGAACAACTCACAAAGGAAAGAGACCATAGCGAGAAGAAGAATATGGGCAGACAACTAATGAAAGTTAGAAGAAATACAAAATGTTGCATACAACTAGCAGACAAACCATAGACCAGAGCCACTTGTTGAAAACCTTTGTGGCATGTATGCAGATGAAACTGAATGGCCCAATTAGGGAGTTTTTATAACAGATAACCCGATTGGGGGAATAGACTACACCTTATAAGATCCTGAGGCAAACTACTAGTCCAAATAGCTGGATCATGGGGATCATTGTGATGATGTGATGTCTGGATGGTGGTTCTTATATTTTTTATTCTTCTTTGTGTTTTCTTTTCCTGATTGTTATTCATGAAAGTTCTATGATTGTAATAATTTGATTGATGTGGTATATGTTCAAAATTTGATACATTTGCTTTGGTGTATTACTCGAATTGATCTAATGATTTTGTTTAATATGTTTGATTTTATGCAATGATTTTGTTTAAATCATCAAAGAAATTATTATTATCCATTCAGCATATTTCTAATCTAGATGAGGCCTCGAGTGATGCTACTTTAACCAATTTTTAATCAAGATGAGCTATAGCCCGACTGTTATGACTCCATGTCAAGTTAAATGACTCCTCAATGGAAAGAATTGTCTCTGAATGATAAAATAAGGATCATTTTAGAGGAGTAGTAGGAGTACATGACTGAGAAAGAGCTCGACCAATGGATTGAAGGAGAAATAATACGAATAGAGCATGAATGCGAGGACGCCATGATACTAAATAGGTGAAAGAAATGATTGTTTCCATTTGCGCCACTGGATATTGAAGAGGAAGAGTTGCCCATTCAAACAATTTGTAATCCAGATGAAGCCTTGAGTGATGCTACTTGTGATAAGATGGATGAGTTCAAATCATTTGTTGACTATCTAAATGATGAGAAAGAGGAATATGACAAAGTACTTGAGTTGATCTCCATGACCATTTCTCAAAATTGCCCAACTTCTGATGAAAAAAAAAATCGAGAAGGAAGTTGAAGTCAATTTTAGAATGTCAATTGAGCAGCATAAAAGAGCAAGGAAAACCAACCTCTTGTGTTGGTTAGACCACCCAACCTAGTACGCATACGAGTTGAATTCCAAATAGGGGTAGAAGAAAATGAGCAGTTAGAGATTTTCTACACTGCTGAGACCTTAATGTTGGACAGTCCAAATGAGCTTGAACGTATGTGTTAGAGGATATTGATTAGCTTCAAATTCAGAATGAGGGCATGCCACTTTCATTGCCTAAAACCACAGTGAAGTCGTTTGTTGGTGGCTAGTTTCAAGTAGTAGGTGTTGTGTGATCGTTCACTTAAGTGTAGCCAAAGACTTCAAAGAAAGGTGCTTGTTGGGAGGCAACCCAACTTTATTTTATTTATTTCATGCATTTAATTTCAGTTTAGTTTAGTTTTTAATTTCCTACATGTCTATTAAACTCATTGATTTTTTTGACAAGTTAAGTCTATGAAAATAAAAGAGCACCAAAGGAATAAGAAGTACCTTGTGTTTAGTGTCTAGTTTGATTTTGAATATAATTTTTGTTTGCTCGATAGAGCATTTTTATTATATTGACTACTTATTTAGATTTGTATATTTCGAGACTTGGTTGGAAGTTAAAAACCAACTCAAGTCGTCGTTTTAGTGGCAAGACTTTAAGTAGAACCCAAAATTGTAAAGTCAATTCCGCCATCTTGTTGATGTTACCTTATGTTGGAAGACTTCAAGCTTCCAAGTCTTGGTTGAAGTCTTTTTAGTCAACTCATTGGTTCAATAGTTCCTACTTTTATCATGTTACTGCTTTGAAGTTTTTGTTTGTCAGTTGGATTGGATATAGATTTTATATGTTTTTGATAGATCTTAGAGTTAATTTGATAGTTTTATGCAGTAATTTTTACTCACTACCTTGCACATCACTCATTTCTCATACTTCACAGCTTCTTAAACAAATATGCTTCACTCCATTCATTTCATTTTTATTCTTCCATTTCTTCTTTAAATTGTTCTTTTAGAATGTGTAATGATTGTCCTACTTTCTAAACCTTAAGGAAAAGGTTCCTGATAAGTTTGGGGGTATTGCGAGTATGTAGGTAGATTGAATGCATGAATGAAACATATTCGTAATTTTTTCAAAATTTCTAACAAAATACATGTAATACAGTTTCATTTCATTTTAAAAATTGGTTGTTCGGTAGGTTGTATGAAAATTTCCATACATGTGAATTCTTAATTTTTGTTTTTCCCATACATTGTTTTAAGTTTAAATGAATGCCTAATTATAGCTTAGGATAATGGTAGATTATTTGAAAATTTAAATGTGGATTGATGTTGCCAAAATAGTCGAGACCTTAATTAAAGTGTAAATCAAAAGATTTTTTCTTGTGATTGGTCTACCGTACCAAGTCTAGACCAAAGAATGACAGTCTAGAGTCAAGGAAAAGAGTCAACTAAATCTATACAGATTTTAGGATAAGTTTGCAATCCATTTACGATAGAGTAATAACTTAAGAATAAGTTTGGGGGAATATATAGGCCTTGTTTTTTTAAAGCTTTTAGCCTTTAACCCACCGATTAAGTCAGCCCTAGTTAACCTCGTTGAGCCAATACAAGCTTAAAATCACACCAAAAAGCGGATGAATTCAGTGAACCGAGAGGTTAGCGCCTTTTAAAACTTTCAATGAACAACAATGCTTAATGCACACACAATCAACATGTATAAGTGCAATGTAATGGCGAAGAAGGTAGAATAGATGGGAAAGAGACATACGATTTATAGTGGTTCGATCTAACCAATCTACATCCAATACCTAACCTCCTCAGTTAGGATTTTTAATCTCCCACTTATATTAAAGATAAGAGTTACAACCTAGGCGTACAAGCCTCAAAAGCCTAATCATAAATTAAGACTTCCTACCTAGCCTCAACTATGTCCTCAACTATGTCTTCCTTGACTTAGATCCCACTATGTCTTTCAATTAGCCACTTATTTGAAATAAATGAATATAATGAAAATCAACTTTAAAAAGTAAAACAACAATAATTTCAATAAAAAGCAAGCTACGTAGAGCCTAACAACTTTAATGCATGCAAGTATGAATAAGAAGGAGATATGAGAATATATTACTGATGTTGCACCAATCTCAAACAAGAAACTGACTAAACCAAATCGATGAGAATCAATACGGTTTCAAATCAAATAAATAAGTAGTTTTATAAAAATCAAGTTTAAGGCCTAACTCTTGTTCAAATCAATCCTAGGGTTTATAAAAACAATTTTAACTACAATACCCAAAACAAATGTGTTCAAGAACGCAACAAATGATTTCCACACACCAAGCACAACAAAAAATGAAGTTTAAGCACAAAAGTGCTAGAAAAACAAACTTTCTAACAACCCCAAATGAGAGAGAATCAAATCAGTTCTAGAGAAGTGGTTGCAAACCTTAAAACACCTTAGTTACACCAGTTTTGACTAGGATTCGATAGCCTCAAAAGATTCCAAGTAGTTGAATACAAAAATCAAGACTATTTGATTTGAAAACTTAGACACAAGTAAGTTTTTTAGCTTGAGAGGAAAATAGAATTTCCTAAGTAGTTTGTTAATGGTTTTCAAACCTATTTAATAGTTTATGACAATTTTCTTGATCCTAGGACCTAAGATCAATCATGGATTCAAACTAAAGCTAAATTTGTAGGGTTTTAAAAAAAAACGTTCAGAAGACTGGTTACGATGCTAAGTGACATCACTAATGCGCTAATGAGTCCCATTACCGTGCTAACCACCAAGGACCAGAGACAAAATAAGTTTTGGTCTCAAGTTAGCAACTTCTTAACACACCTACGACTCAACTAAATCTCTGGGAACACATTGAACATGTTAAGTATGAGTAATTAGACTCGTTTAGACTGCCTGGATGATTTCACAAATCCCAATAATCAAAATTCACGATTTCATAAAACATGTAGGGCCTTTTTTGTAAATATTTTGCTTACTTTTCAAAAACCATTAAAATTGAGTTTGGTGCATTCAAAACCAATCCTTACAGTTTGCCCAAATCTAATGCATATGTAAAAACTCGTTTTCAAAATATAAAACAATTTAAACTTATGAAACGTGGATAGTACGAAAACTAAAACTTGAAATTTTAGGAAAATGTGGAAAACATGATATGCATGAATCTAATGCATTTGGCTTGCACAATTGGACTTATATACCTTACATGACTTGTACAAATTGTAATGTGAGCTTTCTGGTCCTTGTTTCCTTGTGTGAGCCGAATCTTAAATTTCACCAGCTATTTTTGACTTGAGCTTGTGAGAGCTCAATCTTCCTTTTGAACTTGTGATTCCTAGCCAAGTTTGGTATTGTGAAAAAACTTAGCAAACTTGTTAGATTCCTTTCACTTTGTTGCCATCAAAATCTCGGGTGGAGTATAAGTGACTAACAATTTAGTTTAATAAACTTCCCTTTCTTTATGATAAGAAACAATATGAACTTGACAATAAAAGGATACATATTGCGTGCATATCAAGTACTATCAATTCATATCAAGTTCATATTCTCAAGTTGAAACCATGAATTTCTACCGCTTTTGATAACATCAAAAAGTGGTACATAGCTCCGCTTCACAACATGCATGAATATGAATACAAACAAGGAGTATGAAAGCATTCCATCCACAGGTAAGATAATATAATAGAGAATAAAATAACTTAGAGATACACAAAATAAACATCCATGTCATTATGTACGAAATGAAAATGATTAATAGAGTTTTGTCACAAGCATAAAAAACCAAAGTAACGTGATACATTTATGGATGTGCATAAAAATTTACTAAGATATCCGAGCCTAATGCTCCCCCTATTAAATCTACTCCTATCTTCTCCTCCTAATGAGACGAAGTTCGACAGGCATAGTCGAAATCATGGTCGTCTCTCGTTGATCTACTAGGTATAAGATTTCCCTCAATACGACGAAGATGGTCGCCCTGATGACCAAAAGAGGTGTCGATGACTGTAAAATTATGCGTCATGTACTCGTGCATGAAGCCCAACTGAGTAGAGATGTAAGCCGAGGAAGGAGACATATTCGATAGAGGAGAGAAGCCAAAATACAATGGATAGGGTGGAGGCTGCGGCTGCGACTATTGCTGATGCTGCGAACGTGGTGAAGCTTCATAGGTTAGGGGTTCCTGTTGAACCTCATCATCGTCGCTATCACCATATGGAAATAGGAAGCTATAGTCTAGGTAGTCAAGCTCTTTGACGTCCATTAAAAGATCGGACTCACGAGGGTTCTCGTAGCCCTCGTAGTGCTCATCCTCAGGAGTTTCCTCCTCGCATATCCACCGCCGCTTAGTGTGAATATAACAATACTTCATGGCCTTCAGAGAGGCCATGCTAACTAGGTTGATATCATAATGTGGGTGACCCACTACATATAGATCCACCCGTGCTGCTACAAGAAAAGAGGTAATGATGCGAGCATAAGGGAGATGGTTACCACAGCTTGATCTAGACACCATATAAATGACCTTAATATGCAATAGACTGATGAGTATCTCTTGCATGAGAGCTCCAAGGAAATTGATGTCAAGAAGAGTGACATAGTTTTTACTACCTTCAAGGGGAAGAATGACCTTGTGAAGGATTTTGTGCAAAACATGAGGCTAAAAAATTGATGTTAGTATAAGTGACTCTGGATAGATACATTGTAATCTCCCTGTCATACCGTGTAAAGGAGTTAAGAACCTTAAGTCATTCAAACAACCATTCGCGAATCTTACACCCGAGAGTACTAGTGGGGGTGTGAGGAGGAATGTGAAGGAGATCAACTAGACACTTTGGAGTAATCGTGATGATGCAACCGCCAACCAATGATCAAATAATGAACTCATTAGTGGTGGCAAGGTTCAAGTAGAAGACCCGAACCAAGGAAGCACTGTAGGTATCCTTAAACCCGCAAAATGATACCAACCCAAGCTTGGCAAGAACCTTACGCATTAGGAGGTGTGCCTTGTCGAAGAATTCAAAATCGATGAAGATTGTCTTTTGGACCTTGGAATCTATTAGACGTGAGCTAACTGCCTCAAGAATGGATTATGAGCTCTAAGCACCATATTTGTAATGACCCCTTATTATAAGGAGGATTGGTCGGGATAGTGTTCGATGTGTCACTAACTTGATGACTAAATGACCTAATCTCGTAATGAGTGGTGGATTGGATACGATTAAAGAAATGGCCGATGACTCGGAGGCGCTACCAGATGATGGTTCAACAACTCAGCTAGTAAGGGGACAACAGAAGGATAAAGCGGGGATAGAATGGTTAGACTTAGGAAGGTTTGACATGAAGACAATTACAAAAGTAGAAAAATTAGGGCACAAAGAGAAAATGAAACTAAGGCAATGTTGGAGAGTGAAACGAAGGAAAAAAAAAACCTTAAAATGAGTAGGGAAGTAATGGAAATGATCAAAAATGAAGAAAGTTACCTATGATGCCTAAAGAAGATCTTTGGAGTCAAGTGGACATGAAGAAGATGAAACAACAACTTAAGAGAATGAGAAAATGAACACCATTTTTCGTCCTGGGTTGTTTAAAAAAACTGTTTAGACCGATATTAGCGCGCTATGTGGATGCTAAAAAGGATAAAATGTGTCCTGGATATGGATAGCCTAACGCGTTATGCAAACTTAGAGTCGACCTAGCGATCTAATAAGATGGACCTAGCACACTAATTGCTCTCTATAATTTTTGGGTAAAAATTTGGGATTTTTGAATGACATTTCAAATTCATCTCATACTCCATGGACACCATAATAACAACATATAACAAGGTTCGAATGAGCTAAATCATTCTTAAAAGGTCAGATTCAAGAATCATACCTAATTCTTGTTGAATCTTAGAAAATTGGTCTCTAGTCAATGGCTTAGCAAAAATATCAGCTAGTTAGTCCTCAGTAGACACATGAATCAGTTTAACATCACCCTTTTGCACATTATCTCTAAGGAAATGGTGCCTAATCTCAATGTGTTTAGTACGACATTGCAATAGCGGATTTTTTGATATGTTGATTGCACTTGTGTTACTATAATAGATTCTTGCACAACCAATTTGGATTTGATAATCCTCAAGATGTTTCATGTACGAGAGTTAAACACAACAAATGTCGGCAGCCACGTATTTGGCTTCAGCGGTGGACAAAGCAACAAAGTTTTGCTTTTTGCTAAACCATGAAATTAATGAATTTCCAAGCAAGTGAAAAAATCTTGAAGTGATTTCCATATCAACTAGACTCCCTACATAGTCGGAATTAACGAAGCTTATAAGTTCAAATCTTTTGGCTTTGTTGGACCACAATCCCAAGTCTTATGTGGCACTTAAGTATCAAAATATACGCTTGACACATTTTAACTGTGACTCTTTGGGCTTTGATTACAACCTAGTACAAAGACATACAATAAACATAATATCGGGTCTACTAGTAGTCAAGTAAATGAGACTACCTATCATGCCACAATATAGTTTAGGATATATGGGCTTTCCTAATTGATCTTTGTCTATTTTGATGGTGGAACTACTAAGAATGTCACATGCTTTCAAATTGTCAAATTTTTATTTCTTAAGAATTTCCCTCATATACATCACTTGATTGATGAAAAACCCATGCTTTGATTATTTGATTTGCGAACCCAAAAAGTATGTTAGTTCACCCATCATGCTCATTTCAAATTCATTGGACATTAAACACGAAAATCTTCACATAAGCATATATTAGATGAACCAAAGATGATATCATAAACATAAATTTTAACAAGGAGCATATCACATTTCTTGATCAAAATGAACAATGTAGGATCTATGTTCCTTGCTTGAACCCTTTTTCAAGAAGAATTGCACTTGGCCTATCATACCAAGCTCTAAGAGCTTGTCTCAATCCATAAAAGGCCTATTGAAAACGATAGACATGACTTGGATAAACATGGTCATCAAAACCTGGTGATTGTTCTACATATACCTATTTATTGATGAAGCCATTAAAAATGAACTTTTAACATCCATTTGGTATAGTAGGAACCCATTATAGCAAGCATACTCAAGCAATATTCAAATTGCTTTAAGTCTTGGTACTGGTGTAAAGTCTTCTTCATAATCAATGCCTTCCTATTATTATGGCCTTGAAACCAACCTAGCATTGTTTCTCACTATCTTACCTTTTTTCTTTCTTTTTATAGCTAAAGACCCATTTGGTGCCTATAATGATATAGTATTTAGGTCTAGGCACTAGTGTCCATACCTTGTTTCTTATAAAGTGTCCAAGTTCCTCTTATATGGCCATGATCTAAAATTCATATCTTAAGGCATCATCTATCTTAGTGGGCTCGGTTTCGGTACAAATGCAATATGTCCCTTATCTTGGTTTAATGAGAATCTAGTGGTTATACCTTTGTTTAGATCACATATGATTTGTTGAGAAGGATTTCTTAAAAGAAGTCTTAAGTTCTTTGGTACATTAGGTTCGATTTCCACTCACTTCTACTTCTTTACCATTGGATGTCTGAGCTAGAGTGATATCGTTATCATTATCAATTTTGATATTCTCCAATGTATACAACATTTGCACTTTAGGATCTATCTCATCAAACTTATCATAGATTGACTCCACTATGGTTTGGTTTAATATATTGAACACTTTATATGCCTTACTATGCATGAAACCCTAAAAAAGTGCATACATTTGACTTTGGGTCAGATTTGTCCAAATGAACCTTATCATTTAAGAAATGCAAGTACAACCAAACACCTTAAAGTAACTAATTCTAGGCTTTCGACCATTATGTACTTTACTAGGAGTTTTTTCACTTGTTTTAAGACATTCACCCTATTCAAAGCATTGCATGTCGTGTTAATGGCTTCTGCCTAAAAGTGTTTAGCTATATTATACTCGTTAATCATAGTCCAACACATTTCTTGGAGGGTTCATTCTTCTTTTCAACCAATCCATTTTTTGTGGTGTTCTAGGAGAGGATAATTAGTTTGTATACCCTTTTTCTAGCTCAAAGCTCCTCTAAGTTCCTATTGACAAACTCACCACCCCCATCACTCCTAATGATAGTAACTTTCTAACCCTTTTCATTTCCAAGTAATGCACAAAATTTCACCAACACCTCAAAGACCTCATGCTTATATGCTAGAAAGTTCACCCATGCATATCCAGTGAAATCCTTGAGAATGACAAAGCAATACGATTTTCCCTCTAGACTTTGCGCTTGGGTAGGTCTGAACAAATCTGTCACGGCTCGGTTCACCAAACGGAGTACCACCTGGACTAATCTCGTCATTAATCCCTAACCCACGCTATATATGACTTAACAAAGTATTAGTCAGGCTATAGATCCCATTCGTCTCGTTACACACTTTTTGTTCATTTAGATTTAATTTTAATTAACAGAGTTCATTAAGAAGTTATTAATATTATTTCAATTATCAGTGGAAAACTTAGAGGAGTACATGAAACAATAAGGAAATCTAGTCTCTCCACCTAATATACAACCCAAAGTTATACAAAAGATATAAGTAATAGATACAAAAAATTATCATCTACAAATGTACCAAAAACTATTCGTCTACGGCTCAGAACTACTCGTCGATCCTCTCCTTCCCTTGTCTGCTATTCGAAGTATCTGCACCCACTATCATAAAAAGACAATGAGTATTGTCATGTAAAAAGTAACACTAAGAGACTTTTATCCACATTTCCAAATATATTCAACAAGTATCTGAAAGCATTACAATAGCAATTAAAGCTGAAAAATGATCAAACCATACGATCCTGAAACTGACATTCGGCTAACTTGTAATGATCTAGGGCTGGTCGACTATTAATTTAAATCACATCAACTTTATTCCTCTATTTTAGGGTGAAGTTGTGCTCTATACCTTTGTAGAAGGTCAAAGATGAGATCTACACCTCCATAATTACTCATTTATATATTTAAGGCGACAACCCTGGTCCCATAACCCGTGTGTCACACAAACTAATGGTGAGATCTTGATATCTCTAAAAATCTAGTTACTCTATGTGCCACGCCCATCCCTATAATGGTCCTAGATATAAGAACTACTTTCATAATTCAAAAAGCGACACAATTTAGAAATCCAACAAAGTGATTGCATAATTGGTGCACAAAGGAATGGATTTAAAACAACATAAATAACCTACCTAATAGCATGCTATTCTACTTAATTTACACACTTAACAACCAACAATGACATAACAAGTGAATGAGAGTCAATGAATACCACTTAAACATAAACCAACACCACAATAACAAATTCAATAAGTGAGATGAAACAACAAAGTCCAACACAAAGAGTACAATAGGCTCATTAGTCCAAATGACTGCAAACAAGAAGCATAACCATAATGGAAAAGAAATGGAAATAAATATCTCAATCAGTTTCCTTACAAAACATATAAAGGCCCTACGCTAATCCGATCTCTCGACCCCTTAAAACTCATACCTAAACCTGTTGAATCGTCCCTAGGCTCGTAGTATCATTTGATATATTTAAGAATGTGTAGAGACCCTTAATAAGGATGTTAAATTTGTTTAAAAAGTTTAAATTTAACTTTAGAGATTGTTGTCAATGTGTTGTCTAGAGCACCAAATGCATTGGGTAGTTTATTTAGTGCACTAGTAACTCACTTAGCACGCTACCTATAATTACTAGCACGCTAAATGAAGGTAGCGCGCTAGCTAGGATGCCTAGCGCACTAAAAGCAAGAAATCCCAAAAATTTTGCATTTCGAATTTCTGGGTTTCCTCATCTAATTGGCCATCTCCTTTGCCTTGGATCCCTCTTACCCTCCATAAGGGACCCAACACATCCACCATATCAACGACCCTGGCATACACCTCATATATATATATATTAAACCATCAAAATATGCATGCATTTTTAATAAAACTCTAGAACGCTAACACTTTGATTGATCATAACTTGGTCAATTTAACTCAAAATTCCAAGCTTCATTAAAGCAAATTTAATGGTTTTTCATAGGAAATCTAAATATGTAACCCAATTTCGAAAATAACTTCATTTACTTTAGGAAATCTAAATATGTAACCCAATTTCGAAAATAACTTCATTTACTTTCTGAAACCACACAAAAACTAGAACTGAACTCACACCTCTAATTTTAACCAAAACTTCGCTAATTAAATGTGTAGATTGACTTACCTAATGGTGTAAGCCCTTAAGCTTGATCGTCACCTTTTACATCACCATAAATGCACCAACAACTTGCTGATATTTTCATCAAATCCTTCCTCTCCAGATTCCTTCTTCTCAAAGTTATGAAATAAGAATGAGTTGCATGTTTTATCTCATTCTATATATAAGTAGGTAAAATTGATTTATGGCCATTGATCCTAATGTACACAAGCATCTCGAGGGTGATCTAATGGTTGATATCTTGTTTCAAATCCATTAACTCTCCGCTATCTCATCCTTGATAGCACAATTTGTAACTCAATTAGTCTCTTGATGTGTCTACACTAATCTCAATGAACATCAAATGGCTATTATTTTATTTAACTAACATAGGCTTTATTTAATGTAAATCAAACATAGCCAAACTAAATTCAAGTATTTAAGCTACATTATTTTAAGTTAGCTTTCCACGTCACTCTCTATACCGATCCCACATCGACAAGCATCTCGAGGCATATCCCTACTAATGTCTCAGCAACTATATACAAGTAGCAATGACTCAATAAGTCTACACATATACATCACACTAGGCATCCATCAGTGAAACATACTATACTACTTAGTCCTTACACTGAATATTCGGATCGTGTACTCACTCTCGAGCCACGTCTCAAGTCGGTAACCCTGATTAGATAATAATGTATTTTTAGTAAATTCTGGGCCATATAGTCTTCCCTACTAGTAGAAATCTCATCGTCCAACTTAAACTTCATTTAACTATAAACTTAATCTCATAACGCAGTCTCATTTCTAAAATGGAGTCACTCGTCAATCGACCCTCACTTTTTCACCATTTAAACATATAGAAGAATTTATTTCCATTTCATTCTCACAATAATTAACCTAGCAAAAACTTCAAATGATACTAGCCCCAAAGTTTGTGTTTCTTGACTACCTCAGGTGGTTCCTTTGATCGCTTATACTGGGTTCGAATATTACCGTGGGTGAGTCTACACTTAGTTACCATATGTACAATATCATAATATATGGTACTCTGGTCAAAGTACTCAAGAGAAATCTCATTAGGCATAATTTTCCTTGTGGAAGCTTTTTAAGTGTGCTTATTAGGCATAAATACTTTTATCACCATATTATCTCATATGATATGGACTTATTTCAGTCTAGTGATCCATTTTGACTCCCAAATCATTAGTGTAGCTACCAATATACCTAAGTCAACAGTTCATGAAAAACGCAATAATAAATGCGTTTACTCACCAAGATCATATGCCACTTCTAAGTCTGGCTCTGTCTCCTCATGAGCTCCATGTTCTACATGTGGTTGCATGGCAGGTTGTAGATAGTCGTGAAGCTGTGGACATTTTTTAAGCATGTGTCTGATCTATCAACATTTGTAACACATTGGCTGGCTTCTCGGTACTGTCGAGATCTCCGACTGTGCGTCTATCTTTTTCTCCGTGGACTATTGTCGCTATCCCTTACACCATTCCCTATCTATGACGGAAGAAAATATGTGAGTTGTGGATACTGACAAGCTATGTGTCCAATCTAACGACATCTATAACATGTTGGTAATCTCTTCCGCTCTATAACTGCAGTCAGAGATCGTCCCTGCCTCGATGCATCTCAGCCACTGGCGCCTGATGTCTGTTAAATCTGTGACGGTGATGATACCAATCTTGCATGTGGTGACATGAGAATTCTACTCACTAATTGTGGATCGCAACTCATGACGTGCCCGTCTTGACAACATCTACAGCACGCCATATGTCTCACCTGCTCTTTCAACTTAGACGATCTCGAAGTCAGTCTCTACTCCTACACCAATACATACTAGTCTCTACTACCCTGAGCTTGCTGAACCTATTGCATTGGCTACGCTGACGTGCTCGACTGGTAAAGTCAGAATCAAAGATAGGCGAAATCACACTAGTCGAAGGTAGAAATGACTATCTGCTCGCAATCGCTGATGCCAATGAAGAAACGTGTACGTACTGTACTGCCATAGTGACTGGCATCTCTAATCCTAATGAACTAGATCTTTCAAACGTTTTCTTCAATCCATTGTCTTCCTCGTCCAATTGTTCTCAATGCAAGTGTAGCGTCAACCGGACCCATGTGAAATCCAAGAATTTCATAAACTTTATTGAGGATTAATTAACTATTTTCGGATTTTATTTATGGAAATTACGTATCTGAGGTGGGACCTGCATTATGGACCACAAATCATGAGCCTAAATATTATTTTTGTGTGATGCATTACTAATTGATATATTATACTATATTCGACACGAAATAAGGTCAAGTCAAAGTGTTGACGTGATGTCTGTGAGTTTCGGAGTGCGTTGAGAATTTTCTCAATTTTCGGCATTGGGGTATTTTTTTGAGGTTTGATGGAGGCTTAAAATAAATAACAAAAAAGGTACAAAATGACAATAAAGGGCAATAGATTTATAAAGGAAAGGATAAGTTTAAAGGGTAATTTGGTCTTCTTGATGATTAAATCATCTTGTCGATCCTTCATTCAAATGAAAAGCCTCATCATCTCGATAATGTCTTCCCATTCTCCTTTGTGTCTTCGCCAATATTTCGCGACTGTTTTTACCTTAAAATCGTGAGCTCTCTCCCTTAAAACGCTTTCCGTCAATCACGTTCTCTTCCACTCTGAGATCTCACCTCTCGACTGCTTTCTTTCTCTCTCGGTTCTCCAGTGAAGAAGGGGAAATTGGTCCTCAATTAAGGTGAGCTTTTGGATTTGAAATTTACTTTTGGTTAAGTTAATTGTTGGCTATGTAAATTGATTTAGTTGAAGTGATTGATATGGGAATGGAGTTATGTTGTTGTTGTTTGGGTTGAGTGTTGCTGGTAACGATGATGATGTTGTTGTTACTGTGAGAAGTCAAAAACGATAAGACGGTTGGTTTTCCTCCTCTGCATGCACGGAGGATCAGTTGGGCAGGTCGTGCCTTGCTGAGCATGGCACGACCCAGCCAAGCATTGGGAGGGCTTTGGCAAAGCCCAAGCTGATCCCTAGAAATGCTTGGGGACTATCTTGAGAGTTGCTCAGAGCAGTACCCATGATGATAAGGCCGAATGTAGCAAAGGCATGGCCGAGCCTTGGCTCGGCATTGCCGATACTCGGAAGATAATTTGATGATAATTTTGGGAGAATGAGGAATTTGGACTTAAAATTTCAATTTGGATTCGAAATAAATTTAGTGAGTTGTTTTGAAGTCAGTTAGGTGGTTGTATGATTGTTTTGATTGAAAATGAGAGGATTTCTCTCTTCAATTAAAGCAATTATTGATGTGAGTTTATATTATTGTTGTTTGTTGGTTTGTAAAGGACATAAGACCTCTCAAGAATATTCTCCGTCCTTGGAGAAATTAAGTTTTGATAGATTTGAGTAGTTAATTGATGAAATGCATGATAAATTGATTTAATAATATGAATAACATTGATTGGATGAAATTAAATAAATTACATGTTTCTTGAAAAAATGAAGGCAAATGGGCACTTTTAAGGGTTTTAAGTAAGATTTGAGATAGGCAAAGACAATAATTTATAAATTGAGTTATAAGTGATTTCGAAGTTAAATAGGTGGTTAAATTAAATAAATTACATGTTTCCTGATAAAATGAACGCAAATGGGCACTTATTAAGGCTTTTAAGTAAGATTTGAGATAGGCAAAGAAAATAATTTATAAATTGAGTTATAAGTGATTTCGAAGTTAAATAGGTGGTTAAGACTCTAGTTGGAATTCATGAATAAGTTTTTATTTATTTTGGAATCCAACAAAGAGTTTAGAACCTATTTAGAAGTTCTAAATCATGGAAAGTGATGAGGGGTATTTGGAGATCTTTTAAGAGTTGTTGTTGTTGGTTAAGGATCTTAAACTCAGATATGAGTTTGAAAATGCTTTTAATCCCATTATGAATTGAAAATGAAATTTTAAGTATTAAGATAGATTTTCAATTATAAAATGTAAATTTTATGGTTTAATAAGACTTACGAATGTATGTGAAAATCAGGGAACACATAAGTGATGTTTCGTTATCAATTTCAAATTGGTTGGTATGTAAGTAAACCCTACAATAGTCTTTACTATTTTATGAAATTTATCTTTGTACTTACATTTGTTTTTAGTCTGCATTGTATTTCGCATCATTTTTGGTCATGCACACATGACATCCGGATAGAGTTGCCCTTGTTTCGGTCGTAAGAGTGTGAAGTGCTTCATTTTAGACTAGACGTACTGCAAGCGTCTAAGGCGGGTAATGTCAACTCTAGGGTAGCATGCATTAATACTACAAAAACTTGATGATTTAAAAACAGAAATTCCCGTTTCTAAACCCTATGAATTTTGTTGCTAAACGATTTAGCAACGGAATTAGAAACATAATCATATCTCTATTTAAAACGCTCGATGCTAAAATAATAAATGGAATTTTAGGTTTGTTGCTAAATTTAGCAACGGACAATTCGTTGCTATCCATTTGAAAATGAAGGTACGATTTTCTACCTTTTGGAAATAAAATTAGCAACGGACTACGATTTTGTTTCTAATTTCATTTCTAATTAGTAACGGATTAAGATATTTTAAGGTTTTGCTTTCCGTCTCTAATTCTGTTGCTATTTTCAAATGTTTTTTTTAAATCCATTTATAACCAAGTAAAGAGAGCACAATTACAGGAAAATAAAAATTCAGTAAAATTCACAAAATTACAAAATTAGTTTCATAAAACATGAATTTCAAAATTTAACCCAACATTGTAGTCCATAAAAATAATTTACATAAACATAATCAAACCTTATAATAGAAATAGACAACATTCAAAGACTTTACATAATCATAAAATAAAAAAGGAAATACAATACGTGACTTGACTATTGAATTTCTTTGTTGGAAGGATCAAGTGTGAAACTTTAATTAATTGAAAGGCTCCAATTTCTTGGAGCGAAGGATCTTTAATGATGTTCTTCTACAAGAGCCTTACCTAAAACATATATACAAGAAAATATTTAATCATCAAACCTACCAACATATAAATTAAATACAAGTTTGTAATGACTAAAAAAACAAAATCTAATACATCATAAATTGTATTCTTACCCTTGGAAGTCATGTTTCTTGTAATTGGAGAGAGAGTATGCATGAGATAAGTTAGGAGTCCTCCTACAACAATGTCATTAAAGCATTAATAAGCTTCATAAAGGCGGTTCTACAGGTTGTACAACTTGTGCACCAATATAAAACCTTGACATGACAAAAGAGCAATCAAAACTCAAAGGTTTGGAACTTGTTGAACTTCCTTAATATATAGGCATTTGTCGCGACATTTCAATTTACATCTCAAGTAGCTATTCACACTAAATATTAAAACATACATATTACATGCATCCAAAATCTCGAAAATAAAGGTGAAAACCACTTTATTTCCGCCACGAAACCTAATAAATAAATAAATATATGAAGTTCAAGCGAAAAAAGGCATTTCTAAAATGGTATTGCGAGAAGGAAATTAGAGAACCAACTAATGCCCTATACATTTCACAACATGGAAAAGTAAGAGAGTCCAATTTAACCTTAGTTTTCGCCTTGGTCGGTGCACTCGAGTACCTCCTTGCGAGTTGCAATGGCACAAACACTAAACTTCAAAACATAGCCAATTGAAAAACACTCCAACTAAAATCATCACAAGAGACGACACTAATAATAACTCAACATTTCAAGCAATAAGTACATGGTCGAGTACTTCTTCCATATTGAAACATCAAATCTTGGTTGAAATTTTGGGATAGCTACCAATAATGACTTTAATCTAGAATGAGAGCAACTATCATTACATCCATTACTCAGACCAAACATATTTTAACAGTGTATCGAAATTTAAACAGATTAACCTTTAAATGTCTAAAAGACTCTAGAAAATTTGTGCAGACGTATGCAAGGGATAAAGTACAACGACATCATATAGACTACTGAGAGTTATATTGAAAAACTACATTACCAAATGGACTTACAAAAATCAAACAATATTTTACTCGCTTTTGAGAGTTGGGTTCCATATAAATTTCCAAAATTTGTCTCGTTTTGGTAAGTCTTTGAACCAAAAGTTATATTAAAATGTTACTCCAAGTCATGAAGGTTACAACAACAAACAACAACAACATAGCCTCAGTCCCAAATTAACTGGGGTCGACTACATGGATCAAACTTTTCCATTGTGCTCGATTAAGTGCAATTGATGGTGAGCTTTGCAAACCATTCAAATCCCTTTTAATTAATGCATCCCATGTTAACTTTGGTCTGCCCCTACCTCGTCGAATTTCTACAGTTTCTATTGAGTCAAGTTTTCTAGTTGGGGCATTTGTAGGCCGACTTTGCAGGTGACCAAACCATCGCAACCGCCCTTCCCTAATCTTGGTATCAATTGGTACTACTCCTACTTGTCTTTGAATTTCTATATTTCTTATTCTATCTTTACGAGTTTTACCACACATCCACCTAAGCATCCTCATTTCTGCTACGTTCACTTTATGTAATTGTTGTTGCTTTACCGCCCAACATTCACTTCCATAGAACATAGCTGGTCTAATTGCGGTCCTATAAAATTTTCCTTTTAACTTAGTAGGGGCATGTCGATCACAAATCACCCCTGTTGCACTCCGCCATTTCTTCCATCCAGCTTGAATTCTATGTGTGACATCATTTTCAATGTTACCATCATTTTGTATGATTGATCCTAGGTATCTAAAGTGGTTTACCTTATGAACTTCTACTTCCCTAATTTTACCACTCCGTCATCTCGATGTCTAGTGTTTCCAAACTCACAGTGCATGTATTCAGTTTTCGTCCTACTCAACTTAAAGCCTTTAGATTCTAATGTATTCCTCCAGAGTTCTAATTTCCTATTCACTCCATTTTTAGTTTCATCCGCTAAGACAATATCATCTGTAAATAACATACACCATGGTATATCCTCTTGAATATGTCTAGTTAGTTCATCCATAACTAAAGTAAATAGATATGGACTTAAAGCCGATCCTTGATGTAGTCATATCGTAATGGGAAATTCTTTTGTAGCTCCTCCAAACGTCTTTATACTCGTTACTACTCCATCATACATATCCTTAATAGTGTCTATGTATCTAGCATGCACTCTTTTTCCTTCTAGAACCCACCAAAGAACATCTCAAGGGACCCTATCATATGCTTTTTCTAAATCTATGAATACCATATGAAGATCTTTTTTCTTTTCTCTATATTTTTCTAACAATCGTCTTACAAGGAAAATTGACAAGCATTCATGCTTCAAAAAAAGTAAAAATCAAGAACGCGTCATTTTCTTTGTCAAAATTAAAATGTTGTACTTGAATAATCAACAAAAACATTACAACAACATCATATAGACAGCTGAGAGTTATATTGAAAAACTAAATTACCGAATGGACTTCGAAAAAACAAACAATATTTTACTCGCTTCTGAGAGTTGGGTTCCATATAAATTTCCAAGATTTGACTCGTCTTGGTAAGTCTTCGAACCAAAAGTTATATTAAAATGTTACTCCAAGTCATGAAGGTTACAAGCTGCATAAATGTATATAACATTGCTTCACCTAAGTTATGACAATTGACAAGCATTCATGCTTAAAAAAAAGTAACAATCAAGAACGCGTCATTTTTTTTTGTCAAAATCAAAATGTTGTACTTGGACAATCAACAAAAACATTAATTTGTTAAACAAACAAGACAAGAAAGTGAGCTAAAAAACACGAGATAAGAAAGTAACCATGAAAAACTATGTGTGCGTTTTATTTTCTAAGTAAATACGCATTGAGCTTCGTAACTCAAAAATAAGGAAGCAATATTATAAGGCTTCACAACATAACCAATATCACAAATATAAAATCCTACTCACCAAATGTTCTTTCTTATAAGGTCTTTATCAATCAAGTGGTATGCGAGTTCCACATGCTCACTACTACCTTCCTACATTTGATGGATAGCCAAAAAAGGAAAGAACTTGTATTTGCTTGTAATAGCATAATGCCAATCATGCTACCTACAGGGTTGATTCCACAGGACTTGATTTGCTCAACACAATCCTAAAGTTACTAAAAACCTCACAATACTTGCGCTACTTCTAATGTAAAATTAAAGCAAAGCATTGTTTATTTAAGTAAAACTGCTTAAAGCTAAAAGTAAATCATTCTTTATGAAAGAAAAACTATATATGCTATAATTAATGAATTTAAAAACACCAAAATAGAGCCTTGCTATTAATTAAAATTAGCCTACAGCCCTATGCAAAGCTGATGAACACTACAAAAATACCAAAGCAACCATTCAAAATACCCGCTAAGGGAACATGAAATTAGATGAAACGAAGTAATGGGCAGTTGTTGATCAGCTGACTTTACAACAAAAACAAGCAATCATTCAAATTAAATACCCACAAAAAAACATGAAATGAAATAATGGGTAGTTGTGAAATCTGACCTTAGAGGGTTGCCCTAGTTGAATCCAAAGCTAGAATTGACAATCATTGCCGCCCAGAAAGCTACAAAGACCATGAAAAACACATCTGTATATTTCCTATGTTTTGGATTTTGGACATTTGTTCTCTTTTTGGGCTTCTCAAATTTCTTTGTGTTTTTTTTTTTTGTCTGTACTAGTATTGTAATTTGTAGTTCTCTTTTGTGGGTCAAGCAAAAGAAACAATTGGATGATCATTCATTGCAACCAGTTATAAATACCTCTCAAACACCATTAACTTCAAATGCAAATAAATAATTACGTATTGTCTTCATAGCGAAAATAAGGAACAAGGAACATGAGAAAAAGACAAGAAATACATCTCTTCCATCAGTTCTATTATTAGTCTTTCCTCATTCTACATTATACTTCCAATTCCTAACACAATAATCAATGAGAACTTTATTTAATCTCTTAAAGTCCGCTACTAGCCACATTGTCACTTGGTGTTTAATTAAGTCTCACTTCTCCTCCATTGGTACACTATTCTTCTCAAAGATCCGTCTATTCCTTTCAAATCAAATATACCATAGCACTGCCAAAATCGATGCATTCCATGCTATCTTGAATATTTTAGTATAATTATTTAAATCGCTATGGGAGAATATAGAGTCCCAATTGTTGATGATCACTAGTCCTACGACATAGGGTCGATTAGTAGAGATGTCAATCTTAAGCTGCGTATATTTTTCTATTGACAAGCCCGATCTATGTTATGTAGCATTAATTTTTCTATTGACAATGCAAGCCTTTCATATTGACTTCATCCCGGATTGCCAACTTTCCCAACTTTATATTGTTTATATATAATAATGTTTGACAAACAGACACTCATCTTGTTCTATTTTATATTTCTTTAGTTTATTTCTTATATAGGGTTGGCAACCAATATATTGGACTTATTAATTTGTCTTAAATTCAAGCAACTGAATAGCAAATTAAACAGACAAATTAGTCCCTATTGAAGACAAAATCGCTCTCTTAAACTCAAATCCCAAAATCCCTTAATTTTCTTCGAAGCACTCTCTCGCTTACTCAAAAATTTTGTTACATTCAATGTACATACTTATCAAAACTCTAAAAAATATTCATCAAAACCAAAAATTCCTCTCCAGTAAAAGTAACAATTGCTCTCACTTATAAACCTCCAATGGCCGCTCCTCTCCGTCTGTTCAATCTCTCAATTCTTCTCCTACCCTTTACTCCATCTGCCACCAATCTCCACAATACCAAGACTCTCCTCTCCCAATAAGACCACTTACCCCATCAAAATCCTCCTCACTAAGACACAAAACCCATCAATACCCCCAAAAAACCAAACCAATGTACACTTCTAGTCCTACATCATGATTTTGCAAGCACATTTGAAAAACCTCCTGTTCTTGCCAATTACACACCACCCACCAAAGAAGAAATTTTTTTTCTCTTACTAAGAATGTGAATGCAAAATCATACCTCATTCAAGGGAATCAAGAAAAGAGAGAGGCGAACATGGGCAGTCGGATGCGAAGATGAACGCCACAAAGGAATGCCCTGGAGTTGGAGCACGTGGCAGTGAGAAGGCAAATACATTAATGAATCTCTAACATTGTCATCAAGTTCAATATATGATACAAAAAATAAATTACAGTTCATACCTCATTCAATGGATTTGATGTTCTAGGTTAAGGAGGTTGGAGCGAAGAGGTGAACAGGAGGAGTTCGATGCCTCAACCATTCATGCTTGGTTGAGGTGGAGCACGGAGGCGAAGAGGAGGAGTTCGACGCCTCAAACTTTTTTTCTCACTAGCTGTGTAGGACGATGAAGAGGAGCAGTTCGATGCCTCAACCAGTTTGACGAGCATCAACTGCAAAATCCTTAACTAGTTCTCCTCTTGACTCCAGTTGCTCTTCATCAACGATTCGATTTGGGACCAAAGAGGAGAAGACCAGGGCGACAAAGAGCAGGAAAAGGGTTTAGGTTTCGATTTGGGGGAGGGGTAGTGGTTTTGAAAAAACGCAAATTACAAATTACTTTTTTAATTCTTTTCTCATACTTATTTTTTATGATTTTGATTATTCTTCTAGCATTAAATTGAGTGGAGTGAGAAATAAAAGTATTATATCCTATTATTTATCATACCCAAACTCTTTTAGCCCATCAAATTCAATAGTTCAATTCTCGAAATCAATTTAGTAGTATAGTTTTATCAAGAAAAAAATTAGATGGAAAAGAATATTGCTTAAAAATAAAATAAAACAAAAAATGGTTATTAATTTTTCTTCTTCTTCTTTCTCATACTTCTCGATGCCAACTACATTGACTAAGCATGCTCAGTCACATTCGATTAATATAATGATGGTTCATGCTCTCTCTATGAGATCGAACTCAAAGTGAAAATTAGGTCCATTTTAAATGAAGATGGTTTAATATAACTTTTTTTTAGTTGAGGAAAAAAATATATAACCAACCCATTTCAATTGGTCACTCATTTCATTTTTTTTAAAAATCGATTAAAATGGGTACGTTGCTTAATTTGTCTTTCAAATAAATAAAATGGGTTGGTTTTCATAAAAAAGAATGAGTAGATTTTCATTTCACAAAAAAAGGCCCAACTTTTTTTTTTTCTTTTGGACTGCAATTTTCTTTTTCTTTTTTTACTTTTTATAGGTCTTAATTCATCACGGCTAAATCTGACACAAAAGACTCCATCTCCACTAGTGTGCATATAGGCATGCATCTCGATCTCGTCAACATCTTTCTCTACTTTCACATTGACCTCCATTATCCTATGAAGCCTCTTTTGAGATGGTTCCCACTTCTTGATCTTCTCAAAGTTCCTCACTCCATCGGAGTAGGATGTCTTAAGTCTGATGAAGTCCTTGACAAGCTGGACCTTGATTGATATGCTGGAAAATGTGGGCGTGGGGAAATGGTAGAGTCCCAGATGTCTCTACTACTGGAAGAGTGTGGCTTTGGTATCACTTTTTGGAATAACTATCTTCCACGATCCTAAGTTAGAACTTAGGCTCTCCTAAACTTTATAAATTTAGAACATGATACAACATGTGACTATGGTATCTCAACTTTGGAAAATTCCATAAATTGTCCATGATATTCTAGAACTTAGGCTATGATACCAACTATGACGACCCATTCTCAAACTAGGGCACCGCCCGGCCTAATCCCGTTATTAAGCCATAATCTCACGATATATGACCTAATAAGGAATTAATCACCATTTCCAAAACCCTATTACATACTAATTATTATTATATATATATATTTTTAAATGATTATATACATATCCTATGTCCATACATAAATCATAGTTAATTAAAATTTTGTTTACTTAAAACTTTATTAAGCGAAAGTCTTAACAATCTAGCAGAAGCTTTTAACATTATGCCTAACAATTGTGGAAAAACCAGGGAATAAATGTCACATACATATATATAATGAAACGAAGATATATAACTTCATGTGTATTGTCAAGGTACTACTCACTTAACCCATAACATATAACCCAAAATGATACCATATACATATAAAAACAATACATGAAAATCAAACCTACAAAATCTGGTGTAGCATTACTCCATTGGTTCGGAGATAGTCGCTAATCTTCTCGTTGCCCAGTCTACTACTCGATGGCTCTTCACCCATCGTCACAAACTAGATGGTGAGTATATGAAAGTAGAAAGTAATACTGAGAGACATTTGTTCACATTCCCAATTATGCAATAAGTGTAAAAAATCATGATAAAAGTAACTATGCTGAAAAGAGAACATGCAAAGAGACACTTCAGCTAAACAACATGAAACTGACACATGGCTAAGTAATAATGATCTAGGGCCGATCGACCGTGATCTTCATCACATAAGCCTTTCACGATATGGTTTTCTTTCTATTGAATATAGGAAAATCTATGGTTTTCTAAAGGCTATCCTTCTATTATGAATTATGATTTAATGATTCCAAGATTCCATGTGATATAATTTTAACTAGGTTACAAGGTAATATTATGTTCTTGTGTTCAAATGCTATCCAAGATATTACATTGTTTAGTGGAGGTTTATTTAGATATTTGTTTAGATATTTATATTATATTGACTTTGAATTTTGTTTAATTAAGTTTGTATTGAATTATTTAAATTACTTTAGTTAGTTTGGTTAATTAATTTAATAGTCATAGTTTTTAGTTATTTAGTATTTCAATTCCCGTATATTTAGATTAACTAAATCAAGAAAAAAATAAGAATTACTTTCCTTAGAATTTTGCAAAATCCCTAGGGAGACTATTTCACATTTACCACTACTACAAATAATAGGAAAATATAAGAAACTACTATGCACACTTGACACGTGTCAATTTTTGGCACCATTGCTGTGGATTTTTTAATAATTTCTTTGGATTTTAAACATTGTTTGGTCTACACACTTCTTCGGTTAACTTCTACAAGATCTTTACATTTGTTTGATCCTGAAATAGATAGAACTTTTAGTCAAAGTTCAAGACAACAACTTGAGAAATATTTAGTTACTAGGATGGAAGATAACAACAATAATAGTAATGATAATTTCATTAATAATAATTATGATAAAAGAGTTATTAATAATAATAACAACAACAATAGAGAACTCACTTTAAGACAATCAAATCAAAATATTATATAATATTACCCTGTGTGCATAGCATACACCGATGGTTTTCCTCCATTTGAATTTAGATTTAGATTTATTAGTACCTTACCTAACTTCTATAGTAAAGACAATGAAGTCCCACAAAAAATTATAAGGGAGTATCAACATAAAGTTAACGGGACGAAACTGAAAAAAGGTACCCTAGAAGAAGTCAAACTTAAAGCTTTTCCTTTTGCATTAAAAAAATCAAGCACATGATTAGTTGTTCTATCTCTTCCAAGATTCAATAACTACATGAACTTAAATATTAGAAGCTTTCCTAGATGAATATATGCATGCTAGAAAAATTAGTTCCTATAAAAAATAAATCACAATTGCAAAGATGAAAGATGTTGAAAACTTTAATAAATTTTAGGATAGATTCTAAAGATTAATTTCTTCTTGTCCACGACATGAATATAGTATAAAAGCTTTATTAGAACATTTTTTAAAAGGGACTTAATCTTTTCGAACAATGGTTATTAGAAACTGTATGTGATGGAACTTTATTTGAAACAACACCTACTTTTGCAAAGGAAGTAATAAATAAAATGGCTAAACAATCTAAGCAATATGGTAAAAAGATTGAATCCTCAAGAAATAGACTTTATGAAGTTGATAATAGAAAAAATAATACGTTTGATGATAAAATTGATGGATTATCTAATATGGATAAGTTGTTAATTACTAATAGATCTAATTAAGTTAAAGCTTATGGATTCAAAAATGAGGTCACACATCCTTCGGATGCGTGACCTACTCTCAGTTATGGACCTCAAGATCAAAAGTGTAATACTTATAGACCAAGAGCTCAAATACAATCAACACCTAATTAGCAACCTCATCAAAACGGTTGATCTATGAATTTAAATTTAAAGCAAATCTTGCATAATTTTATGAACTAAAGTCTACGAGAATTTACACAAATTTCTCCAAATTAGATTAAGGCTGATACTACTATTAATGAATTGAAAAATTAGTTGTCTGATGGATTTACTAATAAATAGGTTGAGTATACAATAGAGTAATTAAGTTAAAACACCTACTCAAGCTATTGCTACTCCTATTAATCAAGCACAAGTCAATGCTTTATTCAGTAATGAGAAATATATACCTATGACTGGAAAAATACTTAAAATGAGGTAATAAAAAGAAAATACATAAAACTATTGAAAAAGAAAGAGAAAAAGAAGTAGAATTGATGGCTAATATCATTCCTACTTGAAAATAGATGGTTGAACAATTGAAATATACACTTTTCCTTAAAGGCTATACCCGTGGTATTTAGCCACAGTTGAACCTTATGAAAAATATTTAAAAAGTCTAAAATTATTGATAAAGATTAAAATGATTTGATTTCTAATAACTCTAATGAAGATATGCATTCATATTCTACCATTCCCCAATGATTAACTGATGCTAGGGAGGAAGGAAAAAATATAAATAATTACTTGAAGCCTTTAGGAAAATAGAAATTAACAAACCATTGATGGGATCAATTATGTAAATTTATAATTATGATGAAGTTTTGAAAGAATTCTCTGAAACTAAACATAAATATTTAGAAGAAGAAAACTTAGGATAAAAGGCGTTTACTTTGATTAGAAAGAAAATACCAGAGAAATATTCTGAACTAGGAATGTTTTGAATACCTATTACATTAGGAACTTCTTTTATAGATTTTGCTATATGTGACATGGGAGCATCACATAATGTTATGTCACTTAAACTATATGAATCATTGAAAATATGTTCATTAACTAATACACCTATTAATCTTACCTTAGCCGACAACACAATTATTAAACCTTATGGTTTATAAGAAAATATATTAGTAAAAGTAAATAACTCAGTATTTCCACACGACTTTTATGTCTTAGATATGGAAGACTCTGTTTCATGTAAATCTCTGCCTATACTTTTAGGAAGACCATTTCTTAAAATAGTTATAACATAGTTAGATATCTTTCAAGGAACAATGTCTATGAAACTTGAAAATAAAATTATGACGTTTCATTTTCATTTAATGATGAAGGTGTCTATGATAATTTCGATAAATCCAATAATGAACAAACAAATGATAATTAGTCTTTAGAATTAAATAATAATTTAAAAACTAAACCATATGTTATTAATGTAGCAAAAATGGAAGACAAAAATGTTATGACACAGAATGAACGAGTTGAAGATATTTCAAATCAAAATATAATAACTCAAAAATGGAAGGCTAAGCGACTAAATAATATTGTGAATGACCTTAAAATGGAGGAGTTTAAAGCTACAAAGAATAAAAAGAAGAATCTAGCAATTGTCATGCTTGATGATCCAGGAGATATACACATAAACATAAAAGTCAAATGGGATTGGTATGTTAAAGCTATCGGTGATACATGCTTTAAAGCATACTACAAGCCATTTCACTTCTTTCTTCATACTCAGCTGGAGTTTGATGTATTTGCTTCTGAAAAAGTTACTTTACCAATTTGTTATTTAGTGAAACCAGTAGGATTGGTTACTAATATACCAATTTAAATTGACAAGTACATTATTCCCGCATACTTTTTGGTTATGCCACACTTCATCAATGAAGAATCTCCATTAATCTTAAGACAACGTTTCATTGCCACTTCACAAGCTGTCATGGACACTCTAGCCAAGTTAATCACTTTTAGGGTGTATGGCCAAGCAATCACTTTTTGGAATTGCGCTAGAGTGAACAATCTTACATTTAAATTTATAGAAATGGTTTAGAATAGTGTGGTTAGTTAAGCCAACGATACAAAAAATGCTCTATAGGAGGCAGCCAATACCCTAACTTTACTTTAAGTTTTTGCATTAGGATTAGTTGGCTATTTTAATATCCTCTCAATTTTTTACTCTTATAATGGGGATATTTTAGAAACATAATTATGAAATAATATCATATAAGGGGGATGATGCATTATATTGTCTTTATGTATTAGTTTTTATGTTAGTCGGTTATTTATTGTAATGAAATTATTGTTTAGTACAAATCATAGTCAAATTCTATTTTTTTTTGAATAATTTTACCATTCTATTGGACATATTTGTGATAAATATATAGAAAATCAATTAAATTGATAAAAACAGATGAAATAGGCTAGCGATTCTAGTTTGTAGTGGAAATTGCTTATAAAATTGACAGAAGTTTGCCAAATTTTTAGTGTAATTCAAGATCGATAATTTGTCATCGAATTGCACTTATAACTAGTATTCTCTAAACTAATCGCTGAGCCTCCAAGGCTCATTTTAAGCAATTTGGGCAGTGGTTTCTCAACGAATCCATTAAATCCCTGATTTGTTGAGAAACAAAAAAGCATTTTTAAAGACAAAAATCCAAAATTGCCACGTTTGTTCACTTTGCACTCACAAACTAGTGCAATTTTTTATCTACATACCAAATTTTTGACTAGATTTAACATTCCAAAGCTATATTTTAGTGTATTTAATTGATTCCCACATCAGTCTTGACACATTCAACCTAAGATTAAGTGAGTTTTGAGAGTGTAGAGCCAACTAGGACTTGAACAAGGAGAATTTAATGTTGGAGCTGGGGCGAGTCTTCTATTGGAGTTTTAGAGTTCTAATCTTAAAAGATTCACTTTTAAGGAGGTAACCAATGAGAACCCAAGCCTTTTATCAATAATATTTTAGGTTTTTCATTGATTTTTGGACTTTTATTTAGATTAGAAGTCGAATTTCAAGATTTTTACTATAAATTGGTTTTAATGCCGAATGTTTTTAATTATAATGCTGTATGGTATGGTGTGATAATTCTTTTCTTGATATCAAAATTTGAAGTATTTTTAGTATACAGTGAATGGATTGAATTCTACAAGCAAACTAATTTTAGTGTAAGTTTCAAATGAGTTTGGGGATATTTTTTTTTATCTATTGCATGACTTTAATTTTACACTAGGAACCACTAAATGAATCAAAGGAGCACAAAGAACTATTTTCAATGATAAACATAGCGATTTGTGAATAAAATTGAATCACTGACAAAATCGTAGAAGTCGGTTACGAGTTCTTTAGATAAGAACAAGGAATTTAAGTTAATCTATAAATTGTATACTTGAGAAACTATGACATTAGGGCTCAAAATTGGCTCTCTCTAGAAGCATTTTTCTTAGCCCTCTATTAGACGTAAATTAGTTTTTATTGAGTTTGTTTGAAACTACATTGGAACTTTGTTTATTTCATTAAGTGGTAGTTATTTAATTAGGTATCTCAATTAGATTACTACATTGTTTATATCTAACATGATTGAGTAGCTTATAAATCTAAACAGAGCCTAGAAATTATATACTTTTGATTGTAATATAGTTATAATCAAGGAATCATGTACTAAATATTTTAAATCTAATCATAAAAAATTATGGTTTTTATAAGTTGTTTTTGCATATTACAACTAATGAAGATTGATATTGTATGCATATATGCAATTGTGTATTATGATATTTTGATTCTGATTCAATGTCTATGATTATTAATAACAATTATAGAAGTAGTAACTAGGTAGATTTACAATTATAAGGATATGACTTATTTTCCATTGAACATAAGAAAATTGATGGTTTACTAAAGGCACCTATTTTGAATAGGCTCGCTAAGGGCACCCCACCAATTCATGAAGGCACCCTCTTATTGAGGGCACAAAGAAAATTACCAAGGGCACCCAAAATTAAGGCCTGAAATCCCGAAAATACCCTGCCACCAAAGTAGAGGCACCCCACCAGCCCACCAGACCACCACCTTGCTATTGAACCCTCGAATTTGAGATCAATCCATTGCAAGCAACCTACGAACCCCGGATTTGTCTTTGTTCCTCTCCTCTCTCCTCTGTGGTAGGCGGTTTCTGGCTGTGCCGTTCGAGTTTAGAGGCTTACCGAATTGATAGATTTGGTCTCGACATTAGGGCTCGGATTCGTCGTCGTTCTCGCGCTCAGGTACGTTGATAATCTAATTAAGTTGCATTTGGTTGAGTATTTGTTATGTTTGTGTAGGGGTGCATTCAATGGTACGTGCATTGCGAATTCGTGGTTGTCGGCCACACAGGCCAGAAAAAATTAGTATAGTCTCGACCAAACATGACCGAGAAGAAGGGGAAGTTTTTGGGAACTCGTGGTTCTCGGCCAGAGAAGAGAGAATATAGTTTCAGCAATGAGTGGCCGAGCCTAATTTTAGTATATTGGTCACGCGTCAACAAAATTGTAATTATGTTATTATTTTAGGTAGCTTAACGTTGTGACTGATCTCGGACATCATCTCACAATAGTTATTCGAAGTGTATAATTGATGTCATGTCGGTGATGTACAACCGAGAAAGTAGTAGTTGTCTCGGTTGTGCATTACCGAGACTTATATTGCTATCTCGGTCAAGTGTTATCAAGATTGTTATGGTTTTCTCAAACCTGCTTGACCGATACTATAGAAATGGAAGATTTTGCTCTTATTTTTATATTCATCTTCTGTTGTTGTGGCAGATACTTACATGTTGTAGTCTTCTCAAGTATGGCTCGTTCGAAAGCCCCGGTGAATAGGGAGGAGGTTGGTATTGAGGTGTCAAGGGGTAATCGTGGGCAAAGCGGACTAAGACCCCCGACGATATCTTATCGGAAAGAGAAAGAGCAAGAGAAGGTGGATGTGAAGGGAAAGGGTAAGGTTGGTGGATGACGTGCAAAGAAATTAGAATTGCACGATGAGGGTTCAAAATTGACATGCAGCGACACTTAGATCTTGTTGCTGCCCGAGGCGAAGATGAGGCTCATGCATAAGAGTCTAGTAGTAGTGACTCATTAGCACCGACGGACACCACAAGTAGTGATCGTAATGTGGGTGGGAGTACTAGTGGTGGAGGTGCCCATAATGAAGGAGAGTTACAAGGGCATGGGGAAATGTGTGCTCCTTTCCCTGGTGGTCCCGAAGATGGATCATTGTTGAAAAGCTTTAAAGATCACATCACATTAACGATTTGGAGTAATGAGGTATATAAATTTTCGTTGAATGGAGTAGTTAAAAATTCTGGGTTTTCACTAAGTTGACGGAATGTTTTTTGTTGTTGCGGGATCGTCCGACACTCAGGTGTATCAATCACGGTGCTCAGATCCAAGAATGGGACTTACAATCATGCCACCTTAACATCGCAGCCTTTAGAGGATTATTCAGCGCTCTGGGTTGAATACGCTGATAGACTGCTCATACCCAAGGCTAATAAGGAGGTTATCTCTGTCTTTGTGGAGCGGTGACAGCCGGAGACGAACACATTTCACTTACCATTTGGTGAAATGTTGATCTCCTTGGAAGATGTGAGCATGCTCCTGAAGATTCATCTGACGGGCAAGGTGGTGGCAGTTGAGAACTTTGCGAGGTACACCGACGAATCTCGCTCGGATGCGATTAAGTTGGTGTCCAGACTACTTGGTGTTAGCATCGAAGATGCTGAGGATGAAGTGAACATCGGGAAGGGGCTCACAGTGCAAAAATGTTGGCTGAAGAGTCGATGGTGCCCCAAAGCTGGATCGAGGAACACAACTTATCCTCTTGTATAATGCACAGCCCGGGCGTACTTGTTGTACCTACTTTCTTCCACCCTTTTTGCCAATAAGAGTGGATCTCGGGTATCCATTGCGCTGTTGAAGCTTCTAGAAGATTTGGACGACGTGGGAAACTATACATGGAGTGCAGCTGCATTAGCCTACTTGTACCGACACTTGGGGTCTGCCACCAGAGTACAAGTTTCTCACATTGCCGGCTACCTCACATTACTTGAGGTTTTTTATTAAATCGACTAGACTTCTTTTCTAAGTAATTAGTATTTATTTTTACATTTTTCCTCTAACTAGTGTTGTAACTATTTGTAGGGATAAGTGTATGAGCATTTCAAACTTAGGCTCGTCATACCTAGTGTAAAATACATGGACTCCGTGCAACCTCGTGTCTGCAGATGGGCTCAAAAGCACGAGACCGTGATGAATCCTGACAAAGTTGGGTCCATTAGGCGAAAATTAGATGGGTTGCGCCCAAGTGAGGTGAGATACTACACACTTCTTGTCGGTAAATGTTGCATTTAGTTTATGATTAGTAATTATGGTTGTCTACGTTTCATTAGGTTACTTGGGACCCATCTATTAATCACCGAGAGAATAGAGTTGTGCACGCGATGGCCTTCTACAGTGGCACACCGAAGTACATGGATGTGGTGGAGCCCTACCATCCGGAGAAGATTTTGAGGCAGTTTGGCCACGTGCAATCTATACCAGATCCTCCATACTGGCCATTGGATGCACATCGAGGCCATTCCGCACTCAAATACTCGGTCAAGTATGGGTTCCAAGCAGACAATTGGGAACGTTGGAGCAACCATTTGTTGGCCCCCGAAGTTCGCGGTGAGAATGCAGAGTTCGAGTTTTTGGTTACACTGGACAATCTACCTTGGTTCCTCAAAGTCTCTCACCTATTGATCACCAACCCGAGGTACTTTGATGACGACATGGTTGCCACGACCATCGCCGACAATGAGTTACTTGAGGTATCGAATGTGGTATAACTATTATGTAGAAGTGTTAGCCAACTCTTGAAAACCCGAAATGTATTACATTAATGGATTTCATTTTCTTTTCATCAGCCTAATAGGCGGGCGTTGGACGCGGCATTAAGGTGGAACTTATTACCGCCGGAGTTGTGTACGTTGGAGTCTGCAAGGCAAACGGTGAGTGACGTTGTCAATTTCCTTTCGGGGAGGAGTTTCGGTCCCATGACCACCACTACCACCCCCACCACCGCAACCGGCACAATCGATACATCAGCCCCTACCGAAGCAACCCCTAGACAGTCTCAGCATGATAGTGTTGGGTTTTGGGGTTCATACGCAGCGGAGATTACAAAATAGTTTTGACAAAAACCCCAACAGGATCCGAATCTAATTCCATTAAAAACGTTTAAACCATGAAAAACTTAATCATACCTCAATCACAATATACCTTTCTGAAGGTCGATCGATCTCCAAGGCACTGCCAACGACGAACGCCCTCTATTAGCAGGCCACACACGAACAGCGGCCGAGATTTGAAGTGCTAGCTTCGAGAGAATACCAAACCTTTTTGTTTCTCTCCAAAACGATCCAGAGTATACCAAAAACCCTAAGTCGTTTCTAAAACGAAAATAGAGTTTCGGCCTTTTTTCTTTCGTGCCTGTGTTCTAACTTAAAACGTCTATTTATACAACCCTTGTATATAGACGGTTAAGTAAATTACACATATACCCTTACTTAAAGAAGTATAAGTGTAATACACCACAAGGACGTTTCTGTCATGAATTTTATCACGTAAAATTCATTTTTCTGAATCATCTTAAAATCTCACAAAACTATTCTTAGTGTGCGACCCAATAGGCTCATACAACGTTGGCAGTGTACCAAAACACATTTTGGTATACAAGTCATAAGCAGTCTCTAGCAAGACATTATGACTACCTAAGTTGTACGAATATCAAATCGATACAACCTAATCAATAGTGTATATAATATCCTTTTGTCACACGATATCCTTTTGATCAAACATAAGGCATGGAATTGTCATCCAACATGTTCAATCGTACTAGTCTCGATCTCTAGGTAGACTGAAAACATCCAAGTGACATTGATCAATATCAATTCACTTGGACTAGGCCTTTTAATAGTCTAACACATCGAGGGATCCACTAGATATCTCTCTTTATATGAGAGGGACAAATTCTATCTCGATTACACAACTTCATCACATTGCTCGCACAGTAACCAATCACAACCTTTATAATCGTCCGGTTAAAGACAACGTTTAATTGTGTCAAATTACTGTGTTCCTAATGTTGAAATCTCTGGCAATCTCAAGTCAGAGGACTGAAAAATATACCTATTATGAGAAACAACTATGACTTAATCCATGTGATGTTCTCATAGCGGGTCGGTCTAGTACTTTGTGCCCTAACAAGTACTCGTGATCTTGATTCGTATCCCTATACGTATAATAATCATATGATCATCAATCAAGACTCACACTAGTCTTAATTCATTATAGTTCCCAGTATAATGATCGACTAGGGACATTTAGGATATTTCTGTAAATACCCATGGATCTTATTATAATGTAAACATGCAAATTAATTATAATAAACAGCAAATGAAATTCTCTATTTTATTGACTAAAAGTATTCATAAAGACAGTTAATGGATTGACCTAGGGCACATACCCCATCAGATAGCACTTCTACACATTTCACCCCGGCTAATGCACCACCCGCAACGGTCGATGCTCGCCCCCCAAAGAGAATGCATGGCAAGGAATATCAAAGAAAGAATTTAAAGAAGCTAAAGGAATGAAGGAACAACAACCTTGGTTCATCAGTAGTTGCTTGAGTTTTTGTTGGATTGAGGAACAATTAGTTGAGGTTTTGTTGAATGGTTGTTGGATGGAAAATGTGGCATATGGAATATGGAACTTGTCATACTGTTTTTCTGTTCATTGGAGTAATTAAACTGTATTTGTTATGTTTGTGTATTGAAACCATTTTGTGTGAGTGAGTTTTATTAGGAAAGTAATTGGTGAATATGTTCAGCTTATGCAAAGTGCTCCATGTTTCTTCTTATGGTATTACGTCTGTTCCATTAATTCCGATTTCTCCCTTAATATTTGGTTGTTTCGATCGCTGTGGTGCTGTTGTTAGTGTTGAGTTATGTTCCATTAATTCTTATTTCGGTTGATCGTCATTTTTGCATCAGGAAAGTAGTCTCGGTCATTCAGGGCCGAAACCAAGAGAAACTTCCCGGCAGTGCACAACCGACATGTCCAAATACATCTCAGACTTGTTCCTCCGACATCTTCTGCTGCTCCTCGTTGACTTACGACCGAGAATGATGTAGACCCCGAAACCTCGTCTACTTTCGACCTTGGCATACCGAGAAGTTTCTATGGTTTTCGGTCTTGGCATACTGAGACGTTTCTATGGTTTTCGCCTGGTTAGTGCCGAGAGTTATGCATGGGTGACGGACTGGCATTGCCAAGATGGGTTATTTTGGAGCATTTACAAACCAAAACACATTAACAACATCACTTTACAAACCAAAAAACATTAACAACATCACGAATGACAACCACAACATATTACCAACATTACTTTACATACCATAACATATTAACAACAAAGAGTCGACATACCATAACATATTAACATCACTTTATATCACTTTACATTGTCAGAGTAAAAAATATTTACATGCTTGTTGGTATTTCGTAAAACACATTCCTCAAACTACGGAGAATCTAAATCTACCACTGATAGAGCTCCTTCTTCAGAAGGTACGACTGGCACGATTTCAAGAATGACAAATCCATTACGCCATCCTTTAGCGCACTCCTCAACATATCGTTCCCACGATGGATATAAGGATGGCAGCGGTGCATTCACAGTCAACTTCACCTGTCAAAGTCAAAAGTACAACAAATAAGCTATTGTCACATACCCGATTAAGGTTGAAAAAAAACCAATTCACAAAAAATCTACGAACTTACCCTAACCCAATGGATATTCCTTTCCTTAATCATGTCAATGATAAGTCTGCTATGTAACGACGACGGTGGAGCACTACGTAGAGGAAGAAATGTCAAGGCACTACCATGCGAGAGGTTTATTAGAATGACATTAAAGGCCGTTGATATTAACAATCTCATGTCTGGAAGTGTCAACCATTATTCGAAAGAGGCATTAACATCATTATCTGGACAATGCACGACATTCTTGACATTCTCGTAACTCGTTCCAAGTACTTCCCGCCAAAGGTTTTCATACTCGATTATCTCATCTAACATTCTTCTACGTACTATCCTCCGACCATCTACATCGGGAAGTCCTAGCCCGGAGGCAACACATCGATATCCACAATTTCCATCGCCTAGCACATCGACAGTGCACTCAACATATGGCAACCAATCTGGTTCTATGCAATGAGAATAAGCCATGTTAGATTCACTTTGGGTGCGTCGACTCGTACGACACATTTTAGGCCCCACTTTACTTTTCGTTTTCCTCGAACTAGAAGCCTCTTCTGTTGATAGTACGTATTCAAATCCACTAGGAAATCTCGTAGTCGAAGAATCGTCTTCATCATGTATTCTCTTTGATCTTTTCTTATTTCCTCTTTTCAACATACTTCCGATTGAAGACCCCGGTGTCCTTCCCTTTGTCTTTATTTTCGTAGGTGGCACAACTCCCGGTGTAGATGAAGGTCGACTAATCTCCCTAAGCTGCTGAATAATCTTGATGCGATCGTCCTCATAAGTGCAAGCATGAAACCTTTACAACACTCATTCAATCTCCTCGTGCACATTCTACCCAGACCGATCCACAGGATTCTCAAGTATCATACTCAACTTTTGTCAGTACACATGAATGTCCTCGAGAGGGATGGGTGACCCAGCAAATTTATGAAAATTTAGCTCGTATTTACAAGGAAGGCCATGTGTGGTATGTATCTTGCAACCACAATGAGTTGAGTCATGTCCAACATCCTCTCCATGTTCTAATTCATCTCTAATTAACTTAAGCGCCTGTTGAGAGACATAACCACGCAATCGATAATATAACTCATCAAAATATTCTTGTTGGACTACATTCAAACTGAGCTCAAATGATGCCTTGATGTTGTTATGTTGGATCCTAAGGATACCATTAACCACACTCCACAAAGTCTCAAAATTTGCCTGACCGTTGCCAAGATGTAGCTTCACGCAGACTCAACCCTCTGTGTTGTTTCCACAAAGTGCATAATTCAATTTTCCATGTCGATACAAATTTCTCCTTGTAGGTCTTTACCCATGTGTTATCCAAGTAATCAGTAAAACCCTTCACATTCCCGAACTCGCAACGCAAGTCATTCATCCTAAGTTAGAATAAGGCCTCCGACTTAGCATACATCACACTCGTCCACCTATCCATGAAATGAGCGAAGCCTTCGTTATCCCCAAACATCTTCTTAGTCTTGGCCAATACTAATTGTTGATGTGCCAAGAGCAAAGTAGGTGAGACGATGATGGGAATACTTCTTCGATGACACTAATAAGGCCTAAGTCCTGATATGTAACAAACACGTCAAGTTTAGGCCACCCATCCAATATGGATGTCAAGTTCTCAAGTGCCCAAGCATAATTTGCATGACTCTCTGATGATATGAAAGTAGACCCAACGGGGAACGTCAAATACGTTGAAGTGATGCCAACAATTTCCAACAAAGGCATTCGATACCTATTTGTTTTGTAAGTGCAATCCATCAAAATTACCAATGAGAAACACCTTAGCAACTTGATTGAATCAGGATGTGACCAAAACAAATCAGTGACGATATTCGTATCGGCATGCTTCCTATGCCACAACATCCACTTATTCTTCTCCAATATGTGCAATAGTTGTTGCATTTGAGTCATCCCACTCGCATCCTCAATTTGAAATTTTTGTCGTGTATTATATATTGTCCGCATTGTCGATAAGTTCGTAACATCTATTTGCTTCAACATATTGAGGATGTCTATTGGTTTCACATTACCCTTTGTCATCTGCAGCACAACCTCCTGCTCTCCCTTATCCAATCTTCCAATAAATGAGTGGCCATCCAAGTTTTTGGCGAGGTCGTGATTGTGCCTCCTACATATGACAGTCACATACCACAAAGAGTCATCATTTTCCTTGATGTTAATAAGGAAATGGCATCCACATTTCTTTGTACTGGTTTGAGTCCTCCCCGTTTCCTCTTCTTCTTCATTTCTTGGTTTCAAAGAAATTTTTGCCGCTTCCCAACTCTTTGTGACATTCCCCTATATGTACCAGACCTCTCACATGCAAGTTTGCCCTGTGCTTAATCCCTCCAGCATCAAAGTGTTTCATTACTAACACAAACTTGTTCTCCCGACCTATCATTTGAAACCATGAAATTGCTGATTCTCTAGATGGGAATGTTCTACAAGGTGTAAACGCATCCTTGTAGTCCGAAAATAAAGTAGAAACCGACATTACTTGCAGTAAATTCACCAAAAAACCCAAAAACCCAAATTTTCGGTTGTACAAGTCCGAGACTATAAGTACAGTTTCGTTCATGTCCAACCGAGACCTACGAAATATTCTCGGTCGTTCCATACAGAGACTATGACTTTGTTTCGTTCACATCGTGACATGAATTACGGAGAAGTTTCGGTAGATGTTGACCGAGACATTTTTTTAACTCTCGGTCCTGCGAGGCCGAATCAATCGCACACGTGAAAAATCATCTGAAAATTTGAGAAACCACAAATAAAACATATTAAATTTCAACAATTACCTCTTGTTCTACCTCCTATTGCACCATTGCAGTACAATCTTCCATTTTATAGTGCAAATAAACTCGGATTGCTCGAATTTACCAAACCCTACGTTGACAAACCAAATCATCAATTTCACAATTTTTGATCCAAAAAATAGTTCCTTCAAAGCTTCATATGGTTGTCAAACATTGTTACCTTACTGTCGGATGATGTCAAGACGCAAGAATCGATACACGCTCGGCAAACACAATTGTGGCTTTAGGTTTTACTTGTGATCCAAGGTGGTGGGGGGTGCCCCAATTTTGCTTTGAAAATAGTTTGTGGGGTTTCAGTGAGTATATATGAAGGGGCAAAATAGTCATTTACATTTTAGACGGGAGAATTACAAAAAATATGGGTGCCTTCATGAATTGGTGGGGTACCCATAGCGACCCTCATTTTGAATTAGGATTTTACTATTCAAAGATTCCATGTGATAAAATTATATCCAGGCTATAAGGTATTGTTATGTTCTAGTGTTTGAATGCAATCCAAGTATATTAAATTGCTTTAGTGGGGGTTTGTTTAGATATTTATGTTATATTGAATTTGAGTTTTGTTTAGCTTGAATTACGTTAAATCTTTTGAATTAGTTTAGTAAGTTTGGTTAATTAAGTTAGTAAGCATAATTTTTAGTTATTTAGTATTTCAATTCCTGTATGATTAAAGTAACTAAATTAAGAAAAATGAAACGAAAAATACTTTCCTTAGAAGTTTAATCAATCTCTTTGGAGATGATACCCCATTTACCAATACTATAAATAATTAAAAAATACGAGAAATTGTTGTTCACGCTTGACACGTATCAAGGCTGATCAGGAAATACACTTGCAATTGCAGACTCGATATGAACAGACATCCAACTCCACGTGCGATTAATGGGGGCTAGTCGAATGGTGCGATACACATTGTCGAGAAAGATCATAGTATAGCAAATACATTTGTGGTACATGATCAGCAGTTGGAGCAAATGACGATATTTATCTGCGCTTAGTCTTCGGCCATTGCAACACTCACAACCACTTTCCTCGAGTATCCCTAAGACGGTCGTCACCCTACTTTTCCAAGCTAAACTCTTAGCTGCAGTGATTGCACAAACTACATCTTCAACCTCAATTATAGAGATTACCTCCATCATGACACCGCGCAAATGCATGTTTGAGCACTCACTTTTGAGAATTTTTTGTTGCCTAAAGCTAAGCTAACCGAGGAATTTGTGTGTTTCTAGCTAGGTTTATTTTATGGAGGAGACCCGGAGAAGGTTGGAAATTGATTGTTAGCAGAGGAGAAGCTTTATAACCTATTAATGTTCCATGACAATATTCAAGCTAGATTGTCTACGTACATGCTGACAAGTCAATAATTAGACATGTTTTATAGTGTAATTTATGTTGATTTTAAATTTAATTGATGATATTAAACTAGGTATTCTCTTGCTTTTGTGATTTCTAGATTTAATTAGAAAAATGAACAAATGGAAGATAAAGAGGAATAGGAGTAAAATAGTCAACTGTATAAGAAGTCCAACCATTAGCCACTGATTTGAATTTACACAAGGAATCGCCATCTAAAACAACAATAGAGAAGTGCTAGCGAATAATAAGGGAATTAGAAAATATACCAGGCATCGTCGACTTAATCAGTGGAGTTCAGAGAGCTCAACTCAGTGATTAACTCTACGATTTATGTACAAAGTGGAATCGGTGATAAATTATAGAGGTTGGTGATGCGTTTTTTAGATAAGAAGAAGGAACTTGAATTCATCTACGATTTGTACACTTAGGGAAACTATAAATAGGACCTTAGGGATTTGAAATTACTCACTTCTTTCAGCTTTTTGCCTTTATAAGCTTTTAGTGAATTTATGTGTGAAGCTACATTAGAGCTTTAATTTATTTGATTATGTCTTTCAATTATGTTATTATGTTATTTATTTCCAGCATGAGTGTGTAGTTTGTTAATTTAAACAAACCTTTAGACACGTATATACTTTTGATTGCCATGTAGTTATAATTAAGGAATCATATAATTATTGCTTTAAATCAATTCATACACGTCAATCACGGAATTAATAATTTATTTTTATGTATTTCAACTAATGATTCTTTGTATTGATTGAATAGTGGCCAATATGTTCTAAGTATAGAGTATCTACATCTATGTATATCGTTATTGATGACAATTATAGAAGATATGACATTTACCACTACTTTAGGGTAGCCTTAATTTTTAAGAGATTTGTAAAATCCATGTAGAGAAGATATCCCATTTACCACTACTATAAAAAATAAGAAAATACAAAAAATTCTTATGCATGCTCGACACTTGTCAATTTTTTGCGTTGTTTCCTGAGATTTTTAAAATGATCTCTTTGATATCTTCTTGTTGTATGTCATATAATGTGTATAAATTTTACAAGAGAGATTTCGAAATTCGAATTGAAGTTTTGATTCATAAATTCTTTACCATGTTTTTATGGTGAAGATAATGAAGATGCTTAAAAGTTTATTAGGGAGTTTGCACATAAAGTAAGCCCAATAAAACCTAAGGATATAGAAATAGATTATGTTAAACTAAAAGCTTTTCCTTCTGTATCAGAAGTTCAAGCTTTAGATTGCTTATTCTACCACCCTCAAATTGTACAAGATCTTGACATCCATTTGATCCTTAAATAGATAGAACTTTTAATCGAAGTTTAAGATAACAACAACTTTGGAAAAAATTACTTAATAGGATGGAAGATAATAATAACAATAATAATGACAATGTCATTAATAATAATAATAATGATAATAGAGTTATTAATAATAATAACAACAAAATAAAGAACACACTTTTAGACAAGCAAATGAAAAATTATAGCATATGAGCCTATGTGCATAGCATATCCCGATAGATTTCCTCGATTTGAACTTATATATGGATTTATTAGTGCCTTACCTAACTTCTATGGTAAAGATAATGAAGACCCAAAGAAATTTATAAGCGAGTATGAACATAGTAACGGGATTAAACCGAAAGAAGGTAATCTAGAAAAAGTCAAACTTAAAGCTTTTCCTCTTACATTGAAAGATCAATCACAAGATTGGTTATTCTATCTCCCCCAAGAATCAATAACTACATAAACTCAAATGTTCGAAGCTTTTCTAGATGGATACATGCCTGCTAGAAAAATTAGTTCGTATAAAAAGAAAATAACAGTTGTAAAGATGAAAGATGATGAAAATTTTAATGAATTTTAGGATAGATTTCAAAGATTAATTTCTTCTTGTCCACAACATGGATATACTCAAAGAGCTTTATTATAATATTTTTATGAAGGACTCAATCACTTCAAACAAAGGTTATTATATAGAGTATGTGGTGGGTCTTTATTTAAAACAACGCATACTTTAGTGAAGGAAACAATTAATAAAATGGCTAAACAATCTAAGAAATATGGTGAAAAGATTGAATCTTCAAGAAAGAGACTTTATGAAATTTATAATAGAAGAAATAATACTTTTGATGATAAAAATTGATATATTATCTAAGTGTTTAAGTTCTTAATTAAAGATAGATCTAATAAGTTAAAGCTTGTGGATTCTGTCATGACGTTACACATCCTTCAGATGCGTGTCCTACTCTACATGGAGAGAATATTGAAGAGGTTAACGCAATAATGAACCAATCTTTTGGTCCTCTAAGAAATCAATATAATAATAGTTATTATCCTAGAAGATAATACCTAAATCTCAATTATGGTCCTTAAAATCAAAATTATAGTACTTATAGACAAGGAGCTCATATACAATTTGCACCTATTCATCAACATCAACAAAATGCTCAATGTATGAATCCAAATTTAGAGTAAATCATGCATAATCTTACGAATCAAAGTCTTCAAATCTTTACACAAATTTTTTCAAATGAGATTAAGACCGATACTACTATTAATGAACTTAAAAATTAGTTAAGTCAAATGAATTCACAAATTTATAGGTTATGTACTCAACAAAGTAACCAAGTTAATTCCCCTACTCAAGCTACTGCTGGTCTTACTAATCGAGCACAAGTCAATGTTTTATTCTATGATGAGAAAGACATGCCTATAACCGAAAAGATAATTAAACGAGGTAATAAAAAGAAAACAAATAAAATTATTGAAGAAGAAGAAGTTGAAATGATGGGTAGTTACATTTCTACTAGAGAATGGATGGCTAGTCAATTGAAATATACACGTTTTCTTGAAAGGCCCTTTGATATTTAGCTAGAGTTGAAGCATATGAAAAATCTTTAGATAAGTCAAAAATAATTTCATAAAAATGAAAATGATAAGATTTATGATAATTTGAAAGAAAATATGCATTTATATTCTACCGTTGCACAACGATTAGCTGATGGTATGGAGGAAAGAAATGATGAAGACATACTTGAAGCATTTAGGAAAATTGAAATTAACAAACCATTGATGAAATCAATTATGCATTTTTTTAATTATGATGAAGTTTGATAGAATTCTTTGAATATAAGAATAAATTCTTAGAAGAATCAAAGGAAAACTTAAGATAAAATGTGTCTACTTTAATTATAAACAAAATACCTGAGAAATGTTATGATTTAGGAATGTTTTGAATACCTATTACATTAGAAACTTCTTTTATAGATTTTGCAATGTATGATCTTAGAGTATCAGATAATATTATGTCACTTAAACTATATGAGTCGATGAAAATAGGTACATTGACTAATACATTTATTAATCGTACCTTATCCGACAACACAATTATTAAACCTTATGGTTTACTTGATAATGTCTTAATAAAAGTAAATGACTTTGTATTTTAGACGATTTTTATGTCTTATAAATTGGAGACTTAGTATTATCTAAATCTCCACCTATACTTTTAGGAAGACAATTTCTTATAATAGCTATAACAAAGTTAGATATCTTGAAAGAACAATGTCAATGGAATTTGAAAAAAAAAAATTATCACTTTTCATATTAATGATGTAGATCTCGATGATAATTTTGATGAATCTAATAATGAACAAAATAATGATAATGAATCTTTAGAATTAAATAATAATTTAAAAGTTGAAGTATACGTTATTAATGTAGTAACAATAGAAGGTGAAAATCTTATGACAAAAAATAAGTGAGTTGAGGATATTTCAAATCAAAAGATAATAACTCAAGAATGGAAGGTTAAGCAACCCAAAAATGTTGAGAATGATCTTAAAACGGAGGAGTTCAAAGCTACAATGAATAAAAAAAAAAGAATCTAGCCATTGTCAAGCTCAATGATCCAGAAGATATATACATAAACATAAAAGTCAAATGGGCTTGGTATTTTAAATCTATTAATGATACATGGTCTAAAGCAAACTACATGCCCTTTCACTTCTTTCTTCATACGTAACTGGAGTTGGATGTATTTGTTTCTAAAAAAGTTACTTTACCAATTGGTTATTCATTGAAATCAATAGGAGTGGTTACTAATGTACCAGTTCAAATTGACAAGTACATTATTCCTTCATACATTTTTTTACGCCATACTTCATCAATAAGGATCCTCTATTAATCGTAGGATGATGTTTATTAACCACTTCACAAGATGTCATGGATACTAAGAACAAAACAATCACTTTTAGGGTGCTTGGCCGAGCAATCACTTTCTGGAATGGCACTAGAGTGGAATATATTGTATTTAAATTTACAAAACTAATTAAGAACAGTGTGGTTCAATTGAGCCAATAAAAAGTGCTTTATGGGAAGCAACCAATACCCTTTCTTTACTTTAAGTTTTTGTATTAGGTTTGTTAGTTGTTTTCATATTCTCTCAACTTTTGAGTCTTATAATGAGGATATTTTAAAATTTTAATTTTAGAATAATTTTATATAAGCAAATTTCTTTTCGTATTATATAAGCTTTATGGAATAGTTTTTATGTTAGTTATTTATAGTAATAAAATTATTATTTAGTACAAACCTTAGTTAAATTCTAATAATTTTGAATAATTCTACCTTTTTATTAGACATATATGTAATAAATACATGGAAAAATAAAATAAATTGAAATAAAAATTAAAATAGGACAACGATTCTAGTTTGTACTTGAATTCGTAGAGAAAATCAACAGCAGTTTGCAAAATTCTTATTATAATTCGAGGTAAGCGATTTAACTGTCACCGAATTCCACTAGTAACTAGGATTCCTGAACTAATCACTAAGCCTCCAAGGCTCATTTTAAGCGATTTAGGTAGCTATTTCCTAGCAAAACCACTTAAAACTTGATTCGTAGAGAATGATTACACATTTTTTAAAAACAAAAATCCAAAATCGCGAAACTTATTCACATTACACTGACTAATCATTGCAACTTTTGGATCAAGATACCAAATTTTTCACTAGACTCAACCCTCCGATGCTAGATTTTAGTTTATTTAAGTGAATCCCACCTTAATCTTTACACATTCAACTTAAGATTTAGTTAGTTTTGAGAGTGTATAGCTAGCTAGGGCATGAACAAGGGGAATTCAAAGTTTGAGCATGGAGGAGTCTTCTATTGGAGTTTTAGAGTTCCAATCTTGAAAATTTAAATTTCAAGGAGGTAATCAATGAGAACCTAAGCCTTTTATCAATTATATTTTCGGCTTTTCATTGATGTTTTTGGATTTTTATTTAGGAAAGAAGTTAAATTTTGAAATTTTTACTCTAAATTGATTTTGATGTTGAATATTTTTAATTATAATACAAGTAGAAGTGGTGTGATAATTTGTTTATTGATATCAAATTTTTTAAACTATTTTTAGCGTACGACGAGTGGATTGAATTTTGAACGTAAAACAATTTGAGACTAAGTTTTAAATGAGTTTGGGGGTATTTGTTTTTGTTTATTGCATGACTTGGATTTTACGCTAGAGATAGCCAAATGAATCAGTGGAGCATAAAGAGCGATTTCCGGTAATTAACTTAGCGATTTATGAACAAAATGGAATCGTTAACAAATCGATGAGGTAGGTTACGATGTTTTTAGATAAGAACAAGGAATTTGAGTTCACCTAGTATTTGTATAATCGTGAAACTATAAATATGGACGTTAGGGCTTCGAAACTAGCTCTATTTATGGAAGCACTCTCTCTTAGCCCTCTATTAGCCGTAAATTAATTTTTATTGAGTTTATATTTGAAGCTACATTGGAGCTTTGGTTATTTCATTCTAATGTATTTATTTAATAATGTCTTTTAATTAAATTAATACATTATTTATTTTCAGCACGAGTGAGTAGTTTATTAATCAAAACAAACCCTAGACTTGTATGTACTTTGAATTGTTATATAGTTATAATTAAGGAATCATGTACTTAATGCTTTAAATCTAATCATACACCACAACCACAATTTTTTTAAGTTCTTTTTGCGTATTACAACTAATGAAGATTGATATTGTATGCATGGTTGCAAATATGTATCATAATATTTAGATTCTGATTCTATGTCTTTGATTATTGAAAAAAAAGTATAGAAGTAGTAACTAAAATTAATCTATATGGCCATATTACCCGAGTGAATGTTCTAGGTGATTATGTTCTAAGTTATTTATTGATTGGCGCATTCTGATTAGTATTTGGTTTAGATTAGGCATTACATTTATAGAGTATTAATGCTATTGTTATTTCTATTTTTATTGTGTTTTATCTAATAGGTAGATTTACAATAATAAGGGTATGCTTTATTTTTCATTAAATATACAAAAATCGATGATTTGCTAAAGGCTATCAACATATTTTGAATTATAATTTAATGATATAATTATAACTAGGTTATGAGGTAATGTTATGTTCTAGTAATTGAATGCAATCCAAGTATATTACATTGTTTTACTGAGGGTTTGTTTAGATATTTTATTTATATTGCTTTGTTGATTTATTTGATGATTTGTTTGAATTGCGTTAGATTAGTTTATTGAGTTTAAATAGTTTATACTTTAATTAATTTAATTAATTAATTATTTTTCTTTTAAATGGATAGTATTTGATTCCCGTTTTAATTAGGTTTGATAAATTTAAACAACTTAAATGCAGAAAAACTGTAGGGTAGTCCTAATTCATAATAGATTTTTAAAATCCTTTTGGAAAATATGTACCATTTTACCACTACTACAAATAATAGGAAAATATAAGAAATTATTGTGCACGCTCGACATGTGTCAATTTTTGGCATCGTTGTTGAGGATTTTTGAAATTATCTCTTTGAATCCTTCTTGTTGAATGTTATATAATATGGTTGAAGATGAGGATGAGTTAACTTTTAGGCAATGTAATAGGAATGGTATGGCTTATGAATCTATGCATATCACTTTTACAGGAGAGTTTTTGGAATTGAAATTGAAAGTTCGATTACATAAATTATTTACCATGTTTCTATGGTGAAGATAAAAAGATGCTCAAAATTTTACTAAGGAGTTTGTACACAAAGTAAACTTGTTAAAATCTAAGGATATAAAAATAGATTATGTTAAATTAAAAGCTTTCCTTCTGTATTAAAAGTCCGAAATTTAGATTTGTTATTTTACCTCCCTCAAATTCCCATAACCAATTTGGTAAGAGATGCTACAAGTCTTTATTGATAATTATGTCCCAACAAGACAAATTAGTTAATATAGAGAACAAATTAGTAATGCTAGGATAAAGTTTAGAGAAAATTTTGATGAATTTTTTGATAGGTATCAAAGATTGAATTCATTATGTCCAATGCATGGATTTACAGAAAAAACTGTAGTGCAATATTTTTATGAAGGATTAAATCACTTAGAACAAAGATTCTTAGACACAGTTTGTGGAAGGTCTTTACTGGAAAAAACATTACCTTTAGTAAAGAAAACTATAAATAAAATGGCTAAACAATCTAAGTAATATGGTGAGAATAGTGAATTAATCAAAGAAAACCTGAGTGAAATAAATAGAAGGACATATAAGACACCACACGATAAGATATATGAGCTAAAATCCATGGTTGAATTATTACTAAAGGATAGATCAAGCTAAGTAAAACTGTGTTTACAGTAATGAATTGAGTCATTTTAATGATGAATGCCCTTTGAGACAACAAACAAAAATTGAATATGCTAATGCAATAATGAACTATTGTGATGGGTCATTAATCCCACTTATAACTTCAATAGTTAAAAAAATTACTCACAGCCTGATGTAAGTAATCATATTAACGATCAAAGTTATTAAAATGTATAAAAAATCGAATATTTTAGAAATAGAAAAAGATCAAATAATTCTACATAAAAAAATGATATGATCGAGTTGAAAAATCAATTGAGTCAAATTGCAATACAAATGATTGAATTCATAAATCAAGAAAAATTATCATCTCAACCTTATCCTACTTTATACAAAAAAGCACCAGCCATAACATTAAGAAGTGATAAGCACTTGGATGAACTTAAAATGCTAGACCAATTAGTTTCTAGATAAGAAATAAAAGCATAATTAGAAAAAGAAATTGAAGTGACAAGTAATAGGATTCCCAATGAAAAAGGGTGACGAACCAATTAATATAGAACTACCAATCCTTCATCATTTGGAAGATAATGAAAAATGATATCAAATTGTTGGAAGAAAAACAAATATTTGATACATTAAAGATAGTATTAGTTAATATACCCTTGTTTAAAGTCATTCAAAATGCACCTAAGTATATAAAATTTATAAAAGATTATTGCACTAATAATAATGAGGCTAATGAAAAATGAGTCTATGAGAACATGTATAAGCACTAATTCCAAAGAAATAGCCTCCTAAAATGTACAATTGAAAATATAGGAATTATAAAAGCATTGTATGATCTGGGAGTGTGGCGGCCCCAAAACCTGAGGTCGCCACGTGGGGAGGCGCTGCCCCTGCGGTCCCGCCCGATCCTTGACCCACTGGGTCTCACGCGCCACTAACGCCATTTTCCACAAAACGACTGCTCGATATGCGTGTTAACTCCCTTCGTTAAGCAGTTAGTTCGATAGTTTGAATCATTTAAAAAAAACAGCGGAAGTCTTACATTTAAGGCAAGTAAAACAATTAAATTCATTTTCATATAAAACACCATTTTAAGAGCAACACCTATTGTGGAAAACCCGGGGAAAGTACTCTGTATATATGCGACAATATTAAAAAATAATATATACAAGTACAGTATCTATTCAGTCTCCCATTTCCCAAAAATAAGCAAAATATCAAAATTCGCACGTACTAGTAGGTCCTTGACCGCGGGCAGTCCGATAAGGTCGCCCAAAATGTCCTTGCCCCTACTAGCAGGGTCTGCACTCGACCATCACAAAAAGGAAGATGTGGAATACAGTTAGTAAGATTCCAACAAAGTACACCGAGCATTTATAAGAGCATAAACATATATCAATAACCATGTCAATTAATCATGCGGAAACTAAACAGACAACTGTGCTAAGATCATCACATGAATAAATAACACGAGATAAACAAACCGTGTACTCCTCCCGGTCACACTAAACTGTACGTCAAATCCCCAGGATCCTTTCAGTGAGTGCCCCACTTCCATTCACCTGGTTTCCGTACCCCCAAGATCCTTTTAGTGGAAGCCCCCACTTTCTTTCACCTGGTTACCCGCGTACAACCTAGTGTGCCATAAAAACAACACGAATAGCAAAAGTCTCGACCCCAACCCAAATGCGTCACGGAAATCAATAACAAGGAACAGAGGGAATAGCATCCAACAACCACGAATAGGCAATTAATGATAGAAAAGTAAACCCTCAGTGAATTTCAGATGGAATATTACGTACCTCAAAAATGCACTCGCACGCATCTCGATATGCGCACCCGACACGTGACTATAGCATCCTAAGTCTCTGGTGTCCATTTGTACCATTTAGCTAGTAAATCATGCAAATCATGAAAATCACAATTCAAAATTAGGAGAAATACACCTCACCTCAATCGCGTCGTCGACATTCGTCGATTCACGCCTCCGATCGATACGACGACGCTCTCGCGTCGTTCACCGCGTCGTTGCCGCTGTTGAGCCGACGTCGCTGCTGCGCCGACGCCGCCGTCGTCGCCGCGCTGCTGCCGGCGCCACCGTTGCCCTTGCCGGCGCCGCCAGATCAGCCACCGGCCATTGCCGGCCGCTGCTGCTGTGCCTCCGCGTCAACCACCATCGCGACCAAGAGCCGATCTCACCGCTGCTGGAGCTGTCGTCGTCTGCTCGCGCCGCCGCGCGCCTGTTGCCCATCATCCGCCTGCCTTCTCGCTGCGGGTCGACCGCCACTCCCAGCAAAGCCATTCGCGGCTCCGATCTCGTCGTCTGCCATCGTTGGCTGTCCGCCGTTGTCGCGTACTCGTGCAGCCACACCGCTGCCGACCGTTGCTGGTGTCGTCGTGGCGTTGTCGTCGCGGCGTTGTCGTCGTCCTCCTCCTCCCTGCGTCGCCCGCTCCCTCACCTCACGATCTCTTCCTTCTCTCCTCGATCTCTCTCTCTCCATTTCTCTCATTTCTCTGGTTTTTTTTCTCTCTCTCTCTTACTTTTCTTTCTTTTGACTTTTCTCTCTCATAATATATATATATATATATATATATATATATATATATATTTACATTTTCTTTTTGATTTCAAATCAAAAGTGTCCTCGAGATTCGTGTTGGCAAACTCAATAATTTCACCTCTTTGTCCTCCGCCTCTATGCTTGACCAAAATTGTCTCGAGTCTGGCAAATTTACGTATTTCGAGACACATTCAAAAACATATTTATTTTTATGTTTTCCTTAAAAATATCCGAGCAGCGCGCATCTCGAGGCACCAACCTGCCTCATTTCCAAAATTTCGATACTCGCGCTACACGCATCACGAGGCATATCCAATGTACGCATTAAAACCACATAACACGACTATCTCGGTCCCACGTTGGCACGTAACTCGAGAGACGTCCCCGTCCGTGTTTCGGCTCCCTAAATTTCTCGTGTATACCAACTCGTAAAACAGCTCAACATTTTGCATTATAATCTCAAATTGGATATTACATATTTCCTCGGAGTCTCCACCCAAGATTTGGACATACGCATTCCAGCAAGTGGGTCCCACATTCGACCCTAAAATGACACGTGGCACGAGTCAAATTTTTGGGCCGTTACAGGGAGCCTCCATAAATGTTGTCTTTATTTATTTATTTAGAAATTACAGATGTACATTTAAAAGAAACTGGTACAGTGGTGCCATTAGCAGATATATCCAAAGTTAAACCAATAATGTTATTAGAACATTTACCGACAAAAGTTAATGATTTAGTCTTTCTAGTAGATACCTACGTTTTAGATATTAATGAAGATAATTTTTCTAAAAGAAGTTCGTTAATCTTAAGAAAAACGTTTTTCAAAACAACAAAAGCAAAGATTGATGTTTCAAATTAATGGAACATAAACAATGCAAGTAGATGACGATACAACGAGTTTTAATATATATGACACAGTGAAATACCTAATAGATATTTCTTCTATATACACAATAGATATCATTGATCCATTAAATGACAAATCTTTTATATGATGGAAACAAAAAGATAATAGTAGTTTGGTATCATACAATGAACTACCAGAACTTACTTTTTGCTTAAATTTATCAAGATCATATTAAAAAACTTACCTTCTATAATTAAGGCCCCTGAATTAGATTTAAGAATTTTATCTGATCATTTGAAATTTGTTTATCTAGGGGAAAATGATAAATTACAAGTAATAATTTCTAACAAACTAATAAGTTTAGAAGAAAATAGATTAATAATTGTATTTAAAGAATTCAAAGAAGCAATAGGATGGACCATAGTTAATATTATAGGAATAAGTTTAGCTACATGTATGCATAGGATAAACCTAGTAACTGACACAAAAGCATCTACATAAGCTTAACATAGATTAAATCCTCCTATGATGGACAGACTAAAGCATAAAATATTGGGCCGTGACAGAAATATTCAAATTATTATATGCAGGAATGATATTTCCAATATGTGATAACAATTGGGGAAGCCCAGACAAAGTAGTTCCTAAAATGTCAAGAATTAAAGTAATAACAAACGGGCATGAATAATTGGTACCAACCATAATCCAAATTATTAGAGTCCTACACTAACTCCAATTTGACATTCTTATGCCAACTAGAGCAGATAGACACAAACACAATAACTACTAACAATCTCTACCATTGGCATAGATCGCTCAAAACATTACTAGCAAGACATTATTTACAGATATCTAAATAATATGTAACATTATGGGTGAAATGGTGCCATAATAATACTTATAGAAAAACAACACTTTACCAGTCATAATATCTAATAAATTTTACCCTCTTACTATATGGATCTACATATAACTCATTCAGAATTTTACCCTCTATAGATAAAGCTCCACAATTAGATTTAAAGGTTTTGCACAATCATTTAAAATATGCATATTTAAAAAATAACAACACTTTACCAGTCATAATATCTAATAAATTATGAAACCTAGAAGAAAAGAAATTAATAAATTATCTAAGAGAACATAAGAAAATAATAGGATGAATAATAGTTGATATTAAAGGAATAATTCTAGCCACATGACTCCATAGGATCAATCTTGTAATAAATACAAAGCCCTCTAGACAAGCTCAACGTAGATTGACTCCACTAATTATAGAAGTAGTAAATAAATAAATATTAAAATTACTTGATGTACGAATGACAATTCCAATAGTAGATAGTGATTGGGTTAGTCCATTGCAGGTGGTTCCTAAAAAGACATGAATCACAATGATAACAAATGAATACGAAGAATTAGTATTGACAAGAATCCAAAATAGTTGGAGGGTGTCCATGGATTGTAGGATGCTAAATGTTGCATTTAGATAAGATCTCTACCAACTCCCGTTTATATATAAAATGATAGAAAGACTAGTTGAAAGAACAAATATTTTTCTTTAGATGAATACTTATGATCCCATCAGAATCATGTTACTCAAAAAGACATGGAAAAACTACTTTTACATCCCCTTCAATACATTTGCTAATAGTTGTATTCTTTTTGGTCTATGTAACGCACCCGATACATTCCTAAGGTGTGTTTTCTCTGACTACATAGAGCATTTTATTGAAGTTTTCATTGATGATTTTTTCGTGTATGGTGATTCTTTCGATGAATGATTACTTCATCTAATGAAATTAGTTAAATGATGAATAGAAATGAATCTAGTATTACATTATAAAAATGTCATTTTATAGTCAATCAAGAACTTATACTAGGATATTTAATGTCAAATAAAGAAATAGAAGTGGATCCCACTAAAATACAAGTTATAAAGACATTACTATCCCCACTACTATGAGCGAAGTAAGATCTTTTATTGGCAGTGCAAGATTTTATAGATGTATTATGAAAGATTTTCCTAAAGCAACGCAACCTTTATGCAAAATTTTGTAAAAAGATGTGACAACCCCTTCTCAAATTAGGGCTTCGCCCGGCTTAATCCTGTTATTAAGCCCTAGTCTCGCCATATAGGACCTAAAAACGAATTAGTCAGCCTTTTCAACAACTTTATTACTTACCAATTATTTAGTTTTCAAGATATGAACATATTCATATCCTATATAAATTCATAAATCAAAGTTAATGAAAATTTACTAACTTAAAAGTTATGCAGCGGAAGTCTTAACTAATTAACTAGCGGAAGCTTATAATATGTAGCCTAACCTTTATGAAAAATCAGGAAATAAAGATCAGATGTATCACTTAGCCCATAATATACAACACCCAAAAGAATATCGTATACATATAAAAGTAATAAATCAAAAGCAAAACCAACAATATCTGGTGTAGTAGTGTTCCACTGGCTCAAAGGTAGTTGCTGATCTACTCTTTGCCTAGTCTGCTACTTTATTGTTTTGAACCCACCATCACAAACTAGATGGTAAGTACTTGAAAATAGAGATTAATAGTGAGAGAAATTTTTTCACATTCCCAATTACGCAACAAGTATCAAAAAGCATAATAATAATAGTTACTATGGTTAAAGAATATCATGCAAAGAGATAATTTAGTTAAACAAAATGAAATTGACACTAAGCTACGTAGTAATGATCTAGAGTTGGTCGACCGTGATCTTCATCACATTAGCTTTTCCACTATATAAGGATGAAGTCGTGCTTTGTATCTCTGTGAAGTGCGTACTTACACAGGTCAATACGCCTTTATAATTATCCCAAATGTAAGTCACTAAGATGTATACTTGCCAACAACCTCGAGTCTTACAACTCGTGAAGTCACCCAAGTTATGCTTGCCAACAACCCCGAGTCTCATACCCCGTGTGTTGCGCTAGATAGTGCAGAAATCTTGATCACTCTAGAAAGTCTAGTGACCCCCCTATGTCAGCCGGGTTTCTATCATAAAATTACTATAGATACAAGAATCACTTTCATATTCAAATAACAACAAGGTATTGGAATCCGACAAGTACAATTGCATAACTAGTGCACAAAGGATATATATTCACAACACTATATAGTAACTACCTAATAGCATTCTATTTCACTAACCACCAGTAATAACAATCAATAATGACATAACATATGAATAGGAGTTAATGAAATCATTTTATCAACAATCTATGCCATGAAACAACCTCGCGTAATGAGAATGAACAACAAGTCATGGCACTTGAACTACAAAGGCAATTCAACCTAAATGACAGGAAATGAACATATGAATATGAATGAAATGTAAAGAAATCTCTCAATCAGTTTACTTGCATACCACGCAATTTCCTATGCCACTTTGACCTCCCAATGCCTCAAAACTCGTATTTGAATCTACGAAATACTTCTCTAAGTTCATCACATCATATCATATGTTTTTAAGTGTGTTTGAACCCTTACTTGACATATTAGACTATTGTGTAGTGCTTAAGGACTTCTCAATACTTGTAGATTTTTATGCTACCATAGTATGTAGCGCGCTAATAACCAACATAGCACGCTACCTATCGTGCAAAGCGCGCTATGTGTTGCAAAACCCTGAAATTTGAAATAATATTTCAGAGTTTTCTCAACACATAGACTATGTTGATGCCTTGAGAACCCTCATACACACATCTAGAGTTCCAAGACACCATTCACCACATCGAACCGCAACCCTTAGCATCGAATACATGAATTCATGGAATTCAGCTGTGTTAATGGAATCAAGAAGTTACCTAGCTTGATGAGTACTAGGTGAACTTGGCTCTCCTTCGCTAATTCCACTGTTTGTGTTGTGGTCTTCTTCCTCCTCCACTAGTTCTACACTCCAGCAGCCTTGCTTCACCATGAAGAAATGGAAATTAGAGTGTGAGGTGCTTTAGTTGATCACAAGTTGATATAGTTAAATTGAATATGGTTAAATGATAGCCCTTGATCATATACACATATCTCGAGACTTAACTAGTGGACCTCCTACTCACACATGTCCTACTAGTTGATGCTTAAGTGACACCAAATAATAACTCAAGTAATGTTGAAGCATGTCAACTCGTGTCTCGAGAAATATCAAGTTGCTTATGTTTTAACTTACTAACTTTGGTATTTTAATACCAAATCAACCATAGCCCATTTAATTCACTTATAAATCCAACATAAAGCTTACACTAACTTGCCATATAACTCTACCTCGATCCCACGCCAACATGCATATCAAGGCGAGTCCCAATTCACATATCGACACCTATCAACATGTAAGCGTGACTTAGTAGTCTACACTTATATAATACAATAGGCACACGTCACCAAAAATATAACATTTACCTCGGCCGCCTAGCCTAGATAATGACACGTATCTCGCTGTGGGTCCCACGTCACGGGTCATTTGATCCTGATTAACAAATTAAACTAAGATTAGCTATTTGGGCCGTAACAAAAGATGTTGCCTTTGAGTTTACAATTGAATAATTCGTGACAACCTTTCAAAATAATGTGACATGCAAGTAATTATGCAATAGGAGTTGCTTTAGGTCAATATATAGGAAAGGTTTCTCATGTCATATTTTACGCATCTAGAATTTGGATCATGTGCAACAAAACTTTACCCCTACAGAAAAGAAACTATTAGCATTTGTATTTGTATAGGAAAGTTTTAGACCATACTTACTAGGAACAAAAGTAATAATTTACTTAGATCAAGTAGCATTAAGATATTAGATGGAAAGGAAAGATGCTAAACCAAGATTAATAACATGGATTTATTTGTTAGAATAATTCAATCTTACTACAAAAGATAAGAAAGGTGTAAAACTTTGTAGCATACCATTTAAGTATATTAGAAAATGGAAAACCCCCAATACCATTAAAAGATGAATTTCCAAATGAAAATATATACAAAATATTACCAATAGTCCATGGTATGCTAATATAGTAAATTATCTTACTACTAATAGGTTATCACCCCATTTGACAACAGCCCAAAAGAATAAGATAAAAAAATGATTCTAAATATTACTTATAGAATGAACCTTATTTATAGATATTATTTTGTGACCAAACCATTCGACGATGTATTCCAGAAATAGAAATACAATCCATCATAGCTCAATGCCGTAATTATGCTTGTGGAGGACATTTTGATCTTCGTCGCACAACCCATATGATATTAGACTCTTGATTCTTTTGGTCTACCTTATTCTAAGATTGTTATGTTTATACAAAAACTTGTCCAAATTATCAAAGAACCAGAAATTGATAACGTAAGAAGCATATACCCTTACATCCTATACTTTCTTGCAAAGTATTTGATGTTTGAGAAATAGATTGTATGGGTCTTTTTCCACCATCTAATGAAAATATTTATATTTTACTAGTTGTAGATCATGTGTCCAAGCGGGTAAAAGCTATAGCCACCAAAACTAATGATTCTACAATAATAGTAAATTTCCTCAAATTAAGAATCATTACTATTTTTTGAGTCCTTACAGGATTAATTAGTGATAAAGGTACACACTTTTGCAATCGAGTTGTTGCTACTTTACTTCTCAGATATAACATCGCATATAGAACATCTAACGCATATCACACTCAAACTAGTAGACAAGCTAAAATCTCGAACAAAGAAATCAAATCAATTTTAGAAAAGACGCAATGTCAAACATGTAAAGATTGGAGTCTTCGTTTGCAAGATGCACTATGGGCATAGAGAACTGCATTTAAGAAACCTATAGATATGACACCATATAGCTTAGTTTTCAAAAAAAACATGTCATGTACTAGTTGAATTAGAACATAGAGCATAATGGGCAATTAAGACTTCTAATACGAATCTTGATAATGCAGGACATCAAACAATGTTGCACTGAACGAAATGAATAATAATCCTAAATATTGGGCTACTATTGATTTGTTATAGCTGTAAGTGAGGTCGAATTCAAAAAGAATGAGGATAACTTTAGTTTACAAAAATGGGGGTTCGAACTAATAATATTAATATAAATTAATTACGAATTAATTAACATGCTAGGAAATAAATGCGAGAAGAAATAACCATAAATAATTTTAAATTAAAAATACTATAATAATTCTAGATCAAAGAGAAACTTAAAACAATGGATACATGACATTTCTCAAGACATGTGTTGGCACAATAGATAAATGACATTGCTTTAGACACTTGGTGAGTTGGTATAAGCTTTATAGTGCTTTTATAAGTGATATAAATGGGGCTATGGCTGGTTATGTATTAATAAACTTAAATTAGTAAGTTAAAACAATATATAGATGACATTTCTTTAGACACGTGTTGGCACATCTCAATAAAAAATGAGTCACTAATTGGTGTCACTTGACATGAGTTAGTGGGACGTGTGTTAGTAATAGTAGGTGAACTATTAAATAAGTCTCAAGATACATGTGCACATTAGGATCAAGGGCTATCAATCAACCATATCCAATTCATGAATATAAAGTTATTGGTCAGCACAAGCCAATTAACTCTTTTATTTTAAATTCTTAAGCGAGAAGTAAAGCTTGTTGGAGTGAAGTGAGTAGCAGGAGGATGAAGAAGAACATCAAATTTAGTGATTTGGTGAAGAAGAACTCAAGCTAAGCTAGTATATCAAGTTAGGTAACTTTTCTATACCGTAAACATAGCTAAATTCAAGGAATTCATGTATTTAATGATATGTGTTGATGTTTTATGTTGGCAATGACGTCTTGGAACTTGGGATGTGTGTATCGAGGTGTTCAAGGCATTAGCATAGCCTATATGTGGAGAAAACTCAAGATTTGTTTGCAAAATTATGGGTTCTGCAACACATAGCACGCTATGTAGGATAGGTAGTGTGCTACGTCGATCGTTAGAGCGCTACATAGGGTCATTAACGCGCTACATGTTATGACAACATAAAAAAATCAGCAAGTCTCAATAGGTCCTTAAACACTATAAATGAGTCTAATATGTTAAGTAAAATTCCAAACACTTAAAAACAAATGATATGATTTTAGGAACCTAGGGAAGTACTCCATGGATTCAAATATGAGCTTCTAGGTGTTAGGGGCCTAGAGTAGCATAGGAAATTGTTTGGATTGTAAGTAAACAGAGTGAGATGTTTTTTTACATTTCATTCCTATTCATATGTTCATTTCTAGTTATTTAGACTGAATGTCCTTTATAATCCATGTGCAATGATTTGTTGTTCATTTTCATTACATGAGGTTGTTTTCATGTTATTTGTTGATAAAATAATTTCATTGACTCCAATTCATGTACTATGTCGTTATTGATTGTTAATACATGTGGTCACTGAAATAGCATGCTATTAGGTAGGTGTTACATAGTATTATAATCCATTTCCTTTTTTGCATTAAATATTCAATTGCTTTATTGGATTCTCAAACCATGTTGTTTTTGTGATAGAAAGTGGTTATGTATCAAGGGTCATTGCATTATAGAGGTCGGTCGAACATACAGGGGTCACTAGACTTCCAGGGTGAACGGGATCTCTCCACTATCTTGCACAGCATACAAAAAATGAGTCGTGAGCTTGTTAGCAAGCATAACTTGCGTAGCACAAGGGGTATGGGACCTGGGGATGTTGGCAAGTATATATCGCTGGTGATGGGCACCAGCAAAATTTTTTTAAGGCAAGAGCAATGCTCAAACCTTCACACTACTTATTGGATAAAAAACTATAAAATAGAAATTACGATAGCATTAACACTCAATGAAAATCATGTATAAGCTAAACAAATATTAATCATAATATGCCCATCAATAAATGACATAGAACACAATCACCTAAAACATCCACTCGAGTAATATGGCCTACAGATTGATCCTAGTTGCTACTTTTATAATTATTCTCAATAATCATAGGAATAGAATCAATATCAAAATATCATAATACATATTTGCAACTCTACATACAATATCATTCTTCATTAGTTATAATACGCAAAGACAAGTTATTAAAATCGTGATTGTTATGTATGATTAGATTTAAATTATTAAGTACATGATTCCTCAATTATAATTATATAGTAATCCTAAGTATATACATGTCTAGTGTTTGTTTGGATTAATAGACTAAACACTCATGCTGAAAATAAACAATGCGATAATTTAATTGAAAATATAATTAAATAAATACATCTTAATGAAATAATCAAAGCTCCAATATTGTTTCACTCATAAACTCAATAAAAACTAACTTACAACTAATAGAGGGCTAAGAGATAGTGCTTCCAAGGAGAGAACTAATCTTAAAGCCCTAGGGTCCTAATTATAGTTCCCCACGTATAGAAATTATAGATAAACTCTAATTACCTTTTTTTTTCTAAAAAAGCTCATAACTGAGCTCATTAATTTGTCAGTGATTCCATTTTTTCAAAAGTCGTTGAGTTAATGGCTAGAAATAGCTCTCTATGCTCCACCGATTCATCTGGTGATTCCTGGTGTAAACTCTCAATTCGCTGATGAATCATTGGCTTTTCTCTACTGCCGATTTAGTGCGCGCTGAAGCCTTCAATAAAATCAAGTTCCCTAAACAAACTATTTTGTAGAATAGTGACAAAATATCGATCCCACAGAGATTGGTGATCTTTCTAAGGTTAAAACAATGAAAAAGTAAAATCGGGGGTTTTAAAATAAATAACTTAACTAACTAATCTAACTAAACTAAATAAATAAATAAGGTAACTAAACTAATTTTGAAAACACTTAATGAACACTTAATTAACACATAGGTCTACAATTCCACAAATCAAGATCAAGATTCAATGGCAATCATGGTCTTCAACCTTTCCCAAAAAGTTATTAATTTATATTCTCCTAAATTAGCTATAGAAAATCAACATGCATAAAAAATTCTTCATTCCCCTAATCACGATAGCGAGGACGCTCGCCACTAACTACTTCCCTAATTAATGCATAACCCTAGACATCAGCCAATCAGGTTTAACACACTAACCGCAATAATATGGATCTTTGGGAACACTAATCCTAAATAACCGGATTGCATCCGCTCCCAGATCGCATCCACTTCTGATTTAACCTAGACTCAATTGTTGCACACTTAAGAACCAAAATGATTTTATGGCAAACAGGTGAGTGTTCGTCACTTTGTTGGTTCAAAAGCACAATTACACGGATACTATCAGTCCAAATAACTATAGAATGTCATCCTAAAAATAAGCATTGGCCACATACATACCCTAGATCCAAACTATATTCCTTAAAATCAACAACAATGAAATATGGGAATCAAAACAAATTAAAATAATAAAATAAAAGATTTCACATAATATGCCATGAATCTATAATCTCGACTTGTTTCTCTATCGACCTAGGCAATCGTTGAGAGAAATTGATGCTAAAAGTATAATAATTGGTCCTTCTCTAATAATACCTAGGTTTCCAATATATAAAACTACTAAAAATTGGTCTCGAGAGGTGAGAGAAACTATTTGTGGGTTAGGTAGGTGACTCGTGCGCCGAGGATCATCGTATGGCTGTTTTTGGTCTTGAAATCATTTCCGTCCACATGTCACAACCGCATTGGTTGTTTTGCTGAAAAGCACCACGTAGCAGTCCGTAATTGGTGCAAAACAAGCTGGTGACGATGTCTGGCCTACTGCATAACAACACGTGGCAAGAGGGGACACTATTTGGTTCGCTCGAGCGAACTGGCTGCGTGAGACGAATTCAATTTGCGTATCTCGAGGATGGATCAATAGATGCTAAAACAAGAGGAATGGTGACATAATGGATAATGTGGCATGATGCATGCAGTGGCAGCATGCGATTGGTGAAAAGCTAATGGAGGTGGTGACGTGGCGGATTCTCATTGGAGCAAAATGCAACTGTGACGTGTTGTGTCTGATAATCCGATACGTGGAGAACCCTGATTAGAAGAAGGCTGGTAGAATGACGTGGTCATCCAGTCGTAGAGTAACATGTGGCAGTCTACTTGGTCTGTTGTCTCATATTCTACCTACCGCACAACACGTAAATCGAGCCAATTTGTTCGGCTTCCGACCACTAAAAGTAAATACTCCATTTTCAGTATTTTTCAGCCACAAATTCAACCGCATACTCCATTTTACCTTAAAAAGACCAAAAATATAATTAAATATATATTTTAGAGACTTTACACAATTAAATATACTAAATAAAACTAATAAAAACATATAATAACCAACTTATCATTTAGACAGTGATTCTTGCGTAATTTTGTATCCCTTGCTTTATTCTCCCATTGACTATTTTACTCTTCTTCCTTTTTTTCCATCTCTTTATTTTTCCTATTTAACTAATGAAATCAGAAAAATAAGAAAATACCTAGTGTAATATCATCATTTATATGTAAAATAAACCTAATTTAAGCTATAAAACATGTCTTATTTTTGACTTGTCAGGCCTCATGCTACGTATAAATACTATTAAAAAATATCACATATAATCTCTTATTCTACCCACCTTCACTTCCTAACTAAGGTTTTAACTAAAGATATCTGGGTTTCCCTAGCTGTAGGTTCTCTCAAAACTAGGCTCTGATACCATCTTTAACAGCCCAAATCCCAATACAAACCAGGCACAACCACTTTGCCTTGACACATCATTAAGACCTTCATGTCACTACATGCATCTCGATAAAAACCTGAATTCATATTTCTTAACTTGCACATTTTCAATGCTTAGTCAATTATTTATTTTTTTTAGAGAAAATTTGAAGTCTCTTTAGCACTTGACTTAGCATTTACGATTGAGTTGAGTGGCTTAATAAAATTAAGCAATTATAAGTGCGGAAGCCTTAAAGAGGAATAATAATGAAAGGCAAATATAGTATGTTTTCATTAATTAAAATAATATCCAAAAGGGAGGAAACCTGGTAAAATATACATAGATATCATGCATAAAAGGTGATAGATACAAAAAGTGATACATATATTAAGTGTGTCACTCTAGTCTCCCAAATCTAAAAAAAAATGATATATACCAAACACCTATGAGAGAAGCAATCGAGGAAGTCCTAGAGGTAGTCGCCCAACACCTTTTAGCGGCTCCTCGTATGATCAATAATTTGTAACCAAACAGTAGCATATTCCAGTAAGTAAAACCCAGAGGAGCCCACGATATATTCATAAGAAATGAACAATAATAACTTAAGTCCATACGGGAAATAAATAACAAAGGTAAACATCAAGTGTATGGAAAAACGTTAAGACTGGAAATGAAGATAAAAATTGAATGCCAGAATAACAAAAATGAATGGCCATTAAGTCCATCTCTTTCGCCAGGCTAAGGGTCAGCAATAGTGTCCAGTTTACAAGTACTTAATTAGACTAATATTTAGGAATAGTTTAGTTGTATAATTGGTACAAATATCCCAGAATGAGCTATAATTAATGGTATTTATTTGTTTTCAGGTCTACAAGGCATAAAAGAGACAAAGGAGTGATTTCACGAGGAAATGAGGAAAAAATGTAGAAAGACACATGTGACGCGATAAAGGACAATTGACACCGTAGATATCAAAGGAAGAGATGCATGGGCTGACGTTGTGCATGTAGTGGTGGCACTTTGGGGTTCGAAGACACCGGGTAGGTGTACAGGAGGCACCGAGTCTGCTGAGAGGAGAAAATACATATGAAAGGTTAACTCTCTTGCGATGTTATCACTTTACATAGGGAGTGTGGATCACTTACAGATAGCGTCAAAAAATAAATATAAATATTTTTACAATTTCAGTACATTTGAAATTGTTAATTATGGTTTCTAATGGTATTCTTAACATTCTTAAGAGTGTTAATAGGTATTAGAACGTACTAAACTCAACCAACATCTCCCAAAAGGCCAATTATCATAGTTTTAGATTTGTTTAAAGTATTGAGAAGAGTTTTGAAAGAGAGGAAACTGAAGACTCCACATGTGGTTATTCGATATTGTTCTTTCATTTAATTGAAATTATTTGATTAAATCTTTTATTCCAATGAATACCATGATTTGTGGGTTGATTTCAATGATAAGCGAGTAGTTTATTTATCTTAGGGATCAATTGATCATAAGTTATGAATGTCATGTAAAAGGAAGTATGAATGGGTTATTATGTTAAAAAGTGCAATGGTTAGAACTTGTATTGATTATATGCGTAATACTATGAACATCTTGATCACATTTTTGTTGATTAGAGGTTTTAGGATTTAACATGGCCATTGGAGATTTTAAGCCGGATATGAACAATACAACTATAAGACATATAATATTGATAGATAGTTGTGGATTAGGGAAGCACGACAGTAAATTTTAGTGTTTATAAGTCTAAATATTTAGAACATAATAGTATGTCAGACTTATGTCATTTACACAGATAGGTGGAGTTTTAGTTTCAAATCAGGATCTTTTTTACTATGATAATGTGTTAAAGTGAATATTAAGAAAATCTATTTATTCTAATCAAGAATTGTACACACATCATAAAGATGAACGGAGTATGAGATTGAAGCCTAGTATCTTTACTTAGGTGATATGTTGTGAGCTAAGAGTTTTGTGAATATTAGAACAAGAAATAATTTACATTGTTTTATAAGAATAGAGTTGTTTTGTTAAATCAAAACAAAAGAGATCTTAACAATGTAGTGAATTCAACTAAGTGAATTGTGTCCAAATAAACCTTTCTCAGAGGAATGATATCCAAAATCATCATTTGTTAATTACATTATTACTATAATTCAACCATTATACTTGTGGTTACAATCAAGTTTTTGGCGCCATTACCAAGGAAAGGTAGCCACAATTAGTTTAGCTCGCTTAGTTGTTAAGAATTATAATTTATTGTAATTCTTAATTTTACTTTTAAGTTGAATGACCCTAGTGCACTTGATCTACTTTCTTTTGCTTTTGGTGTTTCAGGGATATAATGAATGTATAGCTATCATGTTAAAGAATCAAACACTTAAGTCCTTCATAAAATCTCGAGGATGGTTTATTAAAGTTAAGCTGTTTAAGATAATACCACATACCAAACACAACTAATCGCGAATGTTTGACATAGATAAGATATAAACAACCATATTATAACCTATATGGATTTACAAGATTTATGGGATATCAAGAGCATTACAACTACATACAAGGAAAAGAGTCATAGCATAATTGTCAAAGCTTGTACAACAATCATATTCAAAATGTATATCAACCATCACAGAGTTCTAAAGATAGCTGGCAATAACGACAAGACCAAGAGATGGATGAACAATCATCGCTCACATCTATAAAACAAATGGTAAGAAAATTGGTTGAGCAGAGCGATCGTGATCTCAAAGAGTATAAGGAAAGATTAAAGATTTATTCGCAATCATTCAATAAAAAGGAGGAAGAAGATGATCAAGCGTTCTTGAATTAGGAAAAGAATTTAAAAGAAATTGCGACATTTATAAATTCAAGACAAGAGGTTGTGGTTTAGTATAAAGAGAACCAAGTTGAGGAGATGTTACTAAGTGAAGAAATGTGTCGTGAAGCATATGAAGAAGTAGTGAGGCCAAATTAAAAGGATTGCAATATTATTGATACTTTAAAGCAATATGATTCACTTGACCATGTTAGGGAGGAGATTCATATCATGAATATTATGCAACATGATAGTGGTGTTGATCTATAGAAGTTCGAAATAATAATGAATGACAAAAGTAGTAAAAACTTAAGATCACATAGTACAAATTTTTTGTAAGGGACAATTAATTTTGTGGTATCAATGAAACCATTTCAATAAGAATTGCAAGATCAATATAATGGTGGGAAAATTAGGATCTTTAAATAGATGTTTGAGAAGATTAGAAAAATTATCCCTTTTGAAAAGACATGGAAAGTTGTGCCAAATTATATAAAGATTATAAAAGATAATGGTAGCATGCCAGAAGAGGAATAGAGGATATGAGGAACTTCGCGAGAATACATCATTAAAGTAACCTTGGTACATTACGGTAATCATTTGAAAGCCATGGTGCAAGCGTCTACTTAGTGACGTTACACGAAGCACTTCTAGGAGGTTGCCTAAGAGTTTTAAATTTTAGTTTTAAATTTTATTTATTTATTTATTAGGTAATGCAATCCAAACAATCTAGTATTTTTCAAATTTAAATTCTTTTGTGCTAAACATGATGGGAAAGTAGTTCTCAATATTTCTAAAAAATTATAAGAAAATCTTACTAGAACAAATCATAAGAAGAGTAATGACAGCAAGAAGCCTTCTACTGCTGATAAGAAGACTTATGCTAAGTATATAATCCACAACATCAATTGTCAAGAGTATGTAGGAGTTCGAAACATCGACGTTAAATGTCCTACTTATAAAAAGTCGAATGATTCTGCTAGACGATGTTGTTGCTTCTCCACCCACTGCTTGTGATTTTGAACTTGACTCCATAAAATCGGATATGGAAAAGTGTAGAGAAAAAGCTAAGGATATATGTTCTGATGTCAATGATGAAGATTTTACAAAGGATCTTCAAGCTTCTTCTTATTATGCAAATGACATCTCTTTATGGATAGAATTTCAATTTGAAGATGAAGTTTTTTCTTTATTAAATTTGAGTATAAGACTTTCGAAAGAGAACACAGGACGTGTCATGTACTATTGAAAGAACGTAAGATTAAAATCTCTATACAGATGAAATCTCTTTCTGATTCTAAGGTTGTTACTGCAAAGTTCCATTCTAGTTCTCAAAAATTAAATAGAATGGTGCAAACTAGTCAATCTTTGTAAGTTAAGCATAGACTTACTGTCTTTGTCAAAGGCATGGTAATTAGTGAAGGTCAATCAAATAAGACTCAAGTTGATATAACAAAGAGTATAATGAAGATTCTGCCACAAAAAAGTTGTTGCAATCGCAAAGAAAAAGATGAATGCTTCTATTGACAACAAACCTCCTCCTACTTGTCATTATTATAGGATTATCAGTCATATTTGTCCTAGATGTTATTGGATGTTCAAGGATTTAAGTTCACTTCAAAAAAAGAACTATGAATCATTAAAGGAAGGTGATATTATATATATGGTGATGAAAAAATAGGCAAGGTTATTGGCAAATGGACTCTTAATGTTGTGGGAGTGCCTAATCCTATAGGAGTTCTACATGTTGATGGGTTGAAATCTAATCTGATCAGCATAATTAAAATTCGAGACCAGGACTTAATTGTCAACATCATTAAATATCATTGTCTGATAATTAATGAAGAAATACAATGCATCTTGTATGGGATTTGGAAATCAAATAATTGCTATATGTTGTTTCAACATTTCATAGAGCTTAAAAGCTACAAATTATGTGTAACACTATTTCTCTATTTAATATAGAGCTTTAGCATATAGGACTGGGTCATCTTAATATCAAGCAACTTCAGAAATTTCTATATCATGATGTTATAAGAGGTATTCCTAAATTAACCTCTAAGTCTTATTCTATTCGTAAGCCATATGAAAAGGGTGAACAATGCTCTTCTTCACACGTTGGCCTCAATGACATACTGACATCACGTGTGCTGGAATTATCGCACATGGACTTGCTTGGCCCAATGCAAGTTAAAAGTCTTAGGAGAAAGAAATATGTTTTTGTTATTTTTATGACCACTCAAGGTTTACTTGGATTGGTTTGCTGCATGATGAAGCAGACATATCTGATGAGTTTAAGAAGTTATTTGTTCGACTTCTGAATGAAAAAAGCAATATGGATAGATCTATTGATTCACTATGTAGTGATAATTGATGAGAGTTACATAATTGACAATTTGCTTATTATTTTGCTAAATTTTAGATTAATCATGAATTTATTGCTCCTAAAACACCATAACAAAATGGTGTTATTGAAAGGAAAATTCGCAAAATTCAGGAGATGGCAAGGTCCTGCTAGTTGAGAAAAATATGCCTAAGACTATTTACAGAGAAGTAGTAAATATTGCTACCTACATTATCAACATATTTTATTTCATGCCAGTAACTACAAAAACTATGTGTGACCTTTCAAACATCTTCATGTTTTCGATTATACCTGCTTCATTTTGAATAATAGAGATCACTTGGTAGAGTTTGATTCAAAAAGTGATGTTGAAACTTTTCTTGGATATTCTCAGAATAGTAAATTATTGAATCTACAATAAGCGACCTATGACTTTGATAGAATATATTAAGGTTATAATTGATAAATGTGCTAGAACAGAATAATTATCCTCTAAAAAAATCATAATGATAAGCTGCCAACTCTAATAAGCTTAGCACCTATTACTCGGCTTACAACGAAAATATGAGATTCAGATATCACTATTCCATCTGATGATGAAGAAGATAATGATGATGATGATGATCCAAAATCATCTACTACAGAACTTGGTTCTACTTTTATATATGTTGCTCCACTGTAAAGGATACTAAAAGATCATCCAATTGAGAAAATTATTGGTTAAGTTGATGATCAAGTGCAAACTAGACATATTCGTCCTATTAACTACAGGAACATGGCACGCTTTGCTTGTTTAAAAGTGCTTTCCTAAATAGGTATTTGCAAGAAGAAATCTAAAGCAAGCTCCACAAGCTTGGTATAAAAGGTTGACTACATATTTGCTACAGAATAGACATAATGGAGGGTCTACTAATAAGACCATGTTTCTAAAAAAATAGAATAAGTAGTCTATGGTAGCACAAATTGATATTGATAGTATTATTTTTGAGGCTATACATGTAAAGTTAGCTTTAGAATTTGTTAATTTGATGAAGAAATAATTTCAGATGAGCATGGTTGGAGATCTTACTTATTTAGTGGTTCTACAGTTTACATAGACTAATCAAACTTTTGAAATTTTCGTCAATTCTACCTTAATATAAGTTTAAATGAATTATATTTATGTTAATTATGGAATAATTTAAATATTAATAAATTAGGTCAAGTGATCCCCTACTGAATCGAAACAACATTAGGAATCATTGGTCAAATCCATGACGAAAATCGAAAAATTAAGTGAAAATTCGAGTCTTGTGAATCCAACTATTTGCCATTTCAAAGGAATTGCTACACAATTCTATGGGTCATTGCACCTTACATTCACTGATTCACCTAGCAATTTCCTAGCGATTCAACTTAATACTAGAATCGTTGGGCACGATTTTGAGTTCTTGTAAACAAGAACCCAAATCACAACAAACACAAACTCATTCACACACCCAAATTTTTGCATCCCTTCACCACCACTTCAATTTATAGCTTAGATTTAGCCCTCTTAAGCTCTATCTTAATATAATTAAGTGAATCCACCTTAATCCAGTTCCATTCAAATTTTTTTTTTGAATTTGAGAGTGTTAAGCCAAACTAGGGCTTAAGGGATTTCGCCTTAAAGCTATGAAAATGTGACCTAGAGCAGTTCAAGAGCTTAAATCTTTAGAGCTTCACTCTTAAGAAGGTAATTATGGTAACCCTAGCTCTTTACTTTAACAAATTTTTGGTTTGAGGGATTTTCGCAAATTTTTTTTTATTAATTTTCATAATTGTTTTATTGAAATTCGTTCTATTACCTTAAACAAATGATTTCATTGATTCCAAAAGACTTGGCATTGCGATTACAATGATCGTTTATCTACAAATTATAAAATTTCCAAATTTTGGTATATTTCAATGTATTTGTAAGTGGTTTTAAAATCGTGTTTAAAATGAGTTAGGGGTTTTGTTTTTGTCCAATTTTTTTTGTTTTGTTTTCACAAAGACTAGTATTTTTCACATAATGCTTTACACTTTTTAGAAAATTGAATTAAAATTTTAGAATTAAGCTAACACTTTAATGCTATTTTTTATGTTTTGCGATAAGTTTTTAAGTTAGTTTTCCAAATGATTGCTCCTTAAAAATAAAGTCTTAAGTTGTACTGAATTATTTTCCACAAATGTTGTTTTATGACCTAAATGTTTACCTGCTATTTGGACTTGCAAGTTTTTGGTTTAGAAATGGCCTGAAGTGGTCAAGGTAGAAGCTCAAGAGATGAGAAGGCGAAGACACTTTTAGTAGAGAAACCCAAACCAAAATCTAAAGTTCCACCATTACTTATTATGCAAATGAGGATTTCAATAAATAACCCTGGAGTTATAACACTACGAGAACTTCTCCACCACTAAATTTACTGATGAATCAAAGAGAGATGAAGAAGTTTAGGAGACACCAAGGATTCCTTTTTATATGCACAATCTAATAAATACTAAAGCTCTTGCTAGGATGAAGAGCGGTATTAGTAAGAATAGGAAAATAGACTGAAGAGGGGTTTCGATATTAAGAACGTAGTAAATTAGGGGCTAGAATTTTGAACATAATAAAGGAAAGAAATTGGGAATTTTTTACTGGGGACTTAAATGTCGACAATAACGCGTTATCCTCTATAGAGATGGGTTGTGAAATTATAGTACGATAGTTTTACGCAAATCGACACGGAGATGATAATTTAATGGCAGCCATAGTTCGAAGAAGACCAGTTGACTACTCACCTGCGTGATTAAACTAGTTACTTTAGATTACTAGAATTCAATAAAAGATAAAATAATGAGTACCTAAAACCCGAGTGTGGGTATAGACACAAATTTCCCCATGAAACAATAAAAAAAGATTTAGAAGCAATTCCTGTGGTGGATCTCTTTTATTCATTTATACTTTATGAGGTACTTTTGTTTCGTTGTAAACCCAACTTTATTTTTAAACCTTGAGGACAAGGTTTGAAATGAGTTTGGGGTTATTAGGTGAAGTGAAGTATGAAGAACCAAAAGATGGAAGAAATGAGAGGTATAATCTATTTATTTATTCAAAGTTCACTAAATTTTTCAAATTTTTTAAGATATGGGTAATATTTATTCATTTTAATATATTTTACTTAGAAATATTATTTAATATAATTTGCACTTAAATAAAAGTGATAAATTATATTACCTATGAAAATAGAGATTTTATGATTGAAATGAATTGTTATACCTTATTTGACTTAACCCAGATTGGGTATACACTAAAGGAGTTTATAGGGGATTGATTGATTTGTGTTGGACATTATAATTGGTAAAATATCAAAATGAAAGTGCAAGATAAACAAGATTGATTTCTAAGAATCTTATTATACAAAAGTTATGAATCAAGTATTTTATTTATACATATATAATGAAAAAATATAAGCTCAATTGAAGGGAAAAATAGGAAATTAGTCGAGAAATTTTATTAAGTTGGAAAAAGTACTTCCTAAACTATAGTAAAAGTGAGAAGTGTAACAAGAGATTTTACAAGAAAAAATAAAGAAACCTAAAGATTCCAAAAGAAATGGAGTAGGTGTTCTAGTGGTAGGAAAAATGAAAGGAATAATTCCTATAAAAAATAACAGATTCCAAAAGAAATGGAGGTAACCGTAAGAATATTGTAACGACCCAGATTTATTAAAATTGTTATTTATTATTATTTAAAAACTAAGACACCATTGTATATCTACATAGACACCGCGAATAAGCTAGGGGCACACTTGAAGATAAGTAATTATTTGAACTTATATATAGGATTACTTTAGTAGTATATTTGGTATAAATATCTAGGAATGAGCTCTAATTGACGGTATTTATGTAATTTTAGGTCGACAAGGTTTAAATGAGACAAAGGATTGGTTTATGGATGAAACAAAAGTGAAATACACAAAACAATGTTTGACTCCAGGGCTAGTAGGCTTGACACCATGGAATGAGTATACACAATGTGGGCAAGGCGTGGAGAAGGAAGAAAATAAGGATATAGGAGCAGTAGAGTCGGCGCAGTGTTAGCACTGTGGTATATAGGGACGACGCTGGGGTGGACTACGTAAGGCACCAAGTACATTAAGAAAAGAAAAAGCTGACAAAAAGGCCGAAGCTATGGCGGTACCGTGGCTATACAAGGACAATATTGGATCACTTATGGACAACGCCGAGATGTAGAAAATAGATAGTTTAGAGTTCTTGTTTGATTGGAACTATCTATTAAGGTTTCTCATTGTATTTAAAGTGTATTATGGGTATAAATCTGTACTATGACGAGATCAACCCACCAATTTATGAATGATCATTAAGAGCAGTTAGCATAGTTTAACATATTTTTACTTTATTCTTAAGTATTGGGAAGAGCTTGGGGGAGAAGACATTGAAGAGTCCACGCATGTTTATTCGATGTTGTTTTCTTGATTTAATTGAAGTTATTTAATCCAATCTTGGATTGGAATGAATATTATGATGTATATGTTTATTTTTGTGATTTGTGAGTAGTTCATTAATATTAGGGATTAATGGATCCAATGGTATGAATGCTATGCTAAAGTAGTTAAGAATGGATTATAAAGTCTAAAAGGTCAATGTTTGTAATTTTTGTTGATTCTATACATAATGCTATGAACATCTTGATCACGATTTTTTTGATTAGAGGTTTTAGGAGTTATCATGGCCATTGAAGCTTGTAAGCTAGATATGGATGATTAAACTATAAAATATATAACATCCATAGATTGTTATTGATTAGAACCAAAAGGATAGTAAACACAAGTGTTTTTGAATCTAAAGATTTGGAACTTAAAGCAATTTGGAACTTACGTTATTCAAACCGATAAGTGGAGTTCTAGTTTGAACATTAGAATTTTTTTTTGTCTTGACAGTTGGTTGAAGTGGATTTGAAGGAAAACTTTCTATTATAATTAAGCGTTGCACACAGATATGATAATGAAAGAAGTGAATTGAAAAGCATAGTTATTCATTACATAGGTGAAGTTATAAACTAAGTTATTAATATAAGTATACCAATATTTACATTGTTTTGTTAAAATAAAAACCAATTAAATAGTGATTTTCTTAGCAATAGTGTAAATCTCATTAAGTGAACAATGGACAATACACCTTTCTCTGGGGATGATATTCATAATCATCATTAGTTGATTACATTATTACTACAATCGAGCCATTATGCTTGTAGCCACGATCAAGTTTATAGTACCATTGCCGGGGATAGGTAGCCACAAACTAGTTTAGTTTAGTTTACAAAATTGTTAAGTTTTATTTTAAGTAATTTCCTTTCAAGTTTATAAAAAGAAAAAAATAAATAAATAAGGGTTTAAGTTTCAAAGAGGGAAAGAAAAATAGAGGAATCTAGATGGCAAAGGATCAAACACGAATCCGACATTAAGGATGAGGGAATAACCAACCCGAAGGTAATCTTGTAGTGCAAATACTTCAAGCCATACGTTCTGGAGACTTATAACAGAGTGAAAAGGCTTCTAGCCAACACCACTGAGTTTGAACTAGGAAACTCCCTAATAACATGGTGTAAAATAGCCTTATTAATAGGCTAGCAAACGAATATCAAGTTGCAGATGTAGAGAATTTCTTGAAGAAGTGCGACACTATACACATTATAGAAGTTGCAAAGGAAGAGATCAGGATGAGACTTTCCCATTCTCATTGGGTGGAAATGCGAATTCCTAGTCTGAAGACTGGACAAATGTAATATGACTTCATGGGTAGAAATCAATGAAAGATTTCAATATAAGTTTTTTCCCCCAGTAAGGTTCAAAAAAAGGAAACTAAAAATCAATCAACTAAAGTCGGAGAATGTTGAGACTCTAGGTAATGCTTGAGAATATTCATTGAAATGCATAGAATATGTCCGGTAGATGGTGATCATGTGTTGTGCATGCCAAATATAACCCGCAATGGACTTATAACAGAGTGATAAGGCTTCTAGCCAACACCGCTGAGTTTGAACTAAGAAACTCCCTAATAACATGGTGTAAAATATCCTAATCAATAGGCTAGCAAACGAATATCAAGTTGCAGATGTAGAGAATTTCTTGAAGAAGTGCGACACTATACCCATTATCGAAGTTGCAAAGGAAGTGATCAGGATGAGACTTTCCCATTCTCATTGGGTGGAAATGCGAATCCCTAGTTTGAAGACTGGACAAATGGAATATGACTTCATGGGTAGAAATTGTAATGATCCTAAAATTTTATCTCGTGCCACGTGTATTTCAGGGTCATGCGTGGGACCCACTTGTCGTGATACACAAATTCATACCTCGGGAGTCGACACCGAGGTATGTTTTTTTTTGGTTTGATGCTTGTATTAAAAATTTTATACCAGAGGTTGAACAAATTAATTTAATGCATGACAAAATGGTGTTGAGACGAGCGGTGACGCGCCTCAAGTCGCGTGTCAATGTGGGACCGAAGTAGCGACATATAGGGTATGTTTAGTATATTTGAGAAAAAAAACAAATGAATTGAGTGGCTAGCATTAATCCACATATTATAGAATATATATATATATATATATATATATATGTGTGTGGATAAGGGGGTAAGTGGAAAAGGCAAAAAAAAAAGAGAAAACACGAACCAGAGAGAAAGAAAAAGGAGGAACGAGAGGAGAGAAGGGAACCGAAGAAGTAGGAGAAAGAAGAAGAGACCGAGAGAGAGAAGGGATCAAGCTCAAGCAAGGTGAGTGAAATCCCCTCGTTGTTGGGTCGTTTGTTGTTGTTGTTGTTGTGTGGGTCGTTGTTGTGTTCGGGTGGCGAACTCGGACGAACTGCCATGGCAGTTCGTCCGAGCTCGATGAAGGCAGGGGAGTAGTCTCCCCTGCATATGCGAACTCCACATGGGTTGGGGATGGAAACCCAACCCCATCAAATAAGAAAAAAAATAAAATTGCAGAAACAGAGCTGATGCTCTGTTTCTTCACGAGGAAGAAGAATGACCCGGGTCGGGCCGACCCAGGCTCGGGTGGGCCGGGCCGGGCCGGACCTTAACCCGGTGGGATCGGGTTAAATCGACCCGGATCGGCCTGGACCGGGTCAGGTCGACCCAAATCCGATTAGACTGAGCTAGGTCGATCCGGATCCGGCTGTACCGGGTCGGGTTGACCAAGACCCATTTCAATAAAAATAATAATATAATAATAAATAATATATATTTATATATTTAATAACTGATTTTTAATAAATAAATTCTAGAAAATAGCAAAGAAATATGGAAAAATTCTGAATAATCCTCGAAAAATATGAAAAATTAGGGAAAGCTAGAAAAAATGAGTTCGAGGCTTTTCGCGCTTTTGGCACCCCGGTATAATTCGAAAAAGGGTGCTAAAAACTTAATTTTTATGCAGATAAAAATGACAAATCTATAATCACATACTATAATTGCACGTAATGCGACCTTAAAATTGTAAAATGTTATAAATGGACACTAGGGGCTTGGGATGCTATAGTCGGGTGTCGGGTGCGCATATCGAAGCTTGAGAAGGACGGATTTGAGATTTGTCGAGGTAAGTAAACCAGCTAGGGAATTATACATTATTTCATTTCTTTCCATTGGTTGTTGTTGTTTACTGTTTTGTGATAGCTTTATTGTTGTTCACTGCTTTGCGATGATAGCTATCGTTGAATTTGTTGTCGATTGAGTGAGTCTATTGGCAAGTGAGTCATGGTTACTGTTTATCTACGATATGAGAGGGTTAGGGGTGGAGGCATGGGTCTCGTCCTAAACCCGAGGTTTGTTCCTGGTCATCCGTCGATATTATCCTGGTCCACGGATGTTTCATAGTCGTACGGGTTAGGGCTGGGAGGCAGGGGTCTCGTCCTAGATCCGAGTCTATAGATGTCTCATAGTCGCAAGGGTTAGGGCTGGGAGGCTGGGGTCTCGTCCTAAACCCAAGTCTGCTGGGCTTTTGCCGCGACTCAACGACCTTTTGGTCGGAACTCCTTATTAGTTGGCCTCACTCATTGATGGATTGTTTACAGTCTTGTATATTCATGCGTTCTTTATTCCATTCGTACTATTTGCATGAATTCGACTGCTTTGGATATTGTGAAATGTTGCGTATATTTCCTACTGGATTTACTTACCTGGACTCGTCATTCTTATGTTTGACTGAGTGTAGAGCCGCGGACGAGTAGCAGAGGGAAGGCTTCATAGCTAGGTGAATTTTTGTATTTTTTGTATTTACTCTCCTCTGATGATATTTACTGGGTTCCACAATTAAGTTGCCTAACTCCCTGATCTTTTTGTTGAGTTATTTAATGTATTAGTCGCTTACGCTAAATTTTTAAAATCTTGCAAAACATTAATAACTCAACACTAAAATGTTGAATGTACTGACAATGATGGATTTGAAGGCTAACTAGGATCTCGTTGTCCTTGCGAGACTGGCTTGGGGGTCCACGTGAGTTTAGGCCGGGCGGGCCCAGTTCTTGAGAAAATTGGGGCCGTCACAAAAATCAATGAAAGATTTCAATACAAGTTTTTTCCCCAGTAAGGTTCAACAAAAGGAAACTAAAAATCAATCAACTAAAGTCGGAGAATGTTGAGACTCTAGGTAATGCTTGAGAATATTCATGGAAATGCATAGAAGATGTCCAGTAGATGGTGATCATGTGTTGTGCATGCCAAATATAACCCGCAGTGGAGTTACCAACCACAAGGGTATAGTAGCGATAAATATGGGATCGAATCCACATGACTTGAGTTTTACTATAAGTTAACTAAAAATGGGGGGTTTTAGAAAGTTCTAAGAAACAATTAATTAAAACTAGAAAGATTGAAAAATTCACAAAAGATGATATCAATGAGAGAAAAACACCAAAGTCTACGGTTCCACAAACAAGAATAAAGATTCAATGGTATATTATGGTCCTCAATCTTTCCAAAAAGTTATTAATTCAAATTCTCCTAGATTAGCCATAGAAAATCAATGTCCACAAGGAATTCTTAATTTCCCCTAATCTCGATAGATAATGCGTTCGCAACTAACTATTTCCCTAATTAATGCATAACCCTAGATATCCGCCAATCGGGTTTAACACACTAACCGCAATAATAAGGATTCGTGGGAACACTAATCCTAAATAACGAAATTGCGTCCGCTTCCGATTTAACCTAGATTCAATTATTGCACACTCAAGAACTGAAAGGGTTTTACGACAAACGGGTGAGTGTTCGTCACTTTATTGGTCCAAAAGTATAATTACAGATGCAAATGGTCCAATTAACTATAGATTGTACACCTAAAAGCATGTGATAGCCATATACACACCATAGATCTAAACCATAATCCTTAAAATCAACAACAATGAAATAGAAGAAAATAAATTAAATTAAATAAAAATCATAGATCTCACAATTTTATGCCATGAATCGAGAATCCCACTTGTTTCCCCTCTGACCTATGTGAAGATTGGTTTAGCCTGACATGGTCTTTACAATCTCCAAGTATGAAAAAGATTGTATGGCAGCTCTATAGTCAACTCCTCGAATGAATACCATAGTTCCTAATATGAAAAACCACTAAAAAGCTCTCTATACAGGTGAGAGAAATTAATTTTAGGGGTTGGTATCATAAAACATGCATCGAGGAGCATCTATGGCTGATTTTTGGCTCAAAAATAGGTTTTAGACACTTGTCTAAATCTGGATGAAGAAGCTGAAGACAGCTGACGTGGCAAGCGTTCATTGGCTGAGCAAGCTACTAGTGACGTTGTGGAGTGCTGTGAGGTTGACACTTGGCGAAAGAAAACGCATTGGTGAAACTAGCACGATTTTGTGCGAAGTTGTGGGAAAGAACACATAACCTCATCTCGAGGAAATCGGTGGTTGCAGAGACGAGGGAGCTATTGAGAGGATTTGCTGGACTAATGGAAGAAAGACACATGGCGTTTGTTTAGCGAGCTGGGCAAATTCGCGTAGTAGTCAACAACTAGGAAGCAAAGAACGCACAGATTATGCGTCAATTTGGGGACTGTAGCGACATGTAATTCGAGGAAATTCAATGCATGCTGAACTTAAAGTGGCTTAATTGTGTCATTCCTTGAGTCATTTGGTCTGCTATCTCCTATTCTACTTACCGCGTAGCACGTAACTCGAGGCAAATCATCTGGCGTCCGATCACTACACTTAAATACTCTTTTTGAGTATTTGTTTTTGCCACGAATTCAACCAAGCACTCAATTTCACTTGAAAATGATCAATAAATATAATTAAATATATATTTTGGAGACTTTTGGCATTGAACAAATTAAAATAAGCTAATAAAAGCCTATCAATACCAACTTATCAAATACCCCAAACTTAAGACTTCGCACATCCCGAGTAAAGGTGTAAATGATAACACAATCTAAACTAAACCTATTCCCGATTCAAAACACATGGAGTCCCTTTGATTTACAAAGCCATAAAATTAGCAAGCAACTCAAAAAAATTTGGAGTTATGATATGCCATGATTCGCAACCCAAACACAATTAAGACAACAGTTTAAAGACATAGATTCAGTGAAGACAAAGGCCATCAACTACTCACAAGCTTTCTTGGTCTATAAATTCAAGCATGCAAGTTTAAAATCTCACTTAATCAAGTGAAAACACTTAAGCTAAATCTTTTATTTAATGAGTTTTCATAACTTCCACCTTCATTCATCTTATTTTCTCTATTTTTCCATAATTTTTCTATCAATTAATGTAATCCTTGCTACATTTCCCGTGGACAGCTATTCTCACTTTTTCCCACCACAAATCTCCCTGCTCTATTTCCTATGGAAACCTGTAGGACACTCTATTTTTTTAAAACTCATGTTAGCTCTTCTCACTCCCACTATGATCAAGCAAATCCCCCAATGTCAGTCAAAATATTAACACTTGCACAAGTTTGACTGTCTACTCCCTTTGGTATTGACACAAAGCCCAACCATCAACTAAGTTCCGAATCAGGAAATCATAAAAATGTGAACTATGACTTGATTAAATGTTTCTCCTAATTTTCCATAAGTTTCATATCAAAAAGGCGACCATAGTGTACTCATCCACAACAAAAGACTTGAAACAAAGTCTCAGGTGACTCTAAATGCAACATATGACACTATGTAAGGTTCTAAATGCAACAACAAACATAGAAAGACACATGTCTACTACTAATAATAATAAAAAACTATACTAAATGCATTCATGAAAATGTATCATATCCTAGTGAAATGGAGGATAAAAGTATCAATGATAAGAAAAGAGGAAGGGAAAGAAACGAGAATGAGAATAACACCACCATTACAATCCGATAACCGCATAATTTCAAAAATTTAACAATCATACCTATAGCGTTTAGCAAGAAATCCATCCTACAAAATCCATAATCCTTAAAATACCCTAAACTTATTCGGAACCTTGCCCTACGGTTCAAAAAAAGTCAAAAGGTCCAAACATAGAAAATAAAGAAGAAGGTGAAAGAACATGATAGATATAAGAAGGAAATGATACAAGTTCACGCATAATGATAAGAAAAATACTAAATTAAATAAACAAAATAATACTTATCAATCAGTCAATTAATCAGGTAATGGCTTCAACTCAAGTGTGCGATCATTAACCAAGGAGGGAGAAATCTTGGAGTCAGTGTAGGAAACTCTCAATAACAGACATTTAGGGGTAGGGGTTTGAATGAGTCCAACTCTAAAACAACAATATCGAGGGGTCTGAATAATACAGTGGATATGAGTATTGTCGAAATGATTCTCTAAGACTACTTTAACTTCATAATCGCCTTTCGTAAGCAAGGTTTGCTCAATGAATGGATCCACACATTCCATGGTACACACCATTGAAGACATGTCAATGGGGTATTGGATCGCATCATAGATGTTAAATTTTATGACTTCACCATCAAACTCTATGTCAAGAGATCCGTTATCAACATCTATTTTCGTATTCAAAGTTTTCAAGAACGGACGTCTAAGGAGCACTGAAGAAGCATTGGGGAATGGTTCTTCTTTCCTATCTACCATATAGAAGTCAACAGGAAACACAAATTTGCTCGCTCAGACTAGAACATCCTTAAGAACACCAAAAGGTCTAATAACTGAATAGTCTACCAACAAAATGACGATAACAGTCTCCTCTAATATGCATGCATTCAATGTTTTATAAATATACAATGGCATGACATTAATGGAAGCACTAAGGTCGCACATAGTTCTTTGAATGCTTACATCACCTATAACACAAAGCACTGAGAACATCCTAGGATCCTTACATTTAGGAGGCAACTTCTTATGTAGGATAGTTGTGACGATTTTTCCCATTTGGAATTTTTCGTTGCCTTTTAATTTCCCTTTGTTTGTGTATAGTTCCTTAAGAAACTCTGCATACTTAGGGACTTGCTTCAAAGCGTCGAGGAGTGGACTATTGATTTTCACTCGCTAAAAGATCTCGAAAATTTCATTCTCTTGCTCATTTTTCTTATTTAGGTTGAGTTGTTGTAGAAAATGAGGTTTGACCTTAAATGTGCACGGTGCTTCCTTTTAAGTAGTCACCATCTGTTTAGGGATAGACGAAGTCACTACTAACTCATGTTCTTCCTCATTTACTTTTTCTTTCACATCAAATAACCCATTGTTCCTTTTGAGTCCCTCCAGCTCTTTACCGCTTCGGAGTGTAACTGCGTTAGCACTCTCGTTAGGATTTGGGTAAGGTTGCGAAGGCAACTTTCCCTTATCTTTGAGATGTCCACTTTGATGTGTCATTTGGTCCATTTGAAATTGAAGAGTCCAGACAGCCGATTTGGTTTCACGGATGGATTTCTCAATGGTAGCGTGGAATTGGTCCATTTCACTCATAAATTGGCTCTGCTGAGCTATAAGAGCTTCAAACATATCCTCAATTTAAAAGGAATTGTTAGAGGGTGTAGGCAATGGTTGACCTCTCGGGACGATGGTCTGGTAGTTTTGATTTTGAGCTTCGTAAGTGAAATTCAGGTTGTTCCTCGCCATTGCATGATTTTATGTATTCCCAAATGGGACTCAAGGTGGTCCCTACAACTGATTCCCCATGGCATTGGCCTGCTAATTGTCTTCAAAAAAAGTAGGACACTTATCAGTTGCGAGATTTGTGCCAGTATAAATGCCATAAGCTTTAACTTGCACTTTGCCAGAGGAGAGGAAACGCTCCATCATGGAGGTCAGTTAGTCAATTTTCTGGTCAGTAGAACTCGAGACACTCCCTGCCGTCAGAATTCGGTAAATAGTAGCATCAAGATCACCATAAAGGCGTAATTGTTGTGTGATGTCCTCATACAGTTGCTTCATTTGGACTGGAGTTTTATCTCAAATGTAGCCCCCACAAGCATTATAAATCATGTATCGTTTTATGAACGACATGCCAATATAGAAGAAATGGGCAATAGCCTTCTCAGACTGGCCATGCTGCGAGCAGCTTTTAATTAATAACTTATAGCGATCCCAATATGCACCAAATGATTCACCCTACTTAATTTTGATGCTGCATATATCCATGATGAGCTAAGCAACTCTATCCTTAGGGAAGTATTCATTTAAAAATACACTTTTCATCTAAGTCCATGAGTTAATGTAGCCGACATAAGGTATAAAAGCAATTCCATTGGCTTTGTTCTTAAGGAAAAAAGAAAAGATCTAAGCTTAACAGTGTCCTCATTTGCATTTGAGGGTTTCATTGACTTGTAGTTTATCTGAAACTCATTCAAGAAAGTAATGGGGTCTTCATTCTCGCCACCATGCAAGGATGGTAGGAGATGAATAAACTCGAACCTCAACTAAAAATCTCCGACATTATCTAGATAGTTGATGTAAAGGGGTTGTTGCGCTAAAAGAGCCTAAAGCTCTTGATTGGAGTGCCCCATAGTGATTTGGTAAATTTCAGCCATGTTTACAAGATTTTGGCCTTATTGCTACCTAAATTAGGTCTCTTTAATCCACCTATGCAATGTTCTCTCCGGTTCAGGATCGAAAGGTAATAGTGAACCAGTCGATTTTTATCGAGTGAGGTTTGGTACCATAAAACTAAGAAAGAAAAAAGAAAAAAGGAAAACTAAACTTAGAGTAAGGATTAAGTCTCTGGCAATGGTGCCAAAATTTGATCATGTGTCGTGCGTGCCAAATATAACCCGCAATGGAGGTACCAACCATAAGGGTGTAGTAGTGGTAAATATAGGGTCGAGTCCACAGGATTTGAGTTTTACTCCAAGTTAACAAAAAATGGGGGGTGCTAGAAAGTTCAAAGAAACTATTAACTAAAACTGGAAAGAATGAAAAATTTGCAAAAAATGATACCAATGACAGAAAAACACCTAAGTCTACAGTTTCACAAGCAAGAATTAAGATTCAATGGCATATTATGGTACTCAATCTTTCCAAAAAGTTATTAATTCGAGTTCTCCTAGATTAGCTATAGAAAATCGACGTTCACCATAAAGTCCTCATATAGCACTTCTTCCAATCCTGGATGGGGGATCACTTGTAGGAATGACATAATGCTAATCCATGTTCCACACGGCCAAGGAAGCATCGTTTTTTAATCTCATTATGACTTGGTCGTTCGGAGGAGATTATTTCCCGATTATAATAGTGGGATGGAAGGTACTACAATAAGGATATACTCATTTTCAAATCGCCCCGCGAAGATGGACGTTCAGAAAGGTTCTCGAGATTCTCAATCGTCCAGGTGTGCGGGAAGGGAGCGAGACCAAGCCGAGCCTGACTACACTACATTCATAAAAAAAAGCCCTTCCCGCGTGTCAAGTTGAATAAATGCATGTAGCCGCAACCAGAGAGATCCACCTGCGCCTTTGATTTTAGGCCGCGGCGCGCAGAAATCGACTAATCCGCGACCGGTAAGTTTTCTGAAATCGGACTGAATGGAATTCATTGTGACTTTCCTAAAATTCTTGCTGAAAATCAAAGAAAGAAGGTCCATTTTCCCACGTAGTTCGTCGATCAAACCAACGATTCTCTTCTCAAAGTAATGCATAACCTAAGACATCCACCAATCGGGTTTAACACACTAACCGTAATAATAAGTATATGTGGGAATACTAATCCAAAATAATTAAATCGCATCCGCTTCTGATTTATCCTAGATTCAATTGTTGCACACTCAAGAACCGAAAGGGTTTTACGGAAAATGGGTGAGTGTTCTTCACTTTATTGGTCTAAAAGTACAATTACGAATACAAACGGTCCAATTAACTATAGATTGTCCACCTAAAAGTATGCAATGGTCATATACACACCCTAGATCTAAACCATAATCTTTAAAACCAACAACAACAAAATAGGAGAAAATAAAATAAATTAAATTAAAATCATTGATCTCAGAATTTTATGCCATGAATCAAGAATCCCGCTTGTTTCCCTTCCGACCTAGGCGAAGATTGGTTTAGCCGTACATGGTCTTTACAATCACCAAGTATGAGAATTTATGTGCAGCACTCCAATATCGACTCCTCAGATGAATAACCTATTTCCTAATATGAAAAACCACTAACAATTGCTCTCTAGAGGTGAGAAAAGCTAATTTCGGGGGTTGGCCTCATAACACGTGAGCTGAGGAGCGTTTCTGGCAATTATTGGCTCAAAAAGGGTTGCGGACACTTGACTATGTCTGATTGGATGAAGGAGCATTAGACTACTGACGTGGTGAGTATTCATTGGTTGAGGAAGCTGTTGGTGACGATGTGGAGTGCTGTGAGGTTCACAAGTGGCGGAAGAAAATGTTTTGGTGAAGCTCGCTTGACTTTATATGAAGTTGTGGGAGAGAGCACTTAAACGCATCTCGAGGAAATTACTAGTTACTAAGACGAGGGAGCTGCTGAGAGGGTGAGCTGGGCAAATCCACATTTGACACGTGGCAATCAACATCTAGGAAGCAAAGAATGCACAGTTTATGCATCAATTTTTGGACTATAAATCGAAGGAAATCCAATGCATGCTAAACTCATGTGATTTAATTGTGTCACTCCCTGCGTCATTTGGTTTGATGTCTCCTATTCTACTCACCACACATCACGTAACTCGAGGCAAAACCTCTAGCGCCAATCACTTCACATAAATACTCCATTTTGAGTATTTTTCACCATGAATTCACCTGCGTACTCTGTTTCACCTGAAAATGACCAATAAATATAATTAAATATATATTTTGGAGACTTTTCACACTAAAAACATTAAAATAAACTAGTACACAACAACAACAACAACAACAACAACAACAACAACAACAACATAGCCTCAGTCCCAAATTAACTGGGGTCGGCTACATGGATCAAACTTTTCCATCGTGCTCGATTAAGTGCAATTGATGGTGAGCTTTGCAAACCATTCAAATCTCTCTTTATTAATGCATCCCACGTTAACTTTGGTCTACCCCTACCTCGTCGAATTTCTACAGTTTCTATTGAGTCAAGTTTTCTACTTGGGGCATTTGTAGGCCGTCTTTGCAGGTGACCAAACCATCGCAACCGCCCTTCCCTAATCTTTGTATCAATTGGTGCAACTCCTACTTGTCTTTGAATTTTTATATTTCTTATTCTATCTTTACGAGTTTTACCACACATCCACCTAAGCAGCATCCTCATTTCTACTACATTCACTTTATGTAATTGTTGTTGCTTTACTGCCCAACATTCACTTCCATAGAGCATAGCTGGCCTAATTGCGGTCCTATAAAATTTTCCTTTTAACTTAGTAGGAACATGTCGATCACAAATCACCCCCGTTGCACTCCGCCATTTCTTCCATCCAGCTTGGATTCTATGTGTGACATCATTTTCAATGTTACCATCATTTTGTATGATTGAACCTAGGTATCTAAAGTGGTTTACCCTAGGAACTTCTACTTCCCCTAATTTTACCACTCCGTCATCTCGATGTCTAGTGTTTCCAAACTCACAGTGCATGTATTCGGTTTTCGTTAGGGCTGGCAATTCGTGTCAGCGAGTCGTAAACGTGTCGTGTCGTAAACGTGTCGTGTCATAATTATCCTAAACCCGCACACGACACGTTTATTAAACGAGTCACTATTTGTAAACACGGCACACGACACGTTTAATAAACAGGTAACCTGTTTATTACACGTTTAACACGTTTATTAAACAGATCATGTTTAACCTGTTTAACTCGACTCGTTTGTGTACTTTTAACACGTTTATTAAACAGATCATGTTTAACTTTGTTTAATTCGACTCATTTGTGTACTGTTTATCAACCTCGTTAAACATGTTACTAGATTAATGATTATCTCACTACAAAATCAATACAAACAACATAAAATATAAAATTATAAACTCATCTAATACAAGGAAAAATTAAAAATACAAGTTCTCAAATATTCAAGTTCAAGTTTAATAACCCAACTACAAAGTTATATCAAGTTTATATAATTAAGAAAAGATAACATCTGAATCCGATCAAAGCTACCCAAAACAACATTTTCCTACCCAAAATTCCCGATCTCATCCCGTCCATGCATTTCTAACCACACGATCTCTCTCGCAATCCTCAAAACCCCATCATCACGATCACTGTTCTCCTCTCCGAAACGAGGCGAATGGGGACACAACCGAAGACTCCTCACATGGCTGGTCCGGGACCGAGCCAAGGCAAAGGAGGTGGTACTCGGGACCCCCTCGGTGGCCGTCGAGAAGGGCAAGTACAGAGAGAGACAGAGAGAGAGAGAGAAAGAGGGAGATAGAGAGATTCATAGATTGTCGAACAATCGATTGAAAAGGTGATATGAACCCAATCTCACCCCGTCCGTGCATCTCTAACCACACGATCTCTCTCGCAATCCTCAAAACCCCATCATCTCGATCACTGTTCTCCTCTCCGAAACGAGGCGAATGGGGACAAACGAAGACTCCTCACATGGCTGGTCCGGACCAGAGCCAAGGCAAAAGAGGCGGTACTCGGGACCCCCTCGGTGGCCATTGAGAAACCCTAATAAACAAGCTAAGCAGTAGGCAGTCGAGAGAGAGAGAGAGAGAGAGAGAGAGAAAGAGAGATTTTGTTAACCGTGTCGTCATCGTCGTCGTCGACTGGAAGTGCCGTCGTCATCGACTGGAAGTGCCGAACAGGAACAACCGAAGTGGTGAAGACTTTGTTTGGTTTTGATTTTGAACTTTTGGAACTTTTGATGGTTTTTAGGGTTGGAAATGAAAAATTTGTATTTATATGTAAATAATTATGCGAGTCATAAACGAGTCACACGGGTTAACACGTTAACGACTCGTTTATTAATCGTGTATAAACGGGTTAACCTGTTTATGACCCACATACATTTTTGCCAAACCCACGACATGTTTAAGGTCGTGTCGTGTCGTGTCGTGTTAAACGTTTCATGACCCAAATTGCCAGCCCTAGTTTTCGTCCTACTAAACTTAAAGCCTTTAGATTCTAATGTATTTCTCCAGAGTTCTAATTTCCTATTCACTCCATCTTTAGTTTCATCCACTAAGACAATATCATCTGCAAATAGCATACACCATGGTATATCATCTTGAATATGTCTAGTTAATTCATCCATAACTAAAGTAAATAGATATGGGCTTAAAGCCGATCCTTGATGTAGTCCTATCGTAATGGAAAATTCTTTTGTAGCTCCTCCAAATGTCTTTATACTCGTTACTACTCCATCGTGTATATCTTTAATAGTGCTTATGTATCTAGCGTGCACTCTTTTTCTTTCTAGAACCCACCAAAGAACATCTCTAGGGACCCTATCATATGCTTTTTCTAAATCTACGAATACCATATGAAGATCTTTTTTCTTTTCTCTATATTTTTCTAACAATTGTCTTACAAGGAAAATCGCCTCCATAGTTGACCTCCCAGGCATGAAACCAAATTGGTTCTCTGATATTGTTGTTTCTCTCCTTAGCCTATTGTCAATTATCCTCTCCCACAGTTTCATAGTGTGACTCATGAGTTTAATTCCCCGGTAGTTTGAGCAACTTTGAATGTCTCCTTTATTTTCGAAGATTGGGACAAGCGTGCTTCTTCTCCAATCCATTGGCATCCGTTTTGATTTTAAAATTTTATTGAAAAGTTTTGTCAACCAAGTCAATCTGATTTCTCCTAAGCATTTCCAAACTTCTATGGGTATTTCATCTAGGCCACATGCTTTCCCTATTTTCATTCTTTTCAATGCCTCTTTAACTTCTACAATTCTAATATTGCGTGTATAGTTTACATTTCTTTCTTGGTGTGGGTTTTCATCTATTATAGCATCAACTTGGCCATCATTAAATAAACTATCGAAGTAACTTCTCCATCTCTCCTTAATATCCTCCTCGCGCGTTAAAACATTTTGATTTTCGTCCTTAATACATCTTACATGACATAGGTCTTGTTTCTTTTTATCTCTTAATTTGGCTAGCCTATATATATATTTTTCGCCATCTCTATTACCTAACTTTGTATATAAATCTTCCATGAAATTTGTTTTAGCTTGACTAACTACTTTTTTAGCTTGTTTTCTAGCTTCTCTATATTGATTGTACGCATCTTCATCTTGACACTTAGGTATTTTCCTATACGTATCTCTTTTAGTCTTAATTGCTCGTTGGACATCCTCGTTCCACCACCATGTTTCCTTCTTTGGAGGTCCCAAGCCCTTATATATACCTAATATGTTTGATCCCACCCTCCTTATGCAACTACTCATTTCTAGCCACATTGTATTAGCATCTAAGTCAAGATTCCAAACATTTTCCTTTAGTAGTTTTTCTCTAAATTCTACTTGTTTACTATGTTTTAGGTTCCACCACTTTATTCTAGGGTCGTTAACTCTTTTATTCATATTTTTCCGTTGTGTTAGCTTAATATCAAGTACTACTAACTTATGTTGGGTAGTAAGTGCTTCACCAGGTATTACTTTGCAGTCTCTACATAGTTTTCTATCTATTTTTCTTGTTAAAAGAAAATATATTTGACTCTTGTTATGACCACTACTAAAAGTAATTATATGCGACTCCCTCTTCCTAAAATTAGTATTTGCTAAGACAAGATCATATGCTGAAGCAAATTCTAAAATTGATTCTCCTTCTTCATTTCTATTACCGTAACCAAAACCTCCATGAACTCTCTCAAACCCATCATTACTTACCCCGACATGCCCATTTAAATCTCCTCCAATAAAAACCTTTTCATCTAATGGTATACTCTGCATAAATCCATCCATATCATCCCAAAACTTGTGTTTGATGCTCTCGCTTAATCCTACTTGTGGTGCATATGCGCTAAGTATGTTAATTTTTTCGTCTCCAATAATTAATTTAACTAGAATCAATCTATCCCCCATTCTTTTAACCTCAACGACCTTATCCTTATAATCATTATCCACCACAATTCCTACTCCATTGCATTTCCTATCTATACCAAAGTGTACCACAATTTAAACCCCTGTGCTTCCTATTTCTCTACTCTTTTCTCCTACCCATTTTGTCTCTTGGAGGCAAGCAATATTGACTCTCCTTCTAATCATGGTATCTACTAGTTCTATTGACTTCCCCGTAAGTGTTCCTATGTTCCATGTTCCTAAACGAATTTTTTCTCCCCTTTGTATTTGTTTTTCTTTTCTATTTCTATTTTGTCTAAAAGATCTAGTGTTCGTATCTATGATTTTGTTTTTGTTTTCGTTTTTGTTTTGAACTAGCTTCTTTACCCACACCCATCCTTTGTGTGGGAACCCTTGCTCATTTTTCTTCACATCCGGGCGACGATGTGAAGGGACTAGCTTCTTTACCCACACACGTCCTATCTTGCTCATTTTTCTTCACACCCAGGCGGCGATGTGAAACACACCCTTGCTCATTTCTCACTACACCCGGGCTCCGATGTAGCGCGTCGCTAGGTGGGAACGCCCCAACGTTTATATATGTTTGATCCATTTCATGAAATGTGACAAAAGTTTTACGCTGGCTGTCAACCTATCGCAACCCTCCTCCTTTATCCGGACTTGGGACCGGCTATGTAGCGCACATAGTGTACAACATAGGTGGAGTTAAAATAAACTAGTAAAAGCCTATAAATACCAACTTATCACATGGATACGTGAAAATGGGCACAACTACAAATTTTCTACTATGGGATTAATCATACCACCAACACAAAAGTAGATGCCGCGACGTGTAGTTCTCTACTAACCAAAGATTTGGATAAAGTAGTAGATCTTGTGGATCTTATGTCTAAGAAACCTAAAGTCGGTACTTATTCCATAGTGAGAAGCCAGTAAGCATAAATGAGAATGACTCGCAAGCTTTGATTATAGAACAACTATCCAACTTGAGAAGTAAAATGGAAAAGCATCAAATGGGACGGTAAAGTCTACAAGTGAAAGCTATGCGTCAACCCGTTAATAACCATGCCATGTCGGTTAACCTAATTGACATGTAGCAAGGAATGTAGCAGGAGGAGATCATCTTTATAAACAACCGAAGCTATGAAAACAATTTCAGGCGCTCCTAAAAGGTTTTATCAAACATACAACAACTTGAACTTTGTATATGGAAATCCTGACAACACATTAAAGTTACCTCAAGGCTTTTATCAGGAAGTCCAATAAGGAAAGCTAGGGCAGAGTGAAGAAATGACTTTATTAAAGTCAATTAAGAAATTCTTTCATGCCATCGACATGAACAATAAGGAACGCGATAAAGCATGAGAAAGAGATGGAAAAGGTAAATCTTGCTGTAAAGAGGATAGACGATTAGAGATCACAATCCTTCATGAACCTGTAGAAACAGATTGGTCTGCTAGCATTGCTTTGAATTTAAAGAAGGACGAGCAGTTTTCGAGTAACACTAGCATAATTGCCAGGGAGAATGTTATTGCTATTTAGATGATGAACACTACATCAACGACTGAGACAATGCAAGAGCAATAGATGTATAAGCAAGAAAGAGTCACCATTTTGGCTATGAGAAAATATGAGGTGATGCATGAGAATGGAACGGAAGTAAGGCAAAATAAACTCAAAGGATTCAAGCAACAAAGGATAAATGGCTTAAAGAATAATAAGAAGGGGAATAAATAATGGGGCGTTGAGCAACAAGATGAGGAACCTTCTAAAGAAGTATTAAAAGGAAAGAGTATCAATATTTTTCTAAAGAAGCTGAAATGAAAAGTCGAGTTCACACTAAGACTTCAACCAATTAAGAGGAGAGTACTTTAAGACAAATGCATACCAATGAGCATTATGGGACACTAGTTCCTAAACATCTTGTATAAAATGGGAGCTTTAGTTAATGTAATTAATATAAAGGACATGTTGCAAGCAGTTTTGAAGATCAATTGTCCTAATACAACGGAGTGGCATTTAGTTGATGGTAACTTAGTACCAATAATATGGAGAGTCTTGAATGTGTATGTCAAAGTGGGTAGATTCGCATTTATCACAAATTTTTAGATTATTGATCATAATATGGATGAAGATGTATCTATGATACTTGGGTGCCAAGAAGATTTCCTTTATTGAAAGGCAAGAAATACATCTGAATAAAAGGGTATCGTTATCTCAAACCTAGAAATAGAGTATCTCAATTTAGACTTGGATTAAACAAGAGAAAAGGTGTCAGGATAATGACATTAATCTAAGCATTACTGGGAGCCAGCCCAAGAGTTTTTTATATTTCAGTTAGTTAGTTATTTAGTTAGCTTAGTTAGAGCAATCCAAACGTGTTAGTAATTTTATAACTTTTCAAAGATTTGTGCTAATTATGTAGGAAAGACCTTATATCGAGTGGCATTTCATCAGAATGGAGAAGTCTCGAATAACTCAGTAAAAAGTGTTAAAGAGCAAAGGTGTTAAGTTAATAAAGGTTAGGTACATGGACAAATCACGGGTAAGTTTTTATAGAACTTTTATATATACAAGCTATTTCACGTTGTCAAGATGCCTTGTATAGTAATACACAGATTGGGAGAGCGCCAATAAGGAGTTAATGAAAATTTTGCAAAACTATCTAGACAAATTGGTTGACACTTTGTGTGTACACATACAACACCATGAGTGCAAAGAGACAATGCTAGCAATGCGCCAAGCTGTGAGAAAAACATGCTCATAACAAACTCGACATCGTGGCCCTACTGTGGTGGCGTTGTGCCCTCTATAGGACGGTGCTAGCGTCGAGATAGGAGTCTTAAACCCCTTTCAACCCATATTTTGTACACTTAAAACGTATTCCATACAACACTAACCAAGCATACACCCATCTAAAACATAAGATTGAGTAATTATAAGAGAGAAAAATGTTCCTAGAGATTAAGAGTGAAAAGAGAGAGCGTATTTTGGATTTGCACAAGGAAGAGAGCTAGGGCTTTCAATTGTAGAAGAAATTCAAGTAAGCACTAGGGTTTTAGTTTTGTGAGCAAATCGAGAGGGCTTAGATTGTTACAGGCTTGGAGAAGAAACCCACACTAGAAAGTAGTCTGACATTGAGGTAAAGTTACAATTTCATTTGTTATACTTTGAAATGTTTGGATAATCTTAATGAAATTGCATGTATTGTAGATTTGTGGTTATTGGATAGCAATTTTTAGTTTAGTGGATTTATAGCATCAATGTGGCTTATGATAAATTAATCTACACCTTTTGCATTATTTGGCATGTAAATTACCTTTGTGAATGAAACTTTGTGATTTTAGGTGATTTGATGACCCGTGTTGTGAATTGTTGTGTTGTGTCAATTATTGAAAAAATGCCAACAAGAAGGCAATCAAGTCAAAATAGTGAAGTTAAAGCAAATGATTAAGAGGCATCATCCTCATGAGATCCAAATGAGGGATTAACCGAGGCCATTTAAGTCAATGTACTAAATTAAAAAAAACACCAATGAGAAATATGAAGCCCTTGAGAATAGGGAATTCATCTGTGAGAGACGAATAAACCTACGGCTATGTACGAAAAAATAGAGTAAATAATTTCATTAGGCAACTAAGTTCGAAGCAATTCACTCTAGACTATAGAGAGAACAAGGTTAATGGAGTGAATGAAATTGTTTATGCATTTTATGCCAATGCAATGTTTACAAAGAAAGGTCACCCTGTGAAGGTGAGAGGGGCATTGGTCCCATGTAATGAGCAATACATAAATGTATCTATGGGTTATTGCACTTATGTATGGTTTGTGAGTCAAAGACTTTCCTGGATGATATGTGTGAGTGACCCTATAACCTAAACCCTTTTAGAGTTATTGAGATATCATTGGTTGTCCAAGGACAACAAGGGTTGTTAATGGGAGTTAAGAATGTGCCAAAGCACATTAAGAAAAGGAGTATGAGGAAAGTTTTTAGAATGTCGCAACACTTTCTGGTTCCTTCATTATACTAGACCACTTAGCAAGAAAAAATCAACAAGCCTAAGGTGGCTTGTTTGTATAAGATTATAAAGAACGGAAGGATCAATGTGGGCGAGATCATCTACATTAACACAAGGTGGTCTATTTTGTATGTGAGAGACAACAAATTTTTTTTCCAATCTTAATCACCCATATGTGCTAAATGGCCGGAGTGCGATTGATTCAAGATGATGAATTTGATATTAAGCTCCAAGCAACAATAGCTGAGGAGTTTACGCTAACCTTGAAATCACCTACTGGAGAGAGAGAAAGAGTCGAGGGGATCAGATTTGAGTCTAAGTTGTTGACCAAAGAGCAAAAGGATCACACAATAACAACAGCAGCAGTAGTAGTGGAGTTGGTTGAAGAGTTGCAAAACCAACGATAAGGAGATGAGGATCACTAGTAGGGATTTTCTGAGGGCCACGAGTTTGTAGATCCACTAATAGGAGAGCTAGACTAGGATGGTCCTAAGACTTTTCCACCATTTACACCATAACAGGTGCTAGTATCACCACTTGATGACTCGACTCCACATGCAACATAGACTATGGATTACTAAGATGATGAGACAGTACATAAAAGACAGGGCTCAAAATTATGATGCCTTGATGAGATATGAGCAAGATCGACTACATGAACAGAGTAATATCATTTTATTTGCATATCATCAGTATGATATGGCTAGCTATAAGGGTAGCAGACAAATGTGACCTACTAGTAGCTCTATTGGCTTTCCTGCATTATCGAACTATATGTTTGATCTTAACGTAGTGCAGAACAGAGGGGGATCGTCTTTTGACACCATCTTTTGCCAGAGCTAATGAAGATGTGCAGTCCTAGAGTCCAAGTCATAGGATTTCTTTAGACCTTGGGGAGATGAATGATACATTTATACTGGCTACTTTTACATTTGAGTTATTTTTTCACTTTATTAGTTATTTTAATTTTATGTTTATGCATTATTATATTATATTATTATTATATTTGTATGTTAGTGTTTTCATGTTTCAGACTTATTTTCAAACCTTAAGCACAAGGTTTAGTTAATGCTTGGGGGCATCAACACAACACTATGGGAAGTGATAAGAAAGCATTAAATAATGCTAAACACTATTTGTATGATAGAAAAACTTTATTTTTAAAGCACTTAAAGAGGAAAGCACAGTGGTGCATCTTTTTCATTTATTTATTATTTGAATGTATTTAAGTAGTATAGATTAGGTTATATATAGTACTATGTAATGAATAATTAATTCATTTGCAAAGTTTACGCCTTTAATTCAAGATGAGGAAGAAAACAAGTGTCTTTTTTTATATGAAAGTGAAAAGAGCGTTATCAATTTTTGAAGAAAATAAAAAATTTAGCAAACAATAGTATGATTTCATGTTAGAAATGTAGAGTTAGGGAAGACCATGAACTTAAAAGAAAAGCAAGAATACTAGAAATTAGAGGGGAAGAATACTTAGTAAAATAAACTTTTGCTAGGGACGTGCAAAACCCTAAGTTTTGGAGGTATTTGATAAGTGATTATTTATAATTATATATAGGACTAGTTTAGTAGTATATTTGGTAAACATATTTTGGAATGAGCTCTAATTGATGATATTTTATATTTTTAGGTATATAAGATATGAAGGAGACAAATGAATGATTTTGTAGTAAAATGTGGTTAAAATACACAAAACCATGTTTGACATCGTGGCTAGTAAGCTTGTTGGTATAGGAAGGTATAAACAACATGGGCAAGGCATGGATATGGGAAAAAAAGGTTAATTAGTGTCGGTGCAGTGGAGGCGCCGTAGGTATATAGTGACGCCACCGGGGTGGACTACACAGGGCATCAAGCCCACTGAGAAGGGAAAATGCACACAAAGAGGCCAAAGTTGTGGCCGTGTCGTAGCTATATAAAGACAACTTCTGATCGCTTATAGACAGTGCTGAGACTAATAGAATAGAAAGTTTAAAGTTCTAGTTCATTTGGAATTGTCTATTAAGGTTTCTAATTGTATTTTAAAGTGTCTTAAGGGTATAAATAGGTAGTAGAACGTGGTGAACTCACCAACTCACCAATTATCATTAATGACAACATATTAACATAGTTTAACATTATTTTACTTTTTTCTTGAGTATTAAGAAGAGTTTTGGAGGAGAAGACATTGAAGACTCCTTGTGTGGTTATTCAACATTGTTTTCTAAATTTCATTAAAGTAATTTAATTCAATCTTGATTGCAATGAATACCATGATGTGTAAGTTTATTTCAATATATTGTGAATAGTTCATTAATCTTTATGATCAATAGATCCTATTGTATAAATGCTATACTAAAGTAGTTATGAATGGATTATAAAGTTTTAGTATGCAATGGTTGGAATTTGTATTGATTCAATACGTAATGCTACGAACATCTTGATCACATGTTATTTGATTAGAGGTTTTAGGAGTTACCATGGCCATTAGTGCTTTTAAGCCGAATATAGGCGATACAACCGTAAAATATATTACATCGATAGATAGTTATTGATTAGGGAGACACTGATAGTGAACATAAGCGGTTTTGAATGTAAAGATTTAGAACTTAAAGAAATTTGGGACTTACGTTATTCAAATGATAGGTGGAGTTCTAGTATGCGCAATAAAATATTATCAGTAACTATAATGGGTTGAAGTTGCTTTGAAGAAAATATGTCTATTCTAGTTAAGCATTGCACACGTATAATGAAAATGAAGGAAGTGAGTTCAAAAGCATAATTATTCATTACCTAGATGAAGTTGTGAACTAATATCTTTTTAATATGATAGTACAAGTATTTACATTATTTTGTTAGAATAGAATATTCTAGTTAAAAACCAATTAATAAGGGATTTTTAAAGCAATAGAGTAAATCTGACTAAGTGGGTAGTGTGCGATACATATCTCCAAGAGGATTATATCTTTAATCAACATTAGCTAATCACAATATTACTAGAATCAATCTATTATACTCGCATCCACGATCTCCTGAATAGTTATAGTACTTATATTTATCTTATTGATTGCCTAATTGCAGTGTATCTTGTTAAATATGTCATAATTCATCGCATGTTTGTTTTTACATTATCATGTTGAATGATACTGTGTGACATGTCTTCTCACCGAAAAGTATGTCGACGCAAGTAGCGACTAGGTGAAGTATAGGTACATTGAATCTAGACTATGATAACTAGACTAATATGAGTATAGTTGAAGTAAATGTGACATTTAATGATAATAAAAGCATTGACAAAGTAAATTTAATCAAGAATGCAAGAATTAACACTCCTCACGATGCATGCCGAAATGCGAGGGACTGGTTGCCAAGTAGTCAGGTAGTAGGGGAAGTGGTAGTATACCAATTTAAGACCCTAAATAGCCTAGATATGTATATAAGTTCCTAAGTTGAATTAATTGAATCAATTGATTAAAAATGCCTATAGTTAGAAGGAAAAATTGATGAGTCCTTGATTTTCCTTGAGATTTGCACCACGATAGGATTCTAAGAGATTTGATCTGGAATTGGTGTTAACAAGAGGAAGCTAGTGGAAAAGTAGTTAACAAGAGGAAGCTAGTGGAAAAGTAGTTAACAAGAGCCATATGATTTGATTTTAAGGTGCAAAGGTTTTAGTAGTCCTTGCTAAACTGTGTGGTACCCTCGACCCCGCCCTAGAACGAGTGAAATTGCCGAAATGTTCTCTGTTCTTGCTTCTCTTATGGTAATCCAATTAATAACTATCCCAAAACTTGCTCCTATTGATTCCATGATAGTCAACCCTACTCATCACTCTTGGTGGTGGCATAGCCTCCCTATCGCTGTTGATTTGATATGTTGCATCGCAATGCAATGCACTAGCAATTGCTCGCACATAAAACTCCTACGCGCGTCCTATAGTGCTAAAGAAACTAGAGGATACTAAAAATTATCAGCCAAATCTACCAAGTGTGTATTCAATGGATATCCTAAAGAAACTAAAGGATACTAAATTTATAATCCTGCTGAGAGCAAAGTGTTTGTTGCTTGAAATGGTGTCTTTATGGAAAAATGGTTTATTTCAAAAAGACAACAGGGGGAATAATTAAGTCATGAAGAAATTCAAGAACCACAAATAAACACTCAATTGCCAGTGAGAGATCAACTAAGTCTTAAACCAATTGATCCTCCACAGGTATCACATGGCCCCCATAGGTCAGATAGGATAAGTCATCAGCCTAAGAGTTTTGGATTTCTTATTACTAATAGTAGTAGGGTGTTGCTTATGAATCAAAATGAACCTACTACTTTTCAGGAGGCTGTTTCTAGCCCTGAGGCAGATAAATGGCTCAGTGCCATGAATTCTTATATGCAATCCATGTATGATAACCAAATTTGGAACATGGTTGATTTACCTAAAGGTGGTAAGACCATTGGATGTAAATCATTTACAAGAAAAAAAACGAATATGGATGGCAATGTGCATACTTATAAAGCACAGCTAGTAACAAAAGGTTTCAGACATACTCAAAGTGTTGATTATAATGAAACTTTTTCTCATTTAGCCATGCTTAAATCCATTAAAATTCTAATTTTCATAGCCTCATATTATCACTACGAGATATGACAAGTGGGTTTCAAAGTAGCTTTTCTAAATGGAAAGTTACTTGAGGACGTGTATATGATATAGCCTGAAGGGTTTGTTCATCTTGAGATTTCTAGGGAGGTATATGCAAGATTCAAAGGTCTTTTTATGGATTAAAGCAAGCTTCTCAGAGTTGGAGTCTTCATTTTTATGAAGCAATTAAGGAATTTGGTTTCATTGAAAATAAAGATGAGATTTGTGTATACAAGAAGGTCAGTGGGAGCATGGTTATTTTCTTGGTGTTATATTTTGATGATATATTACTCATTGAAAATGACAACCCAACATTGCAGCGTGTCAAGTCTTTGGTTAAGGAAGTGTTTCTCGATGAAGGACTTATGAAATGCAGCTTACATCTTTAGGATTAAGATCTATAGGGATAGATCTAAAATGTTAATCGGTCTAAGTCAGAGTGCTTATATAGATAAGGTACTGAATAGGGTCAGTATGCAAGATTCTAAAAGAGAGTTATTGCCAATTTCTCATGGTATAAATCTCAACAAGACTCAATGTCCGAAGTCTAATGATGAGTGAGAGCGGATGAATACGATTCCATATGCATTAGCTATAGGATATATCAAGTATGCCATGTTATGCACTCAACCTGATGTATCATATTCTTTGAGCGCAATAACCAGATATCAGTCCGATCCTAGTGAGAGTCACTGGATAGCAGCAAAGAACATTTTTAAGTACTAGAGAAGGACTAAAGAAGTGTTCTTGGTCTGTGGCAGTTTGGAAGACGAGCATGTTGTAAGTGGTTACATAGATGCAAGTTTTCAAACTGGTATAGATGACTTAAGATCATAGTTTGGATATGTGTTTACTTTAAATGAAGGCATAGTGATCAGAAAAAGTTCAAAGCAAGAAACTATCACAGATTCTACAATAGAAGTTGAATATATTGCAACGTCTAACACTGGTAAGGAGGCAGTTTGATCAAAAATTTCATCTCAGAACTTGGTGTGGTTCTAAGTATAGTTAACCCCATTTGCTTGTATTGTGACAACAACGGGGTGATAGCATAGGCCAAGGAACTAAGATAGCACCATTGATCCAAACATATGCTTAGACTTTTTCATCTCATTCGAGAAATCATTGAGATGGGAGACATGAGATTTGTAGAGTTCCTAGAAAAGACAATGTTGCAGATCCTTTAACGAAGGCTCTTCCATAAGCGAAACATGATGGTCATGTTAGGTCGTTAGGTCGTTAGGTATTATATATATGAATGATTGGCCCTAGTGCAAGTGGGAGATGTTAGAGCATGTGCCCTAGGTCAATCTACAAACATCATTTATCTTATAATTGTAGTTAATAATGTAGAGGTTTTATTTGTTGTTTTATTATAAGTGATTGCATGTTTACCTTATAGTAAGATCCATGGGTATTTGTGGAAATATCTTAAATGTCTATAGTCGGTCATTATACTGGGAACTATAATGAATTAAGAATAGTGTGAATCTTGATTGATGGTCATGTGATGATCATGCATATAGAGGTATGAATGAAGATCATGAGTACTAGTTAGGGACTAAGGTACTGGACAATTATAAAGATTGTGATTGGTTACGGTGTGAATAATATATGCGAGTGTATAATCAAGATAGAATTTGTCACTCTCATATAGAGAGATATTAGATGATCTCTCGATAAGATAGACTAATAATGGTCAAGTCCATGTGAATTAATATGATCAATGTCACTTAGATGTTTTTTAATTTGCTTAAAGATCAAGTCTAATATAATTGAACGTTAAGGCTGTCTTTCCATGCCTTGTGTTTAATCAAAGGCTATCGCACGATAAAATGATATGATATATGTTATTAATAAGGTTGTATCAATGTTGATATTCATGCTACTTGGGTAGTCATAATGCCTTACTAGAGACCACTTATGACTTGTGTACCAAAATGGTTTTTGGTTCACTACTAATGTCGGATGAACCTATTGGGTGGTACACAAAGAATGACTTGCCATAATTTCAATTAGTCCAGAGTAAAAAATTTTATATGATAAAATTCATAAGATAAAAACCCTTACAATTTATTATATGATAAAGTGCAATTTGCTTAAGTTGCCTAAATACAATAGTTGTATTACGAATAGGAATTTAAATGAGGTCTTACGTAAACATATAAATAAATGGTGAAACCCTAAAAACGTAATAAGATTTTCGTTTTACAATTTTGGAGTTCTCAAGATTTAAGGAGAGAAAGAAAAATCGTTTTCAATCTCTCTTGGGGCTAGCACTCCAAATTGTGGTCACCGTTCATGTATGGATTTTTGATAGAGGACTCGCACTTAAACATCTTGGAAATCGAACTATCAGAAAAGGAAATCATGGAATATAGTATGATTTACTTTTGTAGATTTAGTTTAATGGAACTTATTTTCAATCCTGTTGGGTTTTTCAAAAAAAAAATTCAATTTCCCGCTGCGTATGAACCCCGAAAACTCAACACAAGAATATGATAAATCACATGCGAAGCTCTCCCAACTCTTTGTCCTAAGATTGCACTGACTGCATAATTGCCAGGATCATACATAATTTTAAATGAAAGCTCCCAATTGGGGGCTTGTATTACTAGTATGCTAGTAAGGGAGTCTTCGATTGCATCAAATGCACACTAACATGCCTTGTCATACTCAAAATGCACGTCTTTTTGGAGTAGATGACGTAAGGGTTATCGATATTCAAAAAGCCCTTGGTGAAATGTTGATAAAAATTGGTGTGTTAAGGAATGATCTAATCTTCCGCTCATTTGTAGGGTAAGGTTGTTTCTTGATAAAATCAACTTTTGCTTAATCGACATCGATAACCCTAGCTAAGACAAAGCGTCTCAAAATAAAACCCGGTCCACCATAAAATGACATTTTTGTAGTTTAGAATCAAGTTCTTCTCGATACACCAGCTAAGCAACATAGTCAGATTCATGAGACAATTATCAATTAAATCACTATAACGATAAAATCATAAATTAAGATTTCTATAAAATTCTAAACTAAATCTATAAAGATACACACCATGCACCTTGAAAGGTAGCAGGTGTGTTACATAACCTAAGAGGCATGCGCTAATAGGAAAAAGAGCCAAATGGACAATTAAAGGTAATTTTTTTCCAGGTCTTCAAGTGCTAATGGTATCTAGTGAAACTCGAAGTAGCCGTTAAGATAATAGTAATGAGAACGACCGACTAGTCTCTCCAACATCTGATCGATGCATGGAAGAGAGAAATGGTCTTTTATGGTGAAAGCATTCAGCTTTATGTAATCAATGCATACCTGCCATCTATTCTGAATACGGGTTCAAACCAACTCACCATGCGAATCGGTGACTACTGGTACTCCCATTTTCTTAGGAACCTCTTGGACAGGACATACCCATTTACTATCAAAGATTCGGTAAGTCATGTCAGTATCAATGTCCTTAGTATATCTTGCTTTAAGACATCCATCATAGACAGATTGAGCCTCCTCTGGGCTTCTCTCATTGGTTTTGACCCTTCCTTCATATGTATAAGAAACATGCAAGTGGAAAGGCTCAAACCTTTACATCGGTTATGGTCCAACCAATGGTCTATTTAAATTCTTGGAGTGCTCGCAGGAGTCTCTCTTCCTCCAATTGTGTAAGTTCGATCGAGATGATTACAAGGAGTGTGTCATTCTTGCCCTAAAACATATACTTTAGGTGCTCGGGTAGTGACTTCAGCTCAAGTGTGAGAGCTTTCACAGGGAAGGGGGAAACTTTGGAGTCAGTAGTAAGAAACTTCAAATTATAGATAGTTGTGGTAGGGTTTGGAATTAATCTAACTTTAAAATAGTACCTTGGACATTAGTATCGAAGGTTAAAACACTCTTATGGATACGAGTAGTGTCAAGATGATTTTCTAACTTTACTTAAACAATGTCATTTCCACTCATGAGTAATGTCTGATTAATGAGTGGATCCACACTATCCAAGGTATAAACTACAAAAGACACATCATTAAGGTATCACATTATATCATAGATATTGAACCTAATTACTTCACTATCAAACAACATGGTCAGAAATCCATCATCCACATCTATCTTCGTCTTTGTCACCTTTAAGAATTGGCGTCCAAGTAGAACTGATGAAGCATTAGGGAATGGTTCCTCTTTTGTTTTCAAAATGTAGAAATTAGTGGAAACATGAGTTTATTTACTCAGACTAGAACATCTTCATTAAAAATAACGGGTCAAATAATTGAATGGTCTCCCAACTGAATGACAATACCAGTCTCCTTTGGTGGGCTTACATTCAATGACTCACCTACAACATAAGGCACTGAGAACATTTATGAATCCTTGCATTTAGGGGGCATCTTCATTAGTAGGATAGTCTTGACGGTTTCTCCCTTTTCAACTTTTTTGTTGCCTTTGAGTTTCCCTTTATTGGTGCATAGTTCTTTAAGAAACTTTGCACACCTGAGGACTTGCCTTAGAGTGTTGAGGAGTGGAATATTATTTGCACTTGTTGAAAGGTCTCAAGAATATCTTTCTCTTCCTTTTTTTTCTTGTCTAGGATAAGTCATTGTGGAAAATGAGGTTTGACCTTGAAATTAGGCGGTGCTTCTTTTTGAGTAGTTACTGTTTGTTTAGAAGCAAACGGAATAACTATTAACTTATGCTCTTGCTCATTTGCTTGGTCTTTGGCATAAACGACCCAATGTTCTTTTTGGATCCCTCCAAGTTTTGTTTTCTTCTAAGTGTAACTGCATTAACATTTTGGTCAGGGTTCAAGTAAGATTGCGAAGGCAACCTTCATTTATCCTCGAGACGTCCCAATTGTTGTGCTACTTTGCCCACCTGAATTTCAAGGTTGCAAATGACCACATTAGCATCACTAATGATTTTATCAGTGTTAGCCTTAAATTGAGCAATGGCAATGGCAATGGCAATAATGCCAAATTGTTTTCATTTTTTTCATGCCAAATATAATCGGAATTTGAGTTACCAATCCCACAATGGCGTAGTAGTGGTAAGTATGGGATTAAGTCCACAAAATTTAGGTTTTACACTTAGTTAACTAAAAGAGGAAATATGTGGTTTATCATAGTTTTTAAAAGAACAATAAATTAACTAATTAAAACTACTTAGCGATTAAAGTTTGCTAATGTGAATTCAATAAAAAATACCTAAGTATACGAATCCAAAAATCCAAAGCAAAGTATAATGGCATGTCATGGTCTTCAATCTATCCCAAAAGATTATTAAATCAATCCCTCATTGATTAGCTATATGAAATCGACATCCCAAAAATCCCAAATTCCATTATTCTCGATAGATAGGACGTCTGCCACTAACTAGTTTCCCAATCAACACATAACCCGAGACATCCATCAATCCAATTTAATGCATTAATCGCGTAAAGTTCCGTGGAAATACTAATCCTAGATAACCGGATCGCGTTTGCTTTCAATTTAACCTAGATTTATTTATTGCACACTCAAAAACTAAAAGGTTCTGATGGCAAATACGTGAGTGATCATCACTTATATTAGTCCAATTATACAATTACGAATACAATTGTCTCGATTAACTAGAGGTCTTCCACCTAAACGCATGCACTGGCCACATACATACCCTAAGTTTGTACAATAATCATTAAAAAAATGACAAATACAATAAAAGGAGTTAAAATAAATTTAATTATAAACAAAAAGATCTTACATAAACTCTTTATAAACTATGAATTAGGACTTACTTCGCCTCCAAGCGAGAATAAGAGTGCATAACTAGACATCGTCTTGACGAAAAGAGAGATTGATTGTATGTGTGGTTTAGAGAGACTCAACAAAACTCTAAAGTTTATATAAATGAAACTTTCCAATTTGGTCTCTAGAAGATAGAGAAAGTAAAATTCGTGGGTTCATTGTGTCTCATACACCTAGGATGATATGATGGATGTGGTCAATTTGATTTTTGAATCTCGAATATGTGGCAGCTGGTTATTGGTTGAATTGTTGTTATTTGCTGACTTAGCGAGCCATGATTGGAGGATCTACTGATGAAGACGTGGTTGGCCAAATTTAAGATCAAAGTAAGACAACAGAAGGTAGAGAAGAGGCTCGCTCTTGGATTCAATGAATTATTCGAATAGTGTGTTGTTCCACATCTCGAGGCAATTTAAAGGATGTTATATTGAGGAAAAAACAAATGGGTGAAATGGCGAAAATATGGGAGTTTGTGTTGGCATGCGTATCGAGGCTAAATCGAGTCCTTTACTACTCATCAGATTGATTTAACAAGTGAAGCGCGAGGCATATTAAGGCCTTTTGAGGGCTGATTGACTTAAGCGTGTCCATTTCGGCGTCACATGTCTACTGCTATCTCTTTAACATTTATGTTATCATGGCAGATCAAACGGTAGCTAAACACACTTCAATAATGACTTATAATTAGTTATTTTTTGAAACTTTCATCAAATAAGGCACCGCCAAACTTCATCATTCTCTCCGTAAAACATGTACCTTATGTGTTCGGGTAGTGACTTTAGCTTAAATGTGGGAGCAAGGAGCTGGAAGCTTGGAGTCAGTAGTAAACAAATCTAAATAACAGAAATTTGGGGGCAGGGTTGGAATGAATCTAACTCCAAACTAGTATCCTCGACATCAGTATTAAGGGTTTGAACACTCTTGTGGATATGATTTGAGTCGAGATGATTCTCTTACTCTACTTAAAGTACATCACTCCAACTCATGATCAATGTCTGTTGTACGAGTGGATCCACACTATTCATGGTACATAATATGAATGACATACAATAGGCTTATCATGTTGTTTCGTAGATGTTCAACTTAATGACTTCACCGTCGAACTCCATGGTAAGAGATCCATCATCCACATCTATTTTCCCATTCGCCATATTCAAGAATGGATGTCCTAGTAGCACTGATATAGCATTAGCGAATAGTGTCTCCTTTGTATCCACTACGTAGAAATCTGCATGACACACGAATTCATGTAATCGGACAAGAATGTCTTCAAGAACACTAATGGGTCGGACAATTGAACATTTTTCCAACTGAATGACAATACCAGTCTCATTTAGTGGGCCTTTATTCAACGTTTCATAAATAGACAGTGGATAGAGAATAATGGAAAGGCAAAGGTTACACACTACTCTTTAAATATTTACATATTTGTAACACAAGCCATCGAAAACATCCTAAGATCATTCCATTTTGGGGGGAACGTCTACTATACGTTAGCTGTCATGGTTTCCCCCCTTTTGACCTTTTCGATGCCTTTTACTTTCCCTTTGTTGGTGCAAAGTTCCTTAAGAAACTTCGCATACCAAGGGACTTGCTTTAGAGCGTCGAGGAGTGGAATATCTATTTCCACTTGCCTAAATGTCTTGAGGATTTATTTCACTTCCTCCTATTTCTTTTCTAGGATTAGTCATTGTGGAAAATATTTTGACCTTGAAAGTAGGTGTTGCTTCATTTTGAGAAGTTACCGTTTCATTAGGACTAGATGCGGTCACTACTAACTCACGCTCTTCCTCATTGGCCTAGTCTTTGGCATTAGATAGCCAATGTTCTTCTTGGATCCCTTAAGCTCTTTATCGCTTTTGAGTGTAACTGCGTTAGTATTTTGGTTAGTATTAGGTAAGATTGTGAAGGCAACCTTCTCTTATCTTCAAGATGTCCAATTGTTGTATTGTTTCGCCTACCTGAATTTCAAGGTTTAGATATCGTCACATTGGTATCGTTGATTGTTATATCTCTATTAGCCTTAACTTGAGCAACGACAACATCGCTAAAATCTTTTCATGTGTTATTCATGTCAAATATAACATGTATTCGAGTTTCCAATCACACTGGGGCGTAGTAGTTGTAAATACGGGGTTGAATCAATAAAACTTATGTTTTATTTAGAGATAACTAAAAAATATAATTGGGGGTTGTTATAGTTTTTTAAAAAACAATTAATTAACTTATTAAAAATACTTAGAAATTAAAGGTTACAACAGTGAATTCTACAAAAGAAAATACCTAGGTCTACGGTTCCAAAAATCCAAATAAAAGAATAATAACATGTGATGGTCTTTAATCAATCCCAAATGATCATTAAATCGATTCCTTCTAGATTCGCTATAGGAAATTGGCATCCGCCAAAAATCCTAAATTCCCTTAGTCTTGATAGATAGGATGTCTGCCGCTAAGTATTTCCCTAATCAACACATAACCCTAGACATCTGCCAATCACATTTAATGCATTAACCAAATAAAGTTCCATAAGAATACTAATCCTAGATAATTGGATCACATTCGCTTCTAATATATACTAGATTTATGTGTCACACACTCAATAATCGATAGGTTTAGAAGACAAACGGGTAAGTGATCATTACATATATCAATGCAATTGTACAATTACATATACGATTATCCCAATTAACTATTAGTCATATTCCTGAAAGCATGCGACAACCACATACAAACCTTATGTTTGAACCATAATTATGAAAACAACAACAAATAAAGTAAAACGACTTAAAATTAATTAAATTATAAATAAAAAGGTCTCACGTAAACTCACCATAAATAAAAAATATCGACTTACTTCGCATTCGACCTAGGACAAGAGTGCTTAGTCAAACCTCGTCTTGAAGAATTCCATAAAATTTAATAATAAAATATAACCGTAGATTTTATGTGTAGTGCAAAAAGACTCAACAAACCTTAAATTATATATAAATAAAACTCTTCAATTTGGTCTCTAAAAGAGAGGAAAGTGAAATTCATGGGTTATTTGGTGTCTTGTGCTTCTAGAAAGATTTAAGGGTTGTGGTTGATTTGCTTTTAAAGTTTTGGACAAGCGGCAACTAGTTATTGATTGAATTACACTAGTTTGCTGATGTGGCAAAGATTTTTGAAGAGCTGTCGACGAAGATGTGATTTTTCGAATGGAAGATCGACACGTGGCAGCTGAAGGGTGGGGAAGAGGCTTGCTTAAGGATTTGGTGGATTACTTGAAATGTGTGTTGTTCCGCATCTTAAGGCAAATCAAAGGCAGCTATAGTAAGGAGAAAACAAATGGGTGAAACGGTGAAATATTGGAATTTGTGATGGCACGCATCCCAATGCAAATCGAGTCTCTTACTTATCATATGTTAGATCATAAGTGTGAATCTCGAGGCGTATAAAAAGGCTTCTGAAGGTTGAATGACTCAACCATGTTATTTTATGCGTCATTTAGGCTATTGCTCTCTTTTCATCGATTTGTATTGTGCTTGTCTCAAGGCTGATCAAATAGTATGTGACGACCCCTTCTCAAATTAGGGTATTACCTGGCCTAATCCTATCATTAAGCCCTAATCTCACCATATATGACCTAACAAGGAATTAGTCAGCTTTTTTAAAACCCTTTTACATGCCAATTATTATTATATATTTTTTAAAATGATTATAAACCTATATATATCCTATGTCCATTCATAAATCAGAGTTAATTAAAATTTTCACTTATTTAAAATTTTATTTAGCAGAAGTCTGAACTAACTAGCGAAGGGTTATAACATAATGCCTAACAATTATGGAAAAACCAGGGAATAAAGGTCACACGCATATATATAATGAAATAGTTATATATAACATCATGTGTCTGGTCAAGGTACTACTCACGCAACCCATAATATATAACCACAAAAGTATATCATATACATATAAAATAATACATCAAAAATCAAACCAACAAAATAACATGTAGTAGTGCTCCATTAACTTAGAGGTAGTTGCCGATCTTCACTTTGCCTGGTCTGCTACTCGATGGATCACAATAAACTAGACGATGAGTACAAAAAAGTAGGAAGTAATACTGAGAGACATTTGTTCACATTCCCAATTATGCAACAAGTATCTAAAAGCATGATAATAGCAACTACGCAGTAAAGAAAACATGCAAAGAGATAATTTAGCTAAACAACATGAAACTGACACATGGCTAAATAGTAATGATTTATGGCGAGTCGGCCATGATCTTCATCACATCAGCCTTTCCACTATATGAGGATAAAGCTGACCATCACATCAATTTGAAGGTCTAAGCGGTACTCTTGCCTATATAACCTTTTGCTGGTGCCAGTTACCTGCGATATATACTTGCCAACAACCCCGGGTCCCATACCTCGTGTGGTGCGCAAGTTGTGCTTGCCAACCACCCCGGGAATCATTTCCCGCGTGCCGCGTAAGATAATGTAGAGATCCATATAACCCTGGAAGTCTAATGACCGTCGTATGTTCTACGGACCTCTAAATGTAACGACCCTGGATACAAGGACCACTTTCATGTTTCAAGAATTAACATGGTTTGAGTATTCAATAAAACAACTACATATCTAATGCACAAAGGAAATAGATTACAATACTATGTAACACCTACCTAATAACATGCTATTTCACTTACCACATGTGTTAACAATCAACAATGACATTGCACTTGACTTGAAGTCAATGAATCATTTTATCGACAAACTATACCATGAAAGCAACCTTATGTAATAAGAATGAACAACAAGTCATGGCATATGGAGTACAAAGGCAATTCAATCCAAATAACTAGAAATGAATATATGAATAGGAATGAAATGTAAATAAATACCTCAATCGATTTACTTACAATCCACGCAATTTCCTATGCAACTTCAACCTCTCAATACCTCGAAACCCGTATTTGAATCCCTAGAATACTTCCCCAGGTTCCTGGCATCCTATTATATGTTTAGAGTGTGTTTGGACCTTTACTTAGCATATTAGACTCATTTATAGTGTTTAAGGACCTCTTGATACTTGCTGATTTTTTTTATGCTGTCATAACATGTAGGGTGCTAATGACTCGTAGCGCACTAATGACTGACGTAGCGCGCTACCTATCTTACATAGCGTGTTATGTACTGCAGAACCCAGAATTCTGCAAATAGAGTTCTGAGTTTTCTCCACACATAAGCAATGCTCTTGCCTTGAATACCTCCATACACATTTCCCAAGTTCCAAGACATCATTACCAACGTAAAACAGCAACACGTATCATCAAATACATGAATTCATACTTAACAAAACGTGCACCAATTTAGACTCAATATAACCCTCAACTAACATCAACCGATACAAAACTCGAACAAGACCTAGAACAAACTTCTTCTTATTTTGCATTACCTCCATTCCTGACTTACACGCATACCGAGGAAATCTTCACTTTGACAAAAAAAATGAAAAAATTACCAAGGTACTCTAAAACTCTTGAATAACCTGTCTTGACACGCAAATCGAGGTGTGGGACCCGTGCCGACTCGTTAAATCCATTTAAAGTTGGAAATTCAAATTTTTAATATTAAGTTGTTTTTTTGGCCACTTAAAAAAACTATAGTTCGAGTCAATATTTGTACCTTCCCGACACCCGTCTCGATACGTATCTCGAAATAACACCTCGTGAAACATCAATCTCCACATGTATTTTGTGATAATATCTCGCGAAACATCGATCTTGACACATATTTCTAGACAAAACCCTGCGAAACATCATCTTTTATTGAACCAAATTTAATTTTGAAAAATAACATAATATATATAGACAACACTAGGCACACACCATAAAATAATAAAATTATTTATAAATATCTAATTCACCGATATTTAACTCCCGACTTGCGACCTAAACCTTAATTAGGCTCCTTTAATTCCAGATGAATCGTAATTACCGATTTTAGATTTTGGGGATTTGACAATGTCTTCCCATTTCCATCGTCGAATGGGAAGCGGCTGTAACAATCCTCCAGGTCAACGATGCTCTGCCTTCACCTATTGGTAAATCCCATAGTTCTTGATAAACTCTGATACGTCCATTTTCATCCCAAGCCACCAAAAAAGTCTCTTCATGTCATGGAACATTTTTGTTCTACCCAGATGAATAGTGAATCGGGAATTGTGTGAATCCTGAAGAATCTCATCTCTCTGCTCCGCCACTGCCTGTATGCACAATCCGCCTCTGAATATCAAACAATGGTATATCGTCTTTGTCCAGTCAGTACACTCAGTGCTCTAGACCAACTCACTGAATCTCGGGTATAAGACGTCGGCTCTTTGTCCCTCTAATACTCTCTAAGTAGACACTGTTTAAAGACTTATTTATGCATAAATCATCACATGAATATTGGTAGGAATATCTTATTGCATCGTCATTGCCATTGCTATGAGTAATCCATACTCATGTGTCATATGGCATTTAACAACTTCGACATCCTTAACCGACATCCTACATAGTGCATCCGCAACTATGTTCGCTTTTCCTAGGTGATACTCTAGAGAAAAGTCATAGACCTTCAGAAATTCCAACCATCGGTGTTATCTCATGTTAAGCTCTTTCTGTGTGAAAAGGTATTTCAAACTCTTATGATCAATATAGAGTGTGAACCTCTCTCCATGCAGATGATGCATCCACATCTTCAAATCAAACACTATCATCGCCAACTCTAAGTTATGAGTGGGATATTTTTTCTCATGTATATTCAACTGTCTAGATGCATCATCTACTGTAACTTATCCCACACCAACACACAACCTAGACCTGTATGAGAAACATCTATATATATATTAGGAATCCCTGTCCAGCCTCTGGTAATATCAACACTGGTATGGTAGTCAACAATCTATTTAGCTAAGAAAATGCCTTCTCGTATTCCTTAGAACAATCAAACGCGATGTCTTTTTGGGTCAATATGGTCATCAGTGAAGTGATATTCGAGAAATCCTTCACGAACCTGCGGTAATATCCTGTTAATCCCAGAAAACTCCTGACCTCCGAAACTGACGTCGGTGCAGGCCAATCTTTAATAGCCTGTATCTTAGCTGGATCGACAATAATACCTGTTGCTCCAATGACATGTCCCAAAAACTTGACTTCTGACAGCCAAAATTCACACTTGTTGAACTTAGCGTAAAATCAAGGCTCCCTCAAAGTCTGCAACGTCTCTCTGAGGTGTTTCTTTTGATCTTCTTGAGTCCTCGAATACATCAATATATCATCAATGAAAACTATCACGAAATGGTCAAGAAATGGCCTCATCACTCGATGCATCAAATCCATAAACATTGCAGGGGCATTAGTCAAACCGAACGGCATAGTGTCCATATCTCATACTGAATGCCATCTTAGAACATTCCTCATCCATGATCCTAAGTTGATGATACCCTGATCGCAGGTCTATCTTGGAGAAATAATATGCTCCTCTCAACTAATCGAATAAGTCATGAATCCGTAGTAAGGGATACTTGCTTCAGACTATGAACCATATTCAACTATCTATAATTGATACACAGTCTCAAAGTACCATCATTCTTCTTCATAAATAAAATCGGTTCTCTCCATGGTGACATAAAAGTTATGATGAATCCCTTCTCTCCATGGTGACATAAAAGTTATGATGAATTCCTTCTCTCCCAAATCGTATAACTGACTCCTCAACTTCTCCAACTTTCTTAGAACCATGCAGTATGGCGGTATATATATATATAGGTTTAGTGCTTGGTACTAAATCATTGGTAAAATCTATCTATCTCGGTGGTGGTAAACCAGATAATTTTTGTGGAAACATGTGCGAAAACTCGCACATAATCAGAATCCCCTTAGTTCTGGGTCTTTGACTCTCTACTATGGTGTATAATGAAACCAGAGTCTCAATCTTTCCAATAGTCGCAAGTCTACCTCTAATGCCCTCGGCACTCGGTGTACTACCACTATACGTGAACATTGGACGCCTTAGGATCTCAAATATCACTGTCTAACTGAAACAATGATATGAGCCTGATACACTGCTAACCAATTCATCCTTAACAATTTGTTAAACTCTAAAAACTCGAGAACCCTGAAGTCAACTCCACCCAGCCTATCTCTATTGGACATCTCTCAACAAGACAATTAGTGTAAACTCTTTCCCCGTCTGTAGTACTCAAAATAACATGTATGTCAACTCTGCCCAAATAATAGGTCTCATGAGAAATGCATGCTCATAAATCTTACCTAAAGTCCTGACACCTGAACTGACCACATAAAATCCAATATCTAGTATTAAGCAATCTTCAAAATGGTACACATCATCTGAATCCTCTCTAACTAGATCCCAGCATACTGCCTCAGATAGACATATCTATCTCTATAGCTCATCACCAACTAATCAGCTCCCTGTCTCGGGTTCATGAATTCCTTTCTTAACCTTTTCGTCGCTTCAGGTGGGAAGTACTAGTGGTAAAACTTCGTCTTAAAGGCATCCCATTACTCAAACTCTCCCTTAAAAGCTATCATCGTACGCCACCATACATCAACATCTCTCTTTAAAATGTACAACAAAATCTCAGCTCGGAGTCTGTCGTCAATTCTCAAGATTCAGTGCAACTTCTCCAGAGGCAATACCCACTTCTTGATCTTCTCAAAGTCTCGCTAACCATCAAAGTAGACTGGCTTTAGTCTAATGAAATCCTTCTCCCGCTAAGACTCTACTATCAAGCTAGAAGATGAAGGTGTAAAAGACGGTGTAAAAACTGTCTCTACGACTTGAGGTGTCATTACCAGTTAGTCTGTACTATCGGTAATGATGTATGTACCATGGTAGTAGTCGTAGTAGTAGGGGTTGGTGTCTCTACTGGTGGAGCAAAATGTGTAATCATCATGGCAATGAACTTTGTCAATTGCTGTCCCTGAGTAGCTACTCGATCAAATAGCCTCTAAAAATCATCAATTGATGGTATAGAAGGCTGGCTGCCACTCATACCTGCATCCTTAATATCACGTGGATCTGCCATCAGTATCTACAAGTTGATAGCAAACGCGAATACGCTACTACGTAGATAATACATATATACATATGTCAAACTAACATATATATATACACGTAAGACATCCCCATCTAACATTCTCTCACTTTCCAACTAATAGTTATTAGGCAATTATTATCGGGTTTCTATAGCTAAAATTTATGTTTCAAAGTGTTTTTTTTTTTTTAAAATATTTGTTATTTATTGTAAACGTTAGGCCTTTTACTAAAAATTGTAGCTTTGGTATAACATTGTGGAATGACTATTTTCCACAATCCTAAGCTTAGTCTCTCCTAATCTTTATAAACTTAGAATATGATACCACATGTGACTACGATATCCCAACTTTGAACAATTCCATAAACTATCCACAATATTCTCATCTTTGAACAATTCCATAAACTGTCCATAATATTCTAGAACTTAGGCTCTGATACCAATTGTGATGACACCTTTTCAAATTAGTGCACACTCGGCCTAATCCCATTATTAAGCCCTAATCTCACCATATAGGACCTAACACGGAATCAGTAAGCCTTTGTAAAACCATATTACTTGCCAATTATTATTAAATATATTTTTTTAAATGAGTAAATCCTATACCTATCCTATGTCCATTCATAAATCAGAGTTAATTAAAAATTTTACTTATTTAAAATTTTATTTAGCGGAAGTTTGAACTAACTAGTGGAAGCTTATAGCATAATGCCTAACATTTGTAGAAAAACCAGGGAATAAAGGTCACATGCATATATAAATGAAACAGTGATATATAAAATCATGTGTCTGGTCAAGGTACTACTCCCGCAACCAATAATATATAACCCAAAAAGTATACCTTATACATATAAAAATAGTACATCAAAAATCAAACCTACAAAATATGGTGTAACAGTGCTCCACTGGCTCAGAGGTAGTCGCCTATCTTCTCACTGCCCAGTCTGCTACTCGATAGATCCGCACCCATCGTCATAAACTAGACGGTGAGTACAAGAATTTGAAAGAAATACTGAGAGACATTTTTTCACATTCCTAATTGTGCAAAAAGTACCTAAAAACATGATAATAGTCGTTATGCAGTAAAGAGAACTTGCGAAGAGATACTTTAGCTAAACAACATGAAGAAGAGATACTTAAGCTAAACGACATGAAACTAACACATGGCTAAGTTGTAAGGATTTAAGGCCAGTCAGCCATGATCTTCATCACAACAGCCCTTCCTCTATATGAGGACGAAGCTAAGCTCTACATCAATGTGAAGGTCTAAGCAGTCCTCTTTCCTATATAACCTTTCGCTGGTACCAATCACCTACGATATATACATGCCAATAACCCCGGGTCTCATACCCCGTGTGTTGTGCAAGTTAGGCTTGCCAATAACCTGGAGACTTATTTTCCTGTATGATGCGTGAGATAGTGGAGAGATCTCGATCACCCTAGAAGTCCAGTGAGCCCCGTATGTCTGATAGACCTCTATAATGTAATGACCCAAGATATAAGAACCACTTCATGTTTTAAGAAATAACATGGTTTGAGAACTCAATAAAGCAACTGCCTATCTAATGTACAAAGGAAATATATTACAATACTATGTAACACCTACCTAATAGCAAGTTATTTCATTGATCACATGTATTAACAATCAACAATGACATTACACGTGATTTGGAGTCAATGAAATCATTTTATCGACAAACTATACCATGAAATCAACCTCAGGTAATGAGAATGAACAACAAGTCATGGCTTAAGGAGTATAAAGGCAATTCAGTCCAAATAACTGGAAATGAACATATGAATAGGAATGAAATGTAAATAAATATTTCAATCAGTTTACTTAGATTCCACACAATTTCCTATGCTACTCCTACCTCCCAACACCTTGAAACTCCTATTTAAATCCCCGAAATACTTCTCTAGGTTCGTGACATCATATTATATGTTTTTGAGTGTGTTTGGACCTTTACTTAGCATATTAGACTCATTTATAGTGTTTAAGGACCTCTTGATACTTGTTGATTTTTTTATGCTGTCATAACATGTAGGTCGCTAATGACCCTTTGTAGCGCACTAAAGACCAACGTAGCGCACTACCTATTCTACATAGCGGACTATGTGTTGCAGTACCTAGAATTCTGCAAATAGAATTCTAAGTTTTCTCCACATGTAAGCTATGCTAACGCCTTGAACACATCCATACACACTTCCCAACTTCCAAGACATCATTACCAACATAAAACAACAACACATATCATCAAACACATGAATTCATTTAATTGAGCTATGTTTATGGTGTAGAAAAGTTATCTAACTTTATGTGCACTTGCTTAGCTTGAGTTCTTCTTCACCAAATCACTAAATCTGATGTTCTTCTTCCTCCTCCAGCTACTCTCTTCACTTCGGCAAGCTTTGTTTCTCACTTAAGAACTCAAAATGAAAGAGTTGAGTTGCTTGTGTTGACCAAAAGCTTTATAGTCATGAATTAGATATAGTTTGTTGATAGCCCTTTATCCTAATGTGCACACGTATCTTGAGACTTATCTAGTGGCTCACCTTGTAAAACATGTCCCACTAACTCATGCCAAGTGCACCAATGAGTGACTCAATTTATGTTGAGATGTGCCAACACGTATCTCGAGAAATATCATGTGGTCATTGTTTTAACTTACTAACTTAAGTGTATAAAAACATAACTAACCATAGCCCCATTTATATCACTTATGAAAGCACTATAAAGCTTATACCAACTCACCACATTGCTCTCTAACTCTGTCCCACGCGGGTATGCATATCAAGGCGCGTCTCCACTCATACCTATACGTAAGTAGAAATGACATAGTAGTCTACACATATACAATACACTAGGCATACACCATAAAAAATATAACATTTACTTCAGCCACCTGGCCTCGGATACGACATGTATCTCGCTGTAGGTCCCACGTCACGGGTCATTTGATCTTGATTAAGAGATTAAACTAGGATTAGAGATTTGGGATGTGACACGGTACCTAAACACGCTGCAGGAATGACTTATACTTAGTCTTTTTTTGAAGCTTTCCTTAACTAAGGCACCTCCAAACTTCTTCTAAACCACTGTATCATCAACACAAACCAATGCGGGTCCTACCAATTTGTCTCAAAGTGCATGCAAGCTCACTTCTCAATGTCAAACACCAAGAACACTTTAAAAGACCCGAATTTATCTCTACTTCACCAAATTATCTCTAAACCACTAAAAACATAAACAAAAGAGAATTATTTAATAATAATAAGCATTGAGATCTAAGAACACATAAAATAAACCAAAAATAATTTATTATTATTGACTTATCAGTAGCTTTTGCTTCTACCTACTTTAACACATAATCTACAACAAGTAGAATATAAACTTAACCATTCAATAGTGGAAAAGGTCCCATGAATTCTATACTCCATACATTAAACACATAAAAAACAACATGAAATAAATGCATTTGATTGCTACGTTCTAGTTCGTTGGCAATTTGGATAAGATTTTGTATAAATAAAACAATCATCAAATAGAGTAGGCCAAAAGAATTAGGAATCTAAAATTTTACGATCAGTTTTATGTGGAACAAAATATCCTCTATCGGCATAAGTATAACAATGTGATATAATTGATTGTACTTCAACCTATGGTATACATCTCCAAATTATTTGGACGATACAAAATTTCCATAAATAGGGATCATCCCATAAATAATGTTTAAAATCCTTTTTAATTTTATTCTTTTGAGCTCTAGTGGCGATAACATATTGGTGGTAAGATAATTAACTATATATGAATACCATGAGCTATCAATCTTTATACTAGGCAAAAGTTCATCCAGAAATTCATCCATAAATGGTATAAGTAGTCATTCATTTTCTAACATGCTTAAATGATATGTTACTATATTTTTGGCTCCTTTCTTTTATAGTAAGGTTGAATTCCTTTAGAAGTAATATCCATCTTATTAGTCTTGGTTTAGAATCTTGTTTTGTCATTAAGTATCACAATGCTGCATGATTTGAATAAATTATCACTTTTATTCCTAATAAATAAGGTCTAAATTTTTCTAAGGCAAATACTACCGCTAAAAGTTCCTTTTTAGTAGTTGTATAATTCTATTGGGCTATATTTAATTTCCTAAATGTATAATATATAATTTAAGAATCTTTTTCCTATTTTTTGACCTAAAACAACTCTAACCACATTGTCACTTGCGTCACACATTATTTCAAAAAGTAACAACCAATCTGGTGACTTAATAACAGGTGTGGTTATTAAAGAATCCTATAATTGGTTAAATGCTTCTTGCAGTCATTGGTAAATTCAAAAGGAACATCTTTTTGTAAAAATTTGCATAAAGGTTGTGTTATTTGAGAAAAATCAATCACATATCTTCTATAAAATCCTACTTGGCCAAGAAATGAACTTGTTTCTTAATGTTGTGGGGTAAGGTAATGTTTTGATTGCTTGAGTTTTAGCTGGATCTATCTATATTAATTAATTTGACACTATCTGTCCTAATATAAGCCTTTGATCTACAATGAAATAATATTTTTCATAGTTTAATACTAAATTCTTATCTATGCATCTCTTAAGCACTTTAGTTAAATTAACTAAACATTCATTGAAAGAATTACCATAAACAGTAAAATCATCCATGAAAACTTCAATAAAGTTTTATATGTAATTAGAGAAAATACTTACCATACACCTTTGAAAATTAGCAGGTACATTACATAAACCAAAAGGCATATGTCTATAATCAAATGTATTAAAGGGGCAAGTAAAAGTTAATTTTTCCTAATATTCTTTGGCTACAAGTCTTTGATGAAATCCTGAATAACCATCTAGATAACACTAATGTGTTTTCCCAACTAATCGTTCTAACATATGATCTATAAACGTGAGTGGATAATAGTCCTTCCTAGTCGAGGCATTTGACTTCCTATAATCTATACATACCATCCAACCATTAGGGTTCTAGTTAGTACTAACTCTCCATGCTCATTTGTTATTACTGTAGTTCATGTCTTTTTAGGAAATACTTGGACTAGGTTTACTGTGGTTGCCCGATTCCCCAAACTGGGTATCGCCCGAACTAAACTCGTCATTAAGCCCTAACCCATACAACAAAATGCTTAACAACGTATTAGTCAGCGTTTTACCTCATTCACCTCGTTACTTGTGATTAACCAAGTTACTATCAAATTCAATATCATCAGAGTTAATCATGATATTACTATCACTACCTTAGTTAGAAGTGAAAGACTTGATAAAATTAGCGGAAGCATTAATAAAACACCTTATGTGGAAATCAGGTAAACAAACAATCATATAAAACCATTTAAAAGTAGTACATGAAACAGTAAGGTAGTCTAGTTTTTTGACCCGATATACACCCCAAAAGTATACAAAAAGTTGTAAGTAATATATAAACAAAATGATTACTTACAAAAGTAGCATGAACTATCCATTGAAGGCTCAGAACTACACGTTGATCCTCTCCTTCTCTTGTCAGCTACTCGAAGTATATGCACACACCTTCATAAAAATGACGGTAAGTACATTAATATAGAAAGTAACACTGAGAGACATTTATCCATATTCCAATATATACAACGAGTATCTAAAAGCATAATAATAGCAAAGAAAGTTGAAACAAGAAATCATGCTATAAGATACTTCAGTTAAACGATATGAAATTGACACTCGGCTAAGCAGTAATGATCTAGGGTCGGTTGATTATGAAATTACATCGCATTAACTTTGTTCCACTATGTAGGGTGTAATCAATTTTTTAGATTCCTTCACATCATTACAATGCCCTCTTTGATATGTACAAATACTTTTCGACAACTTCGAGTCCTATAACCCTTGATGCCGCTCAAGCCACTGGTGAGATCCCGATAACCACAAAAATCTTGTAACCCTTTGTGTCGTGTCCATCTTGATGATAGTCCTAGATACAAGAACTACTTTCACAACTCAAGAATTGACACATTAAGCTATCCATAACGAAATAGCTCAAATGAACACAAAAGAATTTAATCTACAACACCACAAGTCATTCACCTAATAGCATGCTTTTCTATAAACATTTTTAATAACCAAGAATTAACATAGCACATGATTTAGAGTCGATGAACACCGTTTAAACAACAAGTAATGCCACGATCAATAAACTCATGAAAATGAGTAAGAACAACAAAGTCATGGCATATAAGTACTAATGGAAAATTAGTCCAAATGACTGGAAACAAGAAGCTTGAAGGAAAGAAATATAAATAAATATCTCAATCAGTTTACTTACAAACCACGCCAAGCTTCTATGCTCCCGACACGTCATACTCGAACCTCTGAGACTCCTACCTAGGATCTTCGTATCATTTGACATATTTTATAATATGTTTAGACCCTCAATTAGGGTTTTAAGCTTTTTAAAGGTATTTAAGTTTAAGTTTAGAAATTACTAATTTTTGTGCTGTCAGAGCACCAAGCACACTGGATAGAATCTTTACCGTGCTAATGACCTCATTAGTGCACTAGTCAACTAGATTAACGCGTATGACATGTGTGATTGGTTTAAAGCATCAAACACATAAATTCTGCATTATAACAAAATTGATGAACGGTTTACAATCATGCCCAGAGTATTGTTGAACGGTTTACAATCATGCCCAGAGTATTGTTTAAAATAATAAATTTCTCACACATATTAATAATAAACATTACAATAAACAAATAATTCATTGACATTAATGTAAAGTATCTCTATTAAATAAGACTTGAATCTCCAAAGAGTCTCCAAAAGTAATCAACAATTAACTAAATTAAAACATAATTGAAAATATTTTAAAACTAATAATGGCTGATAGAGGGCCCTTAATTTCGAAGCCTTAAGGTCTTATTTATAGTTTTCATAAGAGTACAAATCACAGATAAACTCAAATTCCTCGTAGTAATCCAAAAATATCATCAGTGACCTCAGCGAATCCTCAAAGAATCTTATATTATTTTACAAATCACTAAGTTAATTACTAGAAATATCTCTAAGTGCTCCACCGATTTGTCAAGTGAGTCCTTTGTAAATCTCAATTCACTAGCTAATCGCTGGACTTTTACTACTTCTGACTTAGGTAGCGATTCATGTGCAATCTCCTATCGTTGGGAAATCATTGGACTTTTTCTTAAGTTGATTGTTTTGACTTTTCTTCCTTTTTACTTCCATTTCTTTGTTTTTTCCTAATTAAATCTTGAAATCACAAAAATAAGAGAATACCCATTTAATATCATCATTTTCATTTAAAACCATCCTAAATTAAACTATAAAACATGTCTAATTATTGACTTGTCAGTTTACCTTGTTCTATTACCTATTTATACTCCTAAAATACTTTAGAGAATAATTAAAAACATGTATAGACAATTTCACCCGAAATAGAACTTTAACTTTCTATTTTCTTTAGTCTCTACGCTGTCCATAAGTGGTCCAATGTGTCGTGTGTAATGTCACGACGTCATGACAGCTTCAGCAACTTTGTGTGCTTTTTCCTCATTTAGTAGACTCAGTGCCCTTTTGTAAGCAACCTATACGCCGTCCCTTATCACCTACGACACTGCCATTGCGTCGGCCATGCTAACTTGTTTTTCTTCTCTTATTGGTCTCCCATAATGTACTTTCATCTCCTACACTACCCACCTTTCTTCCCATAGCATCAACCATCTCAGCCACGCCATCAAACTCACTTTTGTGTATTTTAGCCTCGTTTCTTTACGAATTCACTCGTTTGTCTCCTTTATGCCTTGTACACCTGAAAATACATAAATGTCATCAATTAGAGCTCATTTCGAGATTTTTAGGCTAATATACTACTAAAATAACCCTATATATAAGTCTAAATATTCACTTCTCAAATATCATTTTCATTATAGTCAAGAAAGCATTTTTTCCAACTAAGTGAAGTTTATTGGCTAACACATATTTCTCTCCTCAATTTTGGCATAAGCTATTTTCAATACATATATATAAATAAATACTTGATCAATAATCTTTGTATAAAAAGATTCTTAGAAATAAATCTTATTTATCTTTTACTATAGTTTCAATCTTCTACCCATTATAATGCCTAACACAAAGTAATTAATCCCCCTCTAAACTCCTCGAGTTTATACACTATCTAAGTTAAATCAAATAGGGTATAACAATTCATTTCCATTAGAGACTTTCTATTTTCATGTGTAATAATAATATATCATTTCTATTTAAATTCAAATTATATTTGATTACATATATTCCTAACTAAATAAAGTAAAATGAAATAGAAAAATATTACCTGTATTGTGGAGAATTTTAAAAACTACACAATGTCAACTATATTCTACCTCTCGTTTCTTTCATACTTCACTTCACCTAAGACCCCCAAACTCATTCCAAACCTTGTCCTCAAGGTTTAAAAATCAAGTCTGGTTTCCAACAAAAATAAAATACCTCATGAAGCATAAATGAAGAAAATTAATAAATAACTAACAAATTTGAGACTGAATTGCATAAGTTATTGAGAACATGTTAAATTTAAACATTCCAAGCATTATAGAATAGAAATTCAGCACATCAAACAATTGAATATAATTGGAACACATTAAAGTAAATGTATCATAATAACACATACCACATCATTCAAATCAAAATATTACAAACATAGACCTCTTATAATAACACTCAGAAAAACAATGTTTGTCGAAGATAATTCAGAATAATTTTAAACTTTATCTTCAAATAAGAAATCCATTTTAAAAGCTACCTTTAAATTCGTTGTAAATTTTAAATAAAATTGGGTTTGAAGTGTTAATTCAAATATAAAGTTGAAAATTGGTTTTTAAATAGTATAAATTAATTTTGTGATAAATCTTAGGTCTTTAAAAGCAAAGCAATTTAAATTGAAACAAAACCATAACCAAAACCCTAAACTCATTTTAAGCTTGCTCTTCAAATCATTTACAAAAGCGTGTAAGTATAGCATAAAATTTGAAATTGTTGAATTTCTAAATTGATGATCAATGTAATCACAATCCTTAGTCTATTGGAATCAATAAAACCATATGTGCAAGACAATTGAATAAATTCCAACAAATTTTTTTTGAAAAACATTAAAAAACTTGCGAAGATGTTTAAAATAAAAAATTCGTTAAAGTATAGAGGTAGGATTGATGTAATTACCTTTTGAAGAGTGAATCTCTCAAGATTTAAGCTCTTGAACTCCTCTAGACGGTCATTCCAAGCTTTAGGTTGAAATCTATAAAACCTAGTTTGGCTCAACACTTCCAAAGTCAAAAATTTTAGATTTCATACTAGGTTGAGGTGATAATTACTGAAATACTATGAAATTCAGCTTAAAATGGTTGAATCTAGGCAAGAAATTGAGATTTTTGCAAAGTGGTGCAATAGTTTGTTAGCATGAATTGGTTTGTGCTTTGGCAATTTGAGATTATTCTTGAAAAAACTAAAAATAATGCTCAACAATTCTTGTATAAGTGGAATCATTGGGAATCACTATGTGAATCAATATTAAATGAGGGTTTGTGAGACGCAGGGACCCACTGATTTATGTAGCAATTCAATTGTAAGGAAAATCGCTAGGGATTTACCAGACAACAAATTTGCGCTAAATCTCATGTGTTATGCTTTTGATTTTGCTAGTGATTCTCAGTGCTATTCCAAATCGCTAGGGAATCACTAGGCCAAATTCCCTATTTTTGCGATTTTTTCATAATTAAATTATATATCATTCACTACAACTTATATTAAGGTAGAATCAAGTAAAATTTCAAAAGTTTGAGTAGGACATGTAACTAACTAAATAATTTTATTAATTAAATATATATATATATATATAGCAACTATATAATGCAACTTACATAAAGGCCATATATGGAAACTACCCCTTAATTGAAATTACTTTGGAGTTTTAATCTAAAAAATATTTCCAAAATAAGATTCTAAAAGTGAAAAAATAAAAACATACTAAACTAAATTCCCTATAAAATTAAATAAACATATAATATGAGTCGCCTCCCACAAAGCGCTTTTGTTTGCTATCGTTTACTTGACTAAACCCCTATAGAATTAGTTTGGATCTCTAAACATGAATTTAGGTTTATCCACTCTAGTGCTATTCCAGAAAGTGAGTGTTTAGCTGTTAATCATCAAAATGATTATTTTGTTCAAAATATCCATAATAGCATGTTTAGTGGCTAAGAAAAGGCGCCCTAAAATTAAAGAATGATATTCATTAATAAAGTGTGGCACAACTAAGAAGTTCATAGCTACGATATTGCTATCCGCTTGAACTGGCGCATCTATGACCACTTCTATTGGTTGAATTGAAGTTCTATCAAGGAAAAAGAATTGTTTAGACGCAAGGGAATTCAACTCCAATTGAGTACGTAGAGAGAAATGTATGGGCATGAGATTTGCATTAGAGTTCGTATCACACTAAGCTTTGAAAGACTAAGCCCATTTGATTTTAATGTGTAGATCTATACCTCCAGGATCATTAATCTTTACAAGACTCAAGTCCGACTTTTTCTATTTCTTATTGTATTGGATCTAGAAACTTTCGGATTGTTAATGCTTTTACCATTCTCCGGTTGCTCCATTACTGAGTTACTTTCTTTTCTTTTGAAGTGTCTTTAACTAATTCTTTCTTTAGGATCCCTTTATAAGTTTGATTACTATACTAATTGCATAAATTTAAACATTAAAGCTATCATAATAGTTTAAGTCTAACAATTTATTTTTATCAATGTCATTATCAAGTAATTCATCATATTCTTCATAGGTGTCATAGTTATATTCATTGTTAATTTTGATTTTGACAATTTTATCTTCAAATCCCATGGAAATTGTTCTTTCATAAATATTTAACTTAGTTCTAGTTGTCTTAAGAAAAGGACTACCTAAAAGTATAGACAAAGGATTGGGTGATGTTATGTATTTCATTTCCATGACATAAAAGTCATATTTTAAATGATTCATAAGGTTTAAGTGACATAACATTAATTGATGCTCCAAGATCATAAATAGCAAATTCAATAAAAGAATTACCTATTGTTACGGCTATAGCACACATCTTTGGGTCGGAACATTTCTCAGTCATTCTCTTTAAGGATGATGTCTTTAGTCATAAATTTTCATTAATTTCTAATTTCCTAAATAGTTTTGATATGTCACCTTTAGGTTCTTCCTCCATAGCATTTGATAATCATTATAGAACGGTAGAATTAGAATATATACTTCCATTTAGTTTCTAAATATTGTCTGATTTGTCCTGATTAACTAACTTAAAATTTTGTCAAGATTTTTCATAAGCTTCAACTCAGGCTAAATACCATATTGATAGTCTTTCGGGAAAAGGTGTCTATTTTGGTTGTTCGGTAATCCATTCCCAAGTAAGAACTATATTTTCCATCATTTCTTCTTCTTGTTCTATTGTTTAAAGTACTTTGATTTTCTTACCTTTTCTCATGTATTTTCTTGAGTGTGTGTTCTTTTTTCAGTATCACAAAATAAAGTATTAATTTGTGCTTTTTTAGTAGTGTTCGTAGGTTAATTGGTTACTTTAGTTTGATTACTTAACTTGTTAATTTGTAAAGTTATTTGATTTAATTAGTTTTTCATATCGTTAATAGATGTATCAGTTTTAATTTAGTTTTGAGAAATTTGAAAAACGTTTTGATGACTCTAGGTCATAAAGTTACGTAATATTTGTTCTAAATTCGGTTGCGTAGGTTGAATAGTATATTGAGGTATTTGCATTAGTTTTGGTTGTGCAGGTGCTCTCAGTCTACAAGTGATATAATTCTAATTTTGTGGACTGTTGCAAAGGTTTGAATTTGGTTTTCTAGTGTATTAAATTGTTGTTGTTATATTGATTTCTAGAAGGATGATAATATTGGATAATAACAGCATTGATTTCTTTATTATTATCTTCTTGTAAAGTAGGGCACTAACGCGTGCCAAACGCGTCAATAGAATGATATACCTAAACCAACTATTTTGTAGAAAGTGGCAAAGGGTCGATCCCACAGGGATTGATAATCTTTCTAAGGTTAAAAAAAACAAATAGGAAATTAGGGTTTAAGAGAGAATGAATTAATTAACTAACCTAAATATAAACAAAATAAATAAAGCAATGAAACTAAATTTGAAAACAATTAATAAAAACACCTAGGTCAAGACATACAAGTTCGGTTCGAATAAAATATTGGATTTGGTCTTCGATTTATGTAAAATATGCAAATCAAAATATTCGAGTGTAGCTATAGACCCATTAACGTACGCGATTCCTCACACTTCCTAATCTAGATAACCAAGGTACTACGGTGACTATTTCCCTAGTCAATTGTATAACCCTATACTCAAGCGCATTGGGTTTAACACAACGACCGCAATGTGTTTCATGAAGGGTCTACACCTAGACAATCAGATCACTTGTTTCTTCGATTTAGCCTAGATTTCTAAGGTATTCAATGAGTCCCAAAAGTGGTTAATCAATTGGTAAGGTCAATTGCCACTAGTGTGCTCTAGTCGCATAAGGACGGATGCTTATGACTCACTGGCGAGTAAATCAGAGTTTAAATATGAGTTTAACTCCAACTATTCAAACAATACCAAAGAAAATAAAATATAACTAAAAGCAATGCAATTAATATGAATAAATCTCACAAATCCATTAATAGGCACAATCGAACCTCCCTCATAGTCTTGCCTAGACCATGGGTTTAGTGCCTCATGGTTGAAGAACACAAAAAAAAAATAATAGAAAAAATAAAGAAGATAGAAGTTCAGGAGGGAGAGAAGAATAGAATCTCGGCTAGGAGAAGATGCATCAAAAATATACAAGCTGAGAGAGAAGAAAAAATAGTAGTCCACCCTCTAGTTGTCCAATAAATCTCTAACTTGTATTTATAGCTTGCTAATTTGTTTCTTTCCACTTTGCCTCTATCGCATGCTTGTTAAATAGCCTTGATTTCTATATGTAGCATGTGGATCGATGAAGATCAAAGGCTTTGTTCTTATGTAGGTCGTATGCCAACCGCCAATAGGTTTTGATTTTATCATGACATCATGCTAATGTCATCAATTTATAATTCATATATACTGGATGGAATTATGAACGTCTCTGCACATGCACTTCAATTAAGTATCAATGCAACAAATGTTGTCTCGAAATATGTGCAGTTTGCTTTTTGATGCAACTTGCCACCGATCTCCAAAACTCCCGCTTTACACCCGCATTTTATTAACCCTAAAAATAATAAATAAATGCAATTAAATTAGTATTTGAGACTTAAATATAATATATATAAATAAATTATATATAATATTACATAATTAACGACTCAACAAATACCTGCAAACTTAGAACTTTGCATATCCCAAGCAAAGGTGTATATGATAAAACACAAATAAACTAGACTCATAATATATTTATGCACTGACTCAACTAATCGTATACCCAATTCAAGATTCATGGAGTTCCTTTTGTTTATATAATCGCCAAGTTAATTGGCCACTCAAGAAATTTCGAAGTTAAGATATGTCAAGAATCGCAACCCAAACACAACTAAGATCACACTTTCAAGACAAAGATTCGATCAAGACAAAGGCCATCAACTACTCACAGATTTTCTTGGTCTATACCTTCAAGCACACAAGTTTACAATCTCACTTAATCAGTTATAAGCACTCGAGTTAAATCTTTTTATTTGGAAGTTTCCATACACTTCTGCCTTTATTCATTTCATATGTATATTCTCTATTTTTTTCTCCAAATTATTTTTTTTCAAATAATAGGGCCCCTGCTACATTTCCTGTGGACTGTTTTCCTCACTTTTCCCACAAGTTTCCCTGCTCCATTTCTTGTGGAAACCTGTGGGATTCTCGATATTAAGAAAACCCATGTTAGCTCTTCTCACTTCCACTATGATCAAGCGAATTCTCTAATGTGGTTTAAAGTATAATCACTTGCACAATTTTGACCGTCTACCCATTTTGGTATCTAGTATAAGGCTTAACCATCATACTAAGTCCTTAATTATGAAATCATATAAATGCCGGGCTACGGACTCAAGTGAGTGTTTCTCATAATTTTTCCTAAATCTCAAGTCAAAAAGGCTACCATAAGGTACTCATCCACAACCAAAGGCATGAAACAAAATCTCGGGTGACTTTAAACAATAAAAAAATGAAAACTATACAAAATATATGCGTGAAAGTGCATCAACTCCTAATGAAATGAGAAAGAGAAGTATGGAGGGAAAAGAAATGGAAGAAATAATAGAATATGTGAAATAAAATACCACCATTACCATCGGTCAACCCCATGTAACCGCATATAATTAAAAAATTATAAACGGTCTCACCTACGGTCTTTCACAAAGAAATCCAATCCATCTCAATCCATAAACCCTAAAGTATCTTCAAACTTATTCTGAACCTTGTCCCTATGGTTCAAAACAAGTAAAAGAATCCATGCATAACAAAAGAAAAAGAATAGTGGTGAAAAAGAAGATCGATAAATGAATATAAAGATGATACACATGCATATATGCATAACAAAAAAAAATAAAAGTCTCCAAAAAACTAGTGACTGAATAAAAGCTCTCATGTATAGGTGATTAAGGAAACTATGAAATAAATTAATGATTATAAGAGCAAGAACTAGTAAGCATAAGAGTTAACTCAAATGATTCTTATCAAATATTGCGAGTCCGAAGTCTTTCAAAGACCAGCCACTAATGAAGTCTGGTCCACTCAAAGACCCGCCACTAATGCGGCGACTTAAGTCGGATATGTCCCAACCAAGTCTCAAAACACCTAAGATCCTTGTAATATGTCAATTCCCAAAAAAATCCTCAAATCATGCCAAAAAATGTAATCCATAGTCAAACCTAGCAAAACTCAGGGGGTGCTTCAATGTAGGTTCTCATCAAGCATGACACCTGCAAAAATTCAAAAGACTAAGTTAAGGCTTTATTAAACATAAAAGAACGAAAAACTAAACTAAAACTGAAATAAATGCAACAAATAAAAAAATAAAAATAAACATAAAGCTGGGCTGCCTCCCAATGAGCGCCTTTCTTTTAAGTCTTTGGCTAGACACTATGTGATTCATCACTTGATGCCCTCTCCTTTAAAGATGTCAATAATAAATGGTGCATCTACATATTTGGGCAATGAAATAGGCATACCCTCCTTTAGAATTGGGAGCTCATTCGGGACCTCTATGAATGCTCCTTCACTTCCACCCCCTTGTAAGGTCTAACAAATGTGCATGGGAGGGTAGGTGGTTTCGCCAACACTAGAGGTTGGCCTCCCTTGTTCTCTTTTTGCGGCTCCTTCGGCCTTTCTAAAATGACTTCAATTTTCATCTCATTTTCCTCCTCTTCATCTTATGCAATGACAATTTCTAGCTCAATTTGAAGCACTTCAAGTTCTTCTACTATTTCGCACCAATACTTCTCCATCTGTGTAACCTCATTCACCTCAACATTCTTCAATGTATCAACATTCACATTCTCCTCTGAGTGAGAAATTGGTTGTGTATTACATAACTCTTTCTCGTCAAGCATATTCTGAAGTGTGGCACTCACTTGAATAAATTAAGTTTCTAAGTTCTGTAAGCTTGGAAACACATGCAAAAATTGTTGAAGCTCTTCAGGAAACCTTTGTTGATCATCTAGTAATTTCTTCATCATATCTTCCAAAAAGGTGCTTTGTTGAAGCTATTGGTTCTCTTCATGACACTGTTGTTGACTTTGTTGAAAAGGTAGTTCTCTGAAGATTAATTCATTCATCATGTCTTTTATAGACCTCTCTTCATCTTGAGCAATCTGTGGACTTAACATGAGCCCAAAGAAGTCGGGTTATGGCGATGAATAGCTAGGATAGTGATAATTCTCATACTTTGGATAATATGGACAATCATATGTGGAATGAGAATAATCTGCACAAATTTCGCGGACCTCAACCCGTTGCACAAAAGAATTTATGTTAGAAAATTGATGTCCATTATGACATACCTACCCATTCACATTATAATAATGTGAGTCTGCGAATCAACCATAATTGTGGGGGTAGGAGGCCATTATGGAATTACCTGCAAAAATGTTAGGGAACAAGGGACTAGATGCAAAAAAGAAAAGAAAATACAAATACAAAAAATAAAAGAAAACCAAAGATACAAAAAAAACCAATCCTCGGCAACGGCGCAAAAAATTGACGCGTGTCGAACGCGTCAATAAAGTAATATACTTAAACCAACTATTTTGTAGATAGTGGCAAAGGGTCGATTCCACAGGGATTGATAATCATTCTAAGGTTAAAAAAAAGAGAAATCGGGGTTCAAGAGAAAATGAATTAATTAACTAATCTAAATATAAACAAAATAAATAAAGCAATGAAAATAAATTTGAAAACAATTAATAAAAACCTCTAGGTCAAGACATACAAGTTCGGTTCGAATAAAAGATTGAATTTGGTCTTCGATTTTTGTAAAATATGCAAGTCAAAATATCCTAGTATAGCTATAGATCGGGTAACATACGCGATTCCTCACACTACCTAATCTCGATAGCCAAGGTACGACGGTGACTATTTCCCTAGTCAATCATATAAATACTCAAGCGTATTGGGTTTAACACGATGACTGCAATGTGTTTTGTGAAGGCACTACACCTAGACAATCTGATCACTAATGTGTCCGATTTAGCTTAGATTCCTAAGGTATTCAACTTGTCCCAAAAGAGATCAATCAATTGGTAGAGTCAATTGCCTAGTGTGGTCTTATCACATAAAGACGGATGCTTACAACTCACTAGCGAGTAAATCAATATTTAAATATGAATTTAAATAAACTCAATTAGACTAGTATTGGAGACTTAAACATAATTATATATATAAAAACAAACTATATATAATATAACATAATTAACGACTCAATAGGAACTTATCCCACAGGATGTGTATCTTTATTCTAAAATCCACATGGTTTAACTTGATTTGTTGTATTTTTTTAGTAGTAATATAACTATGTTAAATAATTCTTCAACTTTTTTGTCAAGTTTTTTACCTGTTTAATTTTTTACTTCATAAACTTTCTTTTTTGATGTATTGGTTTTTTCACCGCATTGCTTAAGATTGTTTGGTCATCTCATTAATAAATTCTTTTGCTAGAGTTAATGCAACATCAAATACTGATCCACCATATATGGTATCTAATAATCTTTATTCAAAATGATTTAGTTCTTAATAGAAATATTCTTATAAGGCTTTTTAGGTGTATCATGTTGTAGACAAGATAAATTAATCTTTGAAATCCATCCCAAAATTAATTAAAGTTTTTATCATCTTTCATTTTCACAATTGTGATTTTTCTTCTAAAAGCACTTATTTTTCTTCAAGCGTATATTTATCTAGGAATGATTCTATTATTTGAGTCCATGTGGTTATCGAATCTTGTGGAAGATAAAACAGTCAATCTTGTGCTTGATATTTCAATAAAAAAGGAAAAGCTTTAAGTTCGACTTGTTCTAACGTATAGTCTTTAGGTTTCATCCCATTGACTTTGTGTTGGTATTCTCTTATAAATTTTAATGGGTCTTCATTGTCCTTACTATAAAAGTAAGGTAAAGGACTAATGAATCCTGATTTAAGTGCAAATTCAAGAAATCCCTCTGGATAGGCAATACACATTGGTTCATAAGCAGTGAAATTTTGATTACCTTGCCAAGAAGTAAGTTCTATATTATTATTATTATTAAAGTTTTTGTTGTCTTCAATTGTGGTAGTTTGGTGTTCTCTACGTTGTTGTAGTCTTAAATTAAGATTAATTGTCCTATCTACCTCATGATCAAATAGATGTAAGGATCATTTGGAATTAGAATGACAAAGTGGATAGACTATACAACATCTAAAAATGCTAAGAAATCATGTTTGAATCCCCAACAATAATGCCAAAAATTGATGTCTCGAGCGTGTATAATAAATTTTCCCCTTTATTATACTATTTATATTTGGTAGTAGTAGTAAGTGGAAATCGTCTCCACGTAGCATACTTTATAAAGTATCAAAGATCATTAAACTCTAATCATTGGTAAGTAAATGGCTTTTAGCTAGACATTTGTTCTCCTTATATGTTGAAAAAGCCACATTTTATTTTTATGAGGCTCACCTCCTTGAAAAAATAAAGATATTAACCACACTCAATAAAACTGCATTACACTTCATGAAGACTTTGAACTTCTAAATCAAACATCTTCAAAAAGCCAGTTACTACTTTAAATTAGATAATGAATTCAAATATCACAATACACATTTTAGACTATGCAATACAAAGTTCATGATAAAAAGTTATAGATAAATACCTTTGAAATAAAAACTTCCTATCTTCAAAACTTCTCCAAAGGCAATAAATAGAAAAGCAATAAAATATGAAAATAAACAATGTCTCCTAGAGCAATGAAATACTGATCTAAGTACTCAAAGGCAACTGATTTCATAGCCCTAAGGTCGTATTTATAGTATTTTAGGTAGTAAACATCCCAAACTAAATCATACTAATCATTGTCATTTAAAATCCTCGAGATTTGTTTAAGCAATTCCTCAACAATTCAGGGTTAAGTAGAATTATAGGGTAAATCTATAAAGTTAATGTCTTTGTTTCTACTGATCTAACTGGCAATTCCGGGTACATAGGAATCACTAGGAAATCGCTAGTATTGAATTCTAGTTCTTCTTTGATTCATTGTCAGTGTTTCATTGCATACTATTTTCACTTGATTGATTCCTTCACAATCTTCCCTTTTTTTCTCCATTTCTTCATACATTCCATTTATTACCTAAAATACTAAAAACAAGAGAAAACCCTATGTTATATAGTCTTTTAAATCTCAAATCATCCAAAAATGTACTATAAAATATGTCTAATTATCGACTTATTAATGGCTGAGGAAAAAGTCAGATATCACGAGGGATATACAAGATTTGTGACTTGTAAGTAAGTGAAAGTGGATCATCGAAAATTGGAAGGGATGTTGCAACCCTTACCTAATCCAGAGTGGAAATGGGAAGACATAGCCATGGAATTTGTGACCGGATTATCTATGGCAAGGAAAAAACATGATGCAGTTTAGGTTATCGTAGATTGTTTGACTAAGTCTGTAAATTTCATTCCAATTTCCATAGGAGACCTAATGGAAAAGTTGAGCAGGAAATATTTTGATGAGATCTTGAGGCTACATTGTGTCTCTGTGTCTATTATGTCGAAATTAGATCCATTTTTTACTTTTAAGTTTTAGAAGGGATTAAATACAAAGATGGGAACCAAACTCAATCTAACCATTGCATTTCATCCTCAATTAGATGGCTAGACTAAGAGACATATACATATACTTGAAGATATGTTTAAGGGCTTGTGTGTTGGGTTTTAGTAGGAGTTGGGGGGATTATTTTCCATTATGTGAGTTTGCATACAATACAAGTTTCTAAACAAGTTAGTATGATACCATTTGATGCACTTTATGGGAGGTCTTATAGGTATCTAGTGTATTGGTAAGAGGTTGGTGACACAATGTTGATAGGACCATAGATTCTATAGGACCAGCTGAGAGGATTGAGCTAATTAGGCAGTGATTATGTACCACACAAGATAGAAAAAAAATATGGTGATAAGGGTCACTGAGAGGTGCACTTCGAGAAAGATGATTAGGTGTTGCTTAAGGTTTCACTAATGAAGGAACATTACAGATCTGTACTGAAAAAGAAGCTTGCTCCAACGTGTATTACGCCATTTGTAGTGACTAAACAAGTGGGAGCAGAAAGCTTATATGGCATAGCACTTCCAAGATCTCTTTGAAACTTAAGGAATGGCTTAATTTTAGTTTCAAGGATAAAACTTCCTAAAATTATGAGTATTTTGACACCAAACCTTTAATTGGGTAAATAGTCTCATTATCTAGGTTAATTTGGTACATATACATGGTATGTGTGTATTTGTGTTAATAAAGTGTATATCATATACTATCTAGTTGACTTAGGTGAGAGTATAAGTCTAAGTAAATAAAAATAAGCTTAAAGAACTAGTAAAATAAATTAAAATAAAGAAAAGGGCAATATGGTTAATAATACATTAAGGATAGACTGAATGAGGACTTTAGGATTGTCATAGTACTTGACTATGATGAGATATGGGGTATTGATTTGGTCAACCTAACCATAATCCCATTGACTAACTATATAAACCACAATAAGGGCTTCAAACCACTTTTTCTTGATTTAGCTTCGGAGAGTATTTGAGATAGTATTTGAGAAGCGAACCCCAGAATACTTGCTTGGTGAATTATGTGGAGGAGAGGGAACTCTCATTAAGATCTCACAAGGTAAGTTAAATAACATATCTCATATTTTCCAATATTCTCTATTTTGATTCACATACTTAATTTTGAATGAAATCATGGTTTTCATTGGAGTTTTAAGATAGAAGATGAATGCCTATTGATTTGTGATTTAGATCACCTCTATATCATCTTCTTTGGTTTATTCAAAAGGATTTGCAAAATCTATATTTTAATGGTGGAATTGTAGTTCAGATAGATTGGTTAATGCAATTGGAATGATCATGTGATTTCAAATTAGTGATTTAATACTGTTTTGATCAGATTTGAAGCCATGCGGATCGACATGAATTTTTGGGGAATTAGGAAATTTGATTTCAGATTTAGAATTATAAATTCTTGCCTAGTGTTTCACTAGCGCCTCGCCTACAAGCAGTAGGGCGCTGACGATGGCGCTGCTTAGGAATTCAGAGAAGTCGATCTAGTGATTCCCTAACAACTTGGCATGTAACATGTGATGCTAAAAAAATTTATGATTAATTATGGTTTTTTATTCGAAAAATAGAGATTTCGCCTCGACACCTTATGTAAACCCACATCGCTGGCAGCGCGTTGGCTATTTTTCAAAATTTAATCAAACTTTCTGGATTTTCAATATTTATCAAGTTTTGTCGGAGTATATCGTCGGGACAAGAATCGGGGTAGTGGTAACTAAACCTGAAAACTTTTATCACGGCAACAATGTTGCGGTAAAGGCATGATATTGTTTTGAAAAGGGTTTTATATTATTTTAAAGATATTAATGCGAAGTGAGTAAAATTACCTCAAACAAACATATTAATAATATATAAATAGACCTATACCAATGAAGACACGAGGAACACTGGATAAGGACTTCCAAGTTAGGATTGGATAGGATAGCAGTGCTTTGAGGTAAGTGGGGTTTGCTCTATTCTCTATCATGCCTTGATACTAATTATGATAGGAATCTTGTATTAAATTGTAGAATTCGTTGGAATATATATCTTTACACTCTTATTGATCTTGCTTACTATATCATTTGGATTCTCTGAATATGAATACTCGTAGAACAGGTATATTTGTATTGAAAAATGCATGCTACACCTTAGGTTAAAGGGTCTTTTATGGTAATTATGTAGCCTTGATGTGTATATTTGTTCATATTTCATAAGCATATCCTTGATGTACTTGTTAGCTATTTGGGGTCTCTTTTTGAAGTGCTATGTAGGTATTCGGCTCAAGTTTATTGAATTACCTAGTTCGAGTTCTCTTGATTCTATGGCATTCATATATCATTGCAAACTTTTAAGATTATCATTGTTTAGCATTGTTTAATCTATCTTGCATTATAGAGTACTTTTGCTTATGTACTTGTTTCTGGCCTAAGATGATAATAGGTTTCTCAAAAATCCATTGTTGCATGTTAGTTATTATCGCACTAGGTATTACTTGGATGGTTGAGGGTTAGACTTTTACTTTACTGATCTTGTTGACTATTTGCTTATCTCACTACTTCTCCTTCCCCAGGTATCTCAGTTACTATTCTTAACAGAGGAAAAGAGAACGTCGTAGTGTAGGAGTTGTCCTTCTTATGCATTGGTTTGAGTTATATTTATCTATTTGATATTTTTTTTATTTTTAATGTAATAAACAAGGGATTTTACATGGTTAGATGTTTAAACCCAAAGAACTATGTTTTAGTTATGTTTTAGTTGTTTGTGAGACTTCTACATATATTATGCAACTTGTTAAACTCTAAAGGCTTTTATTTCCGCATTTTTAGGTTTAGTTTGTCTTTTGTAGAATGTTTTGGTTTATTTTCTATGAATTAAGGCGTACTAGATCATCGCTCAACTCGCTGGGTTATCTCAAGGGGTTTAGCAATGGTTTAGGTCGGGCGGTCACAAGCCCACTAGGTTTGGGTCGTCTCAATTTTAATATTCAAATCTTCTCCAAAAGCAATAAATAATCAATTGATAATAGCCTAAAAACTAATTAAAAGTGTGAAAACTATACAAAAGGCCGTTTTTTCAAAGTATAGGATAAATATATATATATATAGTATTTTATGTAATGCATATCCTAATCGAATTAAAACTCTTTGTTATAAATCGAAATTCTCGAAAACGACTTTAACAATTTGTCACTGATTCCACTTCCAAGATAAATCGCTGGACAAATCGGTGAAAATGAAATCTCAGTACCTCATCGATTTGTTTGGCAATTTGTATATAAATTGTGAATCGCGACCGATTCGCCAGCATTGATTTCAACTTCATTCTTGGTTCGCTCCTGATTCGCCGTGTAGTTTCATCACTTGACTAAATTCTCCATTTTCTTTCCTTTTTTCATCCATTTCTTCATATAAATTTAATATAACTTGAAATAAAAAAATAAAAGAAAACCCAGCATAATATAAACTTTTACATCCAAAATCATCCTAAAATATGATACAAAACACTGTCTAATTATTGACTTAACAATAATTTTGGAAGTTGACATCTAGTTGTAGTTAGGGAGTAGAAAGAGGATGGATTGCATCCTTTTATATTTATAGTTTTTGAATTATTATTGTTTTGTTTAAATTATTGTATTATGATGTATTCTATTTTTACAAGTGTATAGGATAGTACAAGATTTATTTATATGATATTGTGGAATTATTATTATTATGTAATGACATGTTCAATTAATGGATTTGAAGAAAAGCAAGAATAGTCTCGCTAGTTATTTCATCACATTATTTCTTTCTCTTTGTATAACGATTCGATAATTGTTATTTTTGGGCATTTCAACTGTGAGTTAGGCTGATGTTTTGTGATAAGTTACTAATTAGACATGTTTTATAGTACATTTTAAGATGATTTTAGATATAAAAAACTATATTTCGCGCGGTTTACTCTTGTTTTTGTTATTTCAAGTGAATTGGAAAATATAAAGAAATTGAGTGAAAAAAGAAGAATATGAAGGATTTGATCAAGTGGAAATAGTATGCAAAGAACGATCAACAAATAAAAAGAAGATCTGAAAATAATAGCCAACTATTCTTGAGAGATTTTGCTTTCGTACTGGGAATCGCTACTCAGTTCAGTTGAACACTAATGTACCAGCCCAAAATATTTTATTAGTAGTAACGTGTATTACTTATTTATACCTGCACGCACAATTTTAATTATTTTTAGCGTCGATTTAAGGTGCTAGAGTTACATCGATATGTATGCGTGTAGGCGAATGAGTAGGTCAATGTATGGAATAGCATTTTCACTAGTTTATGACTAAGGTACTATATTAAATTAAATGAGTATCTAAGTCAATTAATGAGATAAATTTCAATGAAAAGTAGCCTATTTGACTAATAAACTCATATGGCCTAACTAGTTAAATGGATATATAAGCTAGTTTGATTTTTCTAAGTAAGCTAATCGAGGAGTTTACTAATAAATGTACCTAATTTAATGAGAATTCTTATATGACCATAGAGTCCTCTAGTAATTATAGAAGAAAATGTAAATCCTAGGATAATTTTGTAGATATTTATGGGTGCATAAGTGGTTGAAAACCAATCAAAGGTAAACTTAAAATTTTACATAAATTAAGAATGCTCTACAAGTGTCTCAAATTAATGCTCATGAGCTACATGTGTTCATATATGATACAAATGGCATAATTTATATACAAATTCCAAGTCACTAAATATTTATAAGAAACTCCCTCCATATAACCACAGTGCCTATAATTTTTTAAACTCTTAACTAGTTCCCCATCTTCATCAAATAAAGAAAGAGAAAGGAAGGAGGAAACTACCATTAATGGAGCTATATTTGGGAAAGCTTGGGCCCATTAAGGGAAGTAGTTAAAGTGGCAAGTGCTACTCCTTCTCTATGCTTTATTTCTTTATTAATTTCTAATTCTAGTTAGGTTCTTAATCTTGATCATTTTACAATTGGAATATTATTGTTTAAGAAATTCATCAAGTTATGTAACATGAAGTGAAATTAAATGCTTATTAGCTATAGCATTTTACAAGATTACAAGAAAATCTTCTAATAAGTTTGTATCTTTTGGTACGTTCTAAGTACTAAAAACTTTTTAATCTTTGAATTAGCTAGGCACTTGCTATCATCCCTTATTGACTAAAATAGTTGTGCTTTAATGTATAGTTCATAAGTTTTGATAATACATGAGCAATGCAATGAAATCGAGATTACAAATTATTAGTAAGCTAATACGAAAAAGGAGATGCCACAAAATTATATGTAAAGTTAAAATAGGAAGTTAATTAGGATACCTTAAGACTAGTGTCTTGAATTAATTATGCATTCTTTACTAGGTGACAAACTTAAGCCACACAAAAAAGTTTATTAAACTATACAAAGTACTCACAAGTTACTAATAGTGTAAATTATCCTATTTAGTTACTAAATTACTTCATCTTATTTAGAGAAGTTATTCTAAATAGTAACTAAATTACTTCATCTTATTTAGAGAAGTTCATTGAGTAGAATATAAGCTCATAATACTTAATTAATTTCTTCATGAGTTGATTTGGAATTTAATTCTTTAAAAATGTTATAACATTAATTAGTGAGTTAAGATAAGACATTAACTTAGAGCACATTTTAATTGGGTAATCCCTTGACATATCTAACAGATATAAAAAGGTATAAAATGTGGTCCATAAAAGTAATTGATAATTATGTAAGAATAATTTCTAATTAATTGGATTTAGTTTCTTAAATTGACAAAAGATTTATTTTATTAAATTTTCACAATTGAAGTGTTTTGAGTTTAGGGATTTAAACCCTAACTTAAGGACACTAACACACCAAATTCAACATATATATATGCTAACACCAGGGGCTTAGCACACCTAAGTGTGCTTGGAAGGTACTTCAAGCTTGGTGCTAGATGGACAAATGTGAGCTTACCTTGGGTATTGGATTGTGGGTTGTAGACGTGGGCTAGGTATTCAGGACACCAATGATGCCCTACGCTACACTGAACTGAATTGTCAACTTGTAGAGTCGCAATTCTAGGAAATTGAGTAGTGGCACCCGCTCTTGATGGACTTGGGCCATTTAGTTATCTTCCTTTGATTCTTAGACACTTTTTATTACTGCTATTACTTTCTAATCCATTTGTCATGCACTTTCATTTACTTATATGTCTTTTCAATTCTCGCATGATCGCTAAACTGCTTTATTTATTCATGAAGTATTATCTACATTCTACTAGCTTTTACTTACTAGACTCGTTGTTCTTGTGTCGAAGACTTAAGTGCAAATCTACAAACGAGCAAGGGGAAGGCACTAGTGATTGATGATTTTCTCTGAGGACTTTTAGAGCGGCTCCTCCACTTGTTCCTTTGTAGGTTACTAGCACTTTTACTCTTTTATATTATGTATATATACTATTTTGATAACACTTGGGGTATTTTGAGGTCGAGAGATCCAGACTGATGTATTATCGCACTTACTTACTACTTTATCACCATATATGCATGACTATCTATATGGTTATAGGGTTCCACGCCTTAGGTTGTCCAAACTCTATTTTCTTTAGTTATTATAATTACTTTAAGTTTACTTCTATTGTAATTACTTTAAAACATGCATAACTTAATAACTTAACTCTAAAGCATGAAATTTATAAAAATAATGGAATTGGAGGCTTACTAGGCTTGTATTAACCTTGCGAGGGTCGAGTCGAGGGTCCATATAAGTCTAGGACAGGGAGCCCAAATTGCGGGAACTGGGGCCGTCATAGCTGGTATCAAAGCCTAAGGTTTTAACACTTACTCTTGACAAACCCACAACCAACATAGGACATAAATCAATAAGAGAGTTAGGACACGAATGGAACTTAGAAAGGAACCCTATAATCCTGACTTAGAGTCTTAGTTGAGAAGTGAGGAGAGTTAGGGAAATTGAAAACCTAAATTATTTGTGATAATTGATGTACTGTATTATACTCTATCAATAGTTATGTACTGATCGGGAACTCGCTATCTTTCTCTGATTGTGATGGTCGATCAGGTAGGAGTCAGCGGTACTAACGACACTTCTAATGTACAGGAGAGGCTAGATGAGACGTCCCAGCTAGTCTCATTACATTGCCACCAGCATAAGGAGATCCTCAAGCAACTGAGGGCAAAGACTGTACCGTCTTCGCCTATATCAATAGCGCCCGTTGCTCCTTAGAAGAATGTGCCTACTGTATAAGCCACTCCAGTGGCTCCCATCTTACCGTGACACCTACCATATCATTAGGATTATTCTTCGGAGAGGCATATACTTGGTGGCATACTATGGTGGCTACCCAGGGTAAGCCCAAGAATTGGACAGAGTTCAAGAAGTTGTTTAATCGGAAGTACATCCTGTTTTCAGTCCTGAATCAGAAGAGGGTCGAGTTTCTGAGCATTCGATAGTACACTAGGGAGTCAATCATGCAGTACATAGGTCAATTCTTGTGATTTATGAGTTAAGTACTATGTTAAATAAAATGTGTATCTAAGTTAATTAATGAGATAAATTTAATTGAAAACTAGCATGATTGATAAATAAATTCATATGGCTTAACTAATTAAATGGATACATAAACTAGTTTGATTTTCATAAGTAAGCTAATCCAGGAATTTATTAATTAATGTACCTAATTTAATATTGATTTTGATATGACCATAGATTCATCCAATAATGATAGAAGAAAATAAAAATCCTAGGATAAGTTTGTAGATATTTATGGGTGCATAAGTGGTTGAAAACCAATCGTAAGAAGACTTAAGAATTTTTACAAATAAAGAATGCTCAACAAGTGTCTCAAATTAATGCTCACGAACTACAAGTGTCCATATATGATATAAAATGACAAACTTATGAGTTAACTAAGCATGCATCCTTATAGAGAAAATAATTTGTATGAAAAGTCCAAGTCATTAAATAATTACAAGAAACTCCCTCCATATACTAGAGTGCCTCTAATTCTCTAAACTCATAACTAGTTCCTCATTTTCATCAAATAAAGAAAGAGAAAAGGAAGGAGGAAACTATCATTAATGGAGCTATATTTAAGAAATCTTAAGCACGTTAAGGGAAGTTATTAAAGAGGCAAGTGCTACTCCTTCTTCTCCATACTCTTTCTCTCTTAATTTCTAATTCTAATTTAGGTTCTTAATCATGATCATCTTATAATTGGGATACTATTGTTCAAGACATTCATAAAGTTCTATAACATGAAGTGAAATTAAAACTTCAATAGTTACAACATTTTGCATGATTACACGAAAATCTTTTAATAAGTTTGTATCTTTGGTTCTAAGTACTAAAACCTTTTAATCTTTGAACTAGCTAGGTACTCATTGAGTAAAATAGTTGCGTTTTAATGTATAATTCATAAATTTTGATAATATATGGGCAATATAATGAAATTGAGATTACAAATTATTAGTAAGCTAATATAAAAAAAAGAGATGCCACCAAATTATATGTATGGTTAAAATAGGAATTCAATTAGGATATTAATTAGGATAACTTAAGACTAGTGTCTTGAATTAATTGTGCATATGTCTACTAGGTGACAAACTTAAGCCTCACAAACAAGTTGATTAAACTATACAAAGTACTCATAAGTTACTAATAGTTTAAATTATCCTATTTAGTGACTAAATTACTTCATCTTATGTAGAGAAGATATCCTAAATAGTAACTGAATTGCTTCGTCGTATTTAGAGAAGTTCATTGAGTATAATATAAGCTCATAGTACTTAATTAACTTCTTCATGAGCTGATTTAGAATTTAATTCCTTAAAAAATGTTATAAGTTTAATTAGTAGGTTAAGATAAAGACATTAACTTAGAGCACATTTTAGTTGGACATTCCCTTTACATATCTAATAAGATATAAAAAGGTGTAAAATATGGTCCATATAAGTAATTGATAATTATGTAAGAATCATTTTTAATTAATTAGATATAGTTTCTTAAATTGACAAAAGATCTATTTTATTGAGTTTTCACAGTTGAAGTGTTTTGAGTTTAGGAATTTAAACCCTAAACCTAAGGACACTAACACACCAAATTCAATTTATATATATTGACACCAGGGACTTGGCACACTAGCTTGGGTGTCGAGGATTGGTTTAAGGAGAATGTTGGAACTGCGAGAGCCAATTTTTGTGTCGATCCGATGAAAGTAAAACGAGATAGAGGATATTTAGTAATTCATTATCTATTATGCTTATTGATATTCTACACGTTTATTCCATAGATTTCTATTCCTTACTTTGAGAGTATAAGACCAAAGTGTATCAGGAAGGCACTCTGAGTTTAGAGCTAGATGGACAAGGGTGACCTTAGCCTGGGTATTGGGTTCTAGGTTGTAGACGTGGGCCAGGTATTCGAGGCACCATTAATGCCTCCATGCTACACTGAACTAAATTGTCGACTAGTAAAGTCACAATTCTAGGAAGTCTTATAGTGGCACCCGCTCTCGATGGATTTTAACCACCTAGTTGTCTTCCTTTGTTTCCTAGATACAATTCGTCACTCTTATTACTTGTCATTTCATTTATTATGCACTTTCATTTACTTATCTGTCTTTTAAATTCCTACATGATGTCTAAATTGCTTTATTTATTCATGAAATATTATCTACATCCTACTGGCTTTTACTTACTGGACTAGTCATTCTCGTGTTGACGACTTGATTGCAGATCCATAGATGAGCAGGGGCAAGATGTCGGTGATTGTAGACTTTCTTTGAGGACTCTTAGAGCGACTCCTCCTCTTATTCACTTATAGGTTTATGGAACTTTTAGTCTTTTGTATTATGTAAATATATTGTTTTGATAACATTTGAAATATTTGGGGTTGAGAGATCCAGACTTATGTATTATCACACTTACTTAGTACTTTGTAAAGAGATTATCATGCATATCTATATATTTACAGGGTTCTATGCCTTAGATTGTCCCGATATTATTTTCTTTTGTCTTTATAATTGCTTTAAGTTTACTTGCGCTGTAATTACTTTGAAACTTGCATAACTTAATAACTTAATTCAAAAAAATGAAATTTGTAAAAATAATAAAATTAGAGGGTTACTAGGCTTGTGTTGGCCTTACGAGGTCTGACTCGGGGGCCTACGTGGGTCTAAGCAAAGCAGGTCTCAATTTGTGGGAACTGGGGCCCTCACAACTAAGGCTCTTTTCCAAAGATTTTCTCTGCAACTATAATTAAACCACAAATAGCTAAGAAATAGCTAATACATGCCATAAGTATAACAACTCGCTTGTAGTAATAGTATAACCAACTTACAATAACTACAAATATCATCATTAGGGTAAGGTTTTTTGCACTAGTTTAATGCCTATTTAACTTTGAACTATTGCTAAGGAAATCCATTTTTAATGGTTTTATACTAAACTACTTTATCTAATAAAACAATATAAACTTTAATTTAACTCTTATATTAAGGGTACCTTAGTTCGCAACTTCATATGGGTAATGAAGTACTATGCTTTTCAACTACTTTTACATCTTAATATTTTGTGTGCAATGCCTAATTAGAATAGACAAATTTTCTTTAAATCTACACTGTCATGACGGAAAACATTCTAATGTGCAAATTGGGACTCCACCTATCGGTGTAAATAAAATAAACTCCACATTGCTTTAATGTCCCAAATCTTTAGATTCATAACCAATTAAATTTATTATGTATGCCTCCTTAATCAACAACTATCTATTGACATTGTGTATTTTACGGTTGTACCATTCATGTCCAGCTTAAAAGCTTCGATGGCCATGATAACTTCTAAAACTTGATATCAATAAACACGCGATCAAGATGTCTAACCATTACGTTATTAATCAATACAAGTTCTAACCATTGCACTTTTTATATTCACTTTCTACTCATGTTCATAGAATAGTATTTATACCATAAGATTCATTGATCTCTAAGATTAATAAACTATTCACATTTTATTGAAACATACATATCACAATACATAATTGAAATCATTGAGAATCAGTGATGAACATAAATATATCATCTTCAATTAAACCAATGAATCCAAACTTGATTTGCAAAAATGGAGTCTTCAATGTTTTTTCTCACCAACTCAAAATCAAAGTAAACCTACAGGACTTCATATAGTCAGAAAGGAAACTTAATTCATTCTTGAAGATCTCATGATCAAACTCATCTTTAATAGACTTTAGTACTTCAAAAGTCTATAAGACTTCATATAGTTGGAAAGTTACTAGTACTCGAGCTAAATCTTTTATTTGAAGAGTTTTATTTTACCTTCATCTTCTTTTATTTATTTCACTTGTTTTCTCATTTCCTTTTCTTTTGATCCTTTTCTATTTTTTTATTTTACGGTCCTTGCTCCTTTACCTTGGTCTCTATTTTTGCTCACTATTTCCTACAATCAAGTTCTCTGCTCTATTTCTTATAAAACTTGTCGAAATCTATTTTCTTATATTTTTACAACTCTTTTTAGAACTTCTCACTTTCACGTAATCAAGTAAGTTACTCTAAGTTTTCGTTTAAAATGCTTATTTCTTCCATTCTTCGCACTAAAAGTCTTTATTTGCTGTTATTATCAAGTAAGATTCACACTTATTATAGAATCCTTAGAAATCTAACTTGTTAGAGCATGTGCCCTAGGTCAATCTACAAACATTATTTATTTTATAATTTTAGTTCGTAAAATAGAGGTTTTTGTTTGTTGTTTTGTTATAAGTAATGTGTATTTACCTTATGATAAGATCTATGGGTATTTGTTGAAATATCCTAAATTTTTTTAGTTGGTCATTATACTGGGAATTATAATGAATTAAGACTAGTGTAATCTTGATTAATGGTCATGTGATGATCATGCGTATAGGGATATGAATCGAGATCATGAGTACTTGTAAGGGAATAATGTACTAGACTGACCCACTATAAAAACACCCCATGAATTAAGGTATTGGTGTTACTCATGATATATATATGATTTAGTTTTTCGACTTAACATTACCATAGACTTTAATACTATGAACATAGTAATTTGATACAATCAAATGTTTTCTTTAACCGAATAATTATAAAGATTGTGATTGATTATCATGTAAATAATATGTGAAGCTGTGTAATCAAGATAGGATTTTTCCTTACTCATATAGAAAGAGATATAAGTGGGTCCCTTAATATGTTAGACTGTTAAATGGCAAAGTCCAAGTGAATTGATATGATCAATGTCATTTGGATGTTTTCGGTCTACCTAAAGATCGAGACTAGTATGATTGAACATTAAGGGTGACTTTCCATGGCTTATGTTAATCAAAGTATATCGCACAACAAAAGGATATGATATATGTTATTCATTGGGTTGTATCAATTTTGATATTCATGCTATTTGGGTAGTCACAATGTCTTGTAAGAGACCGCTTATGACTCATGTACTAATATAGTTTTTAGTTCGCTACCAAAGTCGCGTGAACCTATTGGGTTTCACACAAAGAATGACTTTGCACAATTTCATATAGTTCGGAGTAATAAATTTTATATGATAAAGTTCATGACATAAAAACCCTTACGATTTTTTATATGATAACATATTAATAGGGGCGTTTGTATAATTTTCTTAAACTACTTAAATAAAATAATTGTATTATGAATAAGTTTTATAAGTGAGCTTATCTACATATATAAATAGAGGTTGAAACCCTAAAATAAAATGTGATTTTGCTATTTTCGAATTCTCTGGATTTTAGGAGAGAAAGGAAAAACATTTTTTATCTCTCTTGGGGCTAGAACTCCAAATTGTGGTCACCGTTCGTGTATGGATTTCCGATAGAGGACGAGTGCTTGAATGTCTTGGATATCAAACAATAAAGTGAAGGAAATCGTGGATTAAGGTATGGTTTAATTTTGTAGAACTAGTTTAATGGAACTTATATCCGATCATGTTGGAGTTTTTCAAAAATAGTTTTAAACTTTCCAATGCGTAAGAACCCCAAAACACTTCATAAAATTTTTCATAAGAAGTGTTCTAGTTTCTTACTTTTGTTCCAAGCTCAAGGTCTTCCTTAACTATAGGTTTTTAATCATGAAATCATACCATTGTTACTACATTTCATTATTTTCTTTTGAATATTTTTAAAAACACTCTCTTGAGTTTCATATCATCAAGATACTTGTAATCTACTAATCCTCAATTAAAGGTATGAACATGCAAATGAACTACCTATTTATTACATAGTACTATATATAACCTAATTTATACTACTTAAACATTTAAGTAGTAAACAAAATGAAAAATTTATACACTATCATGCTTTCCTCTTTAACCGTTTCAAGATAAAGTTTAAACGATCATACCTGCAATGTTTATCATGATTTCAACATTTCTTACCAATTCCTATAGTGTAGTGTAGTGTAAATGTCCCTAAACTTAAACTAAACCTTTTTGTCAAAGTTTAAAATTAAGCTTGTAGACATGAAAACACTAAAACACACAAATAATATAATCAAAAACTAAACTAAACAAGAATCAAAACAACTAAGTTGTTAACTAAATATCTCAAATGTAAAAATAATTGGTATCAATGTAAAATCCATCTCCCCAGGTCTAAAAGACTCCTAATATACTGACATGAGGATTGCACGTTATCATCATCATCATCTGCATCATTAACTGATCTAGTATATGATGGTGTCAATAAACGCTCTACCCTCCTACTTTGCACCAAATCTAGATTAAACACATAGTTCGGTGCTGCTAAAAAGCCAAATGACCTATCAGTAGGTCTCATCCGTCTACTCCTCCCATATCTAGCTATGTACTTCTGATCATCGATAAAAAAACATGAAATTATGCTGCCTATTGCGTTAGTATTGCTCTTTCCACTCCATATCCTGCTCATATCGTAACAAAGTTGCGTGATAATACGCATTGTCCTCTCTGTAATATCTCCTTATCTCAACTATCCATAGTTTTTTCTACTGTGGCGTCAAGTCTTCTTGTCGTGGTACTGGTGTCATAGTGGAAGAGGTGGTGGAAAGACCTCGGGACCATCCATGTCGTACTCTCCAATCTGTAGGTCTACAAGCTCATAGCCCTCAGCGAATCCCTATTGTTGATCCTTCTCTTCTCGATATCCTCCATCTTCTAGCACATGGGTTAATGCCTCCACTGCTGGTGCTGCTGCCTGATCCTATTACCGTTCGGCCAACAACTTTGCCTCAAGTTTATCACCCTCGGCTCTCTCTCCCTCTCCTCCTCAGAGTCTTGATAACCAGGTGGTGATTTCAGTGTGAGAATGAAAGCTTAATCCATAGTTGTCTGGGCCTCTATGTCGAATTCTTCTTCATTTTTTTATTGCACTCTAGCCTTTAAGCACATCTTACTAATCAATACAAGAAACAGCAATTTGTTGTCTCTCTCTAACATGATGGACTCCCAAAAATTGTTGTAGATGATCCCGTCGATGTTGATCTCCCTATTCTTTGTAATCTCATAAAGACAAGTCACTTTCGGCTTGTTGATCTCACCTGCTCAAAGGTAAAGTATAATGAAGCAACAAGAAAATGTTGCTACTTTTGGTAAACTTCCCTAACACTCCCTTTCTTTATATGCTTCGGCACATTCTTAGCTCCCATGACATATCCTTGTTGTCCCGTTGGACAACCAATCTGCTCTCTACGGCTTTAAAATGGTATAGGTTTAGGGTCTCACATATATCTTATCCAGGAAACTCGGTTCGGCTCGATACAAAAAACTTAAGTGCTCCAATCCATAGATGCTACTAATTTCACGTCTATTACAGGGAACAAAAATCTCTCTCACCTTCACTGGCTCATCCTTTATAGTGAACTTTGCATTAGCATAAAATTCATAAACAATGTCACTTACTCTTTTAACTTTATTCTTTTTATAGTCTTTAGTGATGCTTAATGAAGTTATTCACTTGTTTATCATACATAGCGGGCAAATTTGTTCATCTCTCAAGAATGAACTCCTTATGTTTGATATCCTCATATCTATCCTTGGCCTCTCTACTAATTAATAAAGAATTTGGGTTTCAATGGCCAAGGGTCCTCTATGGGATCTCTTAAGGTAAATGCCTTAAATTCATTTACTCTAGCTTTGCTGACTTGTTTCATTATTCTTTTCGTTTCTTTAAATTTCACACAACACAACAACAACGCAACTAGCAATTCGAGTCTTCAAATCACCTAAAATCAAGATTTATATCACACGGATCATACATATGCCAAAAAATGGAAAAACGCAAACTAAGTCTCCATGGCTAACATTAATGTGCAACATTCACATAATCTTGCAAAACCTATCCTGCAACCTAAAATCTTCAATCCAAACGTTTCATCAAACTTCTCAAAACTCAAAGCATAACTAATGAAATTGTCGATTTTACCTTAATACGGAATTAATTTTTGTTGTGGAATCCAAGTCTTTATCAATCTAAGCCCTCTAACTTTTCTCACAAACTAGAACTTTAGTTCTCTTTGAAATTAAAATTCAGAAATTAAGCCCTAGATTTCCAACTTGTGGAAATCCATAATGCACTAGCCTCTTTCACTCTCAATTACTAGGAAATCTCGTATCTCACTTAGAAATGATGATACTTTGGCTCTAGAGGGATGTATGCTTAGTGGTTGTGGTGGGGTTTTAATTGTAAGTGTGAAGAATGGGGTAAGTAAAGGTTTAAATCCCTTATAACGACACTTGCGCTGCGCCCTATAAGCACGGTGCCATAACAATTCCACTACTGCATCGAGGACGCAGTGGGGTGTTTTGTTCTTTTTTCCTTATTGCTTTTCTGGCACTGTGGCTGATACCCATGATGTCGTGGCTCATAGCTACGACATCATCCTATTTGCCAATGTGCTTCGCGTTTATTGTTTTGTTAATTTCTCTTCGGTGCTCCTCCGACTTTGTGTATCACTCACATAAGATGTCGTGACAACATGAAATCCATGTAAATTTAAAAATTAATCAATATTACCTTTGATTTGCCCATGCACCTTACTTTCACCACTTTGAACTCCTTCGCTCTTTTACGCACTTTAATGAGTTAGCGAGATATTTCCATTCCGATGAATCATCACCCGACAAATGTTCTTTCTTGCACATTCGACATAATTCTTTGAAAGCTAGAACTAAAACATGTTAATTGTACTTAATAAACTAAATAACTAGCTACTAACTGAAATTTAAAAACCCTGGGTTGCCTCCTAGTAGTGCTTAATTTAACATTTTTAGTCTAACACATTTTAGCTCATTTCGTCGGAGTCTAGATCGAGAAGTTCCATCTGTTGATCAAAAATTATGATGTCATTTCCATTCGGATGTCGTTTTTCACCATCAACAAAGAAAACCTTCTCAGCATCATCACCCTCATCTATACTCATCGGGATCTTCCTATCTTTTACGTATAAATTTGCATTGGCAATATTCAAGAATCGTCGCCTAAGTATCATAGACACATTACCATATATTGTGATTAATAACCTCAAAATTTGTGATGAATGTGAATCTACCCAGTTTCACATGCACATTCAAGGCTCTCCCTACAGTTCGTATCAAGTTGCCATTTACTACTTACAAATTTGTGGTATCAAGACAATTAATCTTGAAATTGGCATGCAACATGTCCATTAGTGGCATGACATTGACTGAGGCCCCATATCATATAAGACATTTCTAAACCGATGTCAGTTGATGTTTATCGGTATACATATCTCTTTAGGATCTTTCCTTTTGATAGGTTGAAGTATCAGGATGAACATGAACTTTGGTTTCGACTTCTTTAGAACCACCTTGGTGACATTACCTTTTGAGTATTCTTCAAAAGGTTCATCATCTTTTTTGTTGGTCTTCTATTATTTCTTCCCCTTCTTTTTCTTTAAGGCATTGATTCTTTGTTTCTTGAAACCATCAAGTTCATATTGCCTCACTTTCGTTTTGTGCTCATGCATCTCTTCCTATTTCCTCAGAGCCAAAGTGTTGACTTTTTTTGGCTTATACATCACTTGCTCTTGTTTTCACTCATTTGTTGCCATAGTGCTCATCATGTGAATAACACTCATGTTCTTTTTGGGATTGGTGATGGTGTTGCTTGAGAATTGTTATTCTTTCCTCAAGTTCAAGGCTATAGAATACTAATCAATTTGTCTTTCTAAGTTCATGATGGATTGCGATCACTCATAACCCATCTTATTCATTGCACAGTTCATTCCTTCCATCTCTTTCTTGTGCATATCATGGCGCTACCTATTGCTCATGTACAAGGCTTCTAGTTACTTCTCAATTGACTTCAATGAAGTCATATATTCACTCTGCCCCAACATCCCCTATTGGACTTGTTGATCGAAGCCTCGTGGTAAGTTCAATGCATTGTCTAGATTTTTGTAAAAGAAATTCGGGTTGTTTTTACATCCTTGATAAAACCGTTGAGGAGGCATTCCTCTCGGCTCGAAGTTGTTCCTGTAGCTTTAGTTGTTCATGAAGTTGATGTCCTCATACTCCATTTCTTAATGTATGTTCATTTGATTTACCATAATAGCATGATGATTAGTGAGTTGTTGTGCTACTTGTAGACCTCTATGTCCTACATGAAGTTTCGCCATTTGATTGCTCAGATTTGATAGCTATGCCATAATTGCAGCATGCGAATCAATTTCATATACCCTTGCTTGTTTCCTTATTATGGAACGAGTACTAGCTGTAGAGTTTTGAGACATAAGATCTAAGAGACCCAATGCCCCATCCTCATCCTTGGTAAATAAAGAGCCACCTGCTATAGCATCTGTGTTCTCGTATCGTGGTTCATCCCATAGTAGAAAATCTAGAGTTATGCCCATTTCACGTATCCGTGTCCAAACATCTCCTCAACATCTCTTCGAATCATTCCCAAGCCTCGCCAATGGACTCGGAGCCTTCCTACTTAAACTGATTAATATGTAGTTTCCTTTCACATACCTTCACTAGGGGAAGAACTTATCTAGAAATATTTTATTGTTTTATGCCCTTGAGGTCATACTCCTTGCATTCAGTCCTTGGAAATGGGATTTGGCTTTTCCACCCAATGAGAATGGGGAAATTCACATCCTAATCACCTACTTTGTAACTCTGGTTTTGTGCACGGTATTGCACTTCTCCAAAAAATTCTCAATATATGCAATTGGATCTTCATTGGATAGTCCGTTGAATAGGCTTTTTGCACCATGTTTATCAGAGACTATCTCAGTTCGAACTTGGTGGTATTGGCTAAAAGCCTCATCACTCCATTATAAGTTTAGTGAACTTTTGGCTTGAAGTAGTCACAAAGGCATTTATGTCCTTAAACCTTATCCTGCACTACCAGATCACCTGTAGGTTGGATATTCCTGTGATCCTGTTATTGGTTTCTTGCTTTTTCCTCAGCCATCTTGATTGCTTTCTTTTTCTTTCCTTTGTTGGTTCTATTACTTCAGGGTCGTAAGGCACTAGGTCCTTCTCTAACTAAGTAAGCTTTATTGGCTACCTATCTTTGGCAATGGCACCAAAAACTTGACACGTGCCGCAAGTATAACGGCTCGCTCGTAGTAATATTGTAATTAACTTACGTTGACTACGAATATCGACCGCAGAAAAAAGGTTTTTTGCACTAGTGAAATACCTAATTAACTTTAAACTATTGCTAAGGAAATCCATTTTTTAAAGTTTTATATGAAATTACTCTATCTAACAAAATAATATAAACTTTACTTTAACACTTATATTAAGGATATTTTAGTTCACAACTTTACCTAGGTATTGAAATATTATGCTTTTCAACCACTTTTACATCTTAATATGTTGTATGTAATACCCAATTAGAATATACATATTTCCTTTAAATCCACTTTAACCCACTATCGTGATGGAAAAAATTCTAATGTGCAAACTAGGACTCCACCTATCAGTGTGAATAACGTATGCTCCATGTTGCTTTAATGTCCCAAATCTTTAAAATCGTAATCAATTAAATTTACTATCCATGCCTCCGTAATCTACAATGATATATCAATGTTACGTATTTTATAGTTGTAATGTTCATATCAGGCTTAAAATCTTCAATGGAAATTATAATTTCTAAAACCTAATATCAATAAACACGTGATCAAGATGTTTAAGCATTACATTCAAAATCAATAAATATTATGACAATTCCACTACTTATATTCACATTCTACTAATGTTCATAACATAACATTCATACCATAGGATCAATTGATCCTTAAGGTTAATAGACTACTCGCACTTTATAGAAACAAACATATCGCAATTCATAATTGAAATCATTAAAAATTAGAGATGAATATAAATATATTACCTTCAATTAAACCAATGAATCCAAACTTGAATTGCGAAAATGGAGTCTTCAATGTTTTCTCCACAGAAATCTTCTTAATACTCAAAATCAAAGTAAGCCAAATCTAAAATACTCTAATATTGGCTAATGGTTGATATATGTGAGTTTATCACGTCGTAACATCTATTTATACTTGCTAATAACAATTAGAAACCTTATTTTACAATCTAACTCAAAATAAAACTCTAACTTCTAATTTTTTTGAATATGATGTTGTCACTTATCCCACGGCACCGTGTATGTTAAGTCACAGCGCCACTATTTATGTGTCATCTTTTCATCTCCTGTGACCTCGGCGATGTCCATCTAATGTCCCAGAGTCTTCCCTCAACTTTCACAACGTTGTCACTACGCCAAACATCCAACCTTAGTTTCTTTACTTTGCTTTTCTCCCATGTCGTGCCTAAGTCCTTTATGTTATGCCTTAAGTACCTATAGCGCCACCATTTGTAGCCATGGCGCCAACAACACTTTTGTGGATTTTTGCTCTCTTTCTTCTTGTTTTTGTTCATTTTCTTCCATTATGCCTTAATTTCTTAAAAATCCATAAACACCATTAATTAGAGCTCATTTAAGGATATTTATACTTAAATATTCTACTAAACTAACCCTACGTATAAGTCTAAATAATCACTTATCAATTGTTGGGTTCAATTTCGAGAATTTTGTATAACCATAAGATGTTTGAGTTAGTTTGGGATGTGTACTACCTAGAATATTATATATATGACCCTACGGGTACGAAATCAGTTGCCTTAAAGTACTCATATCAATATTTCATTGCTCTTAGAGCCATAGTTTATTTTCATTTCTTATTGCTTTAGTTTATTGCTTTACTATTCATTGCTTTTGGAGACGATTTGAAGATTTAAAGTATTTATTCTATAGGTATTTATCTATCTTATTGCGATGTTATTTACGAATATAAGTGAGTCATTTTTTAATCTAAACTAATTCTAAACATGAACTTGAAATGTTTTGCAAAGTAGTCAAGATGAGATGATTTTGTGCTTAGTATTTTAAACTAATCGTAATCTTTGATTCACTTATTTAATAGATTATTATTTGCAAATTTTAATTATGAACTTTGGATTGCATGCATAGTCTAAAATTTGTTTAGTGATATTCAGATTCTTTATCTACTTAAAGTAGCAATTATGCTTTTTTGCAAGATCTATTACCATTAAGATGCCTTAGGTAAATTTTAGATCAAAGTCTAGTATTGAAGTGACTTTTCGAATGTATTAGATTTAGTAGTTTGAAGTTTCCACAAAGTGTAATGCAATTTTATTGCCTAAATTTAATTTCTTTGTGTATTCAAAAGGTTAGCTCAATAAAATTAAAACGTGGCTTTTCCACTAGTATAAAAAGAACTAATGGCTTGATTTCCACTGGTATAAAAAGAACTAATGGCTTGATAAGAATTGTTTACTTAATTATGATTAGAGTTTAATGATCTATCATGCTTTATAAAAATATGCTCATGACTATATGATTGAAGTAACATGTTTGGATGCAAAACAGATTGATGTTTCATTATTGTAGATGTTTTTTGAATATTTATTTATTATTGAATTGAATTCAAAATATTTGAATATTAGTGAATGTGAATTGCGACAGCTAAGTTAATTATTTAAGTAAGTTAGTTAAGTTATTTTAATTAGTTAAGTTAATTATTATAATATTATAGATTGAATTAGTGATATTTAATTCATGTATTAATTAAATTAATTACATTAAAGTAAAAATAATAATAATAACTATTGAAAGACGTTTTCCTAGAGAAGTTTGATAAATCCACGTGGAGACGATCCCACTTATCGGTACTATAAAATTTCTAATTTCAAAGATTAATTTCATCTTTTCTGTCACGTGTCGAGCATGTATAATGAATTTCTCACCTTTATTATACTATTAAATTTTGTAGTAGTGATAAGTAGGATGGTGTCTACATGAATTGTGTAACTTTCTTCAGTCGAAAAGTCTTTTCTTATTTTTGTTTTTGTCACTTATTACTTATTAATGACTAACTTAACTAACACAAATCAAAGTCATTAATATTCAAATAAATTCAATTCAATGATAAATAAATATCTAGATAAACATCCAGAACAATGAAACATCAATCTGTTTTGCATCTAAACATGTTAATTCAATCACATAGTCATTAATATACTTTATAAAGTATCTCAATAAAATTAGAACGTGACTTTTCCACTTTAGGAAAACTTCACTTCAATAAAATCACATTACACTTTAGGAAAACTTCACTCAATGAAATCACATTACACAAAGACATTAACTTCACTCAATAAAATCACATTACACTTTAGGAAAACTTTAAACCACTAAATCTAACACCTTTTGAAAGTCACTTCAATACTAGATTTCGATCTCAAATTCACCTAGGACATCTTAACGCTAATAGACCTTTCAAACAACCCTAGTTAATATTTTATACTCGATATAGAATCAAAACATCGTAATACACATTTGCAACTATGCATGCAATACAAAGATTCATGATTGCAATCCGCAAATAACAACTTATTAAATCAGTGAATTAAAGATTATGACCAGTTTAAAGCATTAAGCACAAAATCGTCTCATCGCGATTACATTGTAAAATGGATCGAATTTATGTTCGAACTTTGTTTAAATTAATAAACTACTCACTCCTAATGATAAATATTATTGCAATAAAATTAATACAAGATATTAATAAAAACACCTCTTAATAGAATACTTGAATCTTCAAAAGTAATCAAAAGCAATGAACAATAAATCCAAAGTAAAACTAAATAAAACTAGTAAATATATCTCCAAGAGCAATAAAGGGCAATTGATCTCGTAGCTTAGGGGTTCACATATATAGTATTCTGGGTAGTAAATATGCACATCAGTCAGGAATCACTGGTACTAAATCCATGTTTTTCCTTCCTTTATCGATGATTCTTTGTGCAATTTTTTCACTCGGTCAAATTCTTCATTTGCTACCCTTTTTCGTTCTTTTCATGATATATTCAAATTATCACTTGAAATAACAAAAATAAGATAAAACCAAATGTGATATAGTATTTTACATTTATAATCACCTTAAAATGTACTACAAAACATGTCTAATTATTGACTTATTAAATACCCCCAAACTTAACACTTTATTGTCTTGAGCAAAGGAATAATCTCAATCATATTCACTTTTTCCCCTCATTTTGATTTTATAATTATATACTCTTATTCTTAATCAGAAATGATTTTAAATTGGAACATGTTATCCTCATCAAAAATAAGAATCATGATATAATAAAAAGATTAAAAGAAAAACCTCTTTATTTGAAAACTTTTCTAATTGTACAATACACCTTGGAATTCAAATTTAAACAAATCACCAAAGTCAATGCCCTACATAGGTTTTCTCAATTTCCATTTACAAGCATCGAGCTTACGATAACTAATATAGAATCTCAGGATACAAAAATTAATAAATCAACCTTATTTTTAGACGATATTTTAAATCTCACCACAATCAAAGTCGATAGGGATTTTTATTCACTAATAATCATCATTTCATAATCATTTGTTGGAATAAAAAGATATACTTCACTTAACTTAGCTACAAGCACTCGTGCTAAATCTTTTATTTGAAAAGTTTTCATATACTTCCTTCCATACTTTTCTTTATATCTCTTTTTTTTCTTCAATTACATATTTATTTTCTTCTTTATTTTGTATTCTTATGGTTCCCTATTCCATTTCCTTTGGAATCTATTTTTTAATAGGAATTCTTCCTATCATTTTTTCTACAACTAGATTCCTTGCTCCATTTCCGTTGAAATATGTAGGTCCTTCTATTTTTTTCATTTGAAAACTCTTATTAGCTCCACAATAGTTAAGGAAGCATTGTTTCCAACTTAGTAAACTTTATTGACAAGTTTCTATTTTTCTCTTCTATTATGGCATAAACTCTTTTAAATACATTATAAAATACTTGATAAATAATCATTATATAGCTAAATTCTTAGAATTCTTTCTTGTTTATCTTGCACTTTTGTTTCGATATTCTACCCAATATAATGTCTAATACAAAGTAATTAATCCCCTCGAAACTCCTCTAGTGTATAAAGAATCTAGGTTAAATCAAATAGGCTATAGTAATTCTTTTCCATCATAAAATTTATATTTTCATGGGTAATAAAAATATATCACTTTCATTTCAATCCAAATTATATTCAATTCCATATTTCTTACTAAATAAAGTAAAGTGAAACGGAAAAATATTACCTATATGGTTGAGATTTTAAGAAATTCACAACGCTCAACGTTCAAATAGATTATACCTCTAGTTTTTTCCATACTTCGTCTCTTCATACTTCATTTCACCTAATACCTCAAACTCATTCCACACCTTGTCGTCAAGGTTTAAGAATAAAGTCGGGTTTCCAACAAAAATAAAAATACCTTGTGAAGCAAAAACAAAAAAAAAATAAATAAATAAATAAATAAAATAAGAATTAATTTCATAAGCAAAGAAAACAATATAAATTGATGAAATTCCAAGCATCGTAGAATTTAAAGGATAACACACCATATCATACATATTAGATCATCGCAAAGAAAAACCTCTCATAATAACACTCAAAAATAGATTACATAGAGAAGAATGAAAGATCAAAATCGTCATCCCGAAGTAGCATCATCACCACCATCCTCTTAAACTTGTTGTTGAGAGTGGAAGCTCCTTGCAGAATCATCTAACATGTAGTCCACTCCCACCACTGGAATATCTTCAAAAAAGACTCCCTAGTTGGCCATTCTCGTTTGGGTAAATGGAATTTGAATATCAATTCCCGCTCCATTCGTCCTTCGGGTCATGCGTTGCTCGAACCCATAGATGCTCCTAGAGATCTCTCGTTGGTTCTGGAACATTCACTCTTGAAATCTAAGAGTTATCATCTGGTTATGTAAAATAGACCCCATAATTGTCATTTCATCTCATTCACATACTGCCATCCTCTGCAGGTGGTTCTGGGCTTGTGTTCGTTTTATCATTATAAGTGGCAGACTGCATTTCTTCTAAAACTCGTAAGTTTTTTGTCAGTATTCTTCTTCTCTATTTGGTCTCACTCTTATGTGTTTCATTCCTTTCTAGTTCCTCCTCTGAATCAACTTATCCTGACAACTTTCTTGTGCTTTTAATGACTTCTTCGGTGATGGTCCTATCTGGCTAAACATCTAACCTCAGAGCCCTCATTGGAGCAGGGTTTTGGTAACAAAACTCCATGATTGTTAAAGGAAAAAAGTAATCTTTCATTTTTCTTGGTGGTCATGGCATTTCTAATTAAATCTTAAATTATCTTGTCATCACCAATATAGCCAATCCCTTGAATAATGGGGTATATAAATCACTGTCATGACCCGAATTTTTAATCTCATTTATTATCTGTAATTAGGATCACTGACCCGTGACGTGGGACCCACACCATGATATATGTGCATTGACCGAGGCAATATGTCCAATGTATATGTTAAATTTGTTGTGATGTATGCCTAGTGTTTGTATATATGTAGATTACTAAATGACTCCCACCCGTGTATAGGCGTCGAGAAATGAGTGGAGACGTGCCTCGAGTTGCGTGCTGATGTGGGACCGAAGGTAGCCTAAGTCAGTGATTTAACTTAATAGCCATGTGATTTACATCGAGACATGTGCTAGCACATCTAGAGACAAATGAAGTTACTATTGGTGTTACTTAGTATAAGTTAGTGGAGGTTAGTGGGACATATGTTTCGGCATATGTCATTTGATAAGTCTCGAGATACATGCGTGTAAATAGATGTATGGCTATAATTCAACCATACCCATTAATACATAAAGTTAGAAATCTATGCATGCAAATCAAGTTTCTCATTTCATTAACTTAACAAGTAATGAAAGCTTACTTGAGTGATCAAGAAGGTAGAGAAGTTGGAGAAATCAGCGGGTATAGTGAAGGTGGTGATCAAGCTTAGTGTGTACATCAAATAGGTAACTTGCATACACTATTTATTTAGTTCAACTTGATGAATTCATGAATTCAATGTTTTACATGGCTATTTTTATATTGTTTATGATGTCTTGGGGTTTTGGAAGTGTGTATGGAGATCCCTAAGGCTTTGGTAAGATCTATCTGTGATGTAAACTCAGAATTCTGGTTGCAGAATTTTGGATTTTACCGCACATAGTGCGCTAGGTAGGGGCAGCTAGTGTGTTAATATTGATTAGCGCACTAGATAAGGCTTGGTAGCACGCAAACTACAGTCATTAGCGCTCTAATTGCCATGACAATACAAAAATCTGCAATTTTTCAAAATTTTAAAAACACTATAATTGAGTCTAAAACTTTAAGTAAAAGCTTGAACACATCCAAAAACATGTTATAGTTCATCAGGAACCTAGGAAAAGGTTATGGAAGTGTGAATATGAGATTTGAGGTGTTGAGAAGTCTGTAAAGTTAGGATTTTACATTGCTTGAAGTGAGTATACCCGGTGGTTGTTTATTTACATTTCATTTCCAGTTTGAACTTTTTTATTATAGTCTATATTAACTATGTCTAGTTTTGTACTCTTATATCATGGATTTGTTTGTTATTCCTCACTTGTTGAGCTTGGTTTCCATAATATTTTGATAAACTGAATTCTTTTGAATCCATTCATGTGTTATATGTCATTTCTTGTTGTTTTACGGTAAATGAGGTATAAATAGTATGCTATTAGGAATTGTAGAGTTATGATTGGTTGTATGGACTTGTAATCTTTAGTGAATTTGTGCTTTGTAGCATAGCCAATTCTTAGATTCCTTTATGAGTCATTTTCTTGGAATTATAAAGTAGTTATAGAATCTAAAGTCCATGCCACTAGAGCTGAGTGGCACACGGGGTTAAAGTCCCTAGGGATGTTGGCACTCGCCACTATGATGAGGCACACAGGGTTAGAGTCCCTGAAGTTACCCATATACGGGTTTAGAGTCCCTGATGATTCCGGGGTTAAAGTCCCTGGTGAGAATTAAACTGTGTAACACCACACACGTCTTATAGAGGTTAAGGGCTTCACTGACGCTGGTCAAAACCGACCGAATCTAGATCATAGCTATTTAGCCTTGTGTCAGTTTCGCTTGTTTAACTGTGGTATTTCTTAGTATGTGTAGAGTACTTGTCTTTTTTTATTTAACTTATGATTTTATATACCGTTTAGTTTGATTTGGAAATACAAACGAATTTGTCAATGGGGATTACTGTTACTTTTTGTACTCACTGTCCTTTTTATGATGGTGGATGTAGAGCCGTCGAAGAGCAGACCGAGCAAGGAGAAGATTGACGACTACCTCTGAGCCAGCAGCGTACATGTGCATCGACATTTTGTAGGTTTTGGTATTCTATGTATTATATACTTATGTTTTTTTACGTTTGGGGTTGTATATCGGGATGAGTGCTCTGTTCATTGACTTAAGATGACCATCACACAGTTTATATTCGCCACTTGTTATATATGCATGTGATCATGGTTTCTTGGTTTTCACACACTTAAGATTTATAATAATTACTTCCACGTAATATGTTAAGTCTTTCACTATAACTAATAAACTATATAAAGTTTTAAAATTTCTCTGAAATCTAATAATATGTTGACAGGTGTTTTACTTATTTTGAACTTAAAAAATGGAGAAAATTTGGATAGAAAGGTTGACTAATTCGTAGTTAAGTCCTATGGGATTAAGATTTGAGCTTAATTATGGGATTAGGCCAGGCGGTGCCCTGGATTAGGGAAGTGGTCGTCACAGTCACCATATAGTTTACAATTTTATAGTGTTGCAAACTTCGTTGTAAGGTTGCATTAATGAAAAGTTCTAAGCAATGGTACTGGTTTTCCTAAACCGTTTCTGATGGTTTCATGGGGAAATATGTGTCTATACCCATATTCGGGTTTAGGGTACTCATCATTTTGTCTCCTATGAAATTTCGGTAACCATGATACCAATTTATTCTTTCAAGTAAGTAGTCTACTGGTTTTCCTCAGACCATGGCTACTCTCTTATTGTCATCTCCATGCCAATTCACATAAAACAAAACCATTACCAAACCCCCACACTCATGTTAAACTCGATTTTCAAACCATTTGCAATTACATGTAAATATATCAAAATTTCAAAATAGTTGAATTTGTAAACCAACGATCTGTGTAATCGCCTTGCCTTGTCTATAGGAATCAATCAAACCATTTGTTCAAGTTAATTGAATAAATTTCAATTCAACAATTTCGAAAAACATTGAAAAAATTGTGAAAATCCTTCAAATCAGAAATTTGTTAAAGTAAAGGGTTATTGTTGATATAATTACGTTCTTGAGGGTGAATATCTCAAGATTTAAGTTCTTGAACTCCTTTCTAGAAGAAAAGTGACTTTTAATGACAAAAACTTAATGAGAGTACTTATTCCCCTCTCTGGAAATGAACTACTAGTGATGGTACTATGGCTATTATCATTAAATAGTTTACTATTAGTGAGGGGCTATTGATATTAAATTCGGTCGCTAATTCAGATTTTTTTTTTTTTTTTTCTGCGCCCTCTCAATCTAAAATTTACAAATCGAAACAAATGAGGGTAAAAATCAAATGGATAATTGGAGAATATGTTTTAAAGTTAAATCGTTCATATCACAAACTTACAGAGATGGATGCTTTAGGGTTTAGAGCATGGTTGGGTGGATCTTGCAATGCGATGATTATCAATGATCGGGTATGTTGCCCCCTCTTCTCTGTTTCACCAAATCGATCAACAAGAAGAAGCTAAGCTTTTTAGAGCCTCTTCTCATCAGTCATCAGCCATAGCGGCCTCTTTGTCTCTCACACTCTCTCAAGCTCTAGTTGGACCGAGTCATCATCGCCCACCACGGCTCCACCGCCCACTCGGACCGCCTCGCCCTCCATGGCTTCAACCTCAGCACAATCTCAGGCAGAGCCCTCAAATCCTCCTCTAATGCCTCACACAGGCGCCCGGTCCTTCGATCCGCTGCCCGCGCCGTCGCCGTGGAGACTCTGGAGAAGATGAAGACGGCCCTGGTGGAGAACTCAGTCTACACGATCAAACTGTTGGCGATTGATGTGGTCGTGAAAGCAAATCTGGGGCATCCTGCGTTGCCGATAGGGTGCGCGCCGATGGGCCACATCTTGTACGATGAGATCATGCGATATAATCCCAAGAACCCTTACTGGTTCAATCGGGATCGGTTCGTGTTTTTGGCTGGAAATGGATGTTTGCTTCCGTACGCATTGCTTCACCTCGTCAAGTGCTTAGAAATCTTTGTGCAACTTCCTGACTTGCTCCTGCTTCACAAACAACAACCGCAAATGGCCCTGCCTCGAGATCGTCAACACAAACCCTTTATACAACGCCCCGCCCCCTCCACCTTCGCCTTTATCACTGCGCAATTCATCGCCCTTCCTTACGGCCCCACCCCCGCCACCACCATCATGTTCATCGCCATCGTCTTTATCACACCTACCAAATTCAGACTCATCAATCGTTTCTTCTACAATGACGACCTAATCGAAATCAAAACCTCTGATTTCAACATCAAGTTTCACGTTGTAAACAAGTCTTCTTTTAATCTCTCTCCTTTTTACCCTAATTTCTCTACATTTCCATTTAATCCCCATTTCTAACTCTTAATTTCTCTCAAGATTGAAGAAGCTCTGTGGCTGAAAAGTGCACCAAGGGCTTTTAAGTTCCCGATGCCGATTTCAGTGTTAAATTGAGCAATGGCAGCGGCTGCTGTGCCAAAATTTGTTCAGGTGTTTTTCATGCCAAATACAGTCAAAATTCTGAGTTACCAACCTCACGTCTAATAGTGGTAAGTACGGGATCAACGCCACATAACTTAGGTTTTACACTTAGTTAACTAAAAAAGAAAATTTGTGGTTTATTATATTTTTTAAAAGAACGCTAACTTAACTAATTAAAACTATTTAGAAACTAAAGTTTGCAAAATTAAATTCTATAAAAGAAAATACCTAGGCATACCTAGGCCTGCGAATCAAAAAATCCAAATCAAAATATAATAACATGTCGTGGTCTTCAATCTATCTCAAAAGAATATTAAATCAACTCTTCCGAAATCAGCTATAGGAAATTGACATCCACCACAAATCTTTAATTCTCCTATTCTCGATAGATAGGACGTTTGCCACTAATTACTTTCCCAATCATCACATAACTCGAGACTTCTACCAATCTGATTTAATGCATTAACCGCATAAAGTTCCGTGGAAATACTAATCCTAGCTAATCGGATTGCGTTTGCTTTCAATTTAACCTAAATTTATTTGTTACACATTCAAGAACTAAAAGGGTTTTGATGGCAAATGGATGAGTGATCATTACTTATATCTGTTCAATTATACAATTACGGATACGATTTTCCCAATTAACTATAGGACTTCCGCCAAAAAGTATGCACTGGTCACGTGCATACCCTAAGTTTGCACAATAATCGTTAAAATATTGATAAATAAAATAAAATGAATTAAATTATAAATAAAAGAACTGTTATGAACTCTATATATATAAACCATAAATCTGGACTTGCTTTGCCTCCAACGAGGAACAAGAATGCTTAACCAGACATCGTCTAGATGAATTTCATTAAATTTAATAAAACAAAAGAGATATTGATTGTATGCGTAGTTTAGAGAGACTCAACAAAATTCTAATGTCTATATAAATAAAAATTTGGTCTCTAGAAGACAGAGAAAGTAAAATTCGTGGGTTCTTGATGTCTCGTGCGCCTAGGATGATATGAGGGACTTTTTGCTTGATTAATATAATTAAGAGAAATAATTAACAAAAAAACACATCTTCTGAAATAATTCCCAATATAACACACTTAGTGCCACGTAGGCTGCCACATCACGCGCCATGTGGAAACGAAATGACTGTGCAAGAGGGAAATCGTGAGTGGAAATCACGTTTTGTGGAAGTCGTGATTTCCACTCACGTTTTGCATATAGTGGAAGTCGTGACTTGCAGTCACGACTTCCCTTCACAGGAAATCGTGACCGCAAGTCACGATTTCCTTTATTTCGAAAAAAAAAAAAAAAAAACGGTGGCAGTGGCAACCAACAAAAAAAAAACAGCAGGCATGTCGTAACCAAATGAAACAAACCCAAATACAGCAGGTAAACAACCCAAATGAAACAAACCCAAATGAACGAATTGGTCATACATTTCCTCAAACAGGAAAATAAAAACTAGTAATGAATGAATTCATGAAGTGGGTATAACAGGCTTCTATTGAAAGGATAGATCAAAATGCTAAGAGAGTCAGCTCAAACAATATATTATAACCAGTTTGAGCACAGAAACATCACCATTGAACAAAATACACAAAACGCACAAGCATGAGCACATAAAAAGAAACAAAAGCAGTTGACCTTGCGGCCATCATGCAGAGAGGAACTAGCTTATGCTAAGGCACCACAAGACACCGTCAAATGAACTTTGTGCAGGCTAAACAAATACAGCAGGTAAACAAACCAAATGAAACAAACCCAAATGAACGAATCGTCGAGCTTAAATCCTCAATTTAATGTCTAACTTTTCGTCGTACTAATGATAACCATCCGTCAACCAGATGAAACAAACCCAAATCTGAAACTTAGGAGGTTCTTTTCAAAAGTCCAAACATTGAGTAATTATAATTCTTTGAGGTCCTTACATACCTCTAAGAATCAAAGACTTGCAATTATATTAGAAAAACAAACCAAACATTGAGTAATTATAATCCTTTGAGGTCCTTAAATTCACAAAAAGAATTGATATAAATGAAGCACTTGCAATTTGAATAGGTACAAATGAAGATATTACAAGTTGATTGAGTACAAAGCAATAATAAAAAGAAGTCTTATTATTGTTAAAAACAAGTCCTATTCTGACCCCAAATAATGACTTCCAGTCCCACAACGTGTTCTCTTTACGACTCGGACATTACGATTTAACGCTAATGGGACATTCGACTGCCCCATATCAGTAGGATTTTGATCACCTTCTCTCTGAATATCATCGATATCACGCATTCCACCTTCATGCGTACTTGTACTCTCAGAGAAATTCATCATTATTGGAGTTGCATTGAAATGGTGCGAAGATGTAGGTGCTCAGTCAAATGGAAAGGCTTCCATAGCCTCGAATGCCATGTAGGGAGGAACTAATGGAGTATTTGGAGTCTCAAACTCATGGAGAGGTACTGATGACGTATACACTGGAGTGCCATGCCTCGAACGCGTATCATCATGAGAAGTATGATGAGAAGCTTCAAATGATGTGGGCACATTATGCATGCGATAATTTGCTCGTACTGCAGTCAAAGTCGATGCAGCTACATCTCTAACACGTGCAATCGACACGTCATCACCCAATGTCAACTGATGTATCGATGTCATTCCATGTGGCTACATATAAAATACGTAAGAACTTGTATGCGAAAGTAAAATGAAAACAACTATTTGAAAGACTTCATGACTTGAAAAACTAAAATTGCACTTACCAATGCCTCAGCAATAGCTCCACGACGAGACATGAATCGTCGTGTAAGGCGACGATACCATAGCATATACGGGTCGTAAAAGTCCAATGGCTCGTCTAATATTTCATCAGTTGCTATGTTGGAGGCACGTTCGTTCCATAAGCAAACATAAGCACTATGTTCTGCACTCCAATCCTTATCCGTTTTCCCCCTCAAGTCAATCTTATGTAGCTCCATACTTGTGCAATGTAAATGAGGCATCCTTTATTTCATACCGAATTGTCGCATGACTCTATCAGGATTGTACAGTTCGACAACACAGAAGAAAAGCAAAGGTGCCCTCGTTCGCCAAATTGCTCGACCACTGCTACAATATGCAGGCAGGTCACTTATCACTGTTTCCGGATACGGTTCCCAAACAACCTGTAGCCATAAAAAACAACATTAATTGAATAAAATGGTGTCATCAACAAGATGTCGACATAAGCACTTGTTGGAGAGAATGATTAAGTATATTTATTACTTCATCCGGTCCTTGCATGTCAATCATTTCTCTGTATTTTGTCAGCACGTGCATCGATGTTCCTGTGGTCTCCAACGCATGCCTTCCAAAATGTACCAAATAACACAGAGCATGCATGAAGAAATGGATGTAAATATACTCAAATTGAAATTGTAATGTTTAAAAATATTAATTACCTATGACAAAATGGAGGAGGTGGAAATAATTCTTCATTTTGTATCATGTCATCTCGAAGGTGGTTTCCCATAATTGGTGCGAGAAAAGGCAACCTATCCCATGCCCACAATTGCAATAAGATGACCGGTCCTGCTATCTCTGCTCCATCAATGTCGGCTGCAAGACATAATTGTCTATATAGGTGAGCCAGAGTTGCACTACCCCAGCTGTATTGTCCCGCCACCTCAAAGTCCTCCAAAAATTGCAAATACGTGATGTGAACGAGATTGTTAGACTTGTCAGCAAATAAAGTTCCTCCAAGAAGTTGTAGGATGTACGCTCTCGCATAGCGTTGCACTTCCACATCATCAGCATTATTTGGAAGGTTTGGAAACCATCTTGACAGTTGGCGAATTTGAATCCGCCCACCAGTCCTGTTATTTTCGGGGAATGGGAAGCCCAGTTGTGTCAAACATAAGGCATTGTAATCTTGCTCTACACGACCAGTCATCCATCGACGGGCAACCCTAAGATGATTTGTACATCTTGAAGGGTAATAGTCATCTCGCCAACAGGAAAATGGAACGTGTGAGTTTCCGGTCTCCACCTCTCTTCAAGGGCAGTGATTAGATGCCAATCAATTGAGATGAAACCTACTCGCGCCGTCCCATAAAAGCCAGCTACGTGAAGATGCTCGACAATTCGGTTATCCAGTTGGACCAACCGATGTAGTGCAGCTGAATTACGCCTGATAGTCAATATACCAGGCTCCTATGGAAATACGAGATATAAGTTACATTAGTTAAAATATAGATACGAAGATATAAAATATATATACGATGCTATAAAATTATGCAAATCGGCAAGAAGTCCTACCGGTCCATTCCATACTCTGGTAGATCTATGGACAGCTCGCGAACTCAAAACCGAGTCATCTATAGGGCCAGGATCCATATCGCGCTTCAATCCCAAATCATTATCAATGAAGGAACATGAGAAGTAGCAAACTACCAATAAATGCAACATTCATAAGTAGGAAAGGTTTAACAAAATTATGGAACTAAATCATCAACTACATTAACACTACTCATGAAAATATATCAAATGTTAGTCATTACATTGACCATCAACGGTTAGTAGGCATAGCTTAACTAAATGTCAGAGTATTTGAATGAGCCTGTCACTATGAAGCACTCGGTGGTTGTTGTTGCTGACGACGAGAGCAAGTGCGTCTATTGTGTCCATCCTGCTTACACAAACTACATCGCAGCGTGGTTGGGGTTTCTCTCCATTCATTCTCTCGCTGCATATGACGTGGCTGTTTCTGGTTGCTTCTCCAATCCATCTCTGTGCGCAAACGTCGTTGTTGAGGACGACCTTTCTTTACTCGCTTTCGAGATGGATCAGCCAGTAACGAGTATGGAAGTCTAGCGCTTGGCCAATAATCTTCGTGGGGAATGGGTTGGAAATTCGCAGCATAACATTGACTGTACACAACCAATCTGTAGTATTCTTGAATGTACTGATGAGCATCCATGGCAACACTGGCGCAGACTGCTTGAACATGAGAACATGGAATGCCAAAACACTGCCATTTCATACAAGTGCATCTACGAGCCTCCAATTTCACTATTTGCTTGTTAGACCCTTTTCGCAAATGATAGCCACGTGGCGCAGTGACGACTTCAAATATACCATTATCGCGATTCACTAATGTCACATTGTGACCTCCAGAAGACTTTGACCAATTTGACAACTTCTTCAACGAGTAACTTGTGTACACTTCGCCCCTTCCTAAGGCTGCACCTATTTCGTCTCGCCTTTTGTTGAAGAACTCCAAAACACGATAGAATGTCACTTGCACTAACGCGGTGATGGGGTAAAATCGCGCGCCTTTAAGGACCCCGTTAAAGCATTCTACAGTAGAGACAAAATATGCATATATGTATTAGCATCTAAACGTAACAAATCAAAGATATTAAATAAACAATGGTAACAAATTATAGAGACGATGAATACCAGCTAGATTTGTAGTCATCCATCCGTATCGATATCCTTTGTCGTATGCGTTCGTCCATTGTGCTCGATCAAGGTCACTAAACCACGCGATACATTCCGCATTCATTTCTTGAAGTTCTGTCATGACTGCCTTAAATTTTCGTGGTTGATGTTGTGCACCAACTAAGTACACCATATCCTTTAATTCTTTGCTCCCGAACCTCATGTTAAAATTACTGCATATATGACGGAGACAAAATCAGTGGTGAGCTCTTTCACGGGTCCATCCATTTCGAGGATTGTTCATTGCCAACAATATACCGGGGTGTCGATCAGAAATGACACGTATACCATCCCTATCAGTCACATGATGTCGCAAGCAAGCCATAAACCATCCCCAGCTGTCTTGACTTTCCTCATCAACAATGGCAAATGCTAAAGGAAATACATGACTATTACTATCAACAACAGTGGCTATTAGGAGTTTATGTTTGTATTTTCCATACAAGAATGTGCCATCAATCTGTATCATTGGTCTGCAATGTCTGAAGCCTGCAATAGATGGTGCAAATGCCCAAAAAACCCATTTGAATATAACCTCATTGTTGGCATTAGCCTCGCCATGCCGCCATTCCACACGTGTCCCTGGATTGCTTTCTTGAAGAGTAGCCATCCACCGCGGTAACATTTTATACGATTCTTCCCAGTCTCCATAGACTTTAGCAATTGCTTTCTTCTTCCCAAGCACACTTTCTTATAACGAACGTCATAAATAAATTTGTCCTTGATCATCTGATGAAGCACTGGAACTGAGATGGACGGATCTCTTCTCACCACATTTTCAACTTCACGACATATAACGGTGGAGTCCAAATGCGCATGATCTTTGGACAGATTGGCGTAGATGCATGTATGTGGTCCTGCATATTTACTAATCTCAAACATTCCATGCGATTTTCTTCTCGAACAACGCAACCTCCAAGTGCATCCATCTACATATTTCTTACAACGAACAATCCATACATTAGGTGTAGAATGAGTCACCACAAATCGCCTGTGTTCTTTGATGCTATACAATTTCACGGCATGCTAGATATCTACTTTACACATGAACCGCATGCCCTTCTCAAATTCTGCTGCCTCATTCCATAAAGACATAAAAGGGATCATAACATTCTCATTGAGGGGTTGCATTGCCTCACTACTCAATTCCATAAATGCAGGAGAAGGTACGACAAATTCACGTACACCCACGGGCGCACCATCAATTCCAGCAGCCTCTTCATCGAAAAAATCATCGTTCCCAACCTCGCTCAAAATTGGAGGACAAGATAATGAGCCATCATCGGCGATTTAATGTGTATCGAATCATGCCATCATCAACATGACGAGCATCAACACCTTCATCATCTGCATCATCATCGCTACTCTCTTCACTAGTACCTTCGTCACTACCGCAATAGTCTCCATCTTCACTAGTGTTCAACTCATCACAGGAACGAGGATCCTCGTCCATCTGGGGATTTGCAGTCATTAAGGGCGATGCGCAATGACTGTGTTCAAAAATTGGTTGAGTGCTAGGTCCAGCTACAGAATCTAACACCATATTACAGTTTGAACTATTATACGAATCTCTCGTTCTCAAATCGATATAAAGCTCCATGCATTTTGGTGGTGGTAATTCTGCTACAATCTCCCAAACATCTTTGAGACTCGCCTCATCATCTATTCGCACAGGGACGTAGTTGGCAGTTCCACTACCAATGTACGCTGGATATCGATATGTGATGGTCAATATCATCTTTTCATTATCTATCTCCAAGGAATTATAGATAAAACTCATAAATTCGTCGTACCCTAAACCCATGTTCGCTCTAAGATGTCGAACAGGCGGTTTAGTGTATGAAATTCCTGATGGTCCATCGACCATGTCTCCATTCATATAGCACAACAAACTTACTCTTCGATCATCCATTATTGAATCTATATATGTAGAATACAAAGCGTGATCAATAGAAGTGAATGCAACAATATCAACATTTTTAAAAGTTTAGTGTTTCATACTAAAAATAGTTACGAGTAAAGTTAAAGAAGGATCCATCCCCAAAGTAATCAATTCCCACTTTGTCCAATGGAAGGTAAAAAACAAAAATACATAACTAATGGGAACAATTCAAATTTGATGTAGAGAAATTATATTAGGACATTAATTGTATGAAGTGAAGTAAGCAAAGAAATTATATTAGGACTACATGCATTTATATTACATGTGCGTTTAAAGTTTAATTAATTTTCGCCAACTTACACATAAGTTTTTTCAAGTTTATATTTTTAACTAATCCATAACCAAAGGCACTCAACAAGGTTTTAGGCGACTCTAAACTAAACTAGATGGTCATAACAGTGAACTAAAGTATGCATGAACATACATGTAGTCACAAAACGTACCATGGGCATAAATACGCTAATATATAGGCTATTATGACAAAAGGTGCATAAACAAAATTAATGGAAATAGATCGAAAGGTCATAGAAAAGAGGAAAGAAAATAAGTGAAGATACATAACCATACCATATCAGTCAATACCACGGAATATGCCACAAACAAAAATGTAACTGCTATACATGTCGTCTTGCGCAATTCCTAACATTCCAACTAAAACTATCCTTAATACCTATAAGCCACCCCAAAACTTATTTCAAATCATCACAGTTTTCTTATTTATTGCAGATTTACTTTCAATTTACATTATCATTGTTCAATCCATGCACTTAGACTTCAACTAATTCAAGACTAAATTAAACTTGGTTGTCGCTGGCTATTGTAACCTAATTTCTAACAATTTACATGCAAACTCAAATCTCAATAGCACCCTCAACATTTAGGGCAACAGTTCATGAAAAAAAAAAAAACATCTAGGGATTTTATGGTAATGGTATGTAGATTGAGTTAATGAGAGTGAAAACGGATCTAGATAGGGTGCCATCATATGAAAAGGGCAGAAGATCAACTATCATACATAAGCGATAAGTATAAAAAAAAAAATGAAACTAAAAAAAAATGTACCGGCGGGAAATTGAGTAGTGATCGGCGAGGGACCTGCGAGGGCTGCGACGACGACGACGCGGCAGCGGGGACGGTGGAGGCGAGGGACGCGGCAGGAGGGCAAAGCAGGAAGCGAGGGACGCCGCGGCGAGGCGAGGGACGGAGGCGAGGGAGGCGAGGACGGAGGCGAGGAGGCGGGGACGCCGGCAGAGGAGGCGGGACGGCGGCGGGGAGGCGGGGACGCCGGCGGGGACGGTGGAGCGAGGACGGCGATCAACGAGACTGCGAGGATGGTGGAGGCCGCACCTAGGCGAGGACGGCGAGCGAGGAGGCGAGGGGCGCTGCGGGGACGGTGGGATCGCGATCTCGGTGAGCGAGAGGCGACCAAATGGGGAAGAAAAGCAAACAGGGACGAGGTTTTTTGGTTTTTTAAACCAGCTTGGAAGTCGTGACCCAGGGTCACGACTTGTGTTTGCTGGACACCTTGGCACTGACATGGCGCTAAATGTGTTATATTGGGAATTATTTCAAAAGATATGTTTTTTTGTTAATTATTTTCCTTAATTATATTAATCAAGTAAAAAGTCCTGATACGAGGGATGTTGATTTACTTTTAGAGTATCGAACAAGTGGCAGCTGGTTATTGGCTGAATTGCTACTGTTTGCGAACGTGGCGAGCCATGATTGGAGGATCTGCTGATGACGACGTGGTAGGCCTAATAGAAGATCAAAATAAGACAACTGAAGGTAGGGAAGAGGCTCGCTTTTGGATTCATTGAATTATTGGAATTGTGTGTTGTTCCCCGTCTCGAGAAAATTCAAAGGCTATTATATTAAGGAGAAAACTAATAGGTGACATGGCGAAAATATGGGAGTTTGTGTTGGCATGCATCTCGAGGCTAAATCAAGTCCTTTAGTGCTTATCTGATCTATCTAACATGTGAAGCCCGAGGCGTACTTCTAATGGCTGATTGACTTAAGCGTGTCCATTTCTATGTTAAATGGCTGCTGCTATCTCTCTAACCTTTTGTGCTGTTGCATGTATCAAGGCAGATTAAACAGTAGCTAAATACACTTTAATAATGACTTATACTTAGTTATTTTTTTAAGCTTTCCTCAAATAAGGTGCCACCTAACTTCGTTTAAACCATTGTATCATCAACACGAACTAATGTAGATCCCACCAAGCTGTCTCGAAGTATGTTGAAGCTCATTTTTTAATGCCAAACACTGATAACAATTCAAAAACCCCAATTTGTCTCTATTTCACCAAATTTTCTATTGAAAATATAAACAAAAAAATTTTAGTTAATAATACAAATCATTGAAATTTAAAAACACATATAATAAGCCTAAAATATATTATTATTATTATTATTGACTTATCAAATACCCCCAAACATAGGAGGATGCACGTCCTGAGCAAATGATGAAATAAAAATAACTAGACTCCTAATATAGTTATGAATCTAACTAAACTAATCCTAGACTCGATTCCAAATTCATGGAGTTCCTTTGGCTTAAATAGTCGCCAAGTCAACAATCCACTCAAGAAATTTCATAGTTTTCAACAACCCACTTAAGAAATTTTGAAGTTAAGATATGTCTAGAACTACAATCTAAACACAACTAAGATCACACTTTAAAGATATAAACTCGATCAAGAGAAAGCCTATCAACTACTTGCGAGTTTTTTTAGTCTATACACTCAAGCACGCAAGTTTACATTTCTCGTAAAAACATCGCATCAACTCTTAAATGGTACCATCGGCAAGAAATGCGACCACACTCTTTATTGTTGTAGATTTAGCACCAATAAGAATCAATAGGACTTTAAGTAGGTTGTGACATGGCTAGGATAGGGTAGTAAGGAAATTATATAAAAATAATGTGAAACATTGGAAAACTAAAACATGGCTAGGATAGGGTAGCAAGGAAATTATATAAAAATAACTTCATTTTACTTTCAATATGTGCAATCCTCACATTTTTCTAATAACGTGCCTCCTCCCTCCATTTCCTACAGATACCATTTTAGGTGGGACTCCCTAATTGTGACTTGGCTTTTTCATCATAATTACTTGCTCCTTATTTTGGGTATATAAACAATTTTTTCCTCTCTAATCTTTTTTTTTTTTCTCTTCATGTTTCTTTTTAATGATTTCCTTCTCTTCATATTTCTTTTTGATAATTTTAAGTCTAAGACTAGCTTCCAACTAGTTAAAGAATTATATCATGCTACACCTATTGGTTTAACATTAGGTGTGAAATAAAGTTTCTGGCGAATCTAAACAATAATAATAATAAACACTATACTAAATACATGCACGAAAATTGTATCATATCATAGTGAAGTGGAAGATAGAAGTATGAATGGAAAGAAAAGAGAAATGGGAAAAAAAGAAAACAAGAGAAATAACACCGCCACTACCATCCTTCAATCATATAATTTAAAAACATTAACGATCATACCTGCAGTCTGTAGTAAAAAGATCCACCCAAAACAATATCCATCCGAAAAATCCATAATCCCTAAAATACCCCTAAACTTATTACGAACCTTGTAACTTATTACGAACCTTGTCCTCAATGTTCAAAACAAGTCAAGAGGTTCACACATTGAAACAAACAAGAGGGTGAAAGAACATGATAGATATAGAATTAAGGAAATGATACAATTTTATGCATAGTAATAAGAATATTTAAACAAAGAAAGAAAATAAGAAAAACTAAAATTTGGGCTGCCTCCCAATACTGCCATTTTTTACAGTTTTTTGCTCGACTTTGTCTAAGTCTATTAATAAGTATAAATTGGTTATGCAAGTGACACGCCCTCCATATTATGACTAAAGAAGTCTTCATTAAAGATCTTCAATCTGTGGCCACTCACTTCGAAAGCATTACAAGTCTTCAAACTCTGAATATCCTCTACAATGCGATCGTATACCGCAATTACCACTTACGGTCCTGTCCACTTTGAGCTCAGCTTACATACAAAAATCTTAAGATGAGATTGAAATTAAAGTACTTTCAGACCAACATGATTGCGATCATGGAAACATTTGATCTTTTCCTTATAAATCCACGCATTTTCATATCCACGTTCCTTATTTCCTCCAATTTATAGAGATTAAGTTTGATCTATTTTCCTACTTCATCGAGGTTCATATTAAGTTGTTTCACAGTCTAGTATGATTTATGTTCATGCTCGACTGGAAAGTGACACGCTTTTCTAAATACAAGGCAGTAGGGTGATATTTTGATCAGGGTTTTAAATGTCGTTCGATAAGCCCAAACTGCATCACCAATAAGTGTACTCCAATCTTTTTGAGTGGGATTTACCATCTTTTCTAAGATAGATTCAATCTCTCTATTAGATATCTATGTTTGGCCACTCGCTTGGAGATGATACGTCGTAGACGTTCTATTGGTTACATTATATTTCCTCAAAAGACTTTCAACCACATGGTTGCAGAAGTAAGTGCCTCTATCACTGATCAGGGCACATAGGGTACCAAATCTTTTAAGAATCCTTGATTTTAAGAATTCGCATACCACTTTAGAGTCATAGTTTGGGTAGCTTTTGCTTATACCCACTTAGACACATATTCCCCCTCTAAAAGTATGTAAACATTACAAAATGACACTGTAAATGGTCCCATAAAGTCAATACCACATACATCAAATATTTCAAAGATATAGATTAGAGTAAGTGGCATTTGGTCCTGATAACAAAGATTACCAGATTTCTTATGGTTATGACAAGTCTTGGTGAACATGTATGAATCATGAAAAATAGTGCATCAGTAAAACCTACTCATGAGAAATTTTCTAACTATGCTGCGAGTACCAAAAAGGCTACCAAAAGCATAAGTGCGAATGAGTACCAACATGGAGTGACTATCATTGTAAGAAACGCAATGCTGATAACCCGGTCAAAGTAGAATTTCCATAAGTATGGCTCATTCAATATATAATATTTAGCATTCGCTTTTAAATTTGTTCTTTTGGGCTTTTGAAAAGTAAAGGGAAAGTTTGCCAAAAGTCATGTAGTTCACCAAATCTGCATACAAGGGAAAATCTTCCTTAATAGCATATATGTGCTCATAAGGGAAGTCATCTTTATAAGGAGTAGGACGTTCATAATTTGCAATCCTGCTTAGATGGTCCGCAACTAGATTCTCTGCACTACTTTTATCTTTAATTGTGATGTCAAACTCCTGTAGTAGGAGTATCTATCTAATAAACCTAGGTTTAGCATCCTTTTTACTAATAATGTACATCAAGGCTGTGCGATCAGAATAGATAATCACCTTTGTTCCCAACAAATAGGGCCGAAACTTCACGATTGTAAAGATAAAGTCTATGAGTTCTTTCTCACTAGTGGTATAGTTCATCTAAGCAGCTTAGAGTGCAACATGCATAGTAAATCGGATGTGAAGCTCTCCCAACTCTCTATCCTAAGACGACACCCACGGCATAATTGCTACCATCACATATAATTTTAAATGAAAGCATCAATTGGGGGATTAAATCATTATAGTGCTAGTAAGGGAGTATTTGAGTGCATTAAAGGCACTCTTAAATGCCTTCTTAAACTCAAAAGGCATGTCATTTTGGAATAGATGGCATATAGGGGTTACGTGGTCTTTGAGAATTCCTTGATGAAACGTCGATAAAAAATCAGCTTGTCCAAAGTAAAGTCTAATCTCCCGCATATTTGTATTGTAGGGTAGTTTCTTGATAAAATAAATTTTAGCTTGATCGACCTTTATACCCCTAGGTGAGACAATGTGTCCCAACTAAGACCCCGGTCCACCATAAAATGACATTTTTCGTAGTTTAAAACCAAGTTCTTCTCGATACACCTACGAAGCAACTTGGTCAGATCCATGAGACAATTATCAAATAAATCACTATAAACAATAAAGTCATCCATTAAGACTTCTATGAAATGCTCAAGAAAATCTAAAAAGATACTCACCGTGTACCTTTGAAAGGTAGTAGGTGCATTGCAAAACCCAAAGGCCATGTGCTGATAGGCAAAAGTGCCAAACTCACAAGTAAACGTCGTCTTTTCCTAGTCTTCAGGTGCTACTGGTATCTAGTGAAAACTGAAGTAACCGTCAACATAACACTAATGAGAACGACTACCTCGTCTCACCGACATCAAATCAATGAATGGAAGAGGGAAGTGAATTTTTTTATGGTGGAAGCATTTAGTTTCTTGCAGTCAATGCATACCTAGCATCTATTTTTAATACGGGTTGAAATCAACTCACCACGTGAATCGGTAACTATTATGACTCTCGTTTTCTTAGGAACGACTTAGACATATTTTACCTATTTACTGTATGAGATTAGGTAAATCATGTCGGCATCAACGAGCTTTAATATCTCCTACTTTATGACATCCATCATAGGCTGATTGAGCCTCTTCTAGGGTTTTCTCATAGGTTTTGACCTTCCTTCCATATGAATGATACATGCAAGTGGAATGGCTCAAATCTTTGATATCTGTTATGGTCTAACCAATAGGCAGTTTCAATTTTTGAAGTAATCGCACGAGTTTTTCCTCCTCCAATTTTGTAAGTTTGGTTGAGATAATCATAGGGAGTTTGTCAATCTCGCCCTAAATCATGAACTTTAGGTGTTCGGGTAATGGCTTTAGCTTAAATGAGGGAGCTTTGACTAAAGAATGGGAAGTTTAAAGTCAGTAGTAGGCAAATCCAAATAACAGACATTTGAGGGCGAGTTCGGTTTGAATCTAACTCAAAAATAGTATCCTTGACATTCGTATCAAAGGTTAGAACATTCTTGTAGATATGAGTTTTGTCAAGATGATTCTCTAACTCTACTTGAACTACATCGCCGCAACTCATAAGCAATGTCTGTTGTATGAGTGGATCCACACTATTCACAGTATAGACTATGAAGACACATCACTAGGCTATCGCATTGCATCGTAGATGTTCAACTTAATGACTTCATTGTCGAACTCCATGGTAAGAGATCCATCATGCACATCCATTTTCCTCTTTGCTTTATTCAAGACTAGGCGTCCAAGTAACACTGATAAAGCCTTAGAAAATGGCTCCTCCTTTGTATCCACCATGTAGAAATCAACATGAAACATGAATTCATTTTTTCAAACTAGAATGTCTTCAAGAACACCAACGGACCAGACGACTAAACGGTCTTCCAACTGAATGATAATACCAGTCTTTTGTAGTAGGCATGCATTCAATGTCTCATAAATAGAAAGTGGCAAGACATTAATGGAAACGCGAAGGTCGCACATTACTCTTTAAGATCATTCCGTTTAGGGCAACATCTATTGTAGGATAACTGTGATGGTTTCTCTCGTTTCAACTATTTCGATGCCTTTTATTTTTCCTTTGTTGGTGCATAGTTCCTTAAGAAACTTTAGATACCAAGGGACTTGCTTTAAAGCATCGAGGAGTGGAATATTTATTTCCACTCACCTAAATGTCTCGAGGAACTTTTTCTCTTCCTCTTTTTTCTTATCAAGGATAAGTCATTGTGGAAAAAGAAGTTTGACCTTGAAAGTAGGTATTGCTTCATTTTGAGTAGTTATTGTTTGTTTAAGAGTAGACGTGGTCTCTACTAACTCATGCTGTTATTCATTTGCTTGGTCTTTGGCATTAGATGGCCAACGTTCTTTTTGGATCCTTCAGGCTCATTGTCGCTTTTGAGTGGAATTATGTTAGCATTTTGGTTAGAGTTCAAGTAAGATTGTGAAGGCAGCCTTCTCTTATCTTCAAGATGTCCCAATTGTTGTGTTGTTTGGTCCACTTGAATTTCAAGGTTTGCATATCATTGCATTGGTATCGTTGATTGTTATATCACCAATAGCCTTAATTTGAGCAACGAGAACAATGCTAAAATCTATTCAAATGTTATTCGTGTCAAATATAACCCGTATTCTAGTTACTAATCTCATTGGGGTGTAGTAGTGATAAACACGGGGTCGAATCCACATAACTTAGGTTTTATTTTGAAATAACTAAATAAATGAAATCTAGGGGTTGTTATAGTTTATAAAAAATAATTAATTAACTAATTAAAACTAATTAAAAATTAAAGTTTGCAAAAGCGAATTCTACATAAGGAATACCTAGGTGTACGAATCCACAAATCCAAATAAAAGAATAATAACATGTGATGGTTTTTAATCAATCCCAAAAGATTATTAAATCAATTCCTCCTAGATTAGCTATAGGAAATTGGCATCCACAAAAAATCCTTAATTCCCCTAGTCTTGATAGATAGGACATCTTCCGCTGCCTACTTCACTAATCAACATATGCATGAACCACATAAAGTTTTGTGGGAATACTAATCCTAGATAACCAAATTGAGTTCGCTTCTAATTTAACCTAGATTTATGTGTCGCGCACTCAAGAATCGAAAGGTTTTGACAGCAAATGTGTGAGTGATCGTCACTTATACCAGTCCAATTGTACAATTACATATACAATTGTCCTGATTAACTATTGGTCTTCTTCCTGAAAGCATGCACTGGCCACATACATACTTTAAGTTTGCACCATAATTATGAAAACAACAACAAATAAAGTAAAAGGACTTAAAATAAATTAAACTATAAATAAAAAGATCTCACTTAAACTCCTATAAGCAATGAATCTCGACTTACTTCACATCTATCCTAGGACAATAGTGCTTAGTCGGACATTGTCTTGATGAATTCCATCAAATTTAATAAAAAATAGATATTGATTTTATATGTAGTGCTGAAAGACTCAACAAAACCTTATACCCTATATAAATAAAACTATTCAATTTGGTCTATGTAGGAGAGGAAAGTGAAATTTGTGGGTTCTTTGGTGTCTCGTGCCTTTAGAAAAATTTGATGGTTGTGGTTGATTTGCTTTTAGAGTTCGGGACATGCGGCAGCTAGTTATTGACTGAATTGCAGCAGTTCGTCGATGTGGCAAATAGTAATCGAAGAGCTATCGACAAAAATGTGATTGGTCGAATGGACACGGCCAACTAAAGGGTGGGGAAGAGGCTTGCTTAAGGATTTGGTGGATTACTAGAAGTGTGGGTTGTTCCACATTTTGAGGCAAATCAAAGGCAACAGTATTAAGGAGAAAATGAATGGGTGACAGGACAAAAATCTAGAGTTTGTGATGGCACACATCTCAATGCAAGTCAGGTCTCTTACTTTTCATCTGTTTGATCATAAGTGTGAATCTTGAGGTGTCTCAAAGGCGGCTTCTGAAGGTTAAGTGACTCAATTGTGTTATTTTCTGCGTCACTTGGCTACTGCTCTCTTTTCTCCATTTGTATCGTGCATGTTTCGAGGCTGATCAGACAGTGGCTAAAACACACTACGGGAATGACTTATACTTAGTCATTTCTTTGAAGCTTTCCTCAACAAAGGCACCTCCTAACTTCTTTTAAACCAGTGTATCATCAACGCTAATTAATGTGGGTCTACCAAGATATCTCAAAGGGCATGCAAGCTCACTTCTCAATGCCAAACACCAAGAACACTTTAAAAGTCCCTGATTTATCTCTATTTCACCGAATTGTTTCTAAACCACCGAAAATATAAACAAAAGAGAATTATTAAATAATACGAAGCATTGAGATCTAAGAGCACATAAAATAAACCTAAAATATTTTATTATTATCGACTTATCAGTAGCTTTTGCTTCTACCCACTTAAACACATAATATACAGCAAGTAGAATATAAACATAACCATTCAATGGTGGAAAAGGTCCCATAAAATCTACACTCCATACATTAAACACATAAAAAAGAACATGAAATAAAGGCATTTGATTTCTACATACCAGTTTCTTAACAACTTGAACAAGATTTTGTATAAAGAAAACAATCATCAAATAGAGTAGGCCAAGAGAATTAGGAATCTAAAATTTTACGATCAGTTCTACGTGGAACGAAATGTCCTCTACCGATATAAGTATGGCACTGTGTTGATTGTACTTCCAATTGTGGTATATTTCCTAATTATTTGGTCGATACAAAATTTTCATAAATAGGGATCATCCCATAAATAATGTTTAGAATCATTTCTAATTTTATTTTTTTGAGCTCTAGTGGCGATAACCTATCAGTGGTAAGATAATTATCTATGTATACATGCCATGAGCCATCAATTTTTATACTATGCAAATGTTCATCCATAAATTCATCCCTGAATGGTATAGGTGGTAGTCCATTTTCTAACCTATTTAAAGGATCTGCTACAAGATTTTTGGCTCCTTTCTTTTATAGTAAGGTCGAATTCCTTTAAAAGTAATATCCATCTCATTAGTCTTAGTTTAGAATCTTATTTTTTCATTAAGTATCGCAATGCTCTGTGATTTCAATAAATTATCATTTTGTTCCTAATAAACAAGGTCTAAGTTTTTCTAAGGCAAAAACTACTGCTAAAAGTTCATTTTCAGTAGTTCTATAGTTCTGTTGAGCTATATTTAATGTCCTAGATGCATAATATACAACTTAAGAATTTTCTCCTACTTTTTGACCTAAAATAGCTCTAACTTCATTGTTATTTGCGTTACACATTGTTTCAAAAGGTAACAACCAATCTGGTGATTTAATCACAGGTGTGGTTGTTAAATAATCCTTTAATTAATTAAATGCTATCTTGCAGTCATTGGTAAATTCAAAAGGAATTTCTTTTTGTAAAAACTTGCATAAAGGTTGTGTTATTTAGGAAAAATCTTTCACAAATCTTCCAAAAAATCCTACATGACCAAGAAATGAACGTATTTCTCTCACCGTAGAGGGTAAGGTAACGTTTTGATTGCTTGAATTTTTGTTAGATCTACCTTTATTAATTTGTTTGACACTATATGTCCTAATATAAGCCCTTGATCTACCATGAAATGACATTTTTCATAATTTAATACTAAATTCTTATCTATGCATCTCTTAAGCACTTTAGTTAAATTAACTAAACATTCATTGAAAGAATTACTATAAACAGTAAAATCATCCATGAAGACTTCAACAAGAGTTTTCACATAATCAGAGAAAATACTAACCATACACCTTTGAAAATTAGCAGGTGCATTACATAAACCAAAAGGCATGTCTATAACCAAATGTACAAAATGGGCAAGTAAAAGTTATTTTTTCTAAATCTTCTTAGGCTACAGGTATTTGATGAAATCCAGAATAACCATCTAGACAACACTAATGTGTTTTTCCAACAAATCGCTTTAACATTTTATCTATAAACGTGAGTGGATAATGGTCATTCCTAGTCGGGCCATTCAACTTCCTATAATCTACATGCCCTTTAACCATTTTAGATTCTAGTTGGTACTAACTCTCCATGCTAATTTGTCATTACTATAGTTCTTGTCTTTTTAGGAACTACTTGGACTTGGCTTACTGTGGTGGCTTGGTTCCCTATACAATGTAGGACTGAACAATCTATTAGTCAGCCTTTTACCTCATTCACCTTGTTACTCATGATTAACCTAGTTACTATCAATTTCAATATCATCAGAGTTAATCAAGATATCATTATCATTACCTTAGTTATCAGCGAAATACTTGATAAAATTAGCAGAAGCATTAATAAAGCACCTTATGTGGAAATTAGGTAAAAAGACAATCATATAATACCATTTAAAAGTAATACATGTAACAGTAGGGAAATCTAGTCTTTTAACCTGATATACAACCCAAAAGTATACAAAAAGTTGTAAGTAATAGATAAACAAAATGATCACCTACAAAAGTAGCATGAACTATCCATCGATGGCTCAGAACTACACATCGATCCTTTCCTTCCCTGGTCTGCTACTTAAAAATATATGCACACACCTTCGTAAAAATAACTGTAAGTACAGTAATGTAGACATTAACATTGAGAGACATTTATCCACATTCCAAATTATACAACAAGTATCTAAAGGCATAATAATAGCAAAGAAAGCTAAAACAAGAAATCATGCTATAAAATACTTCAGTTAAACGATATGAAACTGACACTCGACTAACCAGTAATTATTTTAGGCCAATTGACTTTGAAATTACATCACATCAACTCTATTCTACTATGTAGGATGTAATCAATTTATTGGATGCCTTCACATCATTACAATGCCCTTTTTGATATATATAAATACTTTTTGACAACCCTGAGTCCCATAGCCCGTGATGTCGCTCAAGCAACCAATAAGATCCCGACAACCACAAAAATCTAGTGACCTCGTGTGTCGTGCACATCTCGATGATAGTCCTAGATACAAGAACTACTTTCACAACTCAAGAGTTGACATAATAAAGAATCCACAATGAAATAGCTCAAATGAAGACAAAAGAATGTGAACACCACAAGTCATTCACCTAATAGCATGCTTTTCTACAAACATTTTGAATAACCAAGAATTGACATAACACATGATTTAGAGTCAATGAACACTTTTTAAATAACAAGTAATGCCACGGTTAATAAACTGATGAAAACGAGTAAGAACAACAAAGTCATGGGATATAGAGTACTAAAAACAAATCAATCCAAATGATTGGAAACAAAAAGCTCAAAGGAAAGAGATATAAATTAATATCTCAATCATTGTACTTATAAACCACACCAACCTCCCGACCCCTTAAAACTCATACCTAAACCTCTGAAACTCCTCCCTATGATCTTCGTATCATTTGACATGTTTTATAATGTGTTTAGACCTTCAACTAAAGTTTTAAGCTTGTTTAAGGTGTTTAAGTTTATAAACTGCAGATTTTTGTGCTATTAGAGCACCTAGTACGCTGGATGCAATGTTTAGCACACTAATAACCTCTTTAATGTGCTAATCAACATGATTAGCGCGCCTGACGTGTATGACTGGTGTAAAGCATTAAGCACATTAATTCACATTATGGCAAAATTGATGAACGGTTTACAATCATGTCCAAAGTATTGTTTAAAATAATAAACTTCTCACACATATTAATAATAAACATTGCAATAAACAAATAATTGATAAACATTAATGTAAAATACCTCTATTAAATAAGTCTTGAATCTCCAAAAAGTCTCCAAAAGCAATGAACAATGAACTAAATTAAAACCTAATTGAAAAGACTTTAAAACTAATAGTGGCTAATAGAAGGTCCTTAATTTTGAAGCCCTAAGGTCTTATTTAAAGTTTCCATAAGAGTACGAATCACATATAAACTAAAATTCCTCGTAGTAATCCAAGAATATCATCAATGACCACAACGAATCCTCAGAGAATCATATATTATTCACAAATCACTAAGTTAATCACAAGAAATATCTCTATGTGCTCCACCAATTCATATAGTGATTCCTTTGCAAATTTCAATTCGCTGGCTAATCGTAACACTTTTTCTACTTCCGATTTAGGCAGCGATTCATGTGTAATCTCGTATCATTTGGAAATGGCTAGACTTTTTCTTCAATTGACTATTTTGACTTTTCTTCCTTTTCTACTTCCATTTCTTAGTTGTTCCTAATTAAATCCTGAAATCACAAAAACAAGAGAATACCGAGTGTAATATCATCAATTTCATTTAAAACCATCCTAAATTAAACTATAAAACATATCTAATTATTGACTTTCCAATTTACCTCGTTCTAATACATATTTATACTCCTAAAACACTTTTGAAAATAATTAGAAACTTGTATAGACAATTTCACCCGAAATAGAACTGACTTTTTATTTTCTTTTGTCTCAGCGTTGCCCATAAGTGGTCCGACGCTTAGTGTGTAATGCCAGGCGCCATGACAGCTTCAACCACTTTGTGTGCTTTTTTCTCATTTAGTAAACTCCCTTTTGTAACCTATCTCGACCCTGTCCCTTATCACCTATGGCATCGCCACTGCGTCGGCCATGCTGACTTATTTTTCTTCCCTTCTTGGCCTCCCAAGATTTACCTTCATCTCCCACGCTGCCCACCTCATTTCCCACAACATCAACCATCTCAGCCACGGTGTCAAACTCACTTTTTATGTATTTTAGCATCGTTTATTCACAAATTCACTTGTTTATCTCCTTAATGCCTTGTATATCTAAAATACATAAATACCATCAATTAGAGCTCATTTCGAGATATTTAAGCTAATAATAATACTAAAATAACCCTATATAAGCCTAAATAATCAGTTCTCAAATATCATTTTCATTATAGTCAAGGAAGCATTTTTTCCAACTAAGTAAAGTTTATTGGCTAACACCTATTTTTGTCCTCAATTGTGGCATAAGTTTATATATAACTAAATACTTGATCAATAATCTTCGTATAACAAGATTCTTAGAAATCTTTCTTGTTTATCTTTCACTATTGTTTTGATCTTTTACCAATTATAATGTCTAACACAAAGTAATCAATCCCCTCTAAACTCTTCGAGTTTATACACAATCTAAGTTAAGTCAAATAAGGTAAAACAATTCCTTTCCATCAAAAAATTTCTATTTTCATGTGTAATAATAATATATCATTTCTATTGAAATTCAAATTATATTTAATTACATATATTCCTAACTAAATAAAGTAAAATGAAATGGAAAAATATTACTTGTATTGTGGAGAATTTCCAAAAATACATAATGCCATCTATATTCTACCTCTCATTTCTTCCATACTTCACATCATCATATTTCGCTTCACCAAATACCCCCAAACTCATTCCAAACCTTGTCCTCAAGGTTTAAAAATTAAGTTAGATTTCTAATAAAAATAAAATACCTCGCGAAGCAAAAATGAAAAAAATAATAAATAACTAACTAACTTAAGACTGAATTGCATAAGTTATTGAAAACATGTTAAATTTAAACATTCCAAGCATTATAGAATAGAAATTCAGCACATCAAACCATTGAACATACTTTGAACACACTAATGTAAATGTATCTATTAATTGTTGGAGTAAGTGGATAATCATTTTTACTCCACCCGGGATTTTGATGGAAACAAACAAAGTGAAAGTATACTAATAAGTTTATCAAGTATGTTTCGATTAGTCAAAGTTTGTGGAATATCACATCTCAAGTGTTCAAGCCATACAAGTTCAAGATTCGGTCCAAATGAGGAAATGAAGACGAAAGATCACATTACATGTTGTAACATTGATGTAAGGTATACAGGTTCATTCACGCAAGCATAATGCATTAGTTCATGAATATCATGTTTTTCAAATCGCTTTTCAAATCTCAAGTGATCATTTGGAGTCTTGAATAAAATTCACCACTTGTATCGGTTTTATGAGATCAAACTATGTGAAACCATGTTTTAATATTCACATCATACTCTAAAAACCATCGTGGAAGTTTTCAAAAATGAAAAACTTGTTTTGAAAAGAAGAATTGTGTATTTGCAAAAAAAACCCCTAAGTAAGTCATGAAATCGTGATTTTCCATTTTTGGGATTTGTGAAAACATCCAGACCACCTAAATAGGTTCTATGACCCTTAACAAACATGTATAACATGTTATCAGAGGCTTGGTAGGGTACCCATATGTTATAAGTGCTAACTCTAGGGCCAAAAACATTTATTTTGAGGCATCTGACAGTTAGCGCGGTAATAGTTATATTAGCATGCTAATTGCAGAGTTAGCGCGCTAATTTTCAGCATTAGGAGGATTAGCAAGTAGGTCAAAATATTAGCGCGCTAATTGCCATTCCGACAGTTTTTTTAAAGGCTGAAAATCACACTTTAATTTTAATAGATGATCGAATCTGAGCCCTTGGATCTCTAGAACAATAAAAAATTGTTAAAAAGGAATGTAGAACATTTTCAAACCATCAAGAACATTTTGTTGTCTTTTCAAACAAGAAAACAATAGAATGCTCATAGTTTTCAAAGAATAAGCTTGGATTTTTGTGTGCTATCACTTGTAATCTTTCGAGGCAACTGAATCACTCTCGAAACCAACGTTATTGAGGCGTTCTAAAGCTTACAACATCTATTCCATAACTAATTTTCCAATTACTATCTCGGGGTTGTTATAAAGTCTGATTTCCTAGCTTTTCTTGCGCTTAAACTTCATATTTTTGTGTGCTTGACTTGTGGAAATCACTAGCTCTGTTCTTAAACACATGTTTCTTGGGTTTTACACTTAAACTTGATTTACTAAACCCAAGGTCTGATTTGGACAAGAGTTTGCACATAAACTTGATTTTTATCAAACTTCTTATTTTTTGGATTTGAAGTCGGATTTGTTTTAAATCATTTTTTTTTAAACAATTTCATATTTTAGATTTGCACAAAATCAATGATATGCTTGCATTTCTCTTTTGTTCTCATACTTGCATGCATTAAATTGTTTTGGCTCTGAGAGGCTTGCTTGTATTTGAATTTGGTGCCACTTTACTTTGTAAAGTGAATTTGATTATTTTCATCTATTCTTTGTAAGTGGCTGATTGTAAGACATAATGAGATCTAACTCGAAGGGAAGACCCTAGTTGAGGCTAGGTAGGAAGTCCTAATTGGCGATTAGGCATTCTAAGCTTGTATGTTTAGGTTGTAAGACTTATTGGTAATATAACCGGGGAGGTTAGGTAGTAGATGTAGATCATTGGGTCGAACAACTGTAAATCTCGTGTCTCATTCCATCTCTTATATTTCCTTGATCTTGCATTGCATTCGTACTTGCGCTTGAGTGAACATATAGCATCGTTATTATTGAATTATTTAAAAAAGGCAATAACTTCTCGATACACCCAACTCACCCCCTTTTGGGTGTGGTTTCAACTGGTATCAGAGCAGGTTATTGCTCAAAGTGTCACTAATGTATCTTTGAGTGTTTTTGTGCAAGAATGCAAACTTTAGATCTTGCATGCGTTAAGGAAGGCAACTCCTCGAGTAAGCCTCCATATTTTGATGGAACCAACTATGCTCATTGGAAAGTAAGGATGAAGTACTAGATTAGGGCAAAAAGTAGACTTTTGTGGGACTCAATTAAGAATGGGCACACTCTACCGAAAAAGGCCTCGAGAGAATATACCGCTGAGGAAACCAAGATTGAGCTCTCAAATGATCAAGCCATGAATCATTTGTTTTGTGCGCTAAGTGAGAACAAACTCAACCGTGTTAGTGAACGACCAAGGAAGTGCGGGAAAATCTTAAGGTGCACTACGAAGGTACACTTCAAGTTAAGAGGAAAAAACTGAGAATCCTTGAGGTGCACTATTAGACTTTCCGAGTTCGCTCCGATGAAGATATAACCATTGCCATCACTCAGTTCACTAAGCTCTTTAATGAGATCAATAATCTTGGGAAGAACTATGATCGATAGACTTTAGTGTACAAATTCCCTAGAGGTTTGCGTAAGGAATGGGATGCCAAGAAGTGTGCTATCCAATCGGCGCAAAACCATGACTAATACACTTTTGATGCATTGTATGGAGAGCTAACGGTCCATGAATTTGAACTAAAGGATCGAGCTAGAGTGGAAGCATTGAGCGGGGGTACTAAGAGTTCAAGAAAAGAGATTTCTTTGAAGGTAAATAACCCATCGGCCCAATTGGTTGAGATCATTGAAGTTGAGAAATCTAGTGATGAAAATGATCTTGAGGAGGAAGTATCCATACTCTCAAGAAAGCTAAAAAAGGCTATGTATAAGCGAGACAAGTACAAGAAGAAGTATAAGAGTGGAAGCAAGGGAAGAAAGTCAAGTGAGACCATGTGCTTCAGGTATGACAAATTGGGCCACATCAAGGTGGAATGCAAGTCCAAAAAGGTTTTAGACAAGATGAAAGGCAAGAAGAGATTCAAGGCGATATGGGATGATTCATCTTTATCAAGTTCCGAATCTGAATCGAAAATTGAGAAAGCGATACTCTGTCTCATGGCACAAAGTGAGGTAAACTCTAGCGATTTCAATTTTGATGATGTTGTTGATTTTGATGATGTTCTTAATATTGATGAGCTTAGGAAAGAGTTGGAATAGGAGGTCAAAAAGACCAAGCAACTCAAAAAGAGCTTGACCATAGGAATTAGTAAGATTGAGTCACAAAAAGAGACCATTAATGATCTCCAAAGTGACTTGAATGAAGTCCTAAAGGAGAGAGATGCTTTAGTTAAGGAAGTAGAGGACTTGACTAGCACGGTGCACAAGTTCACCAATGGTAGAGAGATGTTTGTCATGATGTTGGAAGCACAACGACGTGCACTCAACAAGAGAGGCATAGGCTATAGAGCAAACTTGTTAAGTTACAAGAAATTGCTAGATGATGCCCGTAGATGCTCAAAATGCAATAGGTCTCATGTGGTCGGGAAATGTTCCTTACAAAAGGCCAAAATGAGTAGACTAGCATGAGTAGTTAATAATGTTTATGATACTAACTTTCTCGGACCTAAAGATTTTTGGGTACCAAAATCTAGTTTTTTCCCATTGTGTAGGATGTGAGGAAGAGCACCCCATGGTACTTGGATAGTGGGTGCTCAAGACACATGACTGGAGATGCACATCAATTCATTGAATTAAAGCGGTATGATGGTGGAAAGGTCACATTTGGGGACATCAACAAAGGAAAGTTTATAGGCATTGGACCTATTGGTAACGATTTACTTTCCATTTTTAATGTTTATCTTGTTGATGGTCTGAAACACAACTTGCTTAGCATTAGTCAATTATGTGACAAAGGATTTCATGTCATGCTTGAATCATCAAAATGCACTGTTAGGAATGAGAAGCCTAAAACTCTATTTGTTGCATATGGAGATAAGAATGTTTATGCCATTAACTTTGATGAGATGTATATGCAAAATGTTTCACGTTTGAGTGCTTAAAGTGAATGTGATCCATGGTTATGACACCATGGACTAGGACATTCTAGCATGAAAAACTTGTCCAAGTTAACCAAGCATGATCTTGTCAAGGGTCTACTTAAAATGCACTTATAATAAAGAAAAGGAATGTGAACCTTGTATCCTTGGTAAGCATGTGAAATTGTCATTTAAGATGAAAGTAAAAAGTGATGTGATTAGAGCATTGGAACTTATCCATATGGATTTGTTTAAACTCACCCAAACACAAAGTCTAGGTGGTAAATCATATTGCTTTATCATGTTGATGATTTTACTAGGTATGCATGTGTTTATTTTCTAGCTCATAAGCATGAAGTGTTTGTTGTGTTTGTGAGATTTTGTGCTTTGGTTAAGAATGAGAAGGGATATAAAATCACCATCATTAGGAGTGATCGGGGTGGTGAGTTTGTCGATAGGAACTTAGAGGAGTTTTGTGTTAAACAAAGATACACATACCAACTATATTCTCCTAGGACACCACACAAAAATAGAGATGTAGAAAGAAAGAATAGGGCCCTCCAAGAGATGTGTAGGACCATGCTAAATGAGTACAACATAGCTAAGTACTTTTGCGTCGAACCCATTAACATGGCATGCTGTGTTCTCAATAGGGTAAATGTCCGAAAGTAAGTGAAAAAAAATCCTTATGAACTATGGAAAGGCCGAAAGCCCAACATAAGTACTTCAAGGTGTTCGGTTGCACTTGCTATGTTCTAAATGATAAGGATCATTTGGTCAAATTTGACCCAAAGTCAAATGTGTGCACTTTTGTAGGCTACTTCATGCATAACAAAGCATATAGGGTGTTCAATAAATCAACCAAAACCATAAAGGAGTCTATTCATGTCAAATTTGATGAAGTAGATCCCAAAGTGAAAATGACGCATACCTTGGAAAAATTGACGACGATGATGATGATGATGTCACCTTAGGCCAAACATCGAATAGTCAAGAGGTTGAGGTGAGAGTGGAACCTGAACCTAGTGCACCTAAGAACTTAAAACTTCTTATAGGCCATCTCTCCCAACAAATTATAGGTGATCCTAATAAAGGAATAACCACTAGGTCATCATCACACTATGATGGGGGACATATAGCTTTTGTATCACAAATTGAGCCCACCAAGATAGATGATGCCTTAGGTGATGAGTTTTGGATCATGGCTATGCAAGAGGAGCTAGGTCATCTTGTTAGGAATAAGGTATGGACACTTGTACTTAGACCTAAAGACCATACTATCATAGGCTTTAAATGGGTCTTTAGAAAAAAAAAAGAATGAGGTGAAATTGTAAGGAATAAGGCTAGGTTGGTCGCACAAGGCCATAATCAAGGGGAAGGAATTGACTATGAGGAAGCCTTTGCACCTGAAGCAATACTAGAAACTATTCGGATGATGCTTTCTTATGCTTTCTACAATGGGTTTCTACTTACCAAATGGACGTTAAAAGTGCATTCTAAAATGGCTTCATCAATGAAGAGGTATATGTAGAACAACCATCGGATTTCAAAGATCTTGATCATCCAAGTTATGCAACCATCTTCAAAAGGCCTTGTATGGATTGAGACAAGCTCCTTGAGCTTGGTATGATCGACTTAGTGCATTTCTACTTGACAAAGGGTTCAAGAAAAGAATGTTAGATCCTACTTTGTTCATTTTGATTAAATAGCATGCAGTGCTACTTGTTCAAATTTACGTTGATGATATTATTTTTGGGTCATCTAATACACGTTTATGTGATGAATTCTCATCATTGATGACCAATGAATTTGAAATGAGCATGATGGGTGAATTAACATACTTCCTAGGCTTGCAAATTAAGCAATCCAAACATGGCTTTTCACAAACTAAGTGAAAGTAAATGAGGGACACGCTAAAGAAATTCAAATTTGAACATTTGAAAGCATGTGACATTCCTAGTAGGACCGATATTATGTTTAGTGTGTGTTTATGTGCTTGATTTCAATCCAAAACTAAGGAATCTCACTTGAAATGTTTCAAGCGTATATTTCGTTATCTTAGTGGGACACAAGATTTGGGATTATGGTTCAACAAAGCCAAGAGTTTCGAATTCCGAAGCTTTGTTGATTCCGACTATGCGGGGAGTCTAATGGATTGGAAAAGTACTTTCAGGTTTTGTCATTTGCTAGGAAATTCACTTATATCATGGTTTATCAAAAAAGAGAATTCCATTGCTTTGTCTACGGACGAAGCCGAGTACGTGGCTATTGGAAGTTGTTGTGTTCAAGTCTTGTACGTGAAACAACAACTTGAGGATTACCAAATCCAAGTTGATTATGCTGAAATTTATTGTGATAACATAAGTGCAATCAACATATCAAAAAATTCAGTGTTACACTCCCGCACCAAGCACATTGACATTAGGCACCATTTCCTTTGCGATCATGTCTAAAAAGGTGATGTTAAACTAATCCATGTGCCTACGGAGGACCAACTAGCTGATATCTTCACCAAGCCATTGCCTAGATACCAATTTTCTAAGATTCGGCGTGAATTAGGCATGTTTCGTGAATCGGACCTTCTACACATGTTTTAATTGTTCCAATCCTTTTGATACGTTATTTGTGAAGTGTACATGAAGTATGCGGCGAATCGGAGTTGTCCATCAAAAACTCAAAAATTTAATTTTCAAGTTCCAAAGAGCAATTAGGACGTTAGGTTTGACAATTAGCACGCTAATTGTCTCTAATTAGCGCTCCAATTTTATGACCTAGCGCACTAATCGTCCCTAGCTTAGATCACTTATTGGCATCATTAATGTGCTAATTCTATCATTAGCGTGCTAATGTCGTTCGACCAAGACCAGTATATCACTGTTTTTGACCCTAAATTCTTATTTTTACACAACATTCCTCTCATCTTGGGTTTTGATCCTCTCCAATGACTTTCCCACGATCCTTATGTAAATTCCATTACTTTCTTTTTCAATTTGGGTGTTTTTACTTCTTAGCCCTAGGATTGAACCACCATTGTTGTCTCCATCCTTGAGTCAGTACACACGTGGACTTGTCGAACCTTCGCCCGTTCCACTACTTGTCCCACTGCTCGTCCCACTGCCCGTACTACCCCAGCGTCGTCCACCTATTGTCCCCCCACGCATTGTATTATTGAGTCTTCATCGTCTAGTAGCGAGTCTGAGTCCGCCCATTCATCAACACCGTCCTACACCACCTCCCAATTGTCATCCCATCGCGAGACTAGGTCTTCTAGTCACTGTAGAAACACCTCGGCCACTATTCCGGCCAATGTCCTTACCTGAGACTAAGTCCATTTTTGCATCGGTCACCCCATGGCTTATGGATGCCAAAATCCTTAAGCTCGCCATGTCGATCCCGCATTCTTTGACAAGGCTCATATCTCAATACGATAGATTCTCTCCAAATCAGGGTGGGCTACCTTTTGTCAGTATAAGGATGACTATAATCTGCCATTAGTTCAAGTCTTTTATTCCAATCTTGTCATGGCAAATAACTTCATCATTCATTCATCTATCGGTGGTTGGTCTATCGAGATTACATCGGAGAGCCTTGCTCAACAGTTTGACCTTCCTTTGCATCCTCCCACCACTACCGTCATGTGTAAGTTTCTTAGCGAGCCGTTTAATTGGCTTAAGGTGTTAAACTCTTTCATACCGTCTGATAAAGAACTTATCGTGTATCTATCTGGTGTCACTGACACTGACTTCAAGCTTGTGCCTCACCTATTTCATAAAGTTTTGCATAAGGTTATTTTTCCACGTAGCGATAGTAAGAACTACGCCACTTTACTTGACATGTTTGTCTTCGGGTACCTGCTACGTGAGATCCCTCTTAGTCTGCCCAACCTTATCATTGGTTACATGACTAGCACGTGTAGCTCCGATTGTCATCTCCCGTACGTCCACATCATCATTTCTTATCTGGAGTCAGCTAAGGTGGATATCAGTTTAGGCAGTCGTCCAATCTCTGCCTATGACGCCATTGGCATAACCACTATGAAAGCCATAAAGTACCGATATATTCGTCGTAAGCAGAAACGGATTCGAGTGGAAGATATCCCAAATGGTAGGCATTATGAGGGATATGAGTCTCCACTTCCCTCATGGAGTTGATGATGATGATAAGGTTCATAAGACTTTGCGGCTCCACCACCTCCAGCACCAACCTCTACCTTATCCGACATTTTTTGGCGTGCCCCTCCTGCCGAGATGTCTCCATCAATGGCGTACCTCTCTACACAATTGGGCTATTTGCATGAATACATAACTCAGACCTTCACAGCCATCGACACCTGCCATGAGCGTCAGGGTGTTTGACTTCGTCGCATAGAAGGCCATCTACTGCCAGCCCGGCCAGCGCGAGATGACCTTGCCACCGGTTATGTGCATCGAACATCATCTCATTAAGAGGATTACATATGCATAGCATAGTTAAAGGGAGCACTAGGCTCATTTATGTTAGTCTTCAGTGTTTTGATGTACATTTGCTATGTTATAGACTTAGCTGTTTAGGCCACAACTGTGTTAACGTTCATTTTTCAGCATTTAATATCATGAATTATTTTTTTTGCGTATCTATGAGTTACTATTCTGCTTTTGTTCAATGGCATATATTGTTTGCATGTGAATAACTTTCATTGATATACTTGTTTATGTCTCATAATATGCATGTAGTGAGGGGGAGTCCTCCGCCCACTATGTTGTTGTTATATTCGTGGCCCATTTTTTGTTATACTTATTGCGAGAGGGTGTTCGGCCCTACTTTTTGATGTTATCAAAAGGGAGAAATGTATGCGTCGAACTTTAGATTGTTTGAGATTGCACTACGGATATGAATACACGTGAATTCTATTTTTGATTGTCAAGTTCACATTGTTTGTTATCATCAAAAAGGGGAGATTGTTGGACTAAGTGGATAGTTACTTTTACTCCACTCGGGATTTTGATGGAAACAAATAAAGTGAAGTATAATAATAAGTTTATCAAGTATGTTTCAGTTAGTCAAAGTTTGTGGAATATTGCATCTCAAGTGTTCAATCAATACAAGTTCAAGATTCGGTCCACACGATGAAACGAAGACGAAATATCACATTACATTACATGTTGTAGCATTGATGTAAGGTATATAGGTTCATTTATGCAAGCCTAATGCATTAGTTCATGTATATCATGTTTTTCAAATCGATTTTCAAATCTCAAGCGATCATTTTGAGTTTTAAATGAAACTCACCAATTGAATTTTTTTTATAAGCTCAAACTATGTGAAACCATGTTTTTATATTTACATCGTACTTTAAAAACCATTGTGGACGTTTTCGAAAATAAAAAACTTGTTTTGAAAGGTTTTTGAAAAGAAAAACTGTGTAGTTGTAGAAAAGCCCCTATGTAAGTCATGAAATTGAGATTTTCCATTTTTGGGATTTGTGAAAACATCCGGACCACCTAAACAAGTTCTATGACCTTTAAGAAACATGTATAACATGTTATAAGAAGTTTGGTAGGGTCCCGGATGCGTTAAAGGCCAAAAATACTTATTTTGAGGCCCCTAACAGTTACCGCGCTAATAGTTATATTAGCGTGCTAATTACAGAGTTAGCGTGCAAATTTTCGGTATTAGCGTGCTAGCTTAGAGGATTAGCACACTAGGTCAAAATATTAGCGTGCTAATTGCCATTTTGACAACTTTTTTTAAAGGCTGAAAATCACACTTTAATTTGAATAGATGATCAAATCTCAGCCCTTGGATCTCTTGAATTGTCAAAAATTGTTAAAAAGGAATGTAGAACATTCTCGAACCACCAAGAACATATTATTGTCTTGTCAAGTAAGAAAACAATAGAGTGCTCATAGTTTTCAAAGAAGAATCTTGGAGTTTTTAGTGCTATCATTTGTAATCTTTCGATGCAACTGATTCACTCTCGAATCCAGCGTTATTAAGGTGTTCTAAAGCTTACAACATCCACTCCAGAACTGATTTTCTAAACCTTATGTCTAGTTTGGAAAAGAGTAAACTTCTTCTTCTGGTTTGGAAAAGAGTAAACTTGATTTTTATCAAACTTGGATTTTTGCGTGGCATCATTTGTTGTATTCTTGACACATTTGTCTTGGGTTTTACACTTAAACCTGATTTACTAAACCATAGGTCTGGTTTGGAAAAGAGTAAACTTGATTTTTATCAAACTTCTTGTTCTTCAGATTTGAAACCGAATTTGTTTTAAATCTATTTGTTTGAAACAGTTTCATATTTGAGATTCACACAAAACAAGTGATATACTTGCATTTCTAATTTGTTCTCATACTTGCATGCATTAGAGTGGTTAGGCAATATGAGGCTTCCTTGTATTTGAATTTGGTGTCGCTTTACTTTGTTAAGTGAATTTGATTATTTTCATCTATTCTTTGTAAGTGGCTGATTGTAAGACTTAGTGGGATCTAAGTCGAAGGGAAGACCCAGTTAAGGCTAGGCATAGACCCAAGTTATTGCTAGGTAGGAAGTCCTAATTGACGATTAGGCATTCTAGGCTTGTATGCTTAGGTTGTAATACTTATTACTAATATAAGTAGGGGTTTGAAAATCTTAATCGGGGAGATTAGGTAGTGGATGTAGATCATTGGATCGAACCACTATAAATCGCGTGTCGCTTTCCATCTCTTGTACCTCATTTATCTTGCATTGCATTCATACTTGCGCTTGAGTGAGCATATAGCATCGTTATTGTTGAATTATTTTAAAAAGGTAATAACTTCTCAGTACACTCAATTCACCCCCTCTCTTGGGTGTGGTTTCAATAACATATACCACATCATTCATATCTAAATATTACAAACGTAGACCTCTCATAATAACACTCAGAAAATGATTACACAAAAAAGAATAAAATATCATAACCATCGTTCATATGTTGCATCGTCACCACTATCCCTATGATCTGCTTACTCAGATTGGAATCTCCTTGCAAGATCATATAAGCCATAATCCACTCCTGCCACCGATTTATCTTTTGAAAAGACTTTTGATTGAGCATTCCCAATTATGTTTATGGAATATGAATGTTATCTCCCCCGCCTCGCATCCTCCTGCTCATGGCAATCTCGCGTTGGTTTTGGAATATGATTTTTTAATATCTCTGATTCTTATCTAGTTGGACAAGATTGACCTCATCATGACCATTTTTGTCTCTTCTGCATTCATGCCAGTGAAGTCCTCAGCAGGTGGCTTTAGGCTATGGTGTGTTTTCTCATAGTACGCATCATTCTATATTTTTTCCAAATCATATCAATTTTCTGCCCGTATTCTCCTTTACGCTCTCTTCTATGTGTTTCATTTCTCTCCCATTTCTCATCCAAATCAATATATCCAGGCACCTTCTTGATGCTTGCAATGACTTTGTTAGTGATGGTCCTTTCCAGGTAAACCTCTAACTCGTGACCTCTAATTGGAACTTAGTCTTGCTTGCATAACTCTGCAATCATTAAGGGAAAAGGCAATCCTTTAATTTTCTTCATGGTCATGGCATTCCTAATTGAATAATATATTATTTTTCCAAAATAAATATAACTGATTCCTTGAACTAAGTGGTACAAAAGAATTCCATCCCCAAAAATAGCTTATAAACCATTTCTAATGGTCTTGTGGGGAAATCCATGTCTATACCCATACTTGGGTTTTTAATACTCGATATTTTGTCTAATGTGTGTTTTTAGTAATCCATAATACCGATTTATTCCTTCAAGTGAGTAGTCCATTGGCCTTCATTAGCCTATGGTTACTATTTTATTTTCATATCCATGCCCGTTTGCATAAAACTCTCTCACTACAATTTGAGAACACATTTCAACTCGGCACCCTGCCTCATTATCCGCCTAATAATTCCTAGTTAACAACCCCCAGTTTCTCTCCTTTGTTATGTTAAGGATCCTAGGCCAATACATAACTTCATTTTTCACATGAAAACCCCTTTCCAGTGTGATTTTTTCTCTTCTTGCTAATGTCTATTCATCCGAGCAAGAGCTTTGTCATTGATAAGGTGTTGAGTTGAGAAATGGACTTTAGTTGTTTCCTCTCCCTCTGACTCATCCGTAAAACTTAAAGGTGGGGAAGGTTCTCTTAGTACTATAGTTTGAGGGGTTATTAGAATTCCCGTTGGCCTAATTGGTGTGGGCGGAGCTTTAGATGATTGTTTGGGATTTTCTTCTAATGGAGCCTTCCCGCCTTCCCCCTCTCCTCTCTTATGCTTTTACCTCTACCTCATTCGACCATTAACTTAATTTCAAAACTCACAAGTCCAAAACTAAATAAACTTGTAAATCATAAAAATAATGTTTGTCGAAGATAATTCAGAACTTCAAAGAAGAAACCCATTTTGACAGCTAGTTTCAAATTTATTGTAAATTTTAAATAAAATTGGCTTTTACGTGTTAATTCAAATATAAACTTGAAAAATGATTTTCTAAATATTGTAAATTAATTTTCTGACAAATCTTATATCTTTAAAAACAAAGCAATTTAAATTGAAACAAAACAAAAACCAAAACCCTAAACTCATTTTAAACTTGCTTTTAAAATCGTTTACAAATGCGTGTAAATATAGCATAAAATTTGAAATTCTTGAATTTCTAAATCGGCGATCAATGTAATCGCAATTTTTAGTCTGTCGGAATATATAAAACCATATGTGCAAGAAAATTGAATAAATCCCAAGAAAGCAATTTCGAAAAACATTTAAAAACTTGCAAAGATGCTTCAAATAAAAAAATTTGTTAAAGTAAAGAGCTAGGATTGATGTAATTACCTTTTTGAGATTGAATCTCTCAAGATTTAAGCTCTTTAACTCCTCAAGACGGTCCCTCCAAGCTTTAGGTTGAAATCTATAAAACTCCAGTTTGGCTCAACACTTCCAAAATCAAAAATCTTAGATTTTATAAGACTAAGTTGAGGTGATAATCACTAAAATACTATGAAATTAAGCTTAAAATTGTTGAATCTAGGCAAGAAATTAGGATTTTTGCAAAATGGTATAAAATTTTTAGTGTGAATTGGTTTGTGTTTTGGCAATTTAAGGTTATTTAAAAAAAAACTAAAAATCGTGTCCAATGATTCTTGTGTAAGTGGAATCGCTGGGAATCACAATGTGAATTGGTATTAAATGAGGTTCTATAAGACGCAGTGAGCCACTGATTTAAGTAGCAATTCCTTTGTAAGGAAAATTGCTAGGGATTCACCAGACTCCAAATTTCGCACTAAATCTCATGTGTTATGGTTTCGACTTTGCTTGCGATTCCTAGTGTTATTATAAGTCGTTAGGGAATCACTAGGACTAATTCCCTATTTTTGCATATTTTTCCATAATTAACTTATATATATCATTTATTAAAACTTATATTAATATAGAATCAAATAAAATTTCAAAAGTTTGAGTGCGATGTGCAACTAACTAAATACTTTTATTAATTAAAAATAAATAAATAATTATAAATAAGCAAGTAGATAATGCAACTTACATAAAGGCCGTATAAGAAAAAAAAACTCGACCACTCCCCCTTAATTGAAACTACTTCGGAGTTTAAATTTTGAAAATATTTCTAATACAAGAGTCAAAAAGTGATAAAATATAAACATACTAAACTAAATTCCCTATAAAATTAAATAAACATAGAATATGAGTCTCCTCCCATAAAGCGCTTTTGTTTGCTATTGTTAGCTCGACTAACCCCTATAGAATTAGTTTGGTTCTCTAAACATGAATTTAGGATAATCCATTATAGTGTCGTTCCAAAAAGTGAGTGCTCAGCCGTTAATCATCAAAGTGATTGTTTTGTTTAGAATATCTATAATAGCATGTGTAGTGGCTAAGAAAGGTCTTCCTAAAATTAAAGGATGATCTTCATTAACAAAGTATGGCTGATCTAAAAAGTTTGTAGGTACGATGTTGTTGTCCACTTGAACTAGCACATCCATGACCAGTCGCATTGGTTTAATTAAAGTTCCATCCAGTGAGAGAATTATTCAGAAGTAAGTGGATTCAACTCCAATTGAGTATGTATAAAGAAATGTATGGGCATGATATTTGCATTAGAGTTCGTATCACACAGAGCTCTGAAGTACTAAGCCCATTTGATTTTAATGTCCAGATGTATACTTCCAGGATAATAAAGCTTTACAAGACTCAAGTCCGACTTTTTCTATTTCTTATTGTACTTGGATCCATTAACTTTCAGGTTGTTAATGCTTTTGCCATTCTCCTGAAGCTTAACTCTCCATTACTGAGTTACTTTCTTTTCTTTTAAAGTGTCTTTAACTGATTCTTTCTTTGGAATTCGTTTATAAGTTTTCATTATTAATATACTAATTGCATAAATTTAAACATTAAAGTTACATAATAGTTTAAGTCTAAAAATTTATTATTATCAATATCATTATCAAATAATTCATCATATTCTTCATAAGTGTCATAGTTATGTTAATTATTCATTTTGAATTTGACAATTTTATCTTCAAATTCCATAGGAATTATTCTTTCGGAAATACTTAATTTAGTTCTAATTGACTTAAAAAAAGGTCTACCTAAAAGTATAGGTAAAGGATTAGGTGATGTTAAGTTTCTCATTTCCACGACATAAAAGTTATAATTTAAATGTTTCATAAAGTTTAAGTGACATAACATTAATTGATACTCAAAGATCATAAATAGCAAATTCAATAGAAGAATTACCTATTGTGATAGCTATAACATACATTTTTGGGTTAGAACATTTCTCAGTCATTCTTTTTAAGGATAATGTCTTTTGTCATAAATTTTCATTGATTTGTAATTTCCTAAATAGTTTTGATAAGTCTTCTTTAGGTTCTTCCTCCCTAACATTTGCTAATCGTTATGGAACGATAAAATTACAATGCATACCTCCATTCAATTTCTAAAAATTGTTTGGTTTATCCTGATTAACTAACTAGGAATTTCGTAAAGATTTTTCATAGGCTTCAACTCAGGCTAAATACCATGATGATAGTCATTGGGGAAAAAGTGTCTATTTTAGTGGTTCGCCCATCCATTCCCTAATGGGAACTACATTTTCCATCATTTCTTTTTCTTGTTCTATTGTTTAAAGTACTTGATTCTTTTTACCTTTTTTACCTGTCTTTTCTTGCATGTGTGTTTTTTTTTTCAGTATCATAAAATAAAGCATTAACACTACAAAAAAACAGCAAATCAGAAACGGAATTAGAAACGGAAATAAGTTTCGTTTCTAAATCAGAAACGGAATTAGAAACGGAATTAAGTTCAGTTTCTAAAAAAAAAGTTAGCGACGGAATTGAGACGGAAACATTCGGAGACGGAATTGAGACGGATCAGAGACGGAATTAGAGACGGAATTTAATTCCGTCTCTAAAAAATGGCGCCAACATTCCCACCAAAACCTTTTTTTTTTCAATCGTCCATTACGTCTCGAGATTCGTGACTGCTTTGATCTCGATACAAAAAGGGGACCAAACCCTCATCGCCCTCTCTCTCTCGACAAACCTCTCTCCCTCACCTCACCGCGCTCTCTCTCTCGACAAACCTCACCGTCACCGCTCTCTCTCACTGTCACCGCTCTCTCCTCTCTCTCTCGTCACCGCTCTCTCCTCTCTCTTTCGTCACCGCTCTCTCTCTCTCACCGTCGCCGCTCTCTTCTCTCTCTCTCGCAGCTCTCTGCTCTCTCTCTCTCTCGCAGCTCTCTGCTCTCACTCTCTCCGTCTCAAATTCCTCTCTTCGTCCAGGGATTCAATTTTCGATTCGTCTCGAACCTTCGCGTTGATGAAATTTCTGGTAAGCATCTTCAATCGATGCTTCTATTGAGATTGTTATCGATGCCCTAGCTAGTTGTTTGTGCCTTTTTTTAGGGTTTCAATTTCTAGCGTTTCCGATCGTCTGTGTTGTTTGATTTTTCATGCGATTAGGTTGTTTGGATAGATGTTAGGTTGAATGTCGAACCTTGAAATTTGTTAGAGGTTTTGTTGATGCTGGGGTTTTGTTGATGCTGGGGTTTGTACAAACATTGGTCTTAGTTCGGATTCCACATCGATCCTTATTAGCGCTCTACGACGACCTTGTTGATGCTTCCCTCGTATAGCTATTGCAATAAGACTCGCAATTTTGTCCAAAATCTTTCAACATGTTCATTCTATGATATACCATATATTCAAGATGATCTTAATTTTGGCCTTATGCCTGAACTATTTTCTTTTTATGATGCCAAGCTATCAGTTCTGGCTGGAGATTTTCTGCTCTCTAGAGCTTGTGTAGCACTTGCTTCATTGAACAAGATCCTTTTCTTTTTAAATGCCAGGGTGTATTGGCTAGGTACTTGTTTTATTGTAGTGATGAATTATGTCATGTATATGGTATTATCAAGCTATAAAGGTCGCTTCTCGTGATGAACCTTCTTGAGTTATATAATCTGTCGTAGGCTTTTTGTATTGCTTATGTTGTTTTTTCTTATTGTCTGTTGTTTTAGATTTACTAGGTGTATCAATGAACATTTGCATCTACAGGTCGTGAGCTTACTTGCAAAAGTTGTGGAGCATCTTGTAACAGGTGAAACCATGCAAATGACGTCAAGCACTTCTGAGCAGCGGTGTAGGTAGGAACTTTTCTCTTTTTGTTTATGGACATGGAGTCACGGGTTCAAAAAAGGTTAAAATTGGAGTACAAGTAAATAGTTCGGCTGAGTGTCTTTGAGGCAGAAACTCGAAACAAATTGTTGTGCTTAGTTCCTTTGATTGCATCGAATTTGAGACCTTAACTTATTTTTTTATGTCTTTGAGGCTCTCGAGTACTTGGGTAAGAGCAACGAAATTCAACAAGCAAGGGAGCTAGCATCACAGCACGCAAAGCTTGCTTCTGTGGCTATTGAATCTCTTCCAGAGAGCGATGATGAAGACGTCAAAAGATCAAGAAGAGCCCTTGTCGACATCACTCATAGAGTGATCACAAGAAACAAAAAGAAAAGAAAAATGCTTCTCCCATAAAAAAAAGGTAAAGTTTTGAGCTCATGTCTGCATTATGTCAATCCTTTAATTTATAATGCCATTTGAAATTGTTGTCCTTCAAGTGGGAAACAATATTCCAATTTCGCCAGTACGGGATGATGTAGCGGCTGCATACAAGAAGGGAATGGAATGGAAAGCCAGTAAAATGCTTCTCCCATACAAGCAACTTTGTAGTGAGAAAAAGGTAAAGTTTTCTATGTTAACCTTCAAGCCTATTAAAAAAAGCATATTATGAAAGAGAAAAAAAGGAAAAAAAAAATTGAACTCACTCTAATGCGATACATGAAGGTGGAAGCAGAGATTGTACAAATTGAAGCAGATGATGTACCAGTTGCAATATCTAATGAAGTGTCTAAGTCCCAAATCAGCATGCTTGTTATTGGAGCTTCGTCGTGGCGCTTTCACAAGGTAAGAGTAAGAGATATGATATCGCTTAACAGCTTGATATATTTGCATAGTTCCATTACTCCGATTAATTGGATAGAATAGCAATGTGGATTTACCATTTAGTTCTCTTTCCTTCGTTTCATCTCATGGTTTTTACATGCGTTGGACCTTATATGCCCTCATAGCTGTTCCTTGTTTCCAATTGTTCCTAGTTCTATTTGAGGTTTTAAACCACATCTTGTGAAAACAAGGTCTCTAGTGATACATCGACATCCATGGTTTTGGCTGTGATTTCTAAAAGTTGTAAACAAGTCTTAATTTTATTTTATTTTTATAAGAATAAATTAGTCGACTCTAATTAATTAATTTGCAATTTAGGTTTTATTTTCTTTGTTGTCGAGCATAAATTTTTTTCTTTTAATTTTAATTCTTAAACGTAATCATGCATGATAGCTTGTGTATGTTGCAGTCTTAAATATTGATTATGAAACATCAAGACTATATATATAAGCATCACAAACCATTGCTATGTTATAGTTTGGAGCGAGAGATAATTTGCTAAATAACACCATGTTCCTTCTGGATAATGATGAATTTCTTTTTCTTTATTACTTTATTTATGCCGTGTTTATATTCCATAATATTGTTTATATTCCTATTATTGTTTGTATAATTTAGTGATTTTTTTTCTTTTTGATCTTTTTTTCAGGTGTTTTGTACTAAGTCAAGTATTATTTGAAGCACAAACAACTTTATATAATCTCGGAACACTTCATTTTTTTTTTTTTTTTTTCATTTAGAACAATTTTTGCTTTTACTTTTGTAGAAAGATACGATATAGAAACTTTTTAGATTGTTTTTGTTGTTTCGTGTATAGTACATTGAGAAAAGATAATGTTAAGGATATGTTAAGTTTATATAAATTGTGTAATATCAATATATTATTTAGCTATGATTTTTATTATATATTGGCAGGTTAAATGTGCTTGGATTGAGAGCTATATATGTAAGACTTTAAAAACTAAACAAAAATGAAAATTAGAGACGGAAATAGCAACGGAATCTTTGGATTCCGTTGCTATTTCCGTCTCTAATTTTCGTTTATGTAAGATACATAAATCAGAAACGGATCAAATTCCGTCTCTGATCCGTCTTTGATTAGCAACGGATCAGAGACGGAAATAATCAGAAACGAAATTTATTCCGTTTCTGATCCGTCTCTAAATCAGAAACGGAATCGCATTCCGTTTCTGATTGAATTAGCAACGACGTTTTTTGATTCCGTCTCTGTTCCGTTTCTGAATGCAATTAGAGACGGAATTTTAATAAATCAGAGACGAAAATTTCCGTTTCTGATTTGCTATTTTTTTGTAGTGTTAACTTGTGCTTTGTTAGAAGTATCTGTAGGTTGATTGGTTACTTTAGTTTAATTACTTAATTGTTAATTTGTAAAGTCATTTGATTTAATTGATTTTTCATCTCGTTAATAGAAGTATCGGTTTTAATTTGGTTTTGAGAAATTTGCAAAAAGCTTTGATGACTTTAGGTCATAAAGTTACGTAATATTTGTTCTGAATGTGGTTGCATAAGTTGAATAGTTCGTTGAGGTATTTGCATTAGTTTTGGTTATGTAGGTGCTCTCGGTGTATAAGTGATATGATTCTAATTTTGTGAACTGTAGCTAAGGTTTGAATTTGATTTTCTAGTGTATAAAATTGTTGTTGATATTGATTCCTAGGAGGACCATAATATTGGTTAATAATCGCGTTGACTTCTTTATTATTATTTTCTTGTAAAGTAGGGCACTTACCCGTAGGATGTGTACCATTATTCCAAAATCCATATGGTTTAACTTGATTTGATATATTTTTTAGTAGTAACCTAACAATGTTAGATAATTCTTCAACTCTTTCATCAAATTTATTACATATTTAATTTTTAACTTCATAAACTTTCTTTTTTGATGTATTGGTCTTTTCAAAGTATTTTTTAGATAGTTTGACCAACTCATTAATAACTTCTTTTGGAAGAGTTAATGTAACATCAATTAATGATCCACCATATATGGTATGTAATAATCTTTGTTCAAAATGATTTTGTTCTTCATAGAAGAGTATTCTTATAAGACTCTTTAGGTGTAGCATGTTGTAGACAAGATAAAATTAATCTTTGAAATCTATCTCAAAATTAATTAAAATTTTCATCATCTTTCATTTTCATGACTGTGATTTTTCTTCTAAAAGTACTTGTTTTTCTTCGAGCATATATTTATCTAGGAAAGCTTCTAACATTTGAGTCCATGTGGTTATCGAAACTTGGTGAAGATCAAACAACCAATCATGTGCTTAATCTTTTAATAAAAAAGGAAAAACTTTAAGTTTGACTTGTTCTGCAATGTAGTCTTTAGGTTTCATCCCATTGACTTTGTGTTTGTATTCTCTTATAAATTTTTGTGGGTCTTCATTGTCCTTACTATAAACGTAAGGTAGAGCACTAATGAATCCCAATTTAAGTGCAAATTTAGGAAATCCCTCTGGATAGACAATGCACATCGGTTCATAAGCAATGGCATTTTGTTTACCTTACCAATAAGTAAGTTCTCTATTATCATTATTAAAGTTTTTATTGGCTTCAATTGTGGTAGTTTGGTGTTCTTTACGTTGTTGTTGTCTTAAATTAAGATTAATTGTCCTATCTACCTTAGGATCAAATGGAAGTAAGGATCATCTGGAATTTGGTGGATGTAATAGAGTCTGTAATGTTTTAATGAAGTCAATCCTAAATTTAGGTGTAATGAGATGAATTGTTTAGAGGTTCTCATATGGTTAGGGAAATAGAAATTCTAAAGTAATGAGTCTCAATAAGACTTAAGAGATCAAACAATAAGGTTGATAGAACCTAATATGTCTTCACAAGAATCGGATAAGAATAAGTTCTTCTCGTGTTGTTCGTGTCAAATATAACTCGTACTCAAGTTACTAATCCCACAAAGGTGTAGTATTGGTAAATGCAATGTTCAATCCACATGACTTAGGTTTATTTTGAGTTAACTAAAAAGGGAAATTCATGGGTTTTAGAGATTTTTAAGAAAATAATTAAGTAACTAATTAAAACTAATTAGAAATAAAAATTTGTAAAGATAATTCAATATGAGAAAATACCGAGGTCTATGGTTCCACAATCCAAATCAAAGTTCAATAGCATATCATAGTCTTTGATCTTTCCCAAAAGAATATTAATTCAATTCCTCCTACATTAGCTATAGGAAATCGACATCTGCTAGAAATCCCTGATTCCCCCAGTCTCGACAGCTAGGACGTCTGCCACTAACTACTTCTCTAAACGACACACGACCCTAGACATCCGTAAATCAGCTTTAATGCTTCAACTGCTTAAAGTTCCATGGAAATACTAATCCTAGATAAATATGATTGCAACTGCTTCCGATTTAACATAGATTTGCTTGTTGTACACTCTAGAGCCGAAAGGTTTTAATGGCTAATGGGTGAGTGATCGTCACTTGTATCAGTAATCATATAGTTATGATAATGATTGTCCTAATTAACTATAGATCTTCCACCTAAAACAATGCATTGGCCACATAAATACCCTAAGTTTGCACCATGATCATGAAATCAATGAGAAAAATAGAAGGAATTAAAATAAATTCTATTATAAATTATATATCTCATATGACACCGCTATAAACCACAAACCCGGACATGTTTTGCTTCCGACCTAGGCTAAGATTGCTTAGCTAGACATTGTCTTAACAAACACCATTAAAAATAATAAAAGAAAAGAGATTCATTGGTCGAGAGAGGAGAGGATACTAAACTAAAATCCTAATGTCTATAAATAAAACCCTTCAATTTGATATATAGAAGAGAAAGAAAGTGAATTTTGTGGGTTAATTGTTGTCTCATCTGCCTAGGAAAATCTAATGGTTGTTGTTTATTTTTCGTTGGAGTCTCGCACACAAGGTAGTATCTCATTAGTTGTTTAGCAATGATTTGATGACGTGGAAGACTATGATTGGTTAAAGGCTGATGTGTTGATGTAGTGGACAAACTGGAGAGTGACACGTGGCACTTAGAGGATGGGAATATGCGCTTAAAATAGTCATGCGAATTAGTGGGAGTTGGTGCAACTCGTATCCAGATGAAGATCAACACATTTATGATGAAGAGAAAACTCGTTGAAGATTTGTCGAAAATTTGGGAGATTGTGCAGTTCGCATCTCGAGGCAGATCAAATCCTTTTACTTATCATCTTTTCTAATCTGAAGTGACTCCCGATGCTTGATTAATGGCTACTATAGAGTTGTGTGGCTCATGTGCATCTTCTAGCCGCGTTACTTGACTGCTATGACTTATACTTAGTCATTTTTTAGACTTTTCTCAACTAATGCAACACCATACTTCTTCTAAACAACCATAGTATCAACACGGACGAATGTGGGTCCCACCAAATTGTCTAAAAGTGCGTGTAAGCTCGCTTTTAATGCCAAACACCAAAAACACTTTGAGAGACCCCAAATTATCTTTATTTCACCAAATTTTCACTGAAACACTGAAAAAAAAAATGAAAGAGAATTTATTAATAATAATAGACATTGAGATTATAACACATGTAAAATAAATACTTATATATATTAATATTAACGACTTATCGAATATTCCTAAACTTATGACTTTGCACGTCCTGAGCGAAAGTATAATTGACAAAACAAAAGTAAACTAGACTCCCAATATAGTTATGAACCTAACTTAACTTATCCTATGCCAGATTCCAAGTTCATGGAGTTCCTTTAGTTTACCTAGTCGCCAAGTTAAAAATCCAGTCAAGAAACTTCAAAGTTATGATATGATATGTCTAAAACCACAATCCGAACTCAATTAAGATCACACTTCAAAAACACAGACTTCGTCACGATAAAGGTTATCAACTACTCACTAGTTTTCTTACTCTATACACTTAAGCACACAAGTTTACAATCTCTGTAAAAATGGCGCATCAACGCTTAAAAGATACCATAGGCAAGAAATGCAACCATACTCTCCACTATTATAAACTTAGCCCCAATGAGGATCAATAGGACTTTTAATAGGTTGCAACTTGGCAAGGGTAAAGTACCAATGAAATGATATAAAGATAATGCGAAGCATTGGAAAACTAAAACTTAGACCGTGAAAAAAATAGAGAACATGAAAGTGGCTATACCACACTTAAATTCATTTTTCTTTTGATATGTGTAGTCATCACCTTTTTCTAACCACTCGGCTCCCTGTTCCATTTCCTTCAAATACCATTTTAAGTGGGACTCTATAATTATGACTTGATTTTTTCATCATAATTATTTTCCTCATATTTTGGGTGTATATACATTTTTCTCTTTAATCTTTTCTTCTAATATTCATGTCTCTTTTAATGATTTCGAGTATAAGACTAGCTTCCAATAATGTAAAGGATTATATTAGGCTATGGCTCTAGTATTATATAAGGTACGAAAGAATTAAAGGTTGGGTTGGCTCAAAATGGTTTAATTATGGCAATTACTTTAGGTAGGCTTAAGGCTAAGGGTTTTCATTTAAAAATGTCCTAAATCATTTCCCCAAAAGTGGTTTAGTCATAGGAATTTAGCCATGAGTTGGTTACATCCTTGTTCTGGCACTCTAAAAATTTGACTTCATTCCATTTGCACAGTTTTGACCATCTGCTCCTTGCGGTATCTTGCACAAGACTTAACCCTCAAACTATGTCTCTAATATGAAATCATAAGAATGTCGGGCTACAGCCCAAAGTGAGTGCTTCTCCAAAATGTTTCTAAGTTTCAAGTCAAAAAGGCAACATTATTTACTCATCCACAACTAAAGGCATGAAATAAAGTTTCAGGTGAGACTAAAATAATAAAAACTATACTAAATACATGCATGAAAATGTATCATATCCTAGTGAAATGGAAGATAGAAGTATAAATGGAAAGGAAAGAAATGGAAAGACAAGAAAATTAGAGAAATAACACCACCATTATCACTTTTCAATTGCATAATTGAGAAAATTTAACAATCATACAATTAGTCTCAAGCAAAAAGATCCATCTAACGCAATCCCTAAAACACCCCTAAACCTATTCGGAATCTTGTCCCTAAGGTTTAAAACTAGTTAGAAGCACATACATGGAAACAAACAAGAGGGTGAAAGAACATGATATATATATATATATATATATATATATATATAGAATTAAGAAAATGAAAAGAGTTCACGCATAGTAATAACCGTACTAAAACCAAGAAACATAAGACAAATCGAGATTTGGGCTGCCTCCCAATTGTGCCTTTCTTTACAGTCTTTAGCTCAACTTAGTCTAAGTTTGTCAATCAATATAAACTCATTCTGCAAGTTACACGCCTTCCATAGTATAACTCGAGAAGTCTTCATAAGAGATCTTCAATCTGTAGCCATTCATTTCAAAAGAATTACAAGTCTCTAAACTCTGAATCTCCACCGCATTATGATCATATACCGCAATCAACATATACGATTCTTTCCACCTCAATATCAACTTAGTTGCAAAAATTTTAAGACGAGATTGAAATAATAACACATTTTGACCAACATGAAAAGATTTCCTAGAAATATTGCAATCATGTAACAATTTAGTATTTTCTTTATAAATCCGTGGATTTTTCCTATGCATTATTTCTGATTTCCTCCAATTCTTAGAAATTAAGTTTTTGCTTCTTTCCTACTTCGTTGAGGTTCATATTAAGCTATTTCATAGCTCAGTAGGATTTATGCTCAAGTTCAACTAGCAGGTGGCATGTTTTGCTAAAGAAAAGTTGGTAGTGTGACATTCTAATTAGGGTTTTAAACGATGTTCAGTAATCCTAAACCGCATCATTAAGATGTAAAATCCAGTCTTTCCAAGTGGGATTCACCATGTTTTTCAAATATAGATTTGGTCTCCCTATTAGAGATATTTGCTTGAACACTCATTTGGGATGATATGTCATAGACGTTCTATAAGTGACATTATACTTCCTCGAAAGACTTTTAACTCTATGGTTGTAGAAATGAGTGCCTTTATTACAGATTAGGGAATGGGGGTACCAAGTCTTTTGAAAAATTCCTCGATTTTAGGAATTCACATACCACTTTAAAGTCATTTGTGCAGGTGGCTTTAGCTCCCACCCATTTGTACACGTAGTCCACCGCTAAAAGTATGTAAACATTACCAAATGATGTTGAAAATGGTCCCATGAACTCAATACCCCATACATAAAATATTTCATAGATATGGATCAGAGTAAGTGGCTTTTGGTCCATATGACCAAGGTTATTAGTTTTCTAACAATTAGGAAAAGTCTTGGTGAACATGTATGAATTATGAAAAATAGTTGGCTAGTAAAACCAACTCTTAAGAACTTTCCTAGTTGTTCTATGAGGACTGAAAAGCCTACCACAAGCATAAGTTTGGCAGAATGCCAAGATGGAGTTACTCTTAATGTGAGAAACACAATGCTTAATAACCTGGTCAGAGTAGGATTCTCATAAGTATTGGTCATCTCATACATAATATTTAGCATCACTCTTAACTTTGTTCTTTTAAGATTTAGAGAGGTGAGGGGAAAGTTTGCCAGATGTGATGTAGTTCACCAAGTCTACATACTAGGAAAGATCTTCAATAATAGCGTAGATGGGCTTGTTAGGGAAGTCACCCTTAAGAGGGATAGAATGTTCACCATTCTCAATCTTGCTGAGATGGTCCGCGACTAGATTCTCTTCACCACTTTTATATTTAATTGGGATGTCAAACTCATGTTGTTGGAGTATCCATCAAATGAGCCTAGGTTTAACATCCTTTTTAGCTCATAAGGTACTTGAAGGCTGCATGATGAGAGTATATAATCACCTCGGTACCAAGAAGATAAGGTTGAAACTTCTCAAGTATGAAGATAACGACTAGGAGTTCTTTCTCATAAGTAGTGTAGTTCATCTAAGCACTATCTAGAGTACGAAAAGCATAGTAAATTCTCTCCTAACTCTTTGTTTAAAAATTGCACCCTCTATATGATTGGTAGCATCATACATAATCTAAACTAGAAGCTCACAATTGGGGTCTTGAAGGGTGTATACAATGGTGTACCATAGGGGAAAAAGGTCTGGTACTTCTGGTTTTTAGGCTCATAACTGAGGTTCAGGTTATTCCTCGTTGTTGCATGATTATAAGTGTTACTGAATTGGGCTCTAGGTGGCATCTGGAATTGATTACCCTAGCAATGGCTTGTTGATTGTCCTCAAAGATAGTAAGACATACATCAGTCGCATAACTTGTGGTTGCACAAAAGCCACAAGCTTGGACTTGCACTTTACTTTAGGTGAGGAGATACTCTATCATGGAGGTTGGTTGGTCAATTTTATGGTAAGTAGAATTTGAAACTACTCTTGCGGTGAGATTTCGGTACGCAGTATCGTCAAGATCTCTATAATGGTGTGATTGTTATGCCATGTCATCATATAATTGCTTCATCTGAGCTAGTGTCTTATCTCGAATAGGACCTCCACACATGTTGTCAATCATGCGTCTCTTTATGGGCATCATGCCAACATAGAAGAAATGGACTTGGCCTTCTCACTCTGGCCATGTTGTGGGCAAATGGTCCTAAATCACTTAAAGCGATCCTAATTTGCACCAAATGATTCTCCCGCTTTTGTTTTGATACAACATATGTCCTTGATGAGTTGATCATCTTTTTTCATAGGAAAATAATCGTTTAAAAACTCATTTGTCAGCTCGTTCAAGGAGTTAACATAACCAAGTGGAAGATAGAAAAGCCATTCCCTGGCTTTGTCTTTAAGAAAAAATAAAAAATACCTAAGCTTAATCATGTCCTCATCCACTAAGGATTTCATGGTCTTGCAGTTAGTTTTAAATTATTTAAAAAAAGTAATTGGTTCTTCGTTCTCTTTTCCATTAAAGAAAGTAGGAGATGGTTAAGACCATAACTCATTCTCTAGCATTCTCTGGATAATTGATGCAGAGGAGCTATTGTGCCAAAAGATCTTGAACTTATTGATTGGTGTGCCCCATTGTGACTTGTTGATTTTCAGGTTGCACCATGTCTAGAGGATTTTTGCCTTATAGTTTCTTAAGCTGGGGGTCCTCTATTCAACGAACCAATCGATTTTGATTGAGTGAGTTTAGGGATCATAAAACTAAGAAAAAAACTAAAATATACTAGAATAAAGAACTAGGTCCTCAGCATCGGTGCCGAAATTTGTTCATGTGTCGTTCGTGCCAAGTTTAACATGTACTCAAGTTATCAATCCCATAAAGGTGCAGTAGTGGTAAATATGGGGTTGAATCAACATGACTTAGATTTTACTAAGAGTTAACTAAAAAGGGAAACTCGGGGGTTTTAAGTGGTTTTTGAGAAAACCATTAATTAACTAATTAAATTACTTAGAAATCAAAACTTGCAAATATTAATTCAATTTGAGAATATACCTAGGTATATGGTTTCACAAATCAAAACGAAAGTTTAATAACATATCATGGTATTCAATCTTTTCCAAAAGATTATTAATTCAATTCCTCCTATTGATATGGGAAATCGACATCTGCCAAAAATCGTTAATTCCCCCAGTCTCGATGGCTAGGACTTCTGCCACTGATTACTTCCGTTGTCAACACATAACCTTAAACATCTACCAGTCAGGTTTAATGCATCAACCGCATAAAGTTCAATTAAAATACTAATCCTAGATTATCGGATCACATCTGCTTACGTTTTAACTAAGATTTATTTGTCTTACACTCAAGAGCCAAAAGGGTTTGATAACAAACGAGTGAGTGATCGTCGCTTGTATCATTCCAATCGAAAAGTTACTAATAGGATTGTCCCGATTAACTATAGGTCCTCCACCTAAAAGCATGCATTAGTCAACATACATACCCTAAGTTTGTAACTTAATCATGAAATTAATGACAAACAAAATAGAATGAATTAAAATAAATCAAGTTATAAATGATAGATCTCACATGACACCGCTATAAACCATAGATCTAAACTTTTTTCGCCTCCAATCTAGGCTAAGATTTCTTAGCCATACATCATCTTAACAAACTCCATTAAAAATAATAAAAGAAAATAGAGATTTATTGGTCGAGATAGGAGAGGTTCCTAAACTAAACCCTAAAGTCTATATAAATAAAACCCATCAATTTAGCTTGTAGAAGATAGAGAAAGTGGATTTTGTGGGTTAAGTGGTGTCGCATCCTCTAAGGAAAATTTGATGGTTATGGTTGATTTGTTGTTGGAGTCTCGGATACGTAGCAACACCTCATTGGTTATTCTGCTGTGACTTTACGATGTGGCAGACTCAAATTTGTTAAAAGTTGTTGTGTTGAAGTGGTGGACCATCTAAAAAGTAATGTCGGATGCAAATGGTGGGAACAGGTGCTTAAAATAGTTGTGTGACTTAGTGGGAGTTATTGCAGTTCATATCTTGAGGAAGATCAACACATCTATGATGAGGAGAAAACTCACTGAAGACTTACTAAAACATCTGAGAGACGGTGCAGTTTATATCTCGAGGTAGATCAAATCCATTTACTTCTCATATTTCCTTATCTGGTGTGAATCTCGAGGCTTGATCAATGGCTACTAGAGTGTTGTGTGGCTAATATGTATATCCTAGTTGCGTCACTCAACTACTACCCCTTTCTTCATTAACTCTACAGTGTTTGTTTCGAAGCAAATCTTATGGTTGCTGAATCACACTGCAAGAATGACTTATACTTAGTTTTTAGAATTTTCTTGACTAGTGCAACACCATACTTCTTCTAAACCACTATAGTATAAAGACCGACCAATATCGGTCCCACCAAACTATCTTGAAATTGTTGGACTAAGTGGTTAGTCACTCACATTCCGACCGAGATTTTGATGGAAACAAACAAGGTGAAAATGTACTAATAAACATCTAGTGTATTTCAGTTTGTGTTAAAGGATGCAAAACAACATATCAAGGGTACTCAAGAAATACAAGTTCAAGACTCGGCATAAATGAAGAAATGAAGAAGAAAGTTCAAGCCGCAATTTGTAATTTCAATGTAAGGTATACAAATTCATTCACGCAAGCCAAATGCATTAGTCCATGCATATCATGTTTCATAAACCGTTTTTCAAAGTTATAAGTTTAATTCAAAGTTTCAAAGTGGAATTTAAACACATAACTAGGTCCATGAGTTTAAACAATGTGAAAACTTTGTGTGGATGGTCATTTGCATATTAGAGTTCATTATAAATGTTTTCGAAAAAGAAAAACTCGTTTTTGAAAGGTATTCAAAAATAAAACAAGAAATTTGCGTAAAAGCCCCTAATACATTATGAAATCGTGAATTTCCGTTTTCGGGATTTGTAAAAATATCCGGACCACCCAATTAGGCTTAATGACTCATAATAAACGTGTATAACATGTTATATAAGGGTTGGTTAGGTCCCTGACGAGTTTAAGGGTCGCTAACACAAAGGGACAAAATAATTATTTTGAGGTCCTCTGCAGCTAGCGCGCTAATGATTTCATTAGCGCGCTAAGTCCAAAGTGTTAGCGCGCTATGCCTCAAAGATAGCGCGCTAATTGCATATCTCGATGCTTTTTTTAAAAGCTGGAAAACACACTTTAATTTGAATTCTTGATCTATTTTGGACCCTTGGATCCCTAGAACGGTCATAAACTGTCAAGATGGAATACCTAACATTATAAAACCACCAAGAACATGGTTTTGAAAAGAAGAAGAAAGAAACACACTCAAAAACTCAAAAATCTACAAAGAGAAGAACTTTGATTTTTGAAGAAGCAAAAGGAGATCTTTGTGGTCGTTTCTTTAGCTCACTAATCCAAAGACATTTGAGGCTTTCAAAGGAGTTCAAGAATCACTCCAGCTGATCTCTTTTGTTACTCTCTTGTTTGTAAGAAAGTCCTAGATCTAAAATCTTGCTTGTGCTTAATCTACATATTTTGTGTATTTGATTTGAAGATCATTTTGTTGTGTGTTTGAACACCTTCTTCTCTCGGTTTAGCACTTAAATTTATATTATCAAACTCGAGATTGGTTTGAACAAAAGTTTTGCACTTAAACTTGATTTTTGTTAAACTATTGTTCTTAGACTTGAAATCGGTTTTCTACAAATATAATAAGTTTTTGAAACGATTTCAGATTTGGAATTTGCAACAACATCGGTGACATATTTGCATATTCCATTTATACTCACACTTGCATGCATAAGAGTTGTTAGGCTCTAGGTGGCTTGCTAGTGTTTGAATTTGATACCACTTTTGTTGTAAAGTGTATATCTTTATTTTCCAGCAAAATTATTGTATTTGAATGATTGTAAGACTTAGTGGAATCTAAGTCGAAAGGAAAAATCCTAGTTGAGGCTAGGTGGGAAAAATCCTAGTTGAGGCTAGGTGGGAAAATCCTAGTTGCGGCTAGGTGGGAAAATCCTAGTTGAGGCTAGGTGGGAAGTCCTAATTGTAATTAGGCATTCTAGGCTTGTATGCTTAGGTTGTAACACTTATTTGAAATATAAGTGGGGGTTAAAATCCTAACCGGGGAGGTTAGGTAGTGGACGTAGATCGTTGGATCGAACCACTATAAATCGTGTGTCACTTTCTATCGCTTTCATTCCATTCACTTGCATAGCATATATATATATTCATTGATAGTGTACGCATTATAGTTGTAATTTGAGCATAAAGTTTTAAAAGGGCAATAACTACTCTAACCCAATTCACCCCCTCTCTGGGTGACCTTCAATTGGTATCGAGAGGGTTATTGCTCAAAGTATTACTAACGTATCTTTGAGTGTTCTTTTTGTGCAAGGATGCAAACCTTAGATCCGGCTCGCTTTCGGGAAGGCAACTCTTCGAGTAGGCCTCCGTATTTTGATGGAACTAACTATGCTCATTGGAAAGTGAGAATGAAATTCTACATTAGAGCACAAAATAGATTCTTATGGGATGCAATTGAAAGTGGCTACACTCCACCGGATAAGCCCTTGGAAGAGTACACCGCCGAGGAGATAAAGATTGAGCTCTCAAATGATCAAGCCATGAATCACTTGTTTTGTGCGCTAAGTGAAAATGAATTTAACCGAGTAAGTGCTTGTCAAACGGCTAAGGAAGTATGGGAGAAGCTTGGGGTACACTATGAAGGTACCATGCAAGTGAAGAAGACCAAGTTAAGAATTCTTGAGGAGCACTATGAAACTTTCCGAGTTGGGTCCGATGAAGACATAGCCACCGCCATCACTCGATTCACTAAACTATTGAATGAGATCAAGAATCTTGGAAAGAATTATGATCAAGAAACCTCGGTATATAATTCCTTAGAGGCTTGCCTAAGGAATGGGATGCCAAGAAGTATGCTATCCAATCGGCACAAAATCTTGGAGATTACACATTTGATGCATTGTGTGGAGAGCTAACAGTCCATGAATTTGAGCTTAAAGACCGAGCAAGATTGGAAGCATTAAGTGGAGGTACTAAGAGTTCAAGAAAAGATATCGCCTTGAAGGCAAATAGCTCCCCTAGTGCATCGGTAGAGATCATTGAAAATGAAAAATCATGTGATGACAATGATCTTGAGGAGGAAGTAGCTATGCTCTCAAGAAAGCTCAACAGGGCCATGTACAAGCGAGACAAGTATAAGAAGAAGTTTCGAAGTGGAAGCAAGGGAGGAAACTCAAATGAAACCATATGCTTCGGTTGCGGCAAACCGGGTCACATCAAGGCGGATTGCAAATCCAAGAAGGTGTTTGACAATAAGAAAGGAAAGAAGAGTTTCAAAGAAACTTGGGATGACTCATCATCATCAAGTTCGGAATCCGAATCGGAAAGTGAGAAGGCAATACTTTGTCTCATGGCACAAGGCGAGGTAAATTCAAACTTTTTTAACTTTGATAATGTTGATGATTTGGATGATGTTCCAAATCTTGATGAGCTTAGGAAAGAGTTGGAAAAGGAGGTCAAAAAGACCAAACAACTCAAAAAGAGCTTGACCATTGCAATTAGTGAAATAGAGTCACAAAATGAGACCATTAATGATCTCCAAAGTGACTTAAATGAAGTCATAGAGGAGAGAGATGCTTTAGTCAAGGAAGTAGAGGACTTGACTAGCACGGTGCATAAGTTTACAAATGGTAAAGAAATGTTTGACATGATGTTGGGAGCACAACGACGTGCACTCAACAAAAGAGGCATAGGCTATGGAGCAAACTTGTTAAGTTACAAGAAATTGCTAAATGATGATCGTAGATGCTCTAAATGCAACAAGACTCATGTGGTCGGGAAATGTGCATTACAAAAGGCCAAAGTGGGTAGACTAGCATGGGTAGTTAAAAATGTTTACTACACTAACATTCTCGGACCCAAAGGTGTTTGGGTACCGAAATCTAGTGTGTTTCCCATTGTGTAGGATGCGAGGAAGGGCACCCCATGGTACTTGGATAGTGGGTGCTCAAGACACATGACCGGAGATGCACATCAATTTATTGAACTAAAGCGGCATGATGATGGAAATGTTACATTTGGAGACAACAACAAAGAAAGAGTTATTGGTCTCGGAACCGTCGGTAACAATTCACTTTCCATTTCTAACGTTTATCTTGTTGATGGATTGAAATATAATTTGCTCAATTAGTCAATTGTGTGACAAAGGATTTCATGTTATGTTTGAATCATCGAAATGCCTTGTTAGGAATGAGAAGCATGAAACCTTATTTATTGCATATAGAGATAAAAATGTTCATGCCATTAACTTTGATGAGATGAATATGCAAAATGTCTCATGTTTGAGTGCACAAAGTGAATGTGATGCATGGTTGTGGCACCGTAGATTAGGACATACTTGCCTAGAGAACAATTTTCTAAAATTCGGCGTGAGTTAGGCATGTTTCGAGAATCGGACCTTCTACATATGTTTTAGCTATTCCAAACCTTTTTATATGGTGTTAGTGAAGTGTCCAAGAAGTTTGAGGAGAATCGGAGTTATATTGCAAAAGTCAAAAATTTTTGTCCAAAAAATTCCAGAGAGGAATTAGCGCGCTAATAGCGAAAATTAGCGCGCTAATGAGGCACTGACCTAAAAATTCCAGAGGCAAATTAGCACGCTAATAATGCCAATTAGCGCGCTAATGGCGTCCGGCCAGGGTTTCTAAAATCACTCTTACCATCAAAAATTCACAAATCTTTCACATTTCTTCCTCTCCTCTTGGCGATTCTTCTTCGTGTGACGTCTCCACCGTGATCTCCACTCCTATAAGGTGATAATCCTTTCTCTTCTTTGTCAATTTCTTCATTTTTACTTCTAAAATGTCGACTCGTCGCACTTCCAACCGTCCGGTTGCCCCCACCTCATCTCGTCCTACCCAAGCCACATCCTCTCGTCGTCCTTCTAGCCGACGTGCTGCTCCATCCTCATCATCTAGTGATCAATCCACCGTCCCTACTCCGGCAAACGTCCCACGACGTGAGAGTCGTGCCAAAGCCGTTCATGAATCCCCATCGGTTCTAGAGTCAGTGGCTCCACGGCTAACGGATGCCAAAATCCTAAGGCCGGCCATTGTTGATGTCGAATTCTTTGATAAGGCTCATCTCCCAATTCGGGAAATTCTTGATGCGGCAGGTTGGACCAATTTTTGTTCTCACAAGGCTAATTACAATCCACCCTTGGTTCGAGTTTTCTATTCCAATCTTGAAACCTCAAATCACTTTGTACTCCGTTCATCTGTTGGTAGCCGATCCATTGAGATTACACTGAAAATCTCGCTCAACGGCTTCAACTTCCATTGCACCCTCCTACGACTACGTTGCCAGTGTGCAAATTTCTTAGTTGGCCTTTTGATCGTCTTGAGGTTCTAAATTCCTTCCTTCGGTCTAATCGGACTTTGACCGTTTATCCAACTGGTATAACCGAGACCGATTTTAAACTCGTCCCTCACCTTCTCCATAAGGTACTTCATAAGGTCATTCTTCCACGAGGTGGTAGCAAGAACTACGTCACTCTTCTTGACATGTTTATTCTGGGGCATTTACTTTGTATGATCCCTCTCGCCTTGCCTCATATCATCATTGGCTATATGACGAGTACATGTAGCTCGGGTCGTCATCTTCCTTATGCTCATATTATCACATCCTACTTGAGTCCGCCCAAGTAGATCTTGCACTAGGCGGTCGTCCACTTATCGTATGTGACACCATTGACATGGCTACGGTGAAAGCCATGAAATATCGCTATATTCGTGATAGGCAAGTGGACCCGGAAGATGCCATTCCGTATGGTCAATTTTACGGCGGTTATGAGTCTCCTCTCCTCGCGGACTCTCCTGCGGCTCCTTTTGTTGCGCCGCACTACTTGGAGTACAAATGCCAACTTGGCGATGATGACCACGCCGATGAAGAGGGAACCGCCACCATGATGATCATGAAGGTGATAATGAAGGAGCTCAAGACTTTACAGCTCCGGCAAAGAAGAAGACGATGAATCAAGACAAACTACGCTTCCTTCTACATTCGGCGGCTTTTCACCTCCACCGAATATGTCACCTTCATCGGCATATGTATCGGCACAACTGGGACACCTGCATGCCTATATGACTCAATCCTTCAATGCTGTCGAGAAGACTCTCCGGAATCAGAATGATCGGCTTCGTCACATTGAGAGTCAACTGCTCCCAGCTCGGCCCGCGCGCGATGATCACGCTTCTAGTTCTGCCCATCCACCACCATCTTCTCGAAGGAGCGTCTAGATATACCCTAGATGAGCATTAGGCTCCCACATGTTAGTCTTAGGTGTTTTGATTCTTCAACTCATGTTAAGCCACAACTATGTTCTCATTGCTTTATGCTATCTATATCATGAATTTTTTTTTGCGTATCTCTGAGTTTTCTATATGGATATTTCTTGCTTCACTATGTTTTATCGTCTATGCATTTGTATCGCTACCGTCTATTGTTTCTTGATATGCATCAAGTGAGGGGGAGCGTATATTTCTCTCATCTTGTTTCTATTGTGTTTATTTATGGGGATGCTTGGCCCCACTTTTTGATGGTATCAAACGGGGGAGAAAAATGTGGTTGAACTTGAAAAGGTTGATGTGTTTTGAACTTGCATATATGAAATATAAAATCATGAATGCGATATACATTTAGATTATGTTTTACACCTTTAAAGTTCACATTGTTTGTTATCATCAAAAAGGGGGAGATTGTTGGACTAAGTGGTTAGTCACTCACATTCCGACCGAGATTTTGATGGAAACAAACAAGGTGAAAATGTACTAATAAACATCTAGTGTATTTCAGTTTGTGTTAAAGGATGCAAAACAACATATCAAGGGTACTCAAGAAATACAAGTTCAAGACTCGGCATAAATGAAGAAATGAAGAAGAAAGTTCAAGCCGCAATTTGTAATTTCAATGTAAGGTATACAAATTCATTCACGCAAGCCAAATGCATTAGTCCATGCATATCATGTTTCATAAACCGTTTTTCAAAGTTATAAGTTTAATTCAAAGTTTCAAAGTGGAATTTAAACACATAACTAGGTCCATGAGTTTAAACAATGTGAAAACTTTGTGTGGATGGTCATTTGCATATTAGAGTTCATTATAAATGTTTTCGAAAAAGAAAAACTCGTTTTTGAAAGGTATTCAAAAATAAAACAGTAAATTTGCAGAAAAGCCCCTAATACATTATGAAATCGTGAATTTCCGTTTTCGGGATTTGTAAAAATATCCGGACCACCCAATTAGGCTTAATGACTCATAATAAACGTGTATAACATGTTATATAAGGGTTGGTTAGGTCCCGGACGAGTTTAAGGGTCGCTAACACAAAGGGACAAAATAATTATTTTGAGGTCCCTGCAGTTAGCGCGCTAATGATTTCATTAGCGCGCTAAGTCCAGTGTTAGCGCGCTATGCCTCAGTATTAGCGCGCTAATTGCATATCTGACAGCTTTTTTTAAAAGCTGGAAAACACACTTTAATTTGAATTCTTGATCTATTTTGGACCCTTGGATCCCTAGAACGGTCATAAACTGTCAAGATGGAATACCTAACATTATAAAACCACCAAGAACATGGTTTTGAAAAGAAGAAGAAAGAAACACACTCAAAAACTCAAAAATCTACAAAGAGAAGAACTTTGATTTTTGAAGAAGCAAAAGGAGATCTTTGTGGCTGTTCTTTAGCTCACTAATCCAGCACATTTGAGGCTTTCAAAGGAGTTCAAGAATCACTCCAGAGCTGATCTCTTTTGTTACTCTCTTGTTTGTAAGAAAGTCCTAGATCTAAAATCTTGCTTGTGCTTAATCTACATATTTTGTGTATTTGATTTGAAGATCATTTTGTTGTGTGTTTGAACACCTTCTTCTCTGGGTTTAGCACTTAAATTTATATTATCAAACTCTGAGATTGGTTTGAACAAAAGTTTTGCACTTAAACTTGATTTTTGTTAAACTATTGTTCTTAGACTTGAAATCGGTTTTCTACAAATATAATAAGTTTTTGAAACGATTTCAGATTTGGAATTTGCAACAACATCAGTGACATATTTGCATATTCCATTTATACTCACACTTGCATGCATAAGAGTTGTTAGGCTCTAGGTGGCTTGCTAGTGTTTGAATTTGATACCACTTTTGTTGTAAAGTGTATATCTTTATTTTCCAGCAAAATTATTGTATTTGAATGATTGTAAGACTTAGTGGAATCTAAGTCGAAAGGAAAAATCCTAGTTGAGGCTAGGTGGGAAAAATCCTAGTTGAGGCTAGGTGGGAAAATCCTAGTTGCGGCTAGGTGGGAAAATCCTAGTTGAGGCTAGGTGGGAAGTCCTAATTGTAATTAGGCATTCTAGGCTTGTATGCTTAGGTTGTAACACTTATTTGAAATATAAGTGGGGGTTAAAATCCTAACCGGGGAGGTTAGGTAGTGGACGTAGATCGTTGGATCGAACCACTATAAATCGTGTGTCACTTTCTATCGCTTTCATTCCATTCACTTGCATAGCATATATATATATATATTCATTGATAGTGTACGCATTATAGTTGTAATTTGAGCATAAAGTTTTAAAAGGGCAATAACTACTCGGTAACCCAATTCACCCCCCCTCTTGGGTGACCTTCAGAAATGCGTGTGAGCTTGCTTTTCAATGCTAAATACTAAGAACACTTCAAAAGACCCCGAATTTTTTTCTATTTCACCAAATTTCCACTTAAACAATAAAAATATAAATAAAAGAGAATTGATTAATAATAATAGCTTTTAAGATCTTAAAACGTATAAAATAAACACCTTAATTTGTTAATATTAATAACTTATTATAAGTCAATGCTCTAATGATTGAAATTATGAACTAGTAAGTTACAGACGATTCTAGAGAGTACATCGTATATTGATTCAAAAGTATATTACTACGTCATGTGCTTAGACAATAGCAAACTTTAGAAGCCCTAGTTATTTCAAGTTTGGAGTTAATGATAGATTCTTGTTTTAGACAGTGAAGATATAAATTGAATCAAAGAGATATGCACATATCTTTTAGGTCTGTTTGACTTATTATCTTTTTCAATTAAAAGTATTGAAAGAGGATAGTACATATATGGCTTAATATATTTGAACAAATGATTATACTTCTATAATAGTTTTATGAAAAACTAGAGATATTAATTGAACAGAGATGGAAAAGAGATAACATATTTACTTGTATGTTATACAAGTCAAAGTTATACCGTAAGAGTACAAGTAATAAATAAGTTAATATCTCTATTTAGATACTTATATCTACTTAATTAAGAAAGATATTTTTATACAAGTAACAAGAAAAGTTTGGTGACAATAAATGATTGAGACATGAGATTATATGGATCTCGGGTAATATGAAAGTAATACAAAAATTTTAAAAATTATAAAGACAATTTGAATGATTTGTTGGTAGCTAAAGAAAAAAATGAGTTATTTGTGAAGCTATGAGTATATATAATTTTACCATTTTTAGCGAAGTTGATAACTTTCTTAATAGTTGAATAAAGAATAGTTTCACTTGATCTGAATGTTTTTTATGAGAGTTTCGAGTAATGAGTAGTTTCTTGGAAATGAAAAGTAATAGAAGAGGATCATTAGAAACATGTTCTTCTAGGAAGATGTTATTACAGCTACCTAAGAAATACAAATTTTCCATAGAAATCTAAAAATAATTGAATTGGCTAATGAGTAATAGTTGATAATTTCTTCTTAATCCGCAAATTTAAATGATGATGTGAGTAGACATTTAGAGAATGAGTGAGAGTGCACTATGTTTCAGGTTTAATTTTTTGATCGGATTGAAACTTGAGATTTCTTATCATGAGATGATAGATGTGATTCGAGATCTCTAGTCACGAGATGACTTGTATAATTCCATATTTTTGTTAAGAAATACAAGAATGGTGATAGATAACATAAGCACATGACTCTACTTTAGTATTTAATGTTGTTCTCATATATTTTTTACATCGATTAATATCTTAAGAATTAACCAATCGACGGTTCTAAAGAAAAGATAATGTACAATAGAGAAACAAACACTATTATGAGTACCGAAGTTTGGTGGATAGGCAAAGAATTATTAACTTGATGTGAAACAATTCTTTTGTTAAGTTTGAGCAAGATAGGCTACATTTTTCAAGGTATTGACTATTCAACGAGATTTAAAGGAATGAAACAAAGGCATTTATGATTTATGTTCCACATGTTGAATACATGTTTCATCATAAATTCAAAACTTTTAGGAAATGCAGGGAAATTGTTATAAGTTTTTTCGCTGAATCAAAGAATAAGAGATCATGAGTTGAACTTCTCGAGATCTCTACTGATAAGGACCATAATAGGTTTACGAAAATTCAATAATTAGAAAGTGTTTTCTAGTATATTTTAGAGTAATTTTAAATGTAAAAAGCTATATTACATTAAGGTTTCTCTGGTTTTTGTGATTTCAGGTTATGATTAGTTAGAATATGTGAAGAAATGGAAGAAAGGGGAAAGAAAATGAAGGATTTAATCAAGTGGAAGAAACGCACAAGGAATCACCAACGAATCAAAAAATTAACCATAAAGCACTACTAGTGATTTGACTACGATTCACAGTTTGAAAATGAATCGCTAGATAAATTGGTGAAGCACCGAGATACATTTCCAACAATTTTCCCCGTACGTTTTAGAATCAGTCGTGAATTGATGGAGTCTATTTTGATAATATTAGATAACTACGAGATGTTTGAGTCAGTTTGAGATATGTACTACCTAGAATACTAAATATATGAGCCTAGGGGTTTGACATCAATAGCCCGTGAGTACCTAGATCAATATTTCATTGCTCTTGGAGCCATATTTATTGGTTTTTATTAAGATTTATATTTCATTGCTTTTGGAGACGATTTAAAGATTCAAAGTATTTTATCAAAGGTATTTATTTATGTCTTTTATTTACTTTATTGTGATCTTTATTATGAATATAAGTGAGTAGTTTATTAATCTAAAAAAAGCTCGAACATGATCTTGATCCTTTTTGTGATGTAGTGATACTAGAGGTTGATTTGTACTTAATGCTTCAAACTAATAGTATTCTTTGATTCATAGATCTAATAGATTATAATTTGCGGATTATAATCATGAAGCTTTCTACTACATGCATAGTATAGAATATGTGTTGCTATATTTTGATTCAATATCTAGTTTAAAGTAGTTACTATGATTGTTTAAAGAGGTCTTTTACGATTTAGATGTACTAGGTGGATTGAGATATAAGTTTAATTGTAAAGTGGCTTTCTTAAGATATTAGGCCTAGTAGTTTGAAATTTTCACAATACTTAATGCTATTTTATTGCCCAAAATTATTTTCTTTGAGCTTTCAAAGATTAATTCAGCAAAATAAGAATATGGCTTTTCCACTGATATAAGAAGAACTGATGGTTTGCTAAGGACTATCTACTTACTTATGATTTGAGTTTAATGATCTAGATTACTTTATAAATAGATTAAAGCATGCATATGACTATGATTTGAGTAGTATGTTTGCATACAAAATGGATTAATGTTTCACTATTCTAGATGTTTGTTTAGATGTTTATATTCTACTCAATTAAATTGATTTGAATTTAATGAATTTCTATTGTTTTAATTAAGTTAAGTTAATTTGTTTAATTAATTATTATAGTTTTATTTAATGATTTTTATTCTCGTTTCAATTAAATTAATTAAATTAAAGTAAAAAATAAAAATACCTTGGAAAACCTTTTTCCTAAAGAAATTTACTAAACCCTTGTGGAGACAATCTTACTTATCACTCCTACAAATAATATGGATATATTGGAAACTTATTGTAGATGCTCGACATGTGTCAATTTTTGGCACCATTGATAGGGACTTTTACATAATTTCTTAGGACTTTTAAACATTGTACGGTTAACCCACTTCGTCATTCTAATTCCACAGGACCTTTACATCCTTTTGATCCTAAGGTACATAGAACTTTCAATCTTAATTTAGGACAACAAAAATAATGTAAGGAACACCAAGCTACCACAATAGAAGGTAATAAAAACCTTAATAATATCAATAATAATACTGACAATAGATAACGTACTTTTAGGCGAGTCATTCAAAATATATGTCCCTTGTGTATTGCAAATCCTGAGGGATTTCCTGAATTTGAACTAAGATCTGGATTCATTAGTGCTCTACCTAACTTCTATGGTAAAGATAATGAAGGCCCTCAGAAGTTTATTAGGGAATACCAACACAAGTCAATGTGATGAAACCTAAAGACGATATGTTAGAAAAAGATGTCAAACTTAAAGCTTTTCCTTTTGCATTAAAGATTAAACATAAGATTGGTTGTTTTATCTTCCTCAAGATTCAATAACCACATGATCTCAAATGTTATAAGCTTTTCTAGATCAATATATGTGTGCAAGAAAGATTAGTACCTAGAGAAGGAAAATCACAAACGTTTAAATGAAAGATGTTGAAAACTTTAATGAATTTCAGATAGATTTCAAAGATTGATTTCATCTTGTCCACGATATGGATATGCACAAAGAGCTTTATTAGAATACTTTTATGAAGGACTTAATCTTTTTGAACAATGACTATTTGATATTGTTTGTGGTGGATCATTATTCGATGTCATACCAACTATAGCTAAAGAAGTTATAAATCAAATGGCAAAACAATCTAAGCAATATGGTGAAATGACTGACATATCAAGAGAGAGACTCGATGAAGTTAATAATAAAAGAAGTAATACAGTTGATGAAAAAGTTGATCAATTATCTAGCATGTTCAAGCTACTATTAAAAGATAGATAAAACAAAGTAGAACCTTGCGTATTTTGTAATGAAGTTACACATCCTACGGATGCGTGTCCTACTTTACATGAAGATAACACTAAAGAAGCCAATATAGTTATGAACAAATGTTTTGGTCCTCCAAAAAATCAATATAATAGCAATAGTCTAGAAAACCAAATTCCAATCTTAACTATAGTCTACAAAATGAAAATTATGCCACTTATAGACAAAAAACACAAATAAAATCTACACCAATTCAACAACCTCGACAAATATTTCAACCTATACAACCAAATTTAGAACAAATATTACATAATATTATGACTCTAAGTCATCAAAATTTTTTGCAAACTTCTTAAAATCAAATTGAAATTGATACGTTATTAATGAATTGAAGAATCAGTTAAGTTAGATGAACCTGCAAATTAATACCTTAAGTTATCAAACTTAAAGATCTACTTAAATTACTAATCAAGCATAAGTCAATGCCTTATTTGGTGATAATGAAAGAGAAACACATTCTCCGAAAAAGATACATAAGAGGGGTAAAAAGAATGTACTAAAATAAATAGAAGAAACATAAGAATATGAATAAGAAGAAGAAAAAGAAGAAAAAGAAATGATGGTCAATGTCATTCCCACTATAGAATGTATAGCTAAACAATCAAAATGTATACCTTTCCCAAAAAATTATACTCTTAGTATTTAGCTAGAGTTGAATCTTATGAAAAACCATTACAAACTTCAGAAGTAATTAATCAAAAGAATGATGATAATATTCCTTATAAATTGAATGAAGATATGAATTATATTTCTCCCGTCCCATAACGATTAGCGGATGCTAGGAAGGAAGAAATTGAATAAGTCATTTCTAAATTGTTTAAGAAAATATAAATCAATAAACCTTTAGTGGAATCAATTATGCAACTCTCAAATTTGATGAAGTTTCTAAAGAATTCTCTAAACCTAAAAAAAAATTCTTAAAAGAATCTAAAGCAAATTTAAGGCAAAAAGTGTCATCCTTAACAAAGAAAAATAAGATGTAAATGAAATGTTGTGACCCGAGAATGTCTGTTATACCTATTACAATAGGAACCTCTTCTATTGATCTTGCTACGTGTGATCTCGAAGCATCAATACCATTATGTCACTTAAACTATATGAATCATTGAAAATATGATTGTTGACTCCTATTAATCTTTAGCCAACAATACAATTATTAAACCGTATGGATTATTAGAAGATATTCAAGTAAAAGTGAATGACTTAGTATTTCCAGCTGACTTTAATGTCATGGAAATGGGAGATTCAATATCACCTAACCCTCTACCTATACTATTAGGTAGACCATTTCTTAAAATATCTAAAACTAAATCATATGTTTTTAAAAGAACGATGTCTATGGAATTTGAAAACAAAATTGTTATGTTCAAAATTAACAACAAACAAAATTATGATGAATAAAACGAACTATTTGATAACGATATTAATGAAAGTGGTTTTTTAGAATTAGTCTATTAGGATAAACTTAATGCTGAAATTTATGCGATTAATGCGGCAATGAAAATTAAAAATGATGTTTCGAAGAAAGAACAAGTTGAAGATATTTCAAATGAAAAGAAAGTAACTCAAGAATGGAGAGTTAAGAAACATAGAACATGAAGAATATCAACAATGTAGTATCCATATCCCGATTAGGGCAATACTCGGCCCATAACCCTAATTAAGCCTGGTAATCAGCTAAACTTAACTAGAGCCAATAGCTTATCCATCTATACCTGATAAACTCAATTTGTATATTTGTATCGAATAAATAATTTAAAATATACGCAACAGAAAATTAAAACTTCTTCGATAATTAATAATATGCTGAAAAATAGAGTTTACCAAAAGTCAAAACCTCATTTATAAACCTCCCAACCCAATTTATATACAAAATAATATATCAAATTGTGTATATATTTACAAGGAGGTTCATTGCATCATAGAGAATATTATAAGGCTCTTAAATCTTCTCCTTGCCCTTCGCTAAAGCGCTAGGTTGTGAACTTGAAATATTAACTTTGGGGTGAGCGCTCCAACTTACACGGTAAGTAAGGATTCACAAAGCTATCAACATTTCATATAATAATCAAGAATATTATGCAATAACAATATGCATCAATGATTCAATATTAAGTAACAAGAATATGGAAAGCTTAAAATTCAATAAATAATGAATGCAAATCAACTGTCAATAACTCTTACACTGTGATTCCTATTTTATTTATAAAACTAGGGTCGATTATCATTTGATGTCATTAATGCAATTGCTAGACCAACACATTAGGCCGATGTGTTGTTTAGTCAATCCATTAATGCCTAATGGTTCTATTCGAAACCCTCTAGTGAATATGTGACCCACATAACCTATCAAACTGAGAAGGAGTTATGTATAGCGAGATCATCCTTATATCCTATACAACCTAGTCTCAGTTCCTGGAGTTACTCTCGTGGATCACATTAGACACCATTTGCCTTTAATTCAAAAATCATAGCATACATAGTCCCCCAATTCAATCCATCATCTACGTGAACTATATATACTAAGATAGCTAGACAACATTGATAAATAAGCAAATCCATACTTACCTTGGTTTAGGTTTCTTTTCCAAATTCCTTAACGTTTTGGTTCACTCACGCTTTCACGAGGATCCAACACCTATCACAAACCATTTGTGATCAATACAGGTCCAATGCCTTATATTTAGAACAATTAAATTAATCCCTAAGACCTTGAGAAATTCTAATCAAAACTCAGCTTATTTGTTGTTTTATAGGGTGGGAGCGCACTTCCTCAGTAGGTGAAGTGCGCTCCAGAAATTAAGTTCTTCCTTACTAATGAACGGAGTGCATTCCACTACTAGGTGGAGTGTGATCCACCTCATACTATTTCGATAGTAAACGGGGCAACACCGATTGTTCCATGCACAAATATAGAAAACAACAACAAACACTCCCAAAATTCATCGGGGAGGACCTCTAGTGAGGTAACAAACCATTTTCAGTCATCAAACAACATAATTTACAGATATATCATCAATATCATTGAATTGAACTTCAAAAAAATGAAAAATAAAACCAAAGTGATGATCTCCGGCTTTCCAGTTGATTAAGCTCCTCAATCTACACTGAATCCACTCCTCGATTGACTTTTCAAGATCGAAATCAAAACCCTTAACTCTCCTTCTATCTCTCAATCAAATTATTACATAATTTTGAAGAGTTTTAGTTTAAATATATGGAATTCCTCAAGATACACATCACGCTATCTCGATACTAATTGAATGATTGATGTGCTAACATGACACCCTTAAAATAACACACATGTTGACACCATCAACACTCACACTTATCACGAGGCGATCTGATGATCCATATAACTCAAACCAATCCAATCTTATGGTTTTCAATATATATATCAATATATATTTGATTTATATAAATATATATATGTATATCATGTATTTTCTTGTCAATAAATTCACCACAAATGCCTACAAGTATTCACGGGTATGACCATTCATTCCACGATCCCTCTTTGCACTTGGTGTACCGACTATTTATTGTTTATTTACTTATTTTAATTTTATAGTCTTGTATATAAATCCCATTTTAAATTATAGCCTATAAAATTCATTAAACATTTCAAACAAACACAACCTATCACGGAAACACAGCACAAGTTAATCGAGGTATGCCGGACTTGACCACTAGCCTAACTCGAGTTAATTAAGATTTGGTAGAGAAATGAAAACCGCTATCCAATTTAAAGTAATTTCGTCCTCAAAATTAAAGTAAATGTAAAATTACTTGTAGTTTCGAAGAGAAATGGAAACTACTCCTTCATATAGGATACCTGCTCCTAGGTTAGTTCCTCATTTTCGTGAAATTGTCATTTCAACTTAACCAAAGGAATATCTTCAATTCTCAGCCTTTGAATCTTATGATCAGGTATTATAATTGAATGCTCATCGTACGATAAGTCTTCCCGAAGATCAAGTTCATTCCAATCAATCCTTGATGTGAACTGATTCTGTCTTATGAAGAATAGACACATAAAAGACATTATAAACTCTGGCTAACTGAGGATGTAACTCCAACCCGTAAGCAACATGACTAATCCTTTCATGTACTCTGAACGTTCAAATGTACCTTGGAGCTTGCTTAGCTTACAACCGAAATCTGTAAAATCCCTACATAGGTGAGAATTTTAACTGGATAAAATTTTCCTTTGAAAACTTTAAAAACCTATTATGTTTATCGGCATATCTCTTCTGCCTTAACTGTGCTATAGTCAAACTGTGATGACCGCTTCTCAAATTAGAGCACCGCCGGGCTTGATCACGTTATTAAGCCATAATCTCACCATATAGGACCTAACAAGGAATTAGTTGGCTTTTCTAAAAACCTATTACTTATCAATTATTACAATATATTTTTTAAAATGATTATAAACATATACCTATCCTATATCCAATCATAAATCAGACTTAATTAAAATCTTGTTTACTTATAAATTTATTCAGCGGAAGTCTGAACTAACTAGTGAAAGCTTATAACATAATGCCTAACAATTGTGGAAAAACTAGGGAATAAAGGTCACATGCATATATATAATGAAATGATAATGTATAACATCATGTGTCTGGTCAAGGTACTACTCACTCAACCCATAATATATAACCACAAAAGTATATCATATACATATAAAATAATACATTATAAATCAAGCCAACAAAATAATATGTAGTAGTGCTCCATTAGCTCAGAGGTAGTCGTCGATCTTCACTTTGCCTGGTCTGCTACTCGATGAATCTACACCCACCGTCACAAACTAGAACGTGAGTACGAGAAAGGCTCTGTTTGGTAAGCACAAACTAGCTTATCAGCTAGTTTATTCGTTAAGCTGTGTTTGGTTTGTAGCTTATTTTAAAAATAATCTAGATGATAAGCTCCCAATTGAAATGCTACTCTTAGTAGCGTTTGAACGAAAATCCATCGTTTGGATTTTTTCTCGTGATTATACCCTTATTTTTACGGTATTAATAAATCAATGCCCTTGCAAATTAGTGGAAACAAAATACGCAAATACTTAAACAAACCGCGCGAATATTAGTACCTCGCGATTATACCCTTAATGAGTTAGCAGAGGTGAAACCAACATTTTAAGCTCTTCTAGGCTAGACCAACAATTATATAATGCGTTACTAAAACTTATTGAATTTAGAATTAACATATAGCTTAATATTATTAATGAAAAAAATAGTGATTAATAATTAACTAAATATTATAAAACAAAGAATTTCACTAAAATTAAAAATCATTACACATTAATTTCTTAATTATAGACAATCTTGTTAGATACTTATTACATATTAAATAAGTTTTAACAACATCGAATATAAAAAAAAATTTAGATGTTATAAAAATATTTTTTAATGTAGTGTTCGAGTGGTGGGCTTTCCTACATATTTTTTATTTTTTTTACTAATCTACTATTTTTTTAAGTTATAGAGAGACTTCTTTAGAAATGAAGAATATTCGCAATAACATTGCTTCTCAATTATGGATGATGCGTTAGGTATATGTATAGTTATCTAAGTCGTTTATTGTATTTTATTTACATGTGTTTATTTTTTGCGAATTCTTATAAATTAATATAGAGTTATTTTCATGTAAGCATTTATGGACACACATAATTTAGTTTTCTAAATAATATAAATTATTTTATGGTATTAATTTGTATTTTGTAAATAAAAAACAGAGTTATTTATAACAATTAATTATATGATTATATAATTAATATACTTAATTGTGTCATATGTTCTTTATTGTCATTTTACATTTATCAGCTAATCGATTAGCTATCATTCCAAACAATTTTTAGTTGATCAGCTAGATTATCAGCTTTCCGCTACCAGCTAGTAGATTATCAGCTATCAGCTAGATTATCAGCTATCAGTTAGTTTATCAGCTATCAGCTAGATTATCAGCTAGCCTTGCCACACAGAGCCAAAGTAGAAAGTGATACTGAAAGACATTTGTTCACATTCCTAATTATGCAACAAGTATCTAAAAGCATGATAGCAGCAACTATGCAGTAAAGAGAACATGCAAAGAGATACTTCAGCTAAACAACTTGAAATTGAGACATGGCTAAGTAGTACTGATCTAGCGCCAGTTGGCCGTGATCTTCATCACATCAGCCTTTCCGCTATATGAGGATGGAGATGAGCTCTCCATCAATGTGAAAGTCTGAGTAGTACTCTTGCCTATATAATGCTTTGCTGGTGCTAGTCACCTACAATATATACTAGCCAACAACCTCGGGTTTCATACTCCGTGTGCTACGCAAGTTATGCTTGCCAACAACCCCGAGACTGATTTCCTATATGCTGCCCAAAATAGTGGAGAGATCCTGATCACCATGGAAGTCGAGTGACACCATATGTCTAATGGACCTCTATAATAAAAAAACCATAGATACAAGAACCACTTTCATATTTCAAGAAACAACATGGTTTGAGAATTCAATAAAGCAATTGCATATCTAATGCACTTAGGAAATGGATTATAATACTATGTGACACCTACCTAATAGCATGCTATTTCACTTACCACATGTATTGACAATCAATAATGACATAGCACATGAATTGGATTCAATGAAACCATTTTATCAAAAATTCATACCATGAAAGCAACCTCATGTAATGAGAATGAACATACGGAGTACAAAGGCAATTTAGTCCAAATAACAGGAAATGAACATATGAATAGGAATGAAATGTAAATAAATATCTCAATCGATTTACTTACAATCCATGAAATTTCTTTTATGTTTTCATTGCATGTAGTGCACTAATGACCCTATGTAGCGCGCTACCTATCCTACAAAACTCGCTTTGTGTTGTAGAACTCAAAATTCTGCAAATAGAATTTTGATTTTTCTCCACACACAGGCTATGCTAATGCCTTGAACACCTCCATACACACTTCCCAAGTTCCAAGATATCATTACCAACATAAAATAGCAACACTTATAATCAAATACATGAATTCATTGAATTACGCTATGTTTATGGTGTGGAAAAGTTACCTAACTTGAGACACACTTGCTTAGCTTGAGTTCTTTTTCACCGAATCACTAAACGTGTTGTTTTTTTTCCTCCTCCAGCTACTCTCTTCACTCCAGCAAGTTTTGCTTCTCAGTTAAGAATTCAAAATGAAAGAGTTGAGTTACTTGTGTTGACCAAAAGCTTTATAGTCATGAATTGGATATGGTTTATTGATATCCCTTAATCCTAATATACACATGTATCTCGAGACTTATCTAATGGTTTACTTACTAACACATGTCCTGCTAACTCATTCCAAGTGACATCAATGAGTGACTCAATTTGTGTTGAGATGTGCCAACACGTGTCTTGGGAACTGTCAAATGACTATTGTTTTAACTTACTAACTTATATGTGTTATTACATAACCAAACGTAGCCCCATTTATATCACTTATGAAAACACTATAAAGCTTATACCAACTCACCACATTGCTCTCTAACTCGGTCCCACGCCGGTATGGATATCAATGCGTGTCTCTGGTCAAGCCTCAACCCCTATACATTAGTAGAAATGATGTAGTAGTCCACACATATACAATACACTAGGCATACACTATAACAAATATAACATTTTCCTCGGCCACCTAGCCTCGGTTAAGACACTTATCTCGTTGCGGGTCCCATATCAAGGGTCGTTTGATCCTAATTAAGAGATTAAACTAAGATTAGAAATTTGGGCCAAGACAATTCTTCCAAACTAATGAAAATTTCATCCTTAAAATTAAGCTTAAACTAAAGTTATACCTGACCCGAAGAGGTACAAAAACCTATCTCGCATATAGTCTTCCCATTCCCAAGTGAGTTCCGAGTCTCCATGGAACTACCACTCGATTAGCACTTTCAGTATAGACTTGCCTCTCAACTATTGTATCCTCCGATCTAGGATTTGTATAGGTTGCTCCTTATAAGATATGTCCTCGCTCATATCAATCTGACTCAATTTAGTGGTCGGCCTCTCACCTGCTTTCAATTTGGCTAATCGAAGCAGAGAAATATGAAACACTGGATAAATCCCCAACATCTGTGGAGGTAAATCTAGCTCATAAGCAACCTTTCTGGCCTGTTTCTTTATCTTGAAAGGCCCAATGAAACTCGGTGCTAACTTGCCTTTTAGACAAAATCTACGAACCCTTATGAGGAGAAAACTTTAGATACACCAAGGTTCCCTAGTCATAAGTGAGATCATTGCGATATGTGTATACAAACTTCATTTGCCTCTCCTGGGCTTCCTTTAAGCCTATGGCGAATATGTCGTACTTTCTTAGTGTTATCAACAACAATTTCAGGCCTTACAATGTCTCGGTCCTCTAGCTCAGCCTAACAATATGGTGAGCGACACGGTCTGCCATATAATACCTCAAATGGCACCATCTCAATGCTAGCCTGATAATTATTATTGTATACAAACTCACACAATGGTAAGTACTTCTCCTATGATCTGCAAAACTTAAGTACACAAGCCCTAAGCTTATCCTCGAGAATTTGAATTAACCTCTCAGTCTGCCCATTAGTTTGAGGGCGAAAAGTTGTGATAAATTGTAGGCACGTATCATACTGCTCTTGCATGCACCGCTACATCTTGGACGTATACATAGCATCTCTGTCTGACGTAATAGTCAACGGTACCCCATGCAGCCTAATAATCTCTCTTTCAAACAATACACTCAATTGGTCAAATGTGTAATGAGCTGCAACTGGTATGATTTGGCAGGTCTCGTCAATCTATCTACAATCACCTAGATGGAATTGTCTCGATGGACACTCCTCGGTAATCCTTTGACAAAATCCATGGCTATGTCTTCCCACTTCCATCGTGGAATGGGAAGCGGTTGTAATAATCCTTTAGGTCTACGATGCTCTACTTTTACCTGTTTGCAAATGCCACAGTTCCTGATAAACTTCGATACGCATCTCTCAACTCTGCCACTACTAGTATCCGCAATCTGCCTATAAATCTCAAACAATGGTCCATCGTCTGTGTCTAGTTAATACACTCAGTACTCTAGGCTAACTTACTAAATCTCGAGAATAAGATGTTGACTCTTTGTCCCTCTAATACTCTCTGAGACATTTTCTAAAGCTTTATCTGTGCACAAATCATCACTCGAGTATCGGTAAGAATATCTGACTGCGTCATCATTCTGCTACCTCATGTAATCCATATTCAAGTGTCATATGGCATCTTACAACTTCGGCAGCTCCAACCGGTATCCTACTAAGTGCATTAGCAACTATGTTATCTTTTCTTAGGTGATAATCTAGAGAAAAGTCGTAGTCCTTCAGAAATCCTAACGACCGGTGTCATCTCATGTTTAGCTTATTCGGTATTAAGAGGTATTTTAAACTCTTATGATCAGTATAAAGTGTGAACCTCTCTCGATACAAAGATGTCTCTATATCTTCAAAGAAAAAAATATTGTCGCAAACTCTAAGTCATTAGCAGGATACTTTTTCTCATATATCTTTAGTTGTCTAAATGTATAAGCTACCGTGCCTTTATCCTATATCAACACACAACCTAGACCTATATGAAAAGCATCTGTATATACTAGGAATCTCGGTCCAACCTCTGGCAATATCAACACTAGTGCGGTAGTCAACAATCCTTTTAGCTAAGCAAATGCCTCCTCGCATTCCTCAGACCACTCAAACTTAATGTCTTTTTGGGTCAATCTGGTCATTAGTGAAGTAATCTTCGAAAAATCCTTCATGAACCTATAGTAATAGCTTACTAACCCCAAAAAACTCCTGATCTCTGTAATTGACTTCGATGTAGGCCAATCTATAATAGACTGAGTCTTGGCTGGATAGATAGCAATACCTGGTGTTCCAATGACATGTCTTAAAAACATGACTTTTAATAGCTAAAATTCACACTTTCTGAACTTGGTGTAGATGCTCCCTCAAAGTCCGCAACCACTATTTGAGGTGTTGCTCGTGATCTTCACGAGTACTTGAATATATCAATATATCATCGATGAAAACTATCACCAAATGGTCAAGAAATGGCCTCATCACTTGATGCTTCAAATCCATAAACATGGCAAGAGTATTAGTTAAACCAAACGGAATAATTTTAAATTGATAGTGTTTATATCTTGTACTAAATGCCATCTTGGACCTAACCTTATCCCCGATCCTAAAGTAATGATACCCTGATCGCAGGTCTATTTAAGAGAAATATTGTGCTCCTCTTAACTGATCAAATAGGTCATCAATTCATGGTAAGGGATACTTGTTTCTGACTGTGACCCTTTTTAATTGTCTATAATCGATACATAGTCTCAAAGTACCGTCCTTCTTCTTCACAAATAGGACCGGTGCTCCCCATGATGACATTAAAGGTGTGATGAATCCCTTCTCTCCCAAATCTTGCAACTAACTCCTCAACTCCTCTTACTCTCTTTGAGCCATGCGGTATAGTGGTATAGATATAGGTCTAACGCCTGGTACCAGCTTAATGATAAAATCTATCTCTTTCGGTTATGGTAAAGTAGGTATGTCTTCTAGAAACACATCCAAAAACTTGCACACAACTAGCATATCCTCAAGTCTAGGTCCCCGACTATCTATTATGGTGTATAATTACACCAGAGTCTCCCTCTCTCCTCTAGTCACAAGTCTGCCTAATGCCTTTAGCTCTCGGTGTACTACCACTATAAGTGAACATCGAACGCCCTGGGATCTCAAATATCACTGTCTTATTGAAACAATCGATATGACATGATACGCTGCTAACCAATCCATCCATAAAAATTCGTCAAACTCTAAAAACTCGAGAACCCAGAAGTTTACAAGTAACTCTACCCAGCCATCTCTACTGGACATCTATCAATAAGATAATTGGGGTAGACTATCCCCGACTGCAATCTTCAAAATCAAATGTACGCTAACTCTAATTGGTGTCAACCTTGAAATGCTTATAATGTCTACCACAAATGGAAACTATACCCTTAATAAGTCTCCGCGTGAAATCTACATCAGGCCGTGCTACCATGTGTACGCCGTTTCGACTCTTTGGTTGAAACACGACTGCTGGCTGTGGAAAATCTCTAATCATGTGCCCAACCTGACAACACCTATAATAAGCGATAGTTCTACGCTGAACTTGAACCTGATTTTGGGCACGTGCCCGTCTCTACGCTTGTCGAGAACTATCTTGACCTCTGCCCCTACCTCTTCTTCGGCCTCTACTACCCTATAGCTGCTGGTGGTGCAAGTAGAGTTGGCAAAGTAGTAGTAGTAGGAGCTGGTACTGCAGCTCTAAATGGTGGTGGCAAGGGAGGTCTACCAACCATAGTCTGCAATAGTATAGGGGATTATACATATGGTACAACTACTGTAGATATCCCTGCTCCCTAAAAACCTCTATCCCATCTCTTCGGTCTTTTACCCCTCTATCTCCTCTCATGCTCTACAACCTGATCGGGTGTCAATGCTGGTACTAATGGTATCCTATCGGCAACTCTGCCTAAATATTATGTCTCGTGAGAGAGAGCACGCTTATAAGTCTCCCCCAATGTCCTTGCACCTGAATTGACCACATAGTATCCAATGTCTGGTCTCAGTCTATCTCTAAAATTGTACGCGTCATTCAAGTCCTCTCTCACTAGATCTCCAGCAAACTGCCTAAGATAGCCATATCTATCTCTATAGCTCATCACTAACTCATCAGCTCCCTGTCTCAAATTCATGAATTCCTTTCTCAACCTTTTCATCACTGTAGATGGAAGTACTACAGGTAAAACTTCATCTTGAAGGCATCCCATAACTCAAATTCTCCCTTAGAAGTTGTCATCACATACACTACCACACATCAAGATCTTTCTCTAGAGTGTACAATGAAATCTCGGCTTGGAGTCTATCCTCAATTCTCAAGACTCTGTGTAACTTCTCCTACGACAGTATCCACTTCTCGATCTTCTCTAAGTCTCCTTGACCATCAAAGTATATTGGCTTAAGTCTGATTTAATCCCACACCAGCTGAACTTCTGTTGTTGAACTAGAGGATGGAGGTGTGAAAGATGGAGTAAAAACTATCTCTACAACTAGAGGTGTCACTATTGGTATAGCCTATACTACCGGCACGGTTGTCGATATTGTGGAAGTAGTCGTAGTAGTAGGGGCTAGTGCTCTATTGGTGGAGTGAAACGTGAAGTCATCATGGCAATGAACTCCATCAACTGTTGTGCCTAGCAGCTACTGGATTAGATAGCCTCTGAAAATCATTAGCTGATGGTATAGAAGATTGGCTGGCACTAGCACCTGCATCCCCGCTATCATGTGAATCTACCATCAGTATCTACAAGTTGATATCGAACGCGAATCAGCTACTACGTAGATAACATATATATACATATGTGAAACTAACATATATATACATATAAGACATCTCCATCTCACTTTCACTCACTTCCCAAGTAATAGTTTCTAGGCAATAATCATCTAGTTTCCACAGCTAAGATGTATCTTTTATTGTTTTTTCTTAAAAAAGTTTTATTTGTTATTTATTATAAAGGTTAGGACTTTTGCTACAAATTGTAGCTTTGGTATCACATTGTGGAATGACTATTTTCCACAATCTTAAGCTCTATAAACTTAGGCTCTCCTAAGCTTTATAAACATAGAACCTGATACCACATTTGACTATGATATCCCAACTATGAAAAACTCCATAAATTGTCCATAATATTCTAGAACTTAGGATCTGATACCAACTGTGATCCTTCTCAAATTTGGGCCCCGCCCGACCTAATCTTATTATTCAGCCCTATTTTCACCATATACGTCCTAACAAGGAATTAGTTAGCCATTCTAAAACCCTATTACTTACAAATTATTATTGTATATTTTTATTTTAAATGATTATAAACCTATACCTATCCTATGACCAATCATAAATCAGATTTAATTAAACTTTTGTTTACTTAAAAGGTTATTCAGCGTAATTCTGAACCAACTAGCGGAAACTTATAACATAATGCCTAACAATTTTAGAAAAACCGGGGAATAAAGGTCACATTCGTATATATAATGAAATAACGATATGTAATATCATGTGTCTCGTCGAGGTACTACTCACTAAACCCATAATATATAACCCCTAAAGTATACCATATACAAATAAAATTATACATCAAAAATAAAACCTACAAAATCTGGTGTAGCAGTGCTCCACTAGTTCAGAAGTAGTCTCTGATCTTCTCTTTCCCTGGTTTGCTACTCGATGGATCTGTACCCACCATTAAAAACTAGATAGTGAGTACAGGAAACTAGAAAGTAATACTGAGAGACATTTGTTCACAATCCAAATTATGCAACAAGTATCTAAAAGCATGATAATAGTAACTAAAGAGAACATGCAAATAGATACTTAAGCTAAACAACATGAAACTAACACATGGCTAAGTAGTAATGATATAGAGCTGGTCGGTCGTGATCTTCATCACATCAGCCTTTCCACTATATGAGGATGGAGCTGAGCTCTACATCAATGTGAATGTCTGAGTAATGCTCTTGCCTTTATAACGTTTCTCTGGTCCTAGTCACTTGTGATATATACTTGCCAACAACCCAGGTCCCATTCCTGTGTGCCATGCAAGTTATGCTTGCCAACAAACCCAGGACTTATTTCTCATGTGTTGCGCAATATAATGGAGAGATCCCAATCACCATGGAAGTCTAGTGACCCCGTATGTCCGACGAACATCTATAATGAAATGTCCCTATATACAAGAACCACATTCATATTACAAGGAACAACATGGTCAGAGAATCTAATAAAACAATTGCATATCTAATGCACAAAGGAAATGGATTACGATACTATGTAACACCTACCTAATAGCATGCTATTTCATTGAACACATGTATTAACAATCAATAATGACAGCCCATGAATTGGAGTCAATGAAATTGTTTTATCAAAACAAACTATACCATGAAAGAAACCTCATGTAATGAGAATGAACAACAAGTTATGGCATATGGAGTACAACAACAATTCAGTCCAAATAACTGGAAATGAACATATGAATAGAAATGAAATGTTAATAAATATCTCAATTAGTTTACTTAAAATCTATGCAATTTCCTATGCTACTTCGTCCTCCCAAAACCTCAAAACTTGTATTTGAATCCCCGAAATACTTCCTTAGGTTCCTGACATCATATCATATGTTTTTTAGTGTGTATGGACCTTTACTTAGCATATTAGACTCATTTATAGTGTTTAAGGACCTCTTGAGACTTGCTCATTTTTTTTGCTGGCATAGCGTGTAACACGCTAATGACCATGTGTAGCCTGCTAATAACCGACATAGCCTGCTACTTATCCTACATAGCGTGCTATATGTTGCAGAACCAAAAATTCTGCAAACAAAAATCTAAGTTTTCTCCTCACATAGGCTATGCTAATGCCTTGAACACCTCCATACATACATCCCAAGTTCCAAGACATCAATACCAACATAAAACAGCAACACATACCATCAAATACAGGAATTCATTGAATTGAGTTATGTTTATGGTGTAGAGAAGTTACCTAACTTGATGTACACTAGGTTAGCTTGAGATCTTTTTCACCAAATCACTAAATTTGTTGTTCTTCTTCCTTCTCCAACTATTTTCTTCACTTCGGCAAGCTTTGCTTCTCACTTAAGAATTCAAAATGAAAGAGTTGAGTTAGTTGTTTTGACCAAAAGCTTTATAGTCATGAATTGGATATGGTTGATTGATAGCCTTTGAACCTTATACGCAAACGTATCTCGAGACTTATCCAATGTTTCACTACTAGCATACGTCCCACTAACTCATGCCAAGTGACACCAATGAGTGACTCAATTTGTGTTGGGATGTGCCAACGTGTGTCTTGAGAAATGTCAAGGGCTATTGTTTTAACTTACTAACTTAGGTGTATTAATACATAACCAACCATATCCCCATTTATATCACTTATGAAAGCATTATAAAACTTGTACCAAGTCACCACATTGCTCTCTAACTCGGTCGCATACCACTATGAGCTAGACTCGTCTCCACTCATACCTCGACACCTGCACATAAGTAGAAATGAATTAGTAGTATACACATATACAATACACTATGTATACACCATAACAAATATGACATTTACATCTACCACCTAGCCTCAGTTACGACATGTATCTGGCTGTGGGTCCCACGTCACAGGTTGTTTGATCCTGATTAAGAGATTAAACTAGGATTAGAGATTTTTGTGCCGTGACACAAATTCTTGCGATTCTATTAAATTCTCCCTGTGTAGTCTTGAATCAACTCCGACCCCAAAAAGATTGTATCTCCATCCTCTGATCAAGACATTGATGAACGATAAGGCCGACCATACAGAGATTCAAAAGGAGTCATTCCATTGCTAGCCTGGTAGCTATTATTATAAGAGAACTTGCTAAAGGGAATGTATTTCTCCTGGTTACCACTAAACTCCAAGACACATACTCGAAGCATATCCTCCAGCACTAGTATCAACTGCTCAATCTACCCATCAGTCTGAGGATGGTATGTCATACTGAGGTTAAGAACAATTCTCAGCTATCTCTAAAATTCACTCTTCAATTTGGACGTGAATCTCATATTTTTATATGAAGTAATTGACATTGGAACTCCATGAAATCTCAACATTTCACTTATGTACACCTTACATAATCGGTCAAAAAGATCTTGCATGCAAACTAGCAAGAAATGGGTAGACTTCGTCAACATATCAACTACAATCCATATCGCATTGTGCTTATGCTGATTCAGAGGTAGACCAAAAATAAAATCCATCAATAAATGTTGCTATTTACACTTAGGATTAGGTAGTGAATGGAATAACCCGCAAGGTTTTCTATGCTCAGTCTTAACTTGTTGACATATCTCACACCTTTTTACAAATTCAACAATATCAGTATTCATCCCAGGCCATCAATAAACACACCTCATATCGCGATATATTTTAGTGTTACCTAGGAGAATAGAGTAAAGAGATATATGCGATTCCCATATCAACTCCTACCTCAACTAATCATGAGTTGGAATCCATAATCTATCCCTAAACGATAACGCACCCTCATCAGAAACTGACCAATCAGGATGATCTACACTAGCCGCTAACCTTTGATGTACTATATAATCCTAAACAACTTTACGAAAATCAACCACCTATTGAATAATCTCTGTCTTAGCCAAAAAACTAGCTCTCTTTGTTGATGATGTGTCAGCTGGACTTTTATGAATCATCATCACCGATGCTTCCTCAAGAAATGTGAATTGAGAAGCTCTTGCAGTAGCTACGTTTTCTTTGCATATTCTTCACCTACTCAAGGCATTAGCAACCACATTTGCTTTACTTGGGTTGTACTCTAGAGTGAAATCATAATCCTTGAGGAACTCAAGCCATCCATAGTGCTTCATATTAAATTCATTCTGAGTAAACAAGTATTTCAGACTCTTATGATCTGATAATACTATACACTTCTCACCATACAGGTAATGCCTCCAAATCTTCAAGGCAAAAATAATTGCAACTAACTTAAGATCATGAACAAGATAATTTCTTTCATGAACCTTGATTTGCCTTGAAATATAAGCTACAACCCTGCCTTCATGCATTAGCACACAGCCCAAGCCCGAGTGAGAAACATCTTTATAAGTCACTAACTCTTTCCCTCATTTAGGTAGCGTAAAAATAGGTGTCACAGTCAAACTATCCTTCAAACCTTTGAAGGCAGCCTTTCCCTTATCAGACTAAACAAAGTCAATGTCTTTTTATGTTGACCAAGTCATTGGCAAAGTAATACGAGAGAACTCATCAATGAAACATCTGTAATAACCTGTTAACCCCAAAAAACATCGAACCTCTAACTCTTTGGTAAGAGTCAGCCAAGCCCTGATTGCCTCAACCTTCATTTGATTAACAGATATACCCTTAACATTAACCACATGTCTAAGAAATTCGACCTCTGAAGAAAAGAATTCACACTTACTAAACTAGGCATGCAGCTAATTATCCTTCAGAGTCTTCAATGTAACTCTTGGGTGATGTGAATGCTCTTCATGAGTCTTCAAATATATCAAAATATCATCAATGAACACGCTGATAAACTAGTCAAGATAGGGTATAAAAACCCTATGGATCAAGTCCATGAACATAACAAGAGCATTAGTGAGCCCAATCAGCGTAAGTATGAACTGATGTGCCCGTAGAGAATACTAAAAGTCATCTTGGATATATCCTCATCCCTGATCCTCGTTTGATGATAACTAAAACTTAAATCAATCTTTGAGAAGTTTCTGACACCCTTCAACTGATCAAACAAATAATTGATCCTAGGCAATGGGTAGTTGTTCTTGTTAATCGCTCAATTAAGCTTTCCATAATCAATGCACATACGTAAGGTTCCACTCTTTTTGTTCACAAAAAGAACTAGTGCTCCCTATAGTGACATACTAGGATGGATAAACCACTTCTATAAGAACTCCTTAAGTTAAGTATGCAACTTACTTAATTCATTCACTGCCATAAAATATGGTGGAAAAGATATAGGTTTAGTACCATGAATAATATCAATGATGAAATCAATGGCATGTGGCGGTCGAAATCCAGGCAAGTCAGATGGAATAACTTATGAAAATTCACAAACCACAGGCATCTCACCAACTTTAAGTTCCTGACCAGGCTCTCCAAATGTGACAACTCCCAACATAACTTCTAAATCTCAGGGAGTAGCTTCTGTTCCATGAGTTGTAAGTCATGAAGGATTATAGCCTTTATAGACTATAATTTTAGAAATCTTAGGAATTGAAAGATTACCCTCTTACGGAAATAGTTAATACTTGCATGGTATGTTGACAACCTATCCATCCCTAGTAGTGCATCATATTCTAGGAACTAAATTGCCCTAAGATCAATTAGAAGTTCATTATTCGAATTTTGATTATACATCTCTCACAGATCAGGTAGGATAAACCTTCTCACTCACTATTATGCTTAAAATAAAAAATGTAGTGGTTTCAATAGGTTTCAATTTCAACTTATCAACCATTGCATTAGCAATAAAGGAAACTATAGAACTAGCATTAATAAAAACATGCATATCTCAACCACAAATGTTCAATATACCTTTCATAAGCCTCTTAGTAGTCTACGGATCTCCCTCGGCCACTACATGAGTTTTTCCTCGTGCTGACAGTGCTGAATATGCCTCTTACCAATATAGCCAGTGTCATAGAACACTTTCTTTGAATATACCATGTCTGCCCACACTGATGGCATATGTGGAAGCATTTTGAGCTAAACTACTAGCCTAAGAAACCTGCCTCGATCCTTTTAAATTTCTGTAATGATCGTGCTCTGCTCTTACCCTTACCTCCATACTAAGTTGGTGTCAAAGGTGGTTTACCTACTGAAGCCTGAGAAATTAGTGGAACTGATGCACTAACAAATGTCATCCCTGCGATCCCGACTGTGTAGCTACCCAATATACATTCCTCTACTTCTTCTAAGGCCTAAATGAAGAAGATTCCTATATTATCTATCTTCCATAAAAGTGTGGTGTTGGTGGTGGCTTAAGTACTATTCTAAAAGGTTTGGCTAAAATGGCTACTTCCACCTCTATTACACTCTCGAATATAAAAGCATATCTAGAGCAAGGATGAGAAGAAACCACAACTCTGATCTACTAATTCAATCCTCCATGAAATAAATCAAATTTTGTTTCCCCCAGCTCCACCATCTCAAGAGCTAATTCACTAAACTCAATGAACCTCCTTTCATACTCTTGTACAAACATATCGCCTTGTTTCAACTGAATAACCTGAGTCTTCTGCATGTTCCTGACTGCTTTTAGGAAATACTACCTATAAAATACAGACCTAAATTGTAGGCAAGTGGTGACTATCTTCTCCTCCATCTTTAGGGAATTCCACCACTTCCTAGTAGAATCAATCAACAAAAATGTGATTAGTTTAACCTTAAAATGGTCTACAACATCTACAGAAATGAATCCTTACTCCATCTTCAATACCCAAGTCTCAGCTATTTCTTTCTCCATTGTGTCGTCGAATCTCATAATATCATATTTCATGAATTCCTTGCAGGTTTTTAGAAATGTAGCCTTCGTAGAATCCACTGGCATTACAGTAGCTATCTTTGGCACCTGAATATGTGTTAAAACTAGTTAGGCTAGAGCTGCTACTATCTTAGCTCCTCCCTTAACTCTACTAACCTTAAGACTGGTTATAGGCTATGCCTCATGTTGTTGTACGGGTGGTCTTATTTAAGCTATCAGCATAGCCATAAGTTTTGCCTGAGACTCCATAAGTTCCCTCATTTGCTACTCCATTATAGATTTCTATTGCTCCTCAGTTTCCCTATTACCTTGAGGTTCAGGCTTTTATGAACCCTCTCCCCGATCCACCATTAGATTCTGAATTCAAAAGAGAGACAAAATCATTAGGGTAACATTCTCAAAAGTCAATGAAATCATATCAATATAATAAATAACAATAAGTGCAACAAATAACGTATAACAATGTTTTCATTTTCATTTTCCCCTAAAACTCGATAAAAACTATTTATCATACTTAAGTTTATTCATAACTTGAGACAACCCTCAAAGTCAATAAACTTAGGTTCCGGTACAAATAAATATGTTATAACTTAAAAAATAATTCAAAGTAATAAACCTCAGGCTTTGGAGTAGGCTCTGATACCGAGCTATAGCATCCCCTATCCCAATTAAGGCGATACTCAGCCTAAAAGCCTAATTAAGTTGGGTAACCAAACCAAACTTAACTAGAGCTAGCAGCATATCCATCAGTACATTATAAAACTTAATATGTACATTAGTATAGAATAAACAATTCAAAATATACGTAGCAAAAAATTAAAACTTCATCGATAATTATTAATATACGAAAATACAGAGTTGACCAAAACCCAAAACCTCATTTCTAAAGCTCCCAACCTAGTTTATATACAACAAAATATATCAAACAGTGTATATATGTATAAGAAAGCTTATTACATCGTAGAGAAGATTATAAGACACCTAAATATTCTCCTTGGCCTTTGTTAAAGCGCTAGGTTGCGAAGTTTAAATATTAACTTTGGGGTGAGCGCTCGAACTTGCTCAGTAAGTAAGGATTCACAAAGCTATCAACTTTCCATATAATAATCAAGAACATTATGCAATAACAATATGCACGAATATTAACTAACAAGAATATGGAAAGTATTTAATTCAATAAATAAAGGATGCAAATCAACTGTCAATGACTATTACATTTTGATTCCTATTTTATTTATAAGAACTAGGGTCGATTACCCATTGATGCAATTAATGCAATTGCTAGACCAACACATTGGTTGATGTGTTGTCTAGTTAATCCATTAATGTCTAATGGTTCTATCTGAAACCCTCCAGTGAATATGAAACCCACCTAACCTATCTAACTGAGTAGGAATTCCGTATAGACTGGGTGATCATCCCTGCATACTATACAACCTGGTCTCGGTTCCAAGAATTACTTTCATGGATCACATTAGACTCTATTTTTAGTTTAATTAAAACAACACAATATGCATAGTCCCCCATTTTAGTCCATAATCTACATTTATTACATTTATTAAGATAGCTAGGTCAAATTGATAAATAAGCAAATTTGTACTTACCTCAGTTTAGATTTCGTTCAAAATTCCCCAATTTTTTAGGTCATTCGTGCTTTCTTGGGGATCTAGCGCCTATCACAAGTCATTTATGATTAATATAGGTATAATACCCTATATTTAGAACCCTTAAGTCAGTCCTTAAGACCTCGAGAAATTCTAATAAAAACTCAGTTTATTTGTTGTTTTCTACGGTAGGAGCGCGCTTCCTCAGTAGGAGTGAGCCCCAGCAGCTAAGTTCATCCTTAATGATGAATGGAGCACACTCCTCTACGAAGTGGAGCGCACTCCACCCTGTACTGTTTCAACAGTAAATAAGGCAGGAGCCACCGTTCCCTCCACAGATCCATACGACAACCACAAACACGACCAAAATTCAATAGGACCTCTGGTGAGGTAACAAAGCATTTCCAATCATCAAACAACACAACTCACAGAGATATCGTAAATACCAATGAATTGAACTTGAAAGAATTGAAAAATAAATTTAGCAAAGTGATGATTTATAGCTTTCCAGTTGATTAAGTTGCTCAATCGACACTGATCAAATTATGAGATAAGTATGAAGAGTTTTAGTTTAAATATATGGATTTTCTTTAAAATATGCATTAGGCTATCTCGAGACTGATCGAATGATTGTTGTGCTAACATGACACCCTAAAAGTGACACACATGTTGACACCATCAACACTAATGCTCATCTCGCATCGATCAGATGATCCAAATAATTCAAACCAATCATATAGTTTTCAATATATATAGTTATATATATCAAATATATATAGATATATATATATATATATCTCGTATTTTTTCTTGCCAATTAATTCACTGGGCATGCCTATAAGTATTTTCGAAGGTGCATACTCATTCCACGACCACCTAGTCGCACCCCGTATACCGGCTATTTATTGTTTATTTACTTATTTTTAGTTTATAGGCTTGTATATAAATTCCATTTTATACTACAACCTATAAAATTCATTAAACATTTCAAACAAACACAATCCATTATGCAAACACACGCACATGCTAATCGAGGTACGTTGAACATAAACACAAGCCTTACACGGGTTATTTAAGATTTGGATTATTGGTCAAGCAATCACTTTTTAGGACGACCTTTCTTAGCCACTTCTCAAGTCGTTATGTATATTATAAACAAAACAATTACTTTGGCGATTATTGGTCAAGCAATCACTTTTTGGAATGGCAATAGAGTGAAAAATCTTAAATTCAAGTTTAGAAATTTAGTCTAATTCTAGAATGGTTCGATCGAGCCAACGACAATAACCAAAAATGCTCAATGGGAGGTAACCCATATTTTATATTTATTTATGCTTTAATTTTATTAGGATTTTAGTAATATATAATATATTTTTACTTTGTCACTTTGTAACTCTTGTATTGGAAATATTTTCAGAATTGAGACTCCGAAGTAATTTTGAATAAGGAGGAGTGACATAGTTGTTTTTGTTTCTATGGCCTATAGGCAAGTTCTTATGAATAATGTATATGTTAATTGTGAAACAATTTGGAAAAACAATAAAATAAGACTAGCGATTCTAGAGCGATTAGAAATAACAAAAAGAAATCTACCAAAAACTTAAAAATAACACTAGGAATAGTTAGCAAAATCGGTGATAGCAACTAGAAATTTAATTGAAAATTTTAGTCTGGCAAATCGGTGGCGATTCAACCTTATATTATAAATCACTAGATAAATCGGGGAGTCACCGAGTCTCTCTCCTACCAATTTAAGTAGTAATTCCCTAACGATTTCACTTAAAATGCGAATCACCATGCACAATTTGAAGTTTTTAAAATAAAATTCCAAATTGCCAAACACCAAACCACTTCTCAAATACAAACTGTTGCACACTTTTAACCAAACATCAAATTCTTAACTAGATTCAGTCTTTCTAAGATCAATTTTAGTATATTTAATTGATTCCCTCCTCATTCTAGTTTCATTCAACCCATAAAAGTTCAAATTTAGGATAGTAGAGTAAAACTAAGGTTTAAGGGGATTTCTACTAGGAGCTTGGAAAATCAATCTACATAAGTTCAAGAGCATATATCTTGAGATATTCTTTCTCAAGGTGGTAATCACGACGAACCAAGGCTCTCTACTTTACGAATCTTTGGTTTGATGAGTTTTTGTAAATTCTTCAATTGATTTCAAAAAATTTTAATCATAATTCATTTTATCAACATAAGTAAATAACTTCATTGATTCCAATAGATCAGGCATTGCGATTACAAGGATCGTTATCTTATACAATCAAGATTTTTGAATTTTTGGTATTTTTATCCATAAAAAAGATACATATTTGCAATTAGTTTGAAATTGAGTTTCGAATAAGCTTGGTGGTTTGTTTATGTTATTTTAGAAAATACTAGAATTTATCACACAATTATTTTATATTATTTGAAAAGGCAATTTTGAGTTTATAATTAAGATAAAACTTGGATGCCGATTTTATTTAAGTTTTTGATTTATTTTCAAGCTAACTTTCCAAATGAATTTCTCCATTTAAGTAGAGTTTTGAATTCTACCGAATTACTTCAGACAAACATTTTTTATGATCTAAAGGTTTAAATTGTTATTTGGACCTATGACCTTTGAATTTGAAAAATGGTCAGAAGTGGAAAGGGTGGGAGTTCAAGAAAGGAGGGAGTAGTACTAGAAAATTAAAAATAAAATCCAAAGTTCCACCCACAACTAGTAGGCCTACAGGGATTTAAATAAACAATTCTAGAGTAAGAACACCAAAAGAACTTTCTCCACCATTACATTTTAGTGATGAGTTAGAGGAAGATGAAGAAATCGAGGAGACATTATAATTCTTTTTCAACGAATAATCTAATAAACAAAAGGTTCTTTCTTGGATGAAGAGTGACATTAACATGAATAGGAAAATTATTTTGAATAGGGCTTTAATGTAAAGAATAAAATTAAGTAGGGGCCTAAGATTTTGAACATAATAAGGGAGATGAATTGGGGATCATTAAATAGGGATTGCAATATTGATAATGACTCAAAGGCTCCTATAGAGATAGGTTGTGAGATTTTAGTCGATGAATTTTATGCAAACAAGCATGGGATTGATAATAAGATGGTAGTCATGGTCCAAGGAAAACCAATGGACTATTCACTCGAAAGAATAAACCAGTACTACAGATTACTGAAATTTCATAGAAGAGAAAATAATGAATACCCAAAACCTTAGCTGAATTCGGACATGGATTTCCCTATGAAATCATAAGGATGGTTTGGAAGCAATTCTGAGGGATGGATTCATTTTGGATAAGGATGGGTACCTAAAACACATTCAAACTAAAAATCTTAGGAATACCACCAAAGCATGGAACTAAATCATCAACATAGTTTAAGGGATAGTTTATATTGAATATGACAAGATCATTTAAGATTCGATTAGGAATGCCAATGCTTTGGTTTGCAATTGACAATGTTTGATTTGTTTATGCTAAATTGTTAATAATGTTCGAAAATCTTTAATTTGTCTTTTTATTTGGATTATGAAATTCATTCTTTTGATAATTTGTTCATTATTTATTTATTATTTTATATTTAGTTCATTTATGTTGCACGAGTCATATTTATTTTGTTGGAAACCCAACTTAATTTGTAAACCTTGAGACAAAGTTTAGAATGAGTTTGGGGGTATTTAGGTCAAGTGGAGTATAAAGAAGCAAAGTATGAAGGATGTGAGAGATAGAATCTATTTATTTAAAGTTCAAAGTCGACTGAAGTTTTTATTGGTAATATTTCTTCATTTTATTTTATTTAGTTAAGGAATATGAATTGAATATAATTTGGATTTAAATAGAAGTGATATTTTTACCACCCATCACCAGAAAAATTTCGGTATTTAACAGAGTTTTTTAAACCCCTATTAAAAGGGGGTGTTATCAAATAACACCTAATTGATAGGAGTTTTCAAAAACCTCTATGTAATACATGTATTAAAAAATTAAAACATAACACATTTTGACATTACATTTAATAATACTCTATTTAATAGGGGTTTTAAAACCTCTATTAAATGTAAAAAATGTTTTAGTGCATGAAAAAAGAAAGTTTATAAAAAAAATTAATTGTTATACCTTATTTGACTTAACCTAGATTGCGTATGCACTAGAGGAGTTTAGAAAGGATTAATTGCTTTTAGTTAGATATTATAATAAGTAAAAAATCGAAACAAAAGTGCAAGACAAACATGATAGATTTCTAAGAATCTTTTTATACAAAGATTCTTAATCAAGTATTTTATATTTATAAATATATATAGAAAAGAACTTATGCCACAATTAAAGGAAGAAACTAAAAATTAGCCAATAAACTTAACATAGTCGAAAAATACTTTCTTAAATATAGTGCATGTGAGAAGAGCTAAAAAGAGTTTTTTAAATAAGAAAAATAGAGAAACCCATAGATTCTAAACGAAATGGATCAGGGAATCTAGTGGTGGGAAAAATCGGAAAAAAAATTCTTATAAAAAGAATAACAGATCCCAAAGAAATGCAATCGGGAATCGAAGGAATATAATATAACAAAAAATAATGTATATAGAAGAAAGAAGAAAAAGAGATGCAGACAAAAGGAAAAAAATCATCAAGTAAAAGATTAAGCTAGAGTTTTTATAGCTAAGTTGAGTGAAGTATCTTCTTATTCCAACATCCAAATGATTGCACATGATAACAATAATTATTGGTGATAAAAAATTCCTATTGACTTTGATTATAATAACATTTTAAATATTGTTAGAAAATGAGATTGATTAAGTAATTTTTGTATCTTGAGATACTATAATAGTCATCATAAGCTTGATGTCTGTCACTGGAGATTGAGAAAACCAACGTAGTGGTTTAGCCTTGGTAATTAATTTAACTTTCAATTCTTAGGTGTATTATATAACTAGAAGGTTGAATTGTCAAATAAGGGATTTTCTTTAAATCTTTCTATTATATCACAATTTTCATTTTTATGATGGTAATATGTTTTTATTTAATGATCATTTCTGTTTAAGAATTATAGTGAGTAATAATGCAATCTGAATGAGGGATGACTAGAGAACATAATTGAGAGTATTCCTTTCATCGAAATAGCAAACTGCTAATTTTGGGGGCATTTGATAAGTCAATAATTATACAACACTTTATAGCACATTTTAAGGTAATTTTGGATGGAAAAAGTTATATTACAATAGGTTTTCTCTTATTTTATAATTTTTGGTTATAATTTGCTAGAATTTGTGAAGAAATTGAAGAATAAGGGAAAAAATAAAGGATTTAATCAAGTGAAAGAAATGCACAACGAATCACCAGTGATTCAAGAATCAACCATAAAGCACTGCTGGCGATTCGGCAACGATTCATAATTTGTAGGTAAATTGATAAACAAATTGGTGAAGCACCAAGTTACATTTCCACTAATTTGTTTAGCAATTTACATTTTAAGTGGAATCGCTCAAGAATCGTTGGAGTCAATTTCGAGAATATTAGATAATTACGAGACATTTGAGATAGTTTGGGATATGTACTAACCAAAATACAATATATATATATGAACCTATGGCTTCAAAATCAATTGTCCTTAAGTACCTAAATCAATATTCCATTTCTCTTGGAACCATATTTATTAGTTTTTGTTAGATTTATATTTCATTACTTTTGTAGACGATTTGAAGATTCAAAGTATTTAATCAAAGGTATTTTTATCCCTTTTATTTACTTTATTATGAAGTTTATTATGAATACGAGTGAGTAATTTATTAATCTAAAAAAAATTCAAATATGAACTTGATCCATTTTATTATCATAATAGAGATTGATTTGTACTTAATTATTTTAACCAATCGTATTCTTTGATTCACTTATTTAATAAATTATTATATGCGGATTATAATCATGAAGCTTTGCATTGCATGCAAGTCTAGAATGTATATTGTGATATTTAGATTCAATATCTAGTTTAAAGTAGTAACTAGAATTTTTTTAAATAGGTCTTTTACCATTTAGATGTCCTAAGTGGATTAAGATCTAACTTTAATATTGAAGTGGCTTTCCAAAGGTATTAGGCTTAGAAGTTTGAACTTTTCACATAACTTAATGCTATTTTATTGCCTAGAATTAATTTCTTTGAGCTTTTGAAGAATTAATTTAATAAAACAAGAATGTGGCTATTTCATTGATATAAAGAGAACTAATGGTGTACTAATGACTATCTATGTACTTATGATTTGAGTTTAATGATCTAGATTTTTTTATAAAGAGATTAAAGTATGTTTATGATTATGATTTTAGTAATATGTTTGGATAATAAATGGAGTAATATTTCATTGTTCAGAATGTTTATTTAGATGTTTATTTTCTATTGAATTGAATTAATTTGAATTTAGTGAGTTTGAATTGTGTTAATTAAATTAAGTTAATTAGATTAATTAATTATTATAGATTTATTAAGTGATTTTTAATTACCTTTTTAATTAAATTAATTAAACTAAAGTAAAAAATAATAAAAAACTTTAGAAGACCTTTTTCCTCAAGAAATTTGCTAAATCCTTGTGGAGACGATCTCATTTGTCACTACTACAAATAATAAGGATATACAAGAAGCTAATTCTACACGCTCGACAAGTGTTAATTTCTATAGGTAAGAAGAAATTTCTTTCTGGTGATCCTGTCGATTAAGAATTACTTTCTTATTTCTTTTGATCGAGATATCTTTCCATAAATCAAAATTTGGGGTCGAAATTTACATTAGTTGGAAGATTGTAAAATCCCTTATTTCAATAAACATGTATTAGGAGTTAAATACTAGCTTAATGGGGTCTTAATCATGACACTTGTTATGGATTAGGATTTTGATAAGTGAGAAAAAATCACTAGGTCAATGTTATTTTTTGTTGGTGAAAGCATAATGTGTATTATATGGTATTTCATTATGAAGTCTGTGTGTTGAGGTGTATCCTCAATTTTTTCATGATCATGGTTTCAAGTGTGTGTCTGAAAGGCACAAATGAAATAAAAAAATTATTAGCTACTCCAAAACTAGTTAATAAAATATTAGGTATAATGTAAGGATCTTGCCTCACTTTGCAAGCAAGATAGAACCGGTGGTAGTGTAAATTAAGATCGAAGTTGGTTTGAGACCTTGCCTTGAGTTGCGTGTAAATTAGCAATGGTCGGGGTTGAGATTAAGTCTAAATTGTTGCAAGTTTGGCTGGCGTTGACAAAACAATCAAATTTTTGACGTTGCCTCTCCATTCGCTTGTTCGCTTTGTAATCATCCTATGTCCAATTTTCATCCAATTTCTCTATGGAAAATAGTAAATGTCGCATGACGGTCAATTTGAGCCAATTTTCCTTGGTTAAAAAAAGGGATTCAACCCAAAATTTAGTAATTTCTCAATTCTTTACATGTCACTCAATTCAATTTGAATTCTTACAATTTTTTGATATCTCTCGCATGGTTTTAAATAGAATTGGTAGAATATTTTGTGATTGATGTTTTGAGTTGCTTTGCACCAATTTGGGATGAACTCCACTGACGTGAGTTTGGGTTTTGGTGAATTGAATTGATGGAATTCAGTTGATAACTATTTTGAACATGTTTTTGAGTTGAAAATGATTTTGGTAGCGAGTCAATTCCTATTATTAGATGTCTGAGTTTTGAGGATTTAACTGCAATAATATTGATTTGGAGAAGTTTCATTAGTTCAAAATTAATAAACTTTGTCTAATCAATAGGCTGTAGTGGAAAATAATAAATTCTTTATTTGTGATTTGATTTGACTATTCTTGGAGTCTACGGAAAAATGAAGTGAGCTCAACAAGTTCCTTTTTGGTTCAATATGAAAAATATTAAGGTTTTCGAGGTTAAAGAGTTACCCTAAGTTGACTAGTTGAAAGTTAGTTGAAGTTGTCGTAAATAATTATTTTTGGAAACACTTATATAGCATACTTTTACTGCTATTTTTGTGGGGGTTTCGTTATTTGATTTCACTTGAAACTTACTATAATTGGGTTTGTAAGGAATCTATCGAGCCATTTTTAAGGTGTTTTGACGCTCCAGGAACCCTGAATATTTAGCACGGAGTAGGTTGTATGCAAATAAATCTCATAGTAGCCTTTACATTATATGATTAATTTTTTGAATATAATTTCATGCAAGATTTACTGTAGCATTACTTGTCGGTCATGAATACATAGACACGAGAGGAAAGAGCCTTTTAGTTGTCCTATTGGGTTCACTGGCTATATATGTGGTAGGACGAATACTATGGTGCTCTACTGCTGGAGTCAGTGATCATTGTAGACACTTATTTAGGAAGTTTTACGCAAATGTACTAGTTAGGATCATACTCTATTTATAGTCAAAAACGTGGTTTACCGAGGGACTTCCTTTCAAACGCATGACTACTCATTACTCTTCCATACTATTTTCAAATGTCAACATTTGATTGTAGTTAAGTAACATAAACGGGATGGCTTGCCTCTTTTATATTTACAATTCTTTGAAATATTATTGTTTGTTTAAATTCTTTTATTTTGATGCATTCGATTATTACATATGTATTAGATAGTATGGGATTCATTTATCTAACATATCGAATTATTATTATTACTTAATGGTGGGTTCCATTAATGGATTTGAAGAAATGAAATAATGGTCTTGACTATTATGCTGATTGATTTTCATTCTTTGTTTCTTTTTGTATAACAACTTTATTATTATTGTGTTTTGATATTTGGGCTGCGAGTTAGGCCGATGTTCAATTTTAATACTTCTGAAAGAAGTATATAGTAGTAAGGATAATAGTATGATGAGTCTAAAATTGAGTTTGGGATTAGAAAGTTTTATGAAATTGATAGAATGAAACGAATACTTAATGAATTATAAATTTGATACATTAACTGATAAGGATAATAAAAGAAATGTGAGTACTTCTAGGCTTTCTCCTACTGCTATTTATCAAGTGTTTTGTAATGTCGGGAGCCTTATTTACAAGGAAGACTTATTCAAAAAAATTTTAAGAAATGAGAATTTTAGATTGATGGGTTTCCTAAATTGATTTAGTCATGGAAACAAAGACCTTCTATTTGACTCTTGAATGGACACACATCTCAAGAATTATATAGAATTGATGTCAAGTGAGGAAATATTTAGAAAGTTTAATAGCTGACTAGATTATCAAAGGTTTTGGATAATCTAGGCTGGTCAAATGCCTTATTAATGAGGGGTCTAACAAAGTTCAAAGTTATTGATTCCTTTATAGAAGTACTCTAATAATATTTTTCAGTATATTCATTTTGTGGACTAGAAGAAATAAGTCTTTAAAATATTCCCCGAAATTCATTAAATTTTTCTTCATATTTCATATTTGCAACTGTGATTTGTTTCAAATAACAACAAATTTTTTTTCCATGCATGTATTAATCTAAGAAAGCATCTAACCTTTGACTCTAATTAGTAATTGAATTTTAAGGAAGATAGAAGAACTAATCTTGTGCTTGACCTTGCAATGCAAAAGAAAAGCTTTAAACTTTACTTGTTCTAAAGTGACGTCCTTGAGTTTCATCCCATAAATTTTGAGTACTTTTTTGGGGATCTTCATTATCCTTACCATAGCAGCTAGGCAAAACATTGATGAATCAAGATTTCCGATCAAAGTAAGGGAATCCTTCAGGAAATGTGATGGTCATTGGCTCGTAAGTTGTGAATTTTTGGATGGTTTACCTAAAATTAAGTTCTCTATTTTCATTAGCTGTTATTGTTGGAGCTTGTTAATTTTTGCTTATGTTGTTTTTCTCTCATACAATGATTAAAAGTCTTTCAACCTTATGATCGTATGGTTGTAGGGATCCCATGGAATTAAAACGACGAAGTGCGTAGATCATACAACATCAAAAACTCTTAAGAAATTATATTAAAGTCCCCAGCAATGGCGCCAAAAATTGACACATGTCGAGCATGTATAATAATATTATACTTTTGTTTTTGTAGTAAGGTAAGTGCGATCATCTCTACAAGAATTTAGCAAACTTCTTAAGTTGTAATTTTAAGGGTATTAGTATATTATATCACTAATTAAATCAATTAACTAAATTAAACTAATTTATTGAATAATTTAATTACTAATTCGAGTCAATCAATCAACCATTAACAAATCGAGATTAAAGATAATAAATTCGATTCTCAAACAAACTAAAACCAAAGATAAGGAAACATAAAGCAAATTGCATTCAAACACAACATATAATTATTAGAACCATAGTAAAAGGCTAGTTACCGATTTTATGAGATCATTATACTTTCATCATACGTAAGTTATAGCGATTCTTTCGAACTACCTAGTTCTCCTTTTGTTAATGGTAGATCCACGTGATTCATATCCGTAACCTAATCTTGTCACTTTTAGTATTTCAAACACTTAAAAGTGATAATAACAAAACATAATTAAGTTCTATGAAAACACTTACTATTAAGCAAGAATTAATGGTATTTTGTCATTATAAATTTGACTTAAAACGCAATTCACCTAACACTTTCCAAAGGGTTAACATACAATTTGAATAAATTTTAGTTACTACTTACATAGATTCTAGATTTAGAACCTAACATCCATAATATTTATTGTGCACCATGCATGCAAATTCTAGTTTCAAAGATTGTAATATACAAAAATAATAAATTAAAATGGTGAATTATATAGTATAATATTGGTTTAAAGCATTAAGTACATAATCTCATAAACTATGACTTTTGCAATCAGTTTAGTTCATATATCGGTATAGATTAATAAACTACAAAATCATATTAAACTTAAGCAACATAAAATAAAATAAAGACATTTATGAAAAATATCTCTATTAATAACTTTAAATCTCTAATGAATTCTCCAAAGCAATGACGATGAAGTTATAAACTAATAAGCTTCGAGTGTTCAAAGGTTGAGATAAGATGTTTATTTCAAAACCCTAGCCTCATATATATAGTAATCTACTAATACATATCCTATTCAAGCTCAAATTTCTAATCCTTATCTAAAAATCACATGATCGATCTCACCAATTCCTTAGCCATTTGGACTTATAATGTATTTTGGGTAAATTATTGAGTCTTCTATAAGAGAATCTCTCAGTTGATCAACGATTTAGGTGAAAATTTCTTTTTATTCTTTGATTTGCTAGCACATCAATTACTTTCACTATTGTTGAGTTAACTAGCGATTTGTTTGTATATCAACCATGGTGGTACATTGCTCAGAATTTTCTAATATTGATCAAATTCTTCTCTTTTCTTCTATGTTTTCCTTCGTTTCTTCATTATTCTTTATTTTAACCTAAAATAACAACAACAAGAGAAAATTCAGTGTAATGTAGCATTTGTTTGCTATGGTCTAATCTGCCCACTATATTGGTTCATCAGTGCATTAGCTTCTTCATTATTTTCTCCATACAATGAAACATGGTGGTGAGACGAGGATGTCCAACGAGCAATTCGAACTAAAAGAGAGATGTATAGGAAAATACCTATGTGTCAAGATGAAGATGCGTACAATCAATATAGAGAAGCAAGAAAATAAGCTAAAATAGTAGTTGGTCAAGCTAAAACAAGTTTCATATAAGATCTATACACAAGTTTAGGTAATAGAGATGTCAAAAAATATACATTAGGCTAGCCAAATTAAGAGATAAAAAAAATAAGACCTAAGTCATGTAAGATGTATGAAGGACAAAAATCAAGATTTTTTAACGTGCAAGGATAATATTAAGGAGAGATGGAGAAGTTACTTCGATAGTTTATTTAATGATGGCCAAGTTGATACTATAATAGATGAAAACCCACACCAAGAAAGAAATGTAAACTATACATGCAATATTAGAATTATAGAAGTTAAAGAGGCATTGAAAAGAATGAAAATATGAAAAGCATGTGGTCCAGATGAAATACCCATAGAGGTTTGAAAATGCTTAGGAGAAATTAGATTGACTTGGTTAATAAGACTTTTCAATGAAATTCTAAAATTAAAATGGATGTCAATGGATTGGAGAAGAAGCACGCTTGTGTCAATCTTCAAAAATAAAGGAGACATTCAAAATTGTTTTAACTACCGGGGAATTAAACTTATGAGTCACACTATAAAACTTTGGGAGATGATAATTGATAATAGGCTAATGAGAGAAACAATGATATTAAAGAACCAATTTGGCTTCATGCCTGGGAGGTCAACTATGGAGACGATTTTCGTTATAAGATGATTATTAGAAAAATATAGAGAAAAGAAAAAAGATCTTGATATGATATTTGTAGATTTAGAAAAAGCATATGATAGGGTCCCTAAAGATGTTCTTTGGTGGGTTCTAGAAAGAAAAAAGAGTTCATGATAAATACATAGACACTATTAAGGTTATTTATGATGGAGTAGTAACGAGTATAAAGACATTTGGAGGAGCCACGAAAGAATTTCCCATTACGATTGGACTACATCAAGGATCAGCTTTAAGTCCATATTTATTTACTTTAGTTATGGATGAACTAACTAGGCATATTCAAGATGATATACCATGGTGTATGCTATTCGCATATGATATTATGTTAGTGGATGAAATAAAAGATGGACTGAATTGGAAACTAGAACTCTGGAGGAATACATTAGAATCTAAAGGCTTTAAGTTGAGTAGGAGGAAAATTGAATACATGCACTATAAGTTTAGAAATACTAGACATTAAGATAATGGAATGGTAAAATTAGGGGAAGTAGAAGTTCCTAAGGTTAACAAATTTAGATATCTCGGATCAATCATACAAAATGATGATAATATTGAGAATATGATATCACACATAAAATTCAAGCTGGATGGAAGAAATGGCAAAGTGCAACATGGGTGATTTGTGATCAAAATGTTCCTACTAAGTTAAAAGGAAAATTTTATAGGACCGCAATTAGGCCAACTATGCTCTATGGTAGTGAATGTTGGGCGGTAAAGCAACAAGAATTATATAAAATGAACGTAGCAGAAATGACGATGCTTAGGTGGATGTCTGGTAAAACTTGTAAAGATAGAATAAAAAATATAGAAATTCAAAGACAAGTACGAGTAGCACCAATTGATACAAATATTAGGGAAGGGCAGTTGCGGTGATTTGGTCACTTGCAAATACGGCCTACAAATGCCCCCACTAGAAAACTTGACTCAATAAAAACTGTAAAAATTCAACGAGGTAGGGGTAGACCAAAGTTAACATGGGATGCATTAATTAGGAGGAATTTGAATAGCTTGGAAAGTTCACTATCAATTGCACTTAATCAAACACAATAGAAAAGTTTAATCCATTTAGCCGACTCCAATTAATTTGGGACTAAGGTTATGTTATTGTTGTTGGAACTAATTGTACTTGCTGGCGTATATTTATCTATGAAGGTTAGTAACATTTATTCTCATATGGTAATAAAGTCTTTAGGAAGATAGAACAACCGGTTTTGAGCTTTATCCTTTAGTATAAATTGAAAAGCTTTAATCTTGGCATCTTCTAAGGCAATGTATTTGGGCTTCATTCCATTGACTTTATATTGATATTGTCGAAGGAATCTCAAGGGATATTCATTCTCTTAGCTGTAAAAGTTGGGCAAAAAATTAATAAACCCAAGTTTCAGTTCATAACCTAGGAAATATTCAGGAAAGGCAATGTGCATTGACTCATAAGCTATAACATTTTGTTTGGTGGGTTTGCGTAAATGTCAGTTCCACTATGTCGGCTGCCATTATGGGAACTAGAGAATTTTATTCTCTACAATATAGAAAGCTCCTAAGGAATTAACCGAAATCCTCGGCAACGACACCAAAAATTGACGCGTGTCGAGCTCGTACAATAAAGAATGATTACCCTCGATAGTTTTAGTTACTACAAATATTCCTATGTATAGATTCCATCAATTTCTAATGCATTTGTGACTATGCGAGAAATATCTATCTTTGTAGATTACAATTCAAGAAAGTAATCTTATTAAAACCATGACTTAAATAAACATAAAATTCCTAATACATTTATGCAAAGTCCTTGATTTCATAAACATATATTATGAGTTAATTACGAGATTAATGAGTCTTAATTATGACATGTATTGTGGATTAAGACTTGGATAGGTGAAAAAAGGAAACCACTGGGTCAATATTATTTTTCGTTAGCGAATGCCTATTGTGTATATGATTTGTCAATAATTTAAAAAAACATATACATTAATAATTAGATAGTGTTTTATAGTAAGTTTTAAGGTGATTTTAGATGTAAATGTCTATATTACTCTAGGCTCTCTCTTGCTTTTGTTATTCTAGGTAATAATTGGAATATATAATGAAATGGAGTAAAACGTCTTGGGGCATGTGCCCTAGATCAATCTACTAACATTGTTTATCTTATGATTTTACTTAATAAAATTGAGGTTTTCATTTGCTATTTTATTATAAGTGATTGTATATTTACCTTATAGTAAGATCTATGGGTATTTGTTGAAATATCCTAAATGTCCCTAGTCGATAATTACATCGGGAACTATAATGAATTAAAACTAGTGTGAATCCTGATTGATGGTCATGCGTATAGGGATGCGAATCTAGATCATGAGTACTTGTTAGGGAACAAGGTACTGGACCGACCCGCTATGAGAACACCACATGGATTAAGTCATAGTTGTTACTCATAATAGGTATAACATTTAGTTTTTCGACTTGAGATTACCATAGACATCAATATTATGAGCATGGTAATTTAACACAATCAAACGTTGTATTTAACCAGACGATTATAAAGATTATGATTGTTTACCATGTAATAATATGTGAAGTTGTGTAATTAATATAGAATTCGCCACTCTCATATAGATAAAAAAAATTCAGTAGATTCATAGATATGATAGACTGATAATGGTCAAGTCCATGTGAATTGATATAACCAATGTCACTTGGATATTTTTAGTTTACATAAAGATCGAGACTTGCATGATTGAACATTAAGGTTGACATTTCATGCCTTATGTTTAATCAAATGATATCGCACAACAAAAGGATATGATTTATGTTGTTCATTAGGTTGTATTGATTATGATATTCATCCTAATTGGGTAGTCATAATGTCTTGCTAGAGACTGCTTATGGCTTGTGTGCCAAAATAATCTTGGTTCACTACCAATGACGCACGAACCTATAAAGTCACACACAAACAATGGCTTTGCACAATTTCAATTGGTCTAGAGCAATGAATTTTATCTTATAAATTTCATTACATCAAAACCCTTACAATTTTGTATATAATAACCTATTAATATGGCAAATATGTAATTTATTTAAACTACCTATATACAATAGTTGTATTATGAATGAGATTTTAACTGAGGGTTTTTCTACACATATAAATAGAGGTTGAAACCCTAAAATGAAATATAATTTTTTGTTTCTGCTATTTTCAAGTTCTTCGGATTTTAGGAGAGAAAGAAAAAATTTCTATCTCTCTTGGGGCTAGAATTTCAAATTATGGTCACCATCATGTGTAGATTTTTGATAAAGGACGGACGCTTGAACGTCTTAGAGATGGAACAATCAGAGAAGGAAATCACGGATTAAAGTATGGTTTTACTTTTGTGGATCTAGTTTAAAATAAATTATTTTCGATCCTATTGGGATTATTCAAAAACTATTTTGAGTTTTTCGATGTGTATGAACCCCAAAACCTAACAGTGTTATTAAGAGCCATAGACTCGATACTATTAAAAGTTTGCTAGTTTTTCTCTGATGTATATATGATATATGTGTGAAAACATGATCTCCATTAATGTTTATATATGATATGCATATAGGTTCTGTGATAATTGTTATCAAGAATTGGTTTTAAAGCATGTTGTTAATTCATGTATTTGATACACGCATGATTTGATTCAATGACAGAATTCATGATTAGAATATTTCGATTAACATATGTTTTAATATTGAACGAAGAGAATTTTGTACGTTCACATTTTGGAAGTCATGTTTTTGTTAATGTGATTCTTATATTGGATACATAATTCGTTTTGTTCAATAATCACAATTGGGTTAATATGATTCTGGTGCTGAATGCATGATTATTATTTCATTTCTTAATTCAATTGCTTAATTCATATGAATAAGAATCAAAATTGATTTTGATCATATCTCTCATTGTTGTTATATGTTAGTATATTCATATTAGATAGGAGATAAACTATTAATCATATAAGAATCAAAAACCCTATAAGACATGTGCCCGAGTTAATTAAAAAATATTTAAATTAATATTTTTGGAATTGAAATAAGGGTTAGTTTTGGTCAATTGGATCGACTAAATAATTAGAGATTTTAAGCAATTTTCAATTTCTGAACTTGGACTCATCTAAAAAAATGGTGGCACTCCCCCTATTACCCCATCTACTAACCTATCGAGAGAACCATCGCTCACGACCAAATAAAAGGATCGGTGATAACTATTCTTAGCGCAAGGAAATTTGAATGATAGTCAATATTAGTAAAATCTTCTTACTTGTTCAGTGATCGTACATGCATCGTAATGTATGATATTTATCTTGTTTAATTTTTTATCACTAAAACAAATAAAAAATTCCTCTTCCAGATTTTAAGTCAAGTGACATCTATTCTCAAACACTTGTCAAAGCTTTAATCACATCAATATGGTCTACCTCCGCATAGTGTTTTATGTTATCTTGGTAAGACAAGTTGAGTAATGGTTACTCCACTGTTTGAAATGGTTAGACTTGATAAAGCTATCAAAACGGTTTTGGGCTTTAGGCACTAGATGAGATCAAGCATATTAAGATATAAGATGTCATAATTTCATAAAAATAACTAAGAGTTACATATGATGTAATTGGTAGTTGGTACCTACCTAAATAACCTAATTCAAAGCGGCATGCCTTAGTTCTCTTGGAATTACGTGAAACATAGATTTTAGTCACTTAAATTAATATAGTGTTTTAAGGAAGGTTGATCATTTAGTGGGAGTCTATTCCTCTATACTAAAATAAACTTTTACATAATCTTTGTAATAGATCTATGGCTTTTTCAAATCACACTAATCCCTTGTCACTACAATCTATCATTGAGAAGGATAAGTTATATGGGGCATACTTTCTAGACTAGTTCAGAAACTTGAGAATTGTTCTTAAGCATGAATGCAAGTTGTATGTCCTAGATGATCATATTCTTGAGGAACCACCAGCCAATGCTTTAAAAGTCGTGAAGGATGTACATACAAAGTATGCTAACGACTCAACCGATGTTGCTTGTATTATGTTGGCAACCATGGTTCCTGAACTTCAGAAGAACATGGAACACATGAAAGCTTATAACATGGCCACGATGCTTAAGGAAATGTTCCAAAAGCAAGCTAGGTAAGAAATGTTCAAGACATTCAAGAACCTTCATTCTTGCAAAATGGCTGAGGATGCGTCAGTTAGTCCTCATGTTTTAAAAATAGTGTCAAATCACAATGTTCCTAATGTTGAAGTCTCTGGCAATCTCAAGTCAGAGGACTGAAAAATATACCTATCATGAGAAACAACTATGACTTAATCCATGTGATGTTCTCATAGCGGGTCGGTCCGGTACTTTGTTCCCTAACAAGTACTCGTGATCTTGATTCGTATCCCTATACGTATAATCATCATATGATCATCAATCAAGACTCACACTAGTCTTAATTCATTATAGTTCCCATTATAATGATCGACTAGGGACATTTAAGATATTTATGTAAATACCCATGGATCTTATTATAATGTAAACATGCAAATTAATTATAATAAATAACAAATGAAATCCTCTATTTCATTAACTAAACGTATTCATAAAGACAGTTAATGGATTGACCTAGGACACATGCCCCAACATCTCCCACTTGCACTAGGGCCAATCATATATGCATCTAATGCCTAATGATCTAACATGACCATCATGTTTTGCTTGTGGAAGAGCTTTTGTCAATGGATCAGCAACGTTGTCTTCAGTAGGTACTCTTCAAATCTTTACATCTCCCCTCTCAATAATTTCTTTGATGAGATGAAAATGCCTGAGTATATGTTTGGATCTGTGGTGTGATCTAGGTTCCTTGGCCTGTGCTTTGCCCCATTATTGTCACAATACAAACAAATAGGGTTAGCAATACTTGGAACCACACCTAGTTCAGAAATGAACTTTTGGATCCAAACTGCCTCCTTTTCTGCATCGGACGCTACAATATACTCAAACTTTCATTGTAGAATCTACCACAGTCTCTTACTTCGAACTTTTCAGCTTACTTTACCCCCATTCAAAGTAAACAAATATCCAGATTGCGATCTAAAATCATCTATATCAGTTTAAGAAGTTGCATCTGTGTAACCATTTACAACTAGATCATTTTCAAAACCTCCATAGACCAAGAACATTTCCTTAGTCATTTTTAAGTATTTAAGAATGTTCTTTACTGCTATCCAGTGACTCTCACCAGGATTTGACTGATATCTGCTTGTAGTGCTCAAAGCATATGATACATAAGGTCGAGTGCATAGCATGGCATACATGATAGATCCAATAGCTGATGCATATGGAATCTTATTCATACGATCTCGTTCATCATTTGTTCTAGGACATTGATTCTTGCTGAGACTTATGCCATGAGACATTGGCAACAATCCTCTTTTAGAGTCTTGCAAACTGAACCTATTCAGCACCTTGTCTATGTAAGCACTTTGAATTAAACCGATTAGCCTCTTAGATCTATCCCTATAGATCCTTATCCCTAGGATATAGGTTGCATCTCCTAAGTCTTTCATTGAGAAACACTTCCCTAACCAAGACTTGACACTCTGCAATGTTGGGATGTCATTTCCAAATGAGTAATATATCATCAACATACAGTACCAAAAAAACTACACTCCCACTGACCTTCTTGTATACACAAGGCTCATCTTCGTTCTTAATAAAACCGAAATCCTTGATTGCTTCGTCAAAACGAAGATTCCAACTCCGAGAAGCTTGCTTTAATCTATAAATGGATCTTTGAAGCTTGCATACCTTCCTAGAATTCTCAGGATGTAAAAAACCTTCAGGTTGTGTCAAATACACGTCCTCAAGCAACTTTCCATTAAGAAATGTTGTTTTTACATCCATTTTCCATATCTTATAGTCATAATATGCAGCAATGACAATTAAAATTCTTATGGATTTAAGCATAGCTACTGGCGAAAAAGTTTCATCATAATCAACACCTTGAGTCTGCCTGAAACCTTTTGCTACAAGTCTTGCTTTAAAAGTATGCACATTGCCATCCATGTCAGTTTTCTTCTTGAAAACCCAATTACATCCAATGATCTTACCACCTTCAGGTAAATCAACCAAGTTCCAAACTTGGTTATCATACATGGATTGCATCTCAGAGTTCATGGCACTTAGCCATTTATCTGAGTATGGTCCAGACGTAGCCTCCTGATAAGTGGTGGGCTCATTTTGATCCATAAGCAACACATCACGACTATCAGTAATGAGAAATCCGAATCTCTCTGGCTCATGTCTTACCCTACCAGATTTACGTGGGTCTTGTGTCACTTGCAGAGGTTCAACTGGTTCAGAACGTTGTTGAACTTCCAGTAGCGGTTCAGGGTTTATCTATAATTCTTGAACTTCTCCAAGATTTATTTCTCTCCCACTAGTGTCTTTTGAAATAAACCGTTTTTCCATAAAGGCACCATACCGAGCAACAAACACTTTGTTCTCAACGGGATTATAAAAGTAATATCATTTTGTTTCCTTAGGATACCCCACAAATAAACACTTGTCAGATTTAGGTGCTAGTTTTTCTGAGACTTGTCGTTTTACATAAGCCTCACAACCCCAAATCTTAAGGAAAGAAAAACTAGGTCTCTTCCCGTACCACATCTCATATGGTATTTTATCAACCGCTTTAGAAGGAACTCGATTTAGAGTGAAAGCTGCAGTTTGTAATGCATAACCCCAAAAGGATAATGGAAGATCTGCATGACTCATCATAGATCAAACCATATCTAATAAGGTTCGATTTCTCCTTTCAGAAACTCCATTCCATTGTGGAGTTGCTGGTGGAGTCAATTGGGAGACAATCCCACAATTTTTAAGATGATCATCAAATTCTTGGCTTAAATATTCACCACCTCGATCTGATCGAAGTGTTTTGATAGTTTTACCAAGTTGATTCTCGCACTTCATTTTGAAACGTTCAAAACATCTCAAATGATTCAAATTTTATGTTTCATAAGATATACATAACCATATCTCACTTGAAATCATCAAAATGTAATGAAGTACCGATAACCTCCTCTAGCCATTGTGTTTATAGGACCGCATACATCGGTATGTATTAGACCCAATAAATCACTTGCCCTTTCACTGTGTCCAGTAAAGGGACTTTTAGTCATCTTGCCTGGTAAACAAGATACGCAATCATATGTTTCTAAATCAAATGAATCAAGAAGCCCATCTTTATGGAGCTTCGTTATGCGTTTCTCGTTTATGTGTCCGAGACGACAATGCCAATGATAGTTTGATTACAGAAATGACAATTTTCTTCCTTTTCTTTTGGGTGTTTTGAAGCGAGAAGCAGTAGGGTCTTGACTTGTTCCATAGGCTTAGCGACAGTGCGAAACGACCTTGGCAACTCTAGCCTTGCCTTTGCCTTTCTTCTTCATTCCCTTTCCCTTTTAGACCATCAACATATTACTAGAGGTTTCTTGATATTTTGTTCAAGCTTTTGAGCATCAAATGCAACTCCGAAATTGATTTCTCCATATTATTCATATTGTAGTTCATCACAAATTGTGAGTAACTTTCTGGTAATGAATTCAGGATCAAATCCGTAGCCAACTCTTGGCTTATGAGAAATCCGAGTCTATCAAGCTGGTCAACATAGCCCTTCATCTTCAGAACATGAGGACTAACTGACGCACCCTCCGTCATCTTGCAAGAATGTAGGTTCTTGACTGTCTCGAACCTTTATTGCCTAGCTTGCTGTTGGAACATTTCCTTCAGCGTTACGGCCATGTCGTAGGCTTCCATTAGTTCCATGTCCTTCTGAAGTTCAGGAACCGTAGTTGCTAGCATAATACATGCAACATCAGTAGAATCGTTGACATGCTTATTATGCGCATCCTTCATAGCTTTCGTAGCATTGGCTGGTGGGTCCTCAGGGATTGAAGCATCCAGGACATACAACTTGCGTTCATGCTTAAGAACAATTCTAAAGTTTTTGAACCAGTCAAGAAAGTTAGTCCGAGATAGCTTATCCTTCTCAAGGATGGATCGCAGTGACACGGGATTATTGTTACTTGAAGAGGCCATTGATCTACAATAAAGATTATGCAAAGTTTATTTTAGTATAGAGGAATAGACTCCCACTAAATTAACAACCCTCTTAAAACGTACTGTTTATTTAGCGGACTAAAATCCATATTTCACCTAATTCTTTGACAGCTATGGCATGAAACATAGAACTAGATTATTTAGGTAGGTAACAGTTACCAATTACATCTTATGTAGTTTTTAGATCCTTTTATGAGATATGGGACATCTTATGTCTTAGCATGTTTTTATCTCATCATTTGCCTAAAGCTCAAAACTATTTTGATGGCTTTATTAAGTCGGACCATTTTAAACATTAAGGTAACTCTTACCCAACTTGTCTCACAAAGATAACACAATACACTCAACTATGGCTGAAACTATATTAGTGTGATCGAGGCCTTGACAAGTGTTTAAAATGGATGGCACGAGACTTAAAATTTAATAGAGGGATTTTATTCAGTTTTAGTGATTTTATGTAAACAATGAAATATCATATATTTTATTGATTTGTTCAATCACTAAACAATTTGGAAATTTTTTTTTTATACTTTTCACTAACAAAAGAATTTCAGTACGCTACGATTAGTTAGACGGCGGTCCTGCTGGTCGATCAACGGATTTGGGAGTACAGGGGCGCGCCCCCGTTTTTTTTTTTTTTTTTAAGACGAATCTCAATTCCGAAAATTAAAATTCGCTATAGAAAATCATAATTTTTCGCTGATTTTATTATCATAAATTAAACCCTGAATTTATCAGAAATTAAGTCAATTAAAACATTTTAATTAACCCGGGCCCACATCTAACTAATCATCTTATCCTAATCCAATTAGGATTTAAGATATTTAAATCCTAGTATATCACCAATAACAAGATTATTGATAGTTATCTCATATTCTAATTTGTTATCTATCTTTATCAAATAGAAACTTCATAACAAAATAGATATAACAAGATAAATAATTAATTTCGAAAATTAATTATTTATTTTGGATTTAAGATATTTGAATTCTAGTATATCACTAATAACAAGATTCTTGATATTTATCTCTTATTCTAATTTGTTATCTATCTTTAATAAATAGAAACTTCATAACAAAATAGATATAACAAGATAAATAAATCATTTCGAAAATTAATTATTTATTTTGGATTTAAGATATTTGAATCCTAGTATATCACCAATAACAAGATTCTTGATATTTATCTCTTATTCTAATTTGTTATCTATCTTTATCAAATAGAAACTTCAAAACAAAATAGATATAACAAGATAAATAAATAATTTCGAAAATTAATTAATTATAAATAAATAATTTTGAAAACTAATTATTTATAAATAAATAATTTCGAAAATTAATTATTTACAATTTCGGTCCTCATCCAAATAATCACAAACATGTAATTGAATCATGAACTACTATCCCAATCGAACCTAATGGTGTCATGGATCACAGAACACGAAATTCAATTCATTAAAATTATTCGAATTAACCTAACATGGTTACTAGCATGTACGAAACTAATTTCAATTAAATCACGAATATATGTATCATATACATAAAACATGACAATAAATCTCAAAGACAACTTATGTATATCACATATACGTCAACTATTAACATGTTTTCAATCATATATCATGTATATATTAGAAGAAAACATGCAATGAATTTAATGGAATCGAACTCGAAGGCTCTGATACCATTGTTGGGTTTTGGGGTTCATACGCAGCGGAGATTAAAAACAATTTTTGACAAAAACCCCAACAGGATCCGAATCTAATTCCATTAAAAACGTTTAAGCCATGAAAAACTTAATCATACCTCAGTCGCAATATACCTTTCTGAAGGTTGATCGATCTCTAAGGCGCTGCCAACGACGAACGCCCTCTACCAGTAGTCCACACACGAACGGCGGCCGAGATTCAAAGTGCTAGCTTCGAGAGAATACCAAACCTTTTATTTTTCTCTCCGAAACAATCCAGAGCATACCAAAAAACCCTAAGTCGTTTCTGAAACGAAAATAGAGTTTCGGCCTTTTGATCTTTCGTACGTGTATTGTAACTTAAAGCGTCTATTTATACAACCCTTGTATATAGACGGTTAAGTAAATTACACATATACCCTTACTTAAAGAAGTATAAGTGTAATACACCATAAGGACGTTTCCATCATGAATTTTATCATATAAAATTTATTTTTCTAAACCATCTTAAATTCTCGCAAAACCATTCTTAGTGTGCGACCCAATAGGCTCATACAACGTTGGCGGTGTACCAAAACACATTTTGGTATACAAGTCATAAGCGGCCTCTAGCAAGACATTATGACTACCCAAGTTGTACGAATATCAAATCGATACAACCTAATCAATAGTGTATATAACATCCTTTTGTCACACGATATCCTTTTGATCAAACATAAGGCGTGGAATTATCATCCAACATGTTCAATCGTACTAGTCTCGATCTCTAGGTAGACTGAAAACATCCAAGTGACATTGATCAATATCAATTCACTTAGACTAGGCCTTTTAACAGTCTAACACATTGAGGGATCCACTAGATATCTCTCTTTATATGAGAGGGACAAATTCTATCTCGATTACACAACTTCATCACATTGCTCACATAGTAACCAATCGCAACCTTTATAATCGTCCGGTTAAAAACAACGTTTGATGGTGTCAAATCGCTATGTTCCTAATGTTGTAGTCTCTGGCAATTTCAAGTCAGAGGACTGAAAAATATACCTATCATGAGAAACAACTATGACTTAATCCATGTGATGTTCTCACAGCGGGTCGGTCCAGTACTTTGTTCCCTAACAAGTACTCGTGATCTTGATTCGTATCCCTATACGTATAATCATCATATGATCATCAATCAAGACTCACACTAGTCTTAATTCATTATAGTTCCCAGTATAATGATCGACTAGGGACATTTAGGATATTTATGTAAATACCCATGGATCTTATTATAATGTAAACATGCAAATTAATTATAATAAACGGCAATTGAAATCCTCTATTTTATTAACTAAAAGTATTCATAAAGATAGTTAATGGATTGACCTAGGGCACATGCCCAAGCACACAAAGCCTGTGGAACAAGTCAAGCCTAAGGCTATTTCCACTTTAGAGTCACATAAGGTAAAGGAAAAAGAAGGAAATTGTCATTAATGACATGTACTTGGCATTGGTTCAAAAATCACAAGCTTTATTTTGAACATCTAAAGAAAAAGAAGAGTAGTGCGACTACTACTTCAAGTATTTACGTTGTTGAAGTTAAGTTATCTACTAGTGATTCATGGGTATTGAATACCGGATGCGAATCTCGTATTTGTATTAATGTGTGGGCTCACTAAAAGTAAAAAAGCAAAAGAAATGAAGAAGTCATCTTACAAGTTAGAAATAAAGCAAAGGTCGTTGCGACGGCTGTAGGATGCTATGAGTTAATTTTACCTAGTGGACTAGTTTTAGTTTTAAATAATTGTTATTATATTCCTGCGTTGAGTAGAAACATCATTTTTGTTTCATGTTTGGATTTGGATAGCTTTAATTTCATTATTGCGAATAATAAATGCTTGATTTCTCATAAAGACGTTTTCTATACGAATGCTGATTTGAGTAATGGTCTCTATATTCTAAACATGAAAAAGCCCACATACACTCATATTCTTAACATAACTACAAAGCGATTCAAGTCAAATGATTTGATTCAAACCTACCTTTGGTATTGTCTTCTTGGCTACATAAATGAGAAACGCGTTACTAAACTCTATAAAGATTGACTTTTAGATTCATTCGATTTTGAATCATATGGAACATGTGTATTTTGTTTACTAGGCAAGATGACAAGGAGTCCCTTTACTGGACACAATGAAAGGGCAAGTAATTTATTGGGTTTAATACATGCTAATGTATTCAGTCCTATGATAAGTCAGTATTTATATATATTTAGTACTTTATTTTAGTATATTTAATTATGCAAAGTATCTAAATTACATATTTAATTATATTTTTTGGTCGTTTTTAGATGAAACGGAGTGCGCAATTTAATTCATGGCGTAAAATACTCAAAATAGAGTATTTACATGCAATGTTCGACCAATTAAGCAATGCCATGTCAGCTCCACATGTCACCCAACAGCACAACAACACGTCATTCATTATTGTTTCGACCAATCGCATCTCCCCACGTAATGCAACTAAATTGTTTCCTCCAATCACAGGCCGTCGCGTCAGCAAACACAGGCCACGTGACACACCGCAATCTTCTCCTCGCTACAGCTGCCCATCGATCTGCATCGGGATGCGCGTAACCACAGACTCCCAGAAATTCGGACCGAATCGTGTGACTTTTTCACTGCTACTTGGACACCACGTGGCTCGCACACGTTACTCCAGCGCGTCACAAACAGTTGTTTCCTCCAATCAGGCGGTGACACGTGGCTCATAATCAGCAAAGCACGTCATAAACACCTCTCTCCACCAATCAAAAGCCGTCATGTGGCTCTCTCACCCAAGCCCAGTGCGTCATCTACACGTCATTCGACCAATCAGGTTGCGCCATGTCGCGAGACAGCAGGAACGAACCAATGGCATTCTGATACGTGGCGGACACCTATTTTCAAGCCAAAAACAGCCCTATGATGCTCCTCGGCGCACGAGTCACCTCCCCAACCCCAAAAATTAGTTTCTCTAACCTCCTATACCAATTTTTAGTAGTTTTACATATTAGGAACTTAGGTATTATTGAAAAGAACACCAACTCTTATTTTTATCATCGACTTTCTTCGACGACGATGATCGGCTAAGCAACTCTTTACCTAGGTCGAAGGGGAAGCAAGTCGGGATGATGGATTCATGGCATATTATGTGAGATCTATTATTTTATTATTTAATTTAATTTAATTGTTGTTGATTTTAATGATTATGATTTAGATCTAGGGTATGTATGTGGCGAGTGCATGCTTTTAGGTGGATAAATCCACAGTTATTTGGACTATTAGTATCTGTGATTGTGCTTTTGGACCAATGAAGTGACAAACACTCATTCGTTTGTTGTAAAACCCTTTCGGTTCTTGAGTGTGCAACAATTGAATCTATGTTAAATCGGGACCAGATGTGATCCGGTTATTTAGGATTAATGTTCCCACATATCCAAATTACTATGGTTAGTGTGTTAAACCTGATTGGCAGATGTCTAGGGTTATACATTAATTAGGGAAATAGTTAGTGGCGGATGTTCTGACTATCGAAATTAAGGGAATTAGGAATTTCTGGCAGATGTCGATTTTCCATAGCTAACCTAGGAGAAATTGAATTAATAACTTTTTGGGATGATTGAGGACCATTAAATGTCATTGAATCTTGATTCTTGCTTATGGAATTGTAGACTTAGGTGATTTCTTCTCATTGATATTATTTTTGTAAACTTTTTATTTGTGCTAGTTTAATTAATTATTTTATTGAATTTCTAAAAACCCCCCATTTTTAGTTAACTTGGAGTAAAACTCAAGTCTCGTGGATTCGACCTCATATTTACCACTACTACATCCTTGTGGTTGGTAACTCGATTGTGGGTTATATTTGGCACACACGACACGTGACCAAATCTTGGCGCCATTGCCAGGGACTTAGTCCTTACTCTGAGTTTAGGTTTCTTTTCTATTTTCTTTCTTTTTTGTTTTATGCTTCCACACCTCACTCGGTCAAAATCGGATAGTTCGTTGTTACCTTTCGATCCTGAACCGGAGAGAAAATTTCATAGGTGGATTAGAGAGACCCAACTTAGGCAACAAGAAGGCCAAAATCCTTTGAATATGGCTACAAATCGCCAAATCACCATGGGTCATGCCAACCAAAAGCTTCAAGCTCTTTTGGCACAACAACCCCTCTGCATCAACTATCCGGATAATGCCGGAGACTTCGAGTTGAGGTCTGGGTTCATTCATCTCCTACCATCCTTTCATGGTAGCGAGAATGAAGATCTTGTCACTTTTCTAACGGAATTTCATACTACCTGCAAGTTAATGAAACCCTCCAATGCGGACAAGGAAACTGTCAAGCTCAGATATTCTCCATTTTTCCTTAAAGAAAAATCCAAGAAATGGTTTTTCTACCTTCCGCATGGCTACATTAACTCCTAGAATGAAATGGCAACCGCGTTTTTGAATGAGTACTTCCCTAAGGATAGAGTTGTTCAGCCCATCAAGGAAATATGCAAACATCAAAATGAGGTCGAGTGAATAATTTGGCGCATATTGGGATCACTATAAGCGATTGATTGCTAGTTGCCCGCAGCACGGCCGGTCTGAGAAGGCCATAGTTCGATTTTTCCATGTTGGCATTTCACCTATAGAATGACGCATGATTGATAATGCATGTGGGGGTCACATTAGAGACAAAACTCCAGCTCAAATGAAGCAATTGGATGAGGGCATCGCACAACAGTCACGCCTTTATGGTGATTTGATGCTACTACTTACCGAAGTTTGACCGCAAGGAGTTTCCTGAGTTCCACTGACAATAAAATGGACCAACTAACCTCCATGATGGAACTTCTCCTCTCCTCTGGCAAAGTGCAAGTTAAAGCTTGTGGCTTCTGCTCTACCACAAATCATGCAACTGATGAATGTCATACTCTCTGTGAGGACAATCAACATGGCAATGCCATAGGTAATCAGTTCCAGGGACCATCTAGAGTCCCATTTGGGAATACATATAATCATGCAACGGCGAGGAACAACCCAAGCTTAAGTTACAGGCCTCAAAACTAGAACTATCAGACCTTCATCCCTAGAGGTCAACCATTTCCTACGCCCTCCTATAATTCATCTTCACTTGAGGATATGATAAAAGCCTTTATGGATCAACAAAACCAATTTATGAGTGAAATAGCCCAATTCAGGGCTACCACCGAGAAATCCATCATCGAAACCAATTCGGGTTTCAAAAGTCTTCAAGCTCAAATGGACCAAATGACACAACAGAATGGACATCTCGAGGATAAAGGAAAGGTGCCTTCGCAACCTTACCTGAATCCTAACGTGAGTGCTAACGCAGTTACACTCCATAGTGGTAGAGAGATGGAGGGACCCAAAAGGAACAATGGCTCATCTGATGCCAATGACCAGGCAAATGAAGAAGAACACGAAGTAGTGGTGACTCCGTTTGTCCCTAAACAAACGGTAACTACTCAAAAGGAAGCACCACCCACATTTAAGGTCAAACCTCATTTTCCATAATGACTCATCTTAGATAAGAAAAAGGAAGAAGAGAAAGAAATTCTCGAGACCTTTCGGCGAGTGGAAATCAATATTCCACTCCTCGATGCTCTGAAGCAAGTCCCTAGGTACGCAAAGTTTATTAAGGAACTATGCACTAACAAAAGGAAACTGAAAGGCAACGAAAAAGTCCCAATGGGAGAAACTGTCACGGCTATCCTACAGAAGAAGTTCCCTCCTAAATGCAAGGATCCTGAAATGTTTTCAATACCTTGTGTTATAGGTGATGTAAGCATTCAGAGGGCTATGTGCAACCTTGGCGCTTCCATTAATGTCATGTCATTGTATATTTATGAGACATTGCATGCAAGCCTATTAGAGGAGATTGGTATAGTCATTCAGTTAGCAGACCGTTCCGTTGTCAGACCTGCTGGTGCTCTCGAGGACGTTCTAGTCCGAGTGAACGAGTTTGTGTTTCCTGCTGACTTCTACATGGTAGATACGAAAGAGGAGCCATTCCCCAATGTTTCGTCAGTACTCCTTGGACGTTAGTTTTTGAAAATGGCGAAGACAAAAATAGATGTTGATGATGGATCTCTTCCTATGGAGTTTGACGGTGAAGTCATCATGTTTAACATCTATGACGCGATGCGATACCCTAGTGATGTGTCGTTTGTGGTATGTACAATGGACTGTGTGGATCAACTCGTTGAGTAGACCTTGCTCATAAGTGGCGATGATGAAGTTAAAGTAGTGTTAGAGCATCATCTCGACACTACTCAGGTCCACGAGAGTGATCTGACCTTCAACACTGATGTCGAGGATGTTGTTTTTGAGTTGGATTCATTCGAACCCCTGCCCCCAAGTGCCTATCATTTGGAGTTGCCTACTTTTGACTCCGAACTTTCGACCTCCATGGTTAAAGCTCCCACACTTGAGTTGAAGCCATTACCTGAGCACCTAAAATATATGTTTTTGGGTGAGAATGACATACTCCCTATGATCATCTTAACCAAACTTACACATTCAGAGAAAGAAAGGCTCCTTCGAGTACCTTGGGAGGCTATTGGGTCCATAACAGATATCAAACGTTTAAGCCCTTCCACTTGCATGCATCATATATATATGGAAGAAGGGTCGAGAAGCCCATAGGAGGCTCAATCCGTTCATGATGGATATTGTGAAGAATGAGATACTGAAGCTCATTGGTGCTAGCATGATTTACCCCATCTCTGATAGTAAATGGGTAAACCCTATCTAGGTGGTCCCTAAGAAAATGGTAGTCACCAATTCACATTGTAAGTTGGTTCCAACCCGCATTCAAAATGGATAGCGAGTATGTATTGACTGCAGGAAATTAAACGCTTCCACTAGGAAGGATCACTTACCCCTACCATTCATTGATCAAATGTTGGACAGACTAGTCGATCGTTCTCATTACTGTTGTCTTGACGGTTATTTCGGTTTTCATCAGATACCGATAGTGCCTAAAGACCTAGAAAAAATAACTTTCACCTGTTTGTTTGGCACTTTTGCCTATCGGTGCATGCCCTCTGGGTTATGCAATGCGCCTGCCACCTTTCAAAGGTGCATGGTGAGTATCTTTTCAGATTTTGTTGGGCATTTCATTGAGGTCTTCATGGATGACTTTACTTTTTATGGTGATTCATTCGATATTCTTCTCAACAATCTGGCAAAGGTACTCCGCAGATGTATAGAGAAGAACCTGGTTCTAAACAGTGAAAAATGTCATTTTATGGTGGACCAAGGTCTTATTTTGGGACACATTATCTCAGTCAGGGGTATAGAGGTAGAACAAGCTAAAATTGATGTTATTAAGTAACGTCCCTACCCTACGAATATGCCGGAGATTAGATCCTTCCATGGACACGTCGGTTTTTACCGTCATTTCATCAAGGACTTTTCAAAAATTGCACAACCCCTATGCCATCTACTTCAAAAGGACGTACCTTTTGAGTTTGATGAGGCATGTAATAGTTCATTTGAAGCACTAAAAGACGCACTTACTAGCACAGCAGTCATTCAGGCCCCTAATTGTGAGCTTCCATTTGAAACTATGTGTGATGCTAGTAATTATGCAGTGGGTGCAGTCTTAGGATAGAGAGTCGGGAAAGCTTCACATGTCATTTACTGTGCTTCTTGTACTCTAGACGCGGTTCAGATGAACTACACCACTACCGAGAATGAGCTCTTTATCGTTATCTTCACATTTGAGAGGTTTCGGCCTTATCTTTTGGGAACAAAGGTTATCATTTACTCCGATCATGTTGCCTTGAAGTACCTGATGAGTAAAAAGGATGCCAAACAGGCTCATTAGATGGATACTCTTACTACATGAGTTTGACATCACAATCAAAGATAAAAGTGGTGTAGAGAATCTAGTTGCAGACCATCTCAATTGAATTGAGAATGGTGAGAGTCGTACTCCTCTTAAGGATGATTTCCCTGACGAGTACATCTATACCATTATGGAAGATCTCCCCTGGTACATCGATTTGGTCAACCATATCACTTCGGGCGAGCTATCTCCTCACCTTTCGAAGGCTCAAAAGAATAAAGTAAAGAGCGATGCTAAGTACTATGTATAGGATTACCCGTACTTATGGGAATTCTGCTCCGACCAAGTTATTAGGCATTGTGTTCCTCGGGCTGAGAGTCACTCTATATTGGCTTTTTGTCATACTCATGCCTGCGATGGCCACTTCGGTCCCCGTCGAACATCTAGGAAAGTCTCGAGAGTGGGTTTTACTGGCCCACCATTTTCCATGATTCATACATGTTTACAAGACTTGTCTAACTGTCAGAAAACTGGTAACCTTAGTCATCGAGCCCAAATGCCATTTACCCCGATTCATATTTGTGAGATATTTGATGTTTGGGGTATTGACTTTATGGGACTGCTTCCAGTGTCATTTGGTAATGTTTACATACTCTTGGTTGTGGACTACGTGTCTAATGGGTGGAAGCTAAGGCTACACACACTAACGACTCTAAAGTGGTATGTGAATTTCTCAAATCGAGGATTTTCACAACATTTGGTATCCCATGTGCCCTGATCAGTGATAGAGGTACTCACTTCTGCAACCTTATGGCTGAAAGTCTTCTGAGGACGTATAAAGTCAATCATCGAACGTGTACAGCGTATCATCCCCATACGAGTAGTTAGGCAGAGGTCTCTAATAGAGAGATCAAATCCATCTTAGAAAAGACAGTGAATCCTACTAGTAAAGATTGGACTTTACGTCTTGATGATGTGGTTTGGGCTTACCAAATGGAGTTTAAACGCCAATTGGGATGTCCCCATATCGCCTTGTGTTTGGTAAAACTTGCCACCTGCTAGTCGAGCTTGAGCATAAATCCTACTGGGCTGTGAAACATCTTAATATGAAGCTCGATGAAGCAGGAAAAGAAAGAAAGCTCACTCTCCAAGAATTGGAGGAAATCAGGAACGACGCGTTTGAAAATGCACGGATTTACAAAGAAAAAACAAAAGTGTTCCATGATACCAATATCTCTAGGAAATATTTTCGTGTTGGTCAGAAAGTGATTTTATTTCAGTCACGTCTTAAGATTTTTGCAGGCAAGCTGAGATCGAGGTGAACAAGACCATATGTTGCGACTGTGGTGTATGATCACGGAGCGATGGAGATTCAGAGTTTGAAGACTGGTAATGCGTTTAAGGTGAACGACCACAGATTTAAGATCTTCTATGAAAACTTCTCGAGCCATAATGTGGAGGACGTCTCACTTGCAACACCAGTCTATACTAATTGACAGACTCAGCCTAAGTCGAGCCAACGACTTTAACCAAAAGCGCTTTTGGGAGGCAACCAAAACTTTAATAACTTGACTTGTTTTGAACCTTGAGGACAAGGTTTGGAATAATTTTGGGGGTGTTTTAGGGATTTTGGATTGTTTTGGATGGATTCTTTTGCGAAAGACCACAGGTGAGATCGTTTTTTTATGCGGTTATATGCGGATATCAGATGGTATGGCGGTGTTTTATATCATTTCTTGTCCATTCATATTCCTCTTTCTTTTCATTAAGATATGATACACTTTCATGCATATATGTATTTAGTATATATGTATATATATATATATATATATTTATATTTAGTTATATAGAGTCACCGGAAACTTTGTTCATGCCTTTGGTTGGGGATGAGTAAATTACAATTGCCTTTTTGACTTGAAACTTAGAGAAAATTAGGAGAAATACTCAGTCGAGTTCGTAGCTCTACATTTTTATGATTTCATGATCAAGGACTTAGATGATGGTTGGATTTTGTGCTAGATAGCGAAAATGAGTTGGCGGTCAAATATGTACAAGTGATATTATTTTAACCTACATTAGGGAATTTGTTTGATTATAGTGAAAGTGAGAATTACTAACATGAGTTTTTCTAAAAAAAAATAGAGTGTCCTACAGGTTTCCATAGGAAATGGAGCAGAGAATCTTGTGGTGGGAAAAAGTGAGAAAATCGCTCCATAGGAAATGGAGCAGGGACCATATTTGTTGAAAAAAAGATTTTGAAGAAAAAAATATGAAAAGAAAATATAAATAATGAATAAAGGCGGAAGTTGTGAAACTCCTCAAATAAAAGATTTAGTTCGAGTGCTTTCACTACCTGGCTCGCACACGTCACGCCAGCGCATCACAAACAGTTGTTTCCTCCAATCAGACGGCGACACGTGGCTCACACATCAGCACATCACGTCACAAACAAGTCTCTCCGCCTATCGAAAGCAGCCATATGGCTCTCTCACCCTTGCCCAACACGTCATCTACGCATCATTCGACCAATCCGATTGCGCCACGTCAGCACGATAGCATAAATGAACTAATGGCATTTTGACACATGGCGAACACCTATTTTCAAGCCAAAAACAGCCCTACGATGCTCCTCAGCGTACGAGTCACCTCTTCAACCCAAAAAATTAGTTTTCTCACTTCTCGAGACCAATTTTTAGTAGTTTTATATATTAGGAACTTAGGTATTATTGAAATGAACACTGTCTCTTATTTTTTTTCATCAACTTTCTTCGACGACAATGATCAGCTAATAAACTCTTTGCCTAGGTCGAAGGGGAAGCAAGTCGGGAGGATGGATTCATGGCATATTATGTGAGATCTATTATTTTATTATTTAGTTTAATTTAATTTCTCCTATTTCATTGTAGTTGGTTTTAATGATTATGATTTAGATCAGGGTATATATGTGGCCAATGCATGATTTTAGCTAGACAACCTACAGTTATTTGGACTATTAATATCCGTGTAATTGTGCTTTTGGACCAATAAAGTAGCAAACACTCATTTGTTTGCTGGAAAACCCTTTCAGTTATTGAGTATGCATCAATTGAATCTAAGTTAAATCGGGAGCGGATGCGATACGGTTATTTAGGATTAGTATTCCCACAAATCTAAATTACTGCAGTTAATGTGTTAAACTTGATTGGCGAATGTATACATTAATTAGGGGAATACTTAGTGGCAGATGTCCTAACTATCAAAATTAGGGGAATTATGAATTTTTGACGGATGTCGATTTTCCATATCTAATCTAGGAGAAATTGAATTAATAACTTTTTGGGATGATTAAGGACCATTAAATGTCATTGAGTCTTGATTCTTGCTTGTGAAACTGTAGACTTAGGTGATTTATTCTCATTGATACTATTTTTGTGAACTTTTTATTTGTGCTAAATTAATTAATTGTTTCATTGAATTTTTGAAAACCCCCCACTTTTAGTTAACTTAGAGTAAAAGTCCCGTATTTACTACTATTACACCCTTGTGGTTGGTAACTCCATTGCGGGTTATATTTAGCACACACAACATGTGATCATCCTATAAATATGATAGCTAGAGGTGGTTATCAGTACTTCATTACTTTCACTGATTATTTCGGTAGATATGGTTACGTGTATCTTTTGAAACATAAAGGTGATTCTTTTAAGATGTTTCAAACATTTTAGACTGAAGTGCAAAATTAACTTGGTAAAACTATTAAAGCATTTCAATCAGATTGAGGTGGTGAATATTTGAGCCAAGAGTTTGATGATCATCTTAGAAACTAAGGGATTGTCTCACAGTTTACTCCTCTAGTAACTCCATAATAGAATTGTGTTTTTGAGAGGAGAAATAGAACTTTATTTGATATGGTTCAATCTATGATGAGTCATGCAGATCTTCCTATTTCCTTGTAAGGTTATACCTTAGAAACTGCTACATTTACATTGAATATGTTCCTTCTAAAGTGGTTAATAAACACAATATGAGATATGGTTTGGAAAAAGACCAAGTTTATCTTTCCTTAAGATCTGGGATTGTAATGTTTTCGTACAATGACAAATCTCAAAAAAAATATCGGCCAAAACTACGAAGTATATATTTATTGGTTATCCTAAAGAAACTAGATGATACCACTTTTATAATCCCACTAAAAAGAAGTGTTTATTGCTCATAATGGTTTCTTTATGGAAATGGAGTTTATTTCAAAAGAAAACAATTGGAACAAAGTAAGTCTTGAAGAAGTTCAAGAACCACAAATAAATACTCAACCTTTAATGGGAGATCAACAAAGTCTTGAACTAGTTGAACCTCCAAAGGTATCACAAGGCCCGCGTAGGTTAGATAAGGTAAGACTTTAGCTTAATATATTTGGATTTCTTATTACTGATTGTAGTGAGGCTTATGGATCAAGATGAACTTACTACTTATCAGGAAGCAATGTCTAGCCCTAATGCAAATAAAAGGCTTAGTGCCATGAATTATGAGATGCAATCTATGTATGATAACCATGTTTGGAACCTAGATGTTTTACCTGAAAGTGGTAAGACCATTGAATGTAAATGAGTTTTCAAGAAGAAAACTGACATGGATGGTAATGTGCATACATATAAAGCATGGCTAGTTGCAAAAGGTTTTAGATAGACCCAATGTGCTAATTATGATAAGACGTTTTCTCCTGAGCCATGCTTAAATCCATTAGAATTCTAATTTCCATAGTCGCATATTATGACAATGAGTTATGGCAAATGGATGTTAAAAAAAATTTCCTAATTTGAAAGTTACTTGAAGATGTGTATATGATACAACTTAAAGGGTTTTTCGTCCTGAGAATTTTAGAAAAGCGTGCAAGCTTCAAAGATCCATTTATGGATTAAAGCAAGCTTCTTGAATATGGAATCTTTTTTTTGATGAAGCAATTATGGAATTTGGTTTCATTAAAAATAAAAATGAGTCTTGTGTATATAATAAGGTCAGCGGGAACGTGGTTCTTTTCATGGTACTTTATGTTGATAATATATTACTCATTGGAAATGACATCCTAACCTTGCAGAGTGTCAAGTCTTAGTTAAGGAAGTATTTCTCAATGAAGGACTTAGGAGATGTAGCATATATCCTTGGTATTAAGATCTATAGGGATAGATCTAAAAGGCTGATTAGTCTAAGTCAGAGTTCTTATATTGACAAAGTATTGAATAGGTTCAACATGCAAGACTCTGAAAGATGTTCGTTTTCGATGTCTCATAGTGTATCTCTCAACAAGACTCAATGTCCTAAGAATACTGATAAGCGAGAACGCATGAATAAGATTCCATATGCATCAGATATTGGATCTATTATGTATGTCGTGTTATGCACTCGACCTGATGTATCATATGTTTTTAGCACAACTAGAAGATATTAGTCTGATCCCAATGTGAGTCATTGGATAGCAATAAATAGCATTCTTAAGTACACTAGAATGACTAAAGAAGTGTTCTTGGTCTATAAAAGTTTACAAGATGAGCTTGTTATAAATGGTTACACAGATGCAAGTTTTCAAACTTTCATAGATGACTTTAGATCACAATCTGGATATGTGTTTAGTTTGGATGGAGGTGCAACGAGCTAAGAAAGTTTGAAGCAAGACACAGTGGGAAATTCTACAACAAAAACTAAGTATATCGCAGCGTCCGATGCAGCTAAAGATGCAGTTTGGAACAAAAAGTTTATCTCTAAACTTGGTACGATTTCGAGTATAGCTAACCTCGTTTGCTTATATTGTGACAACAGGGCAATAGCACAAGCCAAGGAACCAAGATAACACCACCAATCCAAACATATACTTAGATGTTTTTATCTCAATCAAGAAATCATTGCGGAAGGAGACATGAAGATTTGCAGAGTCCTTTCAGAAGACAATGTTGCACATCCTTTAACGAAGGCTCATCCACAAGTGAAACATGATGTTCATGTTTGGTCATTAGGCATTAAAAACATGAATGACTAGCCTTAGTGCAAGTGAGAGAAGTTTAGGCATGTACCTTAGGTCAATCTACAAACATTGTTTATCTTAAATTTTAGTTAATAAATTTGAAGTTTTCATCTGTTGTTTTATTATAAGTGATTACATGTTTACCTTATAGTAAGATCCATGGGAAATGTCCCTAGTCGATCATTGTACTAGGAACTATAATAAATTAAGACTACCATGAATCTTGATTGATGGTTATGTGATGATCATGCATATAGGAATACGAATCAAGATTATGAGTACTTGTAAGGGAACAAGGTATTGGATCGACCCGCTATGAGAACACTATATGGATTAAGTCATAAGCGTTACTCATTATAGGCATATCATAGTTATTCAACTTGAGATTACTAGAGACTTCAATATTAGGAGCATGGTAATTTGACACAATCAAACATTGTGTTTAACCGGGCGTTTATAAAGATTACGATTGGTTACCATGTGAATAATATGTGAAATTGTGTAATCAAGATAAAATTTGTCACCCTGTTATACAGAGAAAAATATATCAATGGATCCTTTGATATGATAGATTGATAATGGCCAAATCCGTGTTAATTGATATGATCAATGTCACTTGGACGTTTTAAGTTTACCTAAAAATTAAGACTAGTATGATTGAAAATTAAGGGTGTTCCACCTTATGTTTAATTAAAGGATATCACATGACAAGAGGATGTGATATATGTTATTCATTAGCTTGTATCGATTTTGATATTCATGCTACTTGGGGTACTCATAATGCCTTGCTAGAAACAGCTTATGACTTATGTACCAAAATAGTTTTGGTTCAATGCTAATGTCGCATGAACCTATTGGGCTACGCACACATAATGGCTTTGCAAAATTTTAATTGGTCTAGAGTAATGAGTTTTATATGATAAAATTCATGACATAAAAGCCTTTATAATACTTTATAAAGTATTATTATGACTATGAATTAAGTAACATGTTTGGATATGCCAAACAGATTATTGTTTCATTGTTTTGGATGTTTGTTAAGATATTTATTTAATAGTGAATTGAATTAATTCGAATATTAGTGAATTTGAGTTGTGTTAATTAAGTTAGTTTAATGAGTTTAGTTAATTATTATAGCTTTATAGTTTGAATTAGTGATTTACAATTCCCGTTTTGATTAAATTAATTAAAGTAAAGTAAAAAACAATAATAATAACTATTAAAAGACTGTTTCTTAAAGAAGTTTGATAAATCCATGTGGAGACGATCTCACTTATCACTACTAGAAAAGCGCGTGTCTGTGTATCATATGGTATTTCATTATGAAGTCGAAATGTGTTGAGATATATACTCAATTTGTGTAATAATTAGTGTTGCAAGTGCATATGTCAGACAGGCACGAGTTAAATAAAAAAATATTAGTTGCTCGAAAGTAATAATCAAGTATTAAGTATCATGTGAGGGTTTTACCTCGGTTTGTCCGCAAGTTTGAATTGGTGGTAATGAAAAAATGAGATCGAAGTTGGTGTGAGATATTGCCTCGAGTTACTAATCAGTTGACGATGATCAAGGTTGAGATTATGTCTAAATTGGTGCAAGTTTAGTTAAGATAGCAAGAGAATTAGTATATAAAAGTTTGGTATCGTGGACAAAGTTAAGACTTTAGGGTTTTGGTGTGACCAATACAAGTGTTACGGACGTTTTATGAAGATGAACTGTTTGTTAAGAGTTTAGCTTGCTTTGGTGAGAAAATTGATTTAAAACGAGTGTCAAAAGTCGAAACATGTCGAAATATGGATTTTTGGTAATAAATATATTAAAAGAAACTAAGCTACTGATATAAGCAACTAAGGATTTTATAAAATCCTAATCGTTTCAACATAAACAAATATTCTTTCGTTTCTCAAATCCTCTCAAATGTTTTTTTTTGCTATGCAATCTCCCTACATCCAATTTTTGTTTGGTTTCTCTCCAAAAAATGGTACAACATCTCAAGTCGATCAATTTCTATCAAGTTTCCATGATGAAAACGAGAGATTTGACCAGAGATTTGGTAAATCCTCGATTCTTGACATTTCCCTTAATTCAATTTTAATTTTCATGATTTTTTAACTTCTTTCGCGCTATTTTCATGAGAATTGGTAGAAATTATTGTAAATTAATGTATTAGATTTATTTGCACCAATTTATGGCAAATCACATCGGTGTGGATTAGGGTTTTGTGAATCGAGTTGATGCAATTCAGTTGAGAAGTATTTTTGAAGATGTTTTATAGTTAAAATTGATTTACATTGAGATTGTAGACGAGTTGACTATTGTTTTTGTCTGAATTAATTCAACAAGCTGTGGAAATACTTTGAAATCGGTTTTAAGTGATTTCATGGCGTCTGGTGTCGAGTCTTGAGGATTTAGTTGTGAAAAAATTGATTTGGAGAAATCTTATTAGTTTAAAATTAATAAAGTTTGCCTAATCAACAAGTTATATTGAAAAAATTCATAACTTCTCCATTTTTTATTTAATTACAGTGTTCTTAGAGTTTATAAAAAAGTATGTAGTCAGTTTTATAAGTTTCTTTTTAGTCAATATGAAAACTATTGAGGTTTTCAAGGTAAAAAATTTACCCTGAGTTAGCTAGTTGAAGTTGTTATAAGTAATTATTTTTGGAAATAGTTATTTAGCATACTTTGGCCTCTGTTAATTTTCTTGGGGTTATGTTTTTTGGTTTGACTTGAAGCTTGACCTCTATTATAATTAGGTATGTAGGGAAGACATTAGAACCACTTTCAAAGTGATATGATATGATAGCCCCTTCCTTAATCGAGGGCACCGCCCAACCTAATCTCGTTATTAAGTCATGAATTTCACCACGTAGGACTTAACAACGTATTAGTCAGCTTTTTATTTTATTCTCCCTGTTATTCATGTTCAGAATAAGCGTTACACAATTCTCATTATTGTTAATTTTAGGGTTAATTTAAAAACTTTTTACCATTTTAACATAATCAGTGAAAGACTTAACAAAATTTGCGAAAACAATATAAAACGCATACTATGGAAACCCGGTAAATAAACGATCACATGAACTTAAATGAAGAAATTCATGTATCATACAAAAATCTAAACTCTCAACCCATTATACAACCCAAAGTTATTCAATGAGGCATAAATAATAAATACACAAAGTGATCATCTACTCCTGATTAAGGCTCGCAGATAGTCGCCAATCTTCTCATTACCCTGCATTAGGGGTGGGCAAACTGCGGTTTGGTGGTGAAAATCATCAAACCGCGACCAAACCGAGGGTCTACGGTTTGGTGATTTTCTAAACCACCACCAAACCGCGAACCACCAAAACCACAACCAAACCGAACCGCGGTTTGCGCGGTTTGGTCGGTTTGGTTTCGTGGTTTTCATGCGACCCATTATCAGAAAATAAAAATCATGCATATTACAATTACATACCATAAAGTCCATACATGTTTAATGTATAATTGTTCATAAAAAATTCAACATAAGATATGACAAAACATATATAATATAAGTATATAACCATTAACCAATCATTCATCAAAAAGAACCCAATCAAAGTTAAAAATCCAAGTTCATATCAAAAGTTACAACGAAAACAAATAGATTAGAAATTTAGAACAAATAAATTCACAAGTAAGAAAAGCTTCAACTCCATTCCAAGTTCCAATTTCTTTCTTTGTTCCTACAATAAAACAACAATTGAAAATAAAAAGTTAGCAACATAATAAGAGTTTTATAACAACAAAAGTTTCGATAAGATTTACTTAACAAGTCAATGATTCCATGCATTTTGCTATTATAACAACAAAAACAAAGAGATTCAACAAGGAAAGACTTCAACTCAATTCAAAGTTCCAATTTCATTTGTTATTCCTAAAATAAAACAACAATTGAAAATAGAAAATTAACAATATGATAAAAGTTTAATAACATTTAAAAGTTCAAATAAGATTTACTTACCAAGTCAATGACTCAATGCATTTATTCAAGGGAACAATGCTGATACTACAATTCATCAGGTTCTATTACAATAGAATTTCATGTGTCAACAATACTCAACATTATTTTGATTAAAATATGTTCAATCACTATACACTATTGGGTAGCAAAGAATGCACATGATTGTTGTTGAACCTAGAATCAAACATCAATGACAACTAGGGACTTCAAATTCAATATTTCCTCCACAATATATGGACTTCACTAAGATGAACAGATCTAGAAACATCAATAAGACTTTTAATTAATACTTATATTAAGAATTGATTCGAAAAAATCCAGTTCAATATTACGATTTCAATACTTTTTCATGCTAAGGAATATTAATTTAAACGTTAGGGACATCATTAGATATGCTCAAAGCCTCAAATAATTATAGTTTGACAAAAAGGGCGTATCGCGGTGCGAGGCAGCGGTGCGAGGCGGCGGTGGACGCAGCAGCGGTTTGCGCGGTGGAAGGCGACGACTATGGCGATGGATTCGGCGGCGGCGGCAGTGAGATGGGGAGTGAGGAGGATGAAGGGCAGCAATGCGGCAGTGAGACGGGCACTCCACGACGGTCCGACGGCGGTGAGAGTGCTCGAGATGAGAGAGGAGACGACGGGAGTGAGATGAGAGAGAAGACGGGAGTGACGGGAGTGAGAGGAGAGAGGAGCTGCGGGAGTGAGAGGAGACGACGGGAGTGAGAGGAAATAGGAGACGGAGGTGAGGGGAGAGAGGAGCCGGCGGGAGTGAGAGGAGAGAGGAACTGGGAGTGACGGGAGTGAGAGGAGAGAGGAGAGAGGAGAGAGGAGCGGCGAGAGTGAGAGGAGAGAGGTGACGGGAGTGAATGAGAGGGTTTTTTTTTGTTATGTTTTAGTTTTTTAGGGTTTTGGTGGTTATTTACTAAAATACCCTGGATTCGGTGAAACCGCGGTTTTTTCAAATTGAAAAACGCGACCAAACCGCGATTATGCGGTTTTTACATTTTCCAAACTGCACCCAAACCGTGAGTTTTAAAAACCAGACCAAACCATGCAGTTCGGGCAGTTTGGGCGATTTTTCGAAAACCGCTGCCCACCCCTACCCGGTATGTTACTCGATAAATTTGCACCCACAATCATAAAAAGGATGGTGACTACTATAATGTAAAAAGTAACATTGAGAGATATTTATCTACATTTCTAAAGAATATAGAAAGATATCTAAAAGCATATGAAACGCAAAACATGCTGAAATAAGAAATGCTAGAAACATCACAGCTAAACGAAGTGGGATCGATACAACTGTTAAGAATGAACTAAGTCCAGTCCCATGTGTCCAACACATTGGCCTGGATATTATCCTTTTATCACATAGATCTTAGATAATAGCTTATTTAGTAGTGTATATAGGTACTATCCTTATTAGTTATAAATCAACCTCATGTAATAGGTCAACATGCATAGCACTTCAGTATTACCCTATTCGGTCACCGTTTGTTCATTTCATCAACCTCTTAAAATACGTCTGTGTCACTAACTAATTGGAATATCGAAAACCTCGAGTCTCATACCCTGTGTGCCGCGTACACTCTAAATCAAGTCAAGAAACCTAAAATACGTGTTCTAATTTGACAACAATCACTATTTTTCGTAAACACTAAATTCAAGGCATGAAATTCAAAATACAAACAAACAATTAAAAAGAATTGAAATTGAGAGAAATATCTCAATCAATTTACTTACAACTCACAAAAATCTCCTACTTTAACAAGCCTCCTAACACCCCCAAAATGCGTACCAGGACTCCCAAACTTCTCCTCTTAGTTCCTGATGTTAATTAGGGTGCTCTAGGACTTGTACAAGCTATTAGAGTAAGTTTGAGTAGCTTTAAATTTCATTTTTTAAATTCAAGCCCATTATTAATTTGTTTACGTCCAAATCTACTTTTTTTTTTAAATAGAGATAGTTTTGTTGCAACAATTTGTGAGTTGATTTCAACTACCAAAATATGAAAATTGTGTATTGTGGCCTAAAGAGAAGTTATAAGAGCTATTTCATAGATTTTCAAAACTATAAAATTTTCACAATTTCGATAAGAATTGAAGAAGATATGAAAATCTTACCCCAATGGCTCAAAGCAATTTTAGATTTCGACAAGCAACTTTAAAAAACTCATTTCTCCTATACCATAGCTCCAAAACTCATGATTTATTTTTACTAAAGCCTACAAGCATATCCCGGACATCATACAAAAAGATGAGTTCAATCCAATAAGAAATGAGATGTTATGTTCAAAATAGCAGGACATTAGCAAGACTGTGATTTGAGAAATTGCATATTCATCAACAAAGTTGCAAAGGATTTTTAGATATGAAAACATTCATGTTTCAAGATATTTCAGTGCAAAATTTGTTCCCTTTTAAGTTCGCTATTAAGTGCTACCAAAATGAGTACATTTCAATTTAAAATGAGGAAGTTATGACCAAAATACATAGACTGGTTCATAACAATAACATGCAAAATTTATAATTTTGTCTTTCAACTTCAAAAATTCACAACTTATGAAAAATAAATCAAAATCCAAAACTTCTTTATAGTAGGATTAGTGGAATTTCACATGGAATGCAAATATGAAATTAGATTTTGAAAATCAAGTCATTTTCCTACTGAGATTGCTAAAAAATCCACAATTGAACCAAAACCTTTGACGAATTTAACAAAGTAGTTTTGTAGATTAATTTACTTAGTGGTATGACTACCTTTATCTTGATCATCACTTCCCAATTCACTGATTTTCCTTAACAAGTTGTTTGACTCATCTCTCTAGAAATCTCCCTCTCTTTGCATGAAATTTAAGATGATAAGTTTGAGATTTTCCACTAATTCATATATATAATGGTGTTAACCACTCGTGACCCTTGATTCTCATGTGTATACACATCTCTAAGAAAATCTAACTACTCATATCTTGGTCCTACAACCCACTAACTCACCCATTCTAACACCCATACATACACCAAATTACCTAGTGATAGTGAGAACGCGCATCTCGAGGTACATCAATGTTCATTGTTTATGTTTTAAACTTAGGTCACATTAGATAATTTCAACTATAGGCTCATTAAATTAGTTGTCTTTTAATCACACTTAACTAATTTAAGACTCATCACATTATTCTCTAACACAGTCCTATGGCGTCGTGCATCTCGAGGCGTGTCCCCACTAGCATCTCAACATTATATACACGTAAAAATGACTTAATAAGTCTACACATACATAATGCACTAAGCATCCATCACTCCAAAAATAGTATATTGCTCGATCTTCGTATTGAGTTTTAAGACCGCATACCAGCTCTCGGGCTACATTACAGACTAATCCCTTATTAAAATTTTGGATTGTTACATATAACTCTTCGAGAACCTCAAAAGTTAAGCTCAATGTTGGTTGGTTGTAAGTAAACCCTATAGTGACCTTTACTATTTTTTCAGTTATCTTTGAACCTGGATTTTTGATTTTAGATTGCATTGCGTTTTGCATTGTTGTTGACCATATATACATGTCAGGCACATATAGTTTGCCCTGCATCAGTCAATGCGTTGGATGAGATCCACTCCAAGTTTGATGTTTCTACAATTGCCTGAGGCAGGTCATGTAGATTCCAGGACCATGCATTGAACTCTTAATACTATTTAAGTTCACATTGAGATTGGGCAGCCTATTTGTGAACCTCAAATGAAAATTGAGGGATTCGTGTTTTTTATATATTTGCTGATTTATTTGGAAATGCAATTACATATTTCCATGTATCAAACTAACTTTTGCAAGAGTACAGGTCATTGTAGGAATTTACTTGCCTAAAATTCAGGAGTTATTTATGATAATGTCAGGTATACGGTGTAGAAAAAATAGAAGAACAAACGTATAATTGTTGGTGTTTTTCTTTGACTTTGTTTTCTTAATGTATATTATTTTTGTTTAGTTATGTGTTTTAGGATACTCGGGTTGAGAGTATAGATTATAGAGCTAATATGATTGTAAACGAGTTTTAAAGTTGAAACTTGTGGATTGATGCGGCCATTCGATCTCCTAATTCATTTTGTTATAATATTATGAATTGTTGTTGAAGTTTGAGTCCTTCTAGGCCTTATCCCAAAGTTAATGCTTATCAGGTTTTTCGGGTTGGAAGTCCCTTTTTAAGGGACACTGCCAAAATTTTTATAAAATGTGAAATTTTTAATAGAATGACTTCCTAAATTGTTTCGCATTTGATAAGTAGGACTTGAATATAATTTGAGGATTGTCATGTATTTCGAGGACTTTAGACAATTGAACGATAAAGGGATCTATTTGGGAAATTAAGTTAATTAGAGTAATATCAGAGACTTCATGAAATAGGTCCTAAGATGTTAACATCGAACCCCATGAATTATGTATGCAATTGAATTGGTTGATCATTAAGTTAGATTAAATAAAACTATTCATACATATTAATAAACAATATCATATTATAATGGAAAGACATTAATTAAAAATACCTTTTTATTAACTTCTGCTCTCCAACTTGAGTTCTTCAAAGAAATAGTAATATAATTAAAGAAAATAAGAAACATAGACAATAAAAACAAAACGTTAGCCTCACATTTATAGTATTTAGGATAATGCATACCTTAATCAAACTCAAATTTATAGTCCTTGTCTAAAAAACTCGTCATCAACTTCGGCATTTTGCCAACAATTTGAGTTTATAGAGTAAATCGCTGAATCTTCTCTAAAATTGCTATTTATTGTCCACCGATTTAAGTAGTGATTTATGTTCAATCTTCACTTCGCTAGTAAATCACTAGCTCTCTCTTTTACCGACTTGTTCAGCCATTTGTTCGTATTCTCAACATTGCTAAAACTTCGCTAGACTTTTTATAGAGTTGGTCAAATTCTTCTATTTTAATCTCTATATCTTTCATTACATCAATTTTTCTTTATTATACCTTAAATCGCATAAACAAGAGAAAACACAGTGTAATTTAGTCCTTCATACTCAAAATAACCGTGAAATATACCATAATATATTGTTTGATTATTAACTTGTCAAAGTGTGGCGCGGATGCAAGTGCAAGGTGTGGCAAGGCAGGGGCATCAAACAAGTAGGTTTTTGGCTCGCTGGAGTGCTAGCGCTGCTTGGCGCTGGTTGTTTATTGACCACGACATCACGAGGCATCAACGTGGCATTGGACTCCTTCTCATGGGTAGGCATGGCGCCGTATGCATTGTGGCGAGGCGTGGGAGTAGTGGCAATGGCGACGAAGCTTACTGTAACCTTGGAGCCTTCTTGTGTCGTCAATGATGAACGTCCGACGTAAGGAGGCGTAGCCTGGCGGGCAACAACTTCAGATTTTAAAGTTTTTGCTCCATGCATGTTCATCTTAAACACTTCCAAACCACCTTAACACCAAAGAACTACCAAATACTGAGTATCAGTCAACAAAATGAGAGATTCAGACCTTTATTCATATTAAATATTATATAAATAAGAGTACAAATAACAACTCATTATCCATCTCGAGAAACAACTCACTCGCAAAATCGGCGATATTATAATGATATTGAGTAATATTGGAATAGATAGGTAACACTACAAAAATGTAGTGTCACCAAAACTTGTTAGCGTTGGGTGTCAGAAATAGCGATGGGGACCCGTCGCTAAACATGTCTCCATTACCCATCGATATTATCTGACACGTGTAACCGGTCAACCTCTTTGGACTGCCACGTTAGCCAATTTAGCAATGAAAACATGTCATTAATGTCGTCACCATTTACTGACACGCGTCTCGCCTGACAACCACGCAATTTAGCGTCGGCGACCCGTCGCTAATTTAAAAATAAATTTAATTTCAAAATCATTTTTCTTATTTTGAAAATGGGTTTTAGTATTTTTTTTTGTATTTAATTATAAAAAAATTATTTTAAAAATTATAAAACATATTTAATTACAAATAATAGTTTTATTTTTTTATTAAATGAAAAAAACAAATTTTTTTATTCAAAAATAATTTTTTTAGAATTAAAGAATATTGAAAAAATTAAATTAAATAATTTGAAAAAATAAAGAAATAAATGAATTAAATACAATAAAAGAAAGTTTACAAGTATCAAAATATAGTAAGATGTCTAAATTCTAAATATGTTAAAAAAAGTCTAAACTTTAAATATGGTGCATACAACAAATGAATCAATCTTCGAGATCATGGTCGGTCTCTTAGTCATCATCGGCATCTGCTGGAGGCGCGAATGAAATTCTAAGACTATCCATTAGAGTCCGCTCCATGGGACCTAACTGTCCCCTGCATCTCTTGCAACTATTCACGGTCGAGGGTTTTATCTTGGATCACCCTTAAAAGACTTCTCTGCTTCTCCTTAATGTCCCCCCTCAACTATTCAATGGGCTCATCATTAGCAGACATAAGTCGAGAAGATCCTGCTCTAGTATGTCTACGCCTTGACCCTGATGGTGTCCACTTTAGTCCATATGTCTGCCTTTTGTCATCACGCTTCACGATAGATAAATACAGCTCAGTCTCATTAATCGACGTGCCATGACCCTGCAACTATGTGAAAGCTCGACATGTCTATTTTGTATCATCATCTCTATTAAGAATTTAAACATCGTCATTATCATTAGTGTGGAAGTAC